>CM022391.1:28718003-29343003 GCA_011833715.1 Carcinoscorpius rotundicauda | reverse complement strand
ATCCTAAGAGTTGATGGTAGGTGGTGATAGCTGCCTTTCTTCTAGTCTTACCATGCTAAATTAGGGACGGCTAGCGCAGATAACTCTCGAGTAGTTTTGCGTGAAATTCAAAAAACAATCATTAAGCGGAAAAGTCTTTGCACTCTTTCTACTGTGTAATAATAATAACAGCCATCGATAAAAGCCATTACAACACTCGTGTTGGAAATGGCATTATTTTGGTAAAAATTAAATCGACAAGAAACTTCTTCGAGATAACGAATCATGCTTTAAATGACATCCAATAATTGATGGAGATGAAACATTTGACATAAGAGTTAAAAGAAGACCAGGAAGAGAGGGACAAGAAATTTACAGAAAGTTAGAAAACAATAGAGGTGAACGGAGCATGGCTTTTTTTTGTGCTTAACAACTAACAAACAAAAATATCAAGTAAAACTTTATGAAAAATTACAAAATAAAATAAAACAGCTTGTAAATGATTAGTCAGTGATTTGTTTTTGTGAAAACACATTTATAAAAGTATTTTCTAAATATTTTATAAAATGACCAGTTTTGAAAAAAGTTAAATTGTAAAAAATCCAATGTTTACCTATAATCTCAGCAATAAATATTAATATTTGATGTTTCCCAAAAAAAGCTTAAATTGTCCCAGAGAGCACTTGAATCACTGTCTTTAGGGGCTGAAACCGAGGATGAAAAGGTCCCTTGTTGTCCTTCAATGTTTTGTAAACTTACATATTTTGTGGTAGAATTGGACTATGGAGTAGTTTAACTACACGTAGAAAACATGTTAAATTATTTTAAGCGTAGTTGTAAGTGTTACTCCTTCAAAAGAGTGCCGCTATCGCTATTGCTATAGCAAGAAAAATACGGCGGCGCTACTATTGCTACCGCTACTTTTGAAATTGACATTTTTTACGATAATTTTTTGTGTATGTAAAAATTAAAAATTAAAATTTATTGGAAATAGAAATACTGTATTGCCACAGTAACGTAAAACAGACTTTTCAAAACAGCCTATCCGTATTAGTGAATAATAGGAGGAAAGCAGCTAAGAAACACACAGCTTTCAATACATTTAGTGATAGTACTTAAAGAATACAACGTCAAAATGATAACGGTAATAATAATAAATCTGCTAATAATTCAGGACAGCAATTGCATCACGTAACAACTTTGTTTTAAGTAAGCAAAATGCAGAGTATCTACAATTACATATAATATGATACACAATATACAAAAGCATGTGATACTGTTATAGATTATGATAACTATACAATATTATTATTTTATTAATAATAGCAATACAATATATATAATGATAAAAATGTATAATACAATGTTATAATATATATTAGAAATCACGATTTATAATAATGTATGTGTCAGAGATTTCCTTAACTGATTATCCGACACGAAACATAAACTAGCTAGTTCATATGAATATCTTGTATTTTCAATAGAAATGTTTTAACAAGGAAAAGTTTCTGCTGGGATTGTCTAACTCAGGAATTTGATAAAGCTTTTAACACTACTTCTAAATCATAGTTTTACGTACAAATAAATTAATAAAGTTTTTATATGGATATTAAATCACATTGAACATGCAAAAGGTAAATATAAACAAATATAAAGAACGATTTATATATCTTACGTACTATTGCGTCACAGATAACCGCCAAGCCATTGGTGCAAGTCGCATAAGGTGAAATATGTGAGGTAGTAAAGACGAACCGAATTAATTCCATAGCTATGTATATCACATTATATATAATGATATATAATAATTTAATATAAATATACAGGGTGGCCCGTAAGTCCTTACACATCCATATGTTATTATGTTATATTCAAGTACACATGTATTATAAATTTGTTTCTTTTATTTTCAGAGAAATATGGCCGATGTAAGCCCATTTACACTTGAAGGGCGTGTTGTGACAAGTACGTGTGTACATGAGCCCGAGAATACTGGTGACGCCCCGGACACAATAAGATATATGGATTGGTAGGGACTTACGGGCCACCCTGTATGTGTGCTAACATATATAGTTATATAATTATACAGTACATAATTATGTACAACATACAAATAATTATAATGTATATTTTCCACTAAAATGTAACGAGTAACGCTTTGCTTATAAACAAAATAAAATGGAACAACGCTAACTGCAATCACTATGAATTTTCAAATATAGTCTTGATCCACTAGTCGCTCCTAGAAATGCAGCACCATAACCCATAGTCCTAGTTATTAGTGGATTTTCTTGAAATCTATCTGCCTAAAGAGAGAATACACCTCGTGACTATAAAATAATTGTTTAGCTGATATTGTCCATACATCATGGAAAGACAAATTAACAAAATGTTTAGTGAAAGGACAGAAAGTTAGTAAATAATATAATGCATTTGTTTTCTTAATCAATGTTTTGGTAATAATTTATTTGACACAATTAATGATTCAGTAATTTGAATATATATTTATGAATAATAAGTATTGTTAGCTTTAAATAGTGATTTTGTTCTTCATTATGTAAGCTGTAATATTTAATTTGTTATTTGTGTATAAAAGTGTTCGAGATTTGATAATTCAAAGATAAAACAATGTTGAAGACTTATTTTTATAATATATTACTTTAGACGTTTCGTCTTGACATAGTGATGACGTATGACACTGAAACTTCCCGCTTCTTAAAATTTCTAAGAATGCGGTAAAGAAAACGTATAATAACAGCAGAAAATTGATGTTGATAAGCTAACCAATGAGTCTGTAAGTCAGCCAGTTCATAAATACTAGAATAACTTTATCTAGAACCGTTTAGTCTTATATTTGACTTAGGCCTACAGCTGGATTATCGTTACTTTATGATATCCTGTAGCTGTTAAAACGTTCATTAGGGAAATAAAACTATAAGTCCACTTTTGTTAACTGGACTAAATTTTGCATTTTTTTTATCTGACAATAAGATAGTAACACGAAACCGTAGAAACTGCTACATGATTATTTTAAATATTTTTAGCATTTAAATTCTATAATTAATAAGATAAAGATCACTAAATTGAACTTTTAGCGTATTTCAGAATATAATGGAATCATATTACACATCAAGCAATGATTTTGTGTCTATTGTCAGGTTTTAATAGTCTATCATAATATTTTTAGAATAATTTTATAAAAAAACTGATTTTAATACTTACAGAATGCCATTGACTTCTGATGACTTAAGAAAATTAATAAATCTAAAAGCATTTATCTCGATTTACGTAGAATTGCATTCAATAATATCAACTGAGTAATATTAATATTGATACTGAGTTTTTTAAATTTGTTTATCAGTATATTGGAATATCCTAATTTGTTTTTACAGATTTATTAAAATATTTTAAAATTTGTTCTCTGATTTACTGAAACGAAACTAATCTGATCACTGATTCACACACAGTGTAATGTTTATAAATGTGTTCCTTGATTTATTAAATATATATGTTCAGTATTTTTTTATATTTGACTACTGTTACATTGAAACATTTTCAAACCAGCCTGATGATTCATTGAAACACGTCACTGTAACATTTTCGGGTTTTTTTAACTGATATATTACATGTTTGTTAAAATGTTCACTAATTTATTGAAACGTTTGTTAACCTGTTGGCTGATTTATCTAAAAACCTTTAACTCAATTTTATCAATCTGTTCACTGATTTAATAAAATGTTTTTATATTTAGATACTAATTTACTGACACATTTTTGAATCTGTACATTTCTCTCATTTACTAAAACACTTAAGATTTGCCACTGATTTGGTGAAATGTAGATTAATCTGTTCACTGATTCAATAAAATGTTTTAATACTATTCATTGATTTTTGTTGTTGTTGTTTTGAATGAAGCACAAAGCTACACAATGGGTTATCTGTGCTCTGCCCACCATGGGTATCGAAACCCGGATTTTAGCGTGTAAGTCCGCAGACATACCGCTGAGCCACTGGGGGGCGTAGTGTTAATTTCAGTAATATTGTGTAACAAGTGTGTGATTAAACATCTTTTAATCTTACACAGACTTGAATACAAATTCATTAAAATCGAAGTGAAAAACAATTATTTAATGACAAACAGAAAAATGACAGAATTGTTTACTTTTGTAGGCTCGAATCATAAGATTTGAAAATAAAACAAACAAAAAGAAATAAATATTTTTAAAAGTCTGACGGCAGTAAAGTGTTGTAATAATCCTGATTCCATGAGTTAAATAAATCACCACCCAAGAGCATTTTGCTAAGGAGAAAACAAAAATAAAATCCTGTTAAGGTTTTGGAAACTCAGGTCACATTTCATCATCATTAAAGTTGAATAAATTGTTATCAATTGCGTTGTGAAATATTGATTTAACACATGGATCAATTGTAAAACTTCAAACATATGTTTCACATTGAGTGTATTGATGGAGTATTAACTATTTAGGTATTAGAACTTTATGCCAAAGGGAGGTCAATCCAACTTTTATTATATTAAAACTTTCAAATTACAAGGGACCCAAACTAATTTCAATATTAAAACTTTCCTGAGAAAGAACAAAAACAGGCAACCAAAACGTATTACTTTATGAAATGATAGTTTTCAAAAGAAGCCATAAATTTGATATATTTTCACAATAGAGGTCAAACGAGTGATTTTGTTGTTAAAACTATCTGAAAACAAGAGATCAAGCGAGTTATTTTTGAGAGTAAAACTATACACAAATAGGGGTTCAAACGAGTTGTTTTGGCTCCAGGACTGTAATAAAATGGGACCAAACAAACAATTATTACTTTACAATTTCTAACAAATGAGGTCAAACGGGTTCTTTCTATTATGAAACTTTCTCATACCGGAGAACCAAACGAATTATTTATATATTCGGAATATCCTTACACTAGAAAAATCCAGCATCTATTTACAAGTTCTCTTGCCATATGATGGAAATTATAATATACACTATCTTAATTACGGGAAATAGTTTTCGTTGCGTTGAACCAATACCACTTGCTTTAATATTTTAATACAACTTCAGTAATGCTTTCTTTTGTTTCGGGCCCCCCAGTGGCTCAGCGGTATGTCTGCGGACTTGCACGCTAAAATCCGGGTTTCGATACCCGTGGTGGGCAGAGCACAGATAGCCCATTGTGTAGCTTTGTGCTTAATTCAAAACAAACAAACTTTTGTTTCGGATTTTTGCTCAAAGCTACTCAAGGGCTATCTTCGTAAGTTTTGATAAAGTTTGAATTTAAACTAGAGAAAAGGCAGCTAGTCAAGAACACCTACTTTCATCACAGGATACGAACTAAACACTAGACCACAGCTGGCAATGTTTTTATTGGTAATCGTATAGTTTTAAAATAGTTATTTAATTTATCGTTTAACACATAAGTTGCTTAAAGAGACATTGGAAACGTTTGGAAAACTCATGGCCTACTTTGCCAACTTTGTTAAGTTCTGCAGAGTTTAAATTTTTGTGCCTTACGAATTTCATATACTGACTTACCAGTTCTTTAACCACGGTTTCTACATTTCCAAAGTAGAATACAACATTATCCGAAATAAGCTGATAAGAAGCGTTTAATTAAACATATCATAATACACAGCTATTAAATCTGTGTAGCCATATATCACATCAAGCATTTTCCAAATCAGCAAGAATACCTTTCACAGGATATATACAATCATTCTATAATAAGTCTGCGTAGTCGCGTAACACGTAGAGGACATTCTACGCGAGGTATTGTTTCATCAAATTTACTGTATAATTAGAAACACTGTCTTGCTGGAAGATGAATCCTTGTCCAAAAGATCTTGACATGACAGATAAGAATGTGATCATACCTGTCAGGACTCAGGGTGCCATCACTTATGTGTAGATTTTCAACACCACTGACTAAAATGTATTTCACACTTTCATAAGTTTCCCAACATACTTCATTGTTTGTGTTGTACATTGACCGTAATATCGTTGTTCTTCGTCATGGAACAAATTATTTTCAATGGTTAGCAAAAGAAAATGAATTGGAATTAATCTCTAAAGAGCATATTTTCACGTTTAACTCAGGCAAAGGGCCCGGCATAGCCAAGCGTGTTAAGACGTTCGACTCATAATCTGAGGATCGTGGGTTCGAATCCCAGTCGCACCAAACATGCTCGCCCTTTCAGCTGGCGGCGTTATAATATTACGGTCAATCTCACTATTCATTGGTAAAAGAGTAGCTCAAGAGTTGGCGGTGGGTGGTGATGACTAGCTGTCTTCCCTCTAGTCTTACACTGTTAAATTAGAGACGGCTAGCACAGATAGCCCTTGAGTAGCTTTGTGTGAAATTCAAAAACAAACAAACTCAAGCAAAACATTAGCTTTTTGATTTAGTTGTTTCTACTGATCAGTTGATTTTGAGATAATCTAAAGGCTTCTGAGGCTTCTTGAAACTAACGTGTATTTTACTGTACTAACAAATAATAAACTGTCAAGATCTGTGCTGGATTGTCACGTAACGCAAAAAGAATGTACCCTGAGTTATTTAGAATCGCTTTTGAAGAGTTTGAGCTTTCTGCCTTTACTGCTTCTATTACAAACAGTACAAATTTTACCGCATCTTCTTTCGAAAGAGCTCCTCCTCAAACATGAAAGTATGACTCAAATCTGATGCATTATTGAGAATACGTAATAGAATCAAATATATATTCAAGATTCACTGGGCCTTCCCTTCAATTTAAACTTTGTGGAATAACTCATGGCCACCTACACGATATATAGTCATGAAGTCAGAAAAACGCAGGTTTAAGAAGCCTTAATATATATAATATATATAACTTTATCGTTATATATTAGCGATATATAAGATAGTGTTAATTTCTGTTTTTTTAACATGTTTGTAATCAGCACATATCATCTTTTAAGCTTAGTTGTAAAGAGCCAAACGAGTTATTTTGTCATTAGAACGTTCTGAAAAGAAGGAGTCAAACAAGTTATTTTTGACATTAAATCTATACAATTATAGGAGGTCAAACAAGTTGCTTTTTTATTTCTAACAAATTAGGTTAAACGCGTTCCTTCGATTGTAAAACTCTCCAATAGCAAAGGGCTAAACGAATTATTTTTATATTGGGATTTCTAGTAACAGGAAGCCAAAAAGATTATCTTTTTCTTCCTATATTACCTACTATTTGGTAAGAAAATAGTAACTCAAAAACTGGCAGTGGATAATATTGACTAGTTCCCTCTAATCTATCAATTCAAAATCTGTGACAGGTACTTTTGAAAAACAATTCTGATATAACTTTAAAAAATCGAACCTTTTTTAATTTGGAAAATAAAACAATTTAAAGTTAGACACGTATTTGTTCATGCATTTCTTCCTACACCTCACAAAAACTGATATTTTATTAAATGACTAACAGCCAAAATTCTTAAGTTCCACCATTTGTCACGTGGCAATTGAGTCTTTGAAGTCATTAATGTAATTGCCACATTAAGTGTTGCTTTAATAGGCATTATGCTGTCGTGGCAATGTCTGGTTGGTTAGATGGCAACAAATCACAATGAGTACTATGAAATTCGACATAAGGTAATAAAAATTTTATTAAAATTAAGCAGAGAACAACGTTTCAACCTTCTTAGGTCATCTTAGGGACGAGACAACTACGACGGGATTGTAAGGGACATTGCAGCATATGTAAGATTATTAATTGGTATGGCTATGAAGGTGTTCCTTTATATTGAGTTAATTTTGGTTTGAGTTGTTGTACAAGTAGGACTTTTTTATTTTGCGTTTGTTTATGTTTGTTGAGTTACTTAGTATTTAGGTGTTTTCTATGGTTATATTGTGTTTATTTGATTTGCAATGTTCCAAAACGTGTGAAGGTGTTTTTTGTGTTCTTTGAATCTGGTTTACATTTTTCTGCTTACTTCTCTAATATAGAATATAAATGAGTGAATAACATATTTCTTTTTCAAGACAAGAAAAAGAACTAAAGCTTGCTTTCTGCCATACACACAGGATTTCTCTAAAGACTATGGCATATTAACAGCCAAACCACAGGACATAAATTAGACGGTATTTAGCATATAGTAATAACAATGAAAGTAACTAACTAGGAATTATTAAACATACAGTATTTTGCAAAAGTATTTACCACTTGCAATGTTTCTATATTTTGATGCTATCTGAGCTAACAAACATAAAACTGTCAAAAGAGAATTTATATTTATAGTCTACACAACCTACTCCAAAATAAAAGAGCTAAAAAATAAGTAAAGGCTGATATAATGTAAGTCATATTTTCAAAAAAATATTGTAATAGTTTCAATTGCATAAGCATTTAACCCATTAGTTACTATAACCCTAAATCAGTACAAGTGGAAAAAAGTATTTTGAAAAATCATAAAATTAGTGTCATGGTCTCTGTCTCTATGTAATCAAAGTGGATTTACTTGACTTTAGAGCGTATGAATTTGTTTAAGCGAGCGAGTTTCGTTTTATAACTTTAAAAACTCTTTGATGTTACTTTATGATATGATTAAATGAAGTAAAGTATTGGATATTTTAATATTGTAGCAAAACAACGAGTGTCAAATCAAACGTTTACTCAGTAACTGTAGTTTGAAAAAGTAACACAAAAAATATGATTATAATACAAAATCTGACCAGTTGATGTCCAAAGTATATTAAAACTAACGTTTATGTTGCTAGAAAATGTAATGATTTGTTGCATAATATTTCAAGTTATATATATATATATAATCATTGTTAGAGAAAATTAGTGTGTGTGTGCTTTCTTGTAAAAAAACCCACATCAGACTATCTGCTGAGTCCATGGCGGGGGGAATCGAACACGTAATTTTAGAGTTGTAAATCCTGTACAATTAGACCTGTACTAGCGGGGAGGTAGAAAGTATATACTAATATAATTAAATAAACAAAATACAAACAAAGGACTGCGTTTAAAACATCAAATCTAAACCTCTGACTAATTGTAATAATTTGTTTTTGTTCAACATGAGGAATGATCACAAGAAAAACAAAATACGTGGCATAGCTAACTGAAGCATTAATACTTGCTGTAAACGTGTTATCAATGATATAAGTAGGGTTACCAGTTTCGGCCCCAATCTTCGTTTCATTCCTTTAAATCACACACACCATCTTTTTTTTCTTTTCTTTTTTTGACCCACCTGTGTTCACACCAGGTGATTTTGGCTATTTATTAATACACGTCAACTAACCAAAGCAAGTAAGAAAGTGGCACTCGATAACAACCAACATTTGCTTTAGGATCACAAACCTATTATTTAGAACAGACCTATTCTTTTGCAGATACAACCAGTTACTTTAAAATATATGATGGTAGTTTTCCTTTCTAAAACAGTGTTAATAACTTCCTTTATAATAACGTCATGGAAAGTAGATTAACAGTTTCTTGTCATCCCCTACATGTACTCGCTACACTTGTATCATGCATTGTTGTTAATGTTAATTTCTTAAACTAATATCACGTGACTTTAAACATTCTTTAATTAGGATAATTTCATAATTTCACATTTGTTCTGAAAAAATTGGCCTAACCAAGTCTTATGTCTTGTTTTTTGCTTTTGAATTTCGCACAAAGCTACTCGAGGGCTATGTGTGCTAGCCATCCCTAATTTAGCAGTGTAAGACTAGAGGGAAGGCAGCTAGTAATCACCACCCGCCGCCAACTCTTGGGCTACTCTTTTACCAACGAATAGTGGGATTGACCGTCACATTATAACGCCCTCACGGCTGGGAGGGCGACATTGTTTGGCGCGACTCGGGCGCGAACCCGCGACCCTCAGATTACGAAGCGCACGCCTTAACGCGCAAGGCCATGCCGGGCCCATTCTTGTGTCCATGCACGTGCTTTCTATTTTTTAGTTTGTTTGTTTTTCATTCGGATTAAAGATGACTGATTTAGAGCACAAAAACTATTACTTTTAGGTAGAGCTGTAGTAAATGTTTAGATCGATAGCTCATATGACTTTTTAATTAGGCGTGCTTATATATTTTGATTAAAATTGAGTGATTTTTTTGTTTAATAACTTTGCACACGTGACTTATATTTTAAAAAAGATTGTGGGTTCTAAAGATCTATCAGTGCACCAAAGATGAAATTATCCATGAAAGTTAACGATGTTTTTGTTTAAAATAAAATTCCCATATTTTCGATGCAAATAAAAAATAAAAGGAAGAAATTCAGTTAAAACTGGAGATTTTATAATTCATGTATTTCTCAATAGATTCCCTTGATATCTGATATGTGAAATAAGAGTCCAGTAGTGCACATCCACATATTTGATAGTTTGGAATGACACAAACGGAGATACAGAAAGTGGAAGCTCTCTAAACAAACGCACCTGTTAATTACAGTGTGTTTTTGTTGCACGACACGCTAGCGTGTTTTGATTTTACCATGAAAGATACTGGACTCAGCACATAAAGCAAAACAAAAACTTAATATATTAAGAAACCAAATAAACAGCCAGAAAACAATGTTCACTTGATAAAATGAATGATGGAATCAACAAAATAAAACAAAACTTCATCCACAAATTTTCTCCAAAAACCATTGAAAAAAATTATACACAAATACCTAGATCAAAACACAATTAACAACAAACAAACGATAATAAATTCCAAGATACAACAAACTACAAAACCTTGCATTGCTGCATACTATATATTCCCGACATCAGCCAAAAATATAACTAACATTTGTAAAAAAAAAGTTAAAACACAACATTCTAGCAAACACCAAATTTATTCAAAAACCAGGTATAAAACTAAAGTTCATACTTTGTAAAAACTACACTGACAAACACGACACTAACATTGTTAATAAAATTCAATGCAACAACTGCCACGAATTTTATATTGGAGAAACAAGCAGAAAAATGGAAACTAGATTCAAAGAACACAAAATACACCTTTTCACGTTTTTGAACACTGCAAATCAAATAAACACAGCATAATCTTAAAAAACATCCAGACTAAGTAGATTCAAAGAACATAAAAAGTCATCTTCACACGTTTTCGAACACTGCAAGTCAAATGGACACAACATAACCATAAAAAACACTAAAATACTAAATAAAGAAACAAACATAAACAAAGGCAAAATTAAAGAAGCCTTATTTGTACAACAACTTGAACCCAAAATAAGCCAATATAAAGGAACGCCATTATACCTATATTAATATTATAGATAAAATTATATATTCAAACATCTAACCCCGCCTTCTACATTGCGACACTCAGTTACACAACCCCTTCCAAACATGTGGTCAGCTTCCGGTCAGTTACCTCTTTCTTTGTGAACCTGACGATGACCGAAGAAGGTCGAAACGTTGTTTGCTCTTCTATTTAAAATATTTTCTGAACCCAAACGAGCCGTTTTAGCATATAAAATTCTCAACAAGTGGGTTTCTCGAAACCCACTTGTAAAGAAAAATATATAATTAACAACCTGAGATACACTGCAGCGCCCTCTAGAGTCTCTTACCCGTTTACACTTTCGCCACCGCGATGTGTGCCTGACAAAATTCACGTGCCGATTCTCTTTTTGTTAACCTGAAGAAGAAACCTGTTTGTAAAGATTTATAGTTACACTAAGTAATTTGGTTTTGGTTAAGACTTAGATATGATTTGGATCTAAGAAGTTCGAAACGTTGTTCTCTGTTTGAATTTAACAAAAAATTTTGATGCCCATATCAGTTGTCTTGAGATACATTTTTCCTTAAGTGGGTTTTTCGTCATCACGCATTTCGACTATATTCTGGGGCAGTTAAATCTTCGTACAGTAGCAGGGAAGAAATCTCATATTTTCATATTATAGTCATTGTGTTCACTGTTGAGGCCTGACATGGCCGAGCGCGTTAAGGCGTGCACTCGTAATCCGAGGGTCGCGGGTTCGCGCCCGCGTCGCGCTAAACATGCTCGCCCTCCCAGCCGTGGGGGTGTATAATGTGACGGTCAATCCCACTTTTCGTTGGTAAAAGAGTAGCCCAAGAGTTGGCGGTGGGTGGTGATGACTAGCTGCCTTCCCTCTAGTCTTACACTGCTAAATTAGGGACGGCTAGCACTGATAGCCCTTGAGTAGCTTTGTGCGAAATTCCAAAACAAACAAACAAAACAAACAGTGTTCACTCTTTACATAACTATTTTATTATTGTATATTATAATCTGTAGAATGCAACTGATATGTTAATGTTTACGTCATCTTGAACTTTACATAACTCTTTACCATTTTCAAAATTTTCTTGCAAAAACAACTTTTTCGTTGCAGTAGAAGTCTATTTATGTAAAACAGGGCAAATTTATAATAAGTTTCCGTTTACTTCCCTGTTTTGACATTTCAATTTTGTGTAGTTTAACGTCATGTAGTTCACTAGTTTATTTGATGTTGTTGTTGTTTAGAATTAAGCACAAAGCTACACAATGGGCTATCTGTGCTCTGCCCACCACGGGTATCGAAACCCGGATTGTAGCGTGTAAGTCCGCAGACATACCGCTGAGCCACTGGGGGGCTAGTTTATTTGAAATAAACCCAATTATAAAAACGCTATTCATTTAATTTCCTGTATTGTAGAGTGCGTTGTTGTTGTTATTTTAGCTCGCAGTTACGATGTAAGATACAGAGTTCGTATGTACATGTTAACACTTAACTTTGTGATAAAGTCTGGCACACACTACACATCACATAATCAAACAAGTTTAAAATAATTATTTAAATTAAATATACTTTACTAAATGGCATTCCGGACAACGTCTTTAATCAGTAACAAAGTCTTTAAGCGTTGTGAGAATAGATATTACCTCGTGGCTTGTGGACCCTCACTGTTAAACCGAGGATTTATGGTTCGCGTTCCATTTCTGCAAACACTTTGGGGGTATGAGTGCACTATAAGAATGAATCAAATTCCTCTATTTGTTAATTAAATAGTGGTCCAAGAATTGGTGGTGGGTGTTATTGATTAGTTGCCTTCCCTCTTGTCCATCAGTTAAAAATCTGAAATATTTGCAGATAATTTTTTGTATATAGCTTTAAACAATACTTTTGACACAAATAAACTGTCAAATATCACCCAGTTTGAAAAAAATAAAATTGTTCAAATTGATGCACGTGTTCTAGTTTTTCATACATTTTTTCTGCCACTTTCAAAGTATAATTTTTTTTATTAATCACAGTTAAAAATGTCTGGTTTCTAACACAAAATCATTGTCCTAGTATTATACATATAATGATTAAAGTATTGTCTATTGTAATTGGGAAGCTAACCCGAGATAGAAGGTCTTAATATTTCGATATTCTCGAAAGAATTGACCATGTCTTCTTGTTGTTCTTGTTTTTAAGTTAAGCACGAAATTACACAATGGGATATCTGTTCTCTGCTCACCACAGATATAGAAACCCACTTTTTAGCGTTGTAAGTCCGCAGACATACCGCTGAGCCACTGGGGAACTTGACCATGTCTAAAAATTAACTAAATCAAGGGAAGAGTAAAAGCTAAAATACATTTTTAAATCAACAATTCCCAGTAATATAATTCTCAGTATTATACATTTAACCAAAGTAATCAAAATAAATGCCCGAAAACAACAATATTTATTTCAAACAAAATTGATGTTACCAAAAGCTTCCATTTAGTTTCTGATTTAGTAAAAATTGAAAATAAAACAAATTTATAAAAACATATTTTGTACTTCCCGTATTTTGTTTGGAAAAAGTGACTGTAAAAACTATTTTTGTTTATTTTAGTATCTTGATTTTTTATTTTATTTAAAGTAATTGTAATTATCAGGCCATCCCTTAAGTAATGTCCAATTCTAGTTTCAGAAAAAGAGAAAAGATTTCAAACGCTTTTAATGTTATTTAATCAATAATATATGTTCCATTATTATTAATTACTTCCAGCCAACGATTCACAAGCTTCTGAATGTCATTTCTGTAAAATTCTTAGGGTTTGGAGGAAAAGAAGGTAGAGACGGTAGTTTTGACATCTTTATGTGTTACAAGTTCTTTTCCATCAAGATAGCTCTGCTAACTTTGGAATAGATGATAATAAAATGGTGCAAGGTCTGGAAAATAAGGAGGACATGGAAGTCTTTCTCAGTCTAGCTATTCAGTCTTTACAGATGTGATCCTTGCTGTATTGGGCCGTGCATTATACTGGTGTAACACAATACCTTTAAGATTGATCAAATCAGGCTTCTTTGCTTTCAGTGCAACACTAAAGCGCCTTAACTGTTGACAATGGAAGTCTGATGTAATCGTGACATTAAGTGGTAGCAACTCAAAATTGGTCACACCAACAATATCCCACCAAATGTTTAACAAGTCTTTCCTAGGATAAAGGTCCACTTTGGGCTGTGCTTTAGCCAGTTTACCTGCACTGATGTACTGTGTGTGGCATTTAACATTTTTATAACATATCCATTTATAAGATCCAGTCACTGACCTGTCCAAAAAAAGTGAATTATGTTCATGAGAGTGCAGAGAAGTGCAAATGTTCACTCTTGCTCTAAGGTTGGCTTTTGTGATATCATGGGAGACCTATTTTCCAAGTTTTAACACCTTTCCAAGCTGTTGCAGATGACAGTGAACTGTTGAATGGGTTGAATTAATCTTCCGTGCTAGTTCTTCAACTGTTACAGCACAATCTTCATCAAGTGTCGCCAGCAGTAAGTCATCATTAAATTCCACAGGACTACCTGAACGTGACACATCACTTAAGCCGTAGTCACATGATTTGAACTTCTGAAACTACCTTCAACGTTTTTCTTCATTGAGAGACTGCATCATAAACACCTTAAATATTTCGTGTAGTTTCTGCTGCACTATTGCTTTTTTTAAACACATAAAGCATTATATGTCTAATGTGCTCCTCAGACACATTCATCCTCATAAGGGTTTACTTGATTAATAATCAGAAAAAGTGGAGTTGGTTTAATTTCTTTTATTTGTCTGAACATTTTATACACGCCCGACTACATATTTTTGTCATTAAAACCTTTTACAGAGACAGGAATAATGATGCACTTTCTGTATTAAATTTTTGGACATTACTTATAGGATGACCTGATATTTTTTCTTGTTATTGTTTTTTCTTTGACGTTTAATTTGGATTTCTATTTGAATGTATTTTGTACAACAAAGTCGCAACAGGTTATCTAGTGTGTTTACCGAAAAGAATCGAACGTGCTGATTCCATTGATGTAAATCCGCAGGACGATAGAAAATGGAAAATGTTATGTTAAAGATAAAAATTCTTTTATGAGAGGAGGAGGATGAGTGCTGGGTTTACAAGGGTGCAGTAAAAACGTGGGAGTTACAGAATCAGGTTCGGTTAACATTCAGGTGCCAGTCAGTCTCTTATAGATTTGAACTTTTGGCTGCTTGCAGGGAGAAACTAGGTGATCAAGAGTTTTATTCAGTTTGACATTAGCTTTATCTTTACGGGGACCAGGGGGGGGATATGTTTCCTCTTATTATTATATTTTGATTACTTTTTGATAGAATACCTTTACACATACCCAAACTACAAAACTTTCACCTTCCACCCACCCACATGTTTGAAACCAAAGTTACCTTGCCATATAAAATAATGCTAGAAAGTATAATTCAGAAAATATAGTTAAACATTTAAAGCACTTCTTAAGATGTTTTAGGAACAGAACTGACGTTTTGTACCCTTTTGAGAGCATCCTTCCTCGAGATAGATATGGGAATAAATTACCTGGTAGGATTCAAAGCATAGATTTAACATTATCAGACGAATGAAACGTCAAGCTTGCTTCTGATGCAACTATTCCTAAACTTTAATAAGAGATTAACATCCAATTTGTATCGTTTGTTGATGTTTTTGTAAAAAACAGCACATTATTACTGTTACAAACTAGATTACAATTTCCCTAACATGCTTACTTGTTCTGACGTGTAACTAGTAATGTGAAATATGGAAAAAAACTTCATTTTTGAAAAATAAAGCATTAATACAAATATTAAACATGATATAATACGATGACATATCAGTTTTTATGTACTTTTTGTAAACATGAACGAAATTGAAAATAGAAAAGACCAATTCTAAGTAGTTTTAGTCACTTGCAATACACAGAAAAAAAATCAGTAAATTTACGAGGCATCATTGGCAAAGAATTGCAGTGATATGGACATTTTAATTTACTAGGTAGTATTGACCTAGTCTATCTCCTCTGGCCAAGTGCGTAAGGCGTGCGACTCGTAATCCGAGGGTCGCGCTAAACATGCTCGTCCTCCCAGCCGTGGGGGCGTAGAATGTGACGGTCAATCCCACTATTCATTGGTGAAAGAGTAGCCCAAGAGTTGGCGGTGGGTGGTGATGACTAGCTGCCTTCCCTCTAGTCTTACACTGCAAAATTAGGGACGGCTAACACAGATAGCCCTCGAGTAGCTTTGTGCGAAATTCCAAAACAAACAAACAAAATCTGTCTCCTCTTAGAAACTGCAGTGATCATAAGTTTCTACACGTTGTGAATGTACAGATCAAACATTCTAACGGCGAAAATTGACTGTGTTATCAAAACATTCTCTTCGTAGTGGTTGAAGTAATCTTATTTTTATACGTAGTAAATATAGTTATCAAAGCATTCTATAAACAGTGAATCTAAGAAAAATAAAAGTCAATACACAGTGACTGTAGCGAGGTTATCTTTCTACCCCTAGTGAATGTAGTTATTATAACGTTCCACACACAGTGATTATAATGATGAAAAAACAATATATATTTCGTAACTGTAGTGATCTGAATATTTTACCATTAGATTCTGTAGAGTTCGAAACATTCCGTACCGAGTGACTGAAGTAATCTAAACATTCTATATTTAATACTAGTAGTAATTCAAAATGGTTTATGCTTGGAAACTATAGCAATACCACATTCCACATTAGTGACTACAGATATCCTAGCATTTTAATCTTAATGAAGGAAGCATAAAGAAATGCAAAGCAAATTTTATTAGTGCTCGGATTATGCTCGGCACAGCATGTGGAGCAAAACACCCATTTCTTTCCTTGAATAATTTATTTGGCGTATTAAGTTCCATAGTCACTTGCTTCCAATGAAACTTTCGATCTAATTCAAAGTTTATCATGAAATTTGAACCTGTTGGTTTATGTGAGTAAATGTGATTATATGTTTCACACAAACTATTCCGTAAAGTTTTTACTTATATTATTATTCAAATTATATAGATAAGTTTTTAATATATACTTTTTTACGCCATTTTTGGAAAAAATAAGTTCAGAAAACTTGGTTCTGTCAATAGTTTCACTATTCAATGTGATAACATTCGGCTGTTAACTGATAAGGTTATGTTCATTACATTGTTTCCCAGCACAGAATTGTTTAGCGTTGAGAAATCAAAAGCTCTTTATCCATGCGTTGTCGAGTAGAATTCAACGTGCTAGCTACTAGTACAACAAAACAACTATTGGGTCAAACACACGCCGTTTTCGTGTAAACTCTCTACAAACGCAGGTCCCTGTTTCTTGCCTAGAAGCCGTGTGCTTTTATAAGCTATATATACTCGTGCGGCCAGGTAAACTACGGCTCGCTCTTAACGTAAGCAAATCTTCTCGACCAGCATTGGTGGTTGTGTATGTGTGTGTGATGCCTGAGGGATGTAGAGCAAGGTGATTATTCGGGTGCTAGGTACTGCTATAAAACCTCAAACCAAAAGCTGTCAGACGGCATTTCATAGTCGTCGTGCGAAGTTACGGATCGTATCAAACGGACAAAGCTCGCTTTACACGATCTTGGTTCACATCTTAATAAGACTCGAGATTTAATAAGTTAACTGATATGGCGGTGAGGTCGTCCTGTCGATTATCTGCTTTCCTTTATCAGGAATTGCGAGTTGTTATGAAAAGTTTCACCTGTCGTCCTGTTTGCACAGAGAGAACCTTTACGACAAGTCTGACGTCATCTGTGCCCCAACCAGCTGAAGCTAGGTGTCCGTTCTCTCATCGTCACCACGAGTCTGCCGAAGCTGTGTCGTGCTCCGTCAACTTTTCCTCAGAAAAGCCATATGAAGCTATTCCGTCACCCAAGGGCTTGCCCTTGATGGGGACAACTCTTGAACTTTTGTCTAGCGGGGGTGCTCCCAAGATCCATGAATACTGTGACAGACGACATAAAGAGTTAGGCCGTATCTATCGCGAGAAATTAGGGTCTATTGAAGCTGTTTTCGTAGCAGACAGCAAATTGATTCAAAGCGTTTATCAAAACGAGGGCCGCTACCCCATGCACTTGGTTCCAGAACCTTGGCTGATCTATAATGAAACCAAAGGAATTCAGCGGGGATTGTTTTTCATGTAAGTTAGCTTTACTATAACATGTATACAGTCGACACTTACCAACTTTAGCATGTATACAGTCTACACTTACCAACTGTAACATGTATACAGTCTACACTTACCAACTGTAGCATGTATACAGTCTACGCATACCAACTGTAACATGTATACAGTCTACACTTACCAACTGTAACATGTATACAGTCTACACTTACCAACTGTAACATGTATAAGTCTACACTTACCAACTGTAACATTATAGAATACTTACAAACTGTAATTTTACTCTAAAGGACTGTAGTGATCCTAAATTTCTGCACTAAGAAATTACGGTAATCCTAATCTCTACACTTAGCCACTATAGTAGTCGTAACATTCAATAATACAAGATGGTATGGTAGTAACCTATACGTTCTATTCATATAGGAGCTTCAGTAACAGTCCTTATATTCGACTTTAAGCGGCTATAGTGATTCTTACGTTTTACACTGAGAGACTGTAGTGCTCCAAGCAGTGGCAAGTAAAATAAACTGCTTTTAATGTGCAAATTATTTAACCTACTTGTTAAAAGTTAATAAAAGTTTTCATTTATTTATTTTTGGAAGACTCAAGACTATTCACACTAATCTTTCCCAATTTGAGCCTAATAGACTACATGGAAGACAACTAGTTAACAGCACCTTCCGTCAACTTTTGGGCTACTGTAATTGAATAGCAGAATTCGACCATTTTTTATAACTCTTTCTTGATCTCAAAGTGTTCACCGTGGTTTTTTGGCAACGTGAACCATAGACGTTTTGATTTACGATAGGACATGCTAACCCTTTATCCGTGTCTCTTCCCCATGAATAAAAGTAGTTACCTTGTATTAAAACTGAAATTAAGATAAAATTAAAAGAAAACTCAAATTAGCTCTTTCATCAACATACACATTTAATTACTCGTTGTTCCCTTAAGAAATGACCCCTATTTATTTAGCCTTGATTGACGTCGAAGTAAATAAAATATAAGCTGTAGTTAACAAAAGCAATAACTTAAGTTTGCCATCTTGGAAAACTTAACCTCATTTTCTTTCGTACTCTCGTTTCGCTTGACACAGCCCGGCATGGCCGGGTGGTTAAGGTACTCAACTCTTAATCTGAGGGTCGCGGGTTCGAATCACCGTTGCACCAAACATGCTCGCCCTTTCAGCCGTGGGGGCTTTATAAGTAACGGTGAATCCCACTATTCGTTGGTAAATAGTAGCCTAAGAGTTTGCAATAGCTGCCTTGCCTCTAGTTTTACTGTTAAATTAGGGACGGCTAGCGCACATAGCCCTTAAGTAGCTTTGCGCGAAATTCAAGAGAAACAAACAATCGTTTAACTCCAAAAATACGTATGTGTTGTTGTACTTGTTAACCGTAAAACTTTCGTAATTTTGTCAAAAAGAAAGCTACTTTAACTATAGTTTACAAATGGACTCTGTTTTGATGGCAATATTATAATGTCTTTGAACAGGGACGGACCTCAATGGAATGAACGACGCAAGAGTCTCAACAAAGTGTTCCGTCAACAAACAGTGTCAGCTTACACCAAGGTGTTCAATGAAGTGATAAATGACTTACTTCAGAGGTGGAGAAACGTACGTCGGGAAGACATGGAGCTAATAGACCTTGAAAGAGAACTTTATAGCTGGTCCATTGACTGTAAGTTTATCTTCTCGATAATTTGAAAACAATTTAACAGAAGAGAAAACAATTAGTTTGTTTTGAATTTCGCACCGAGCTACACGTGGGTTATCAGCCCTCGCCGTCCCTAATTTAACAGCTAATTAAGACCACTCACTACCAATTCTTGGGCTACTCTTTTACCAACGAATAGTGGGATTGACCGTCACATTATAACGCCTCGACGGCTGAAAGGGCGAGCATGTTTGGCGCGAAGGGGATGTGAGCCCGCGACCGTCACGTAATAACGTCTCCACGGCTAAAATGGTGAGCAAGTTTGGTGTGGCAGGTATTCAAACCGGCGATCCTCAGATTACGAGTCGAACGCCCTAATTATACCTGACCATACCGGTCCTAAGTAATTAAGAGCGTATTACGTCTACGTACGTAATTTACTGTGATTTCAAGCATATCGCACTTACGAGCGTTGTTCACTTTAAGTACCACGAAAAATATATTATTATTTATAATAGCAATGAGGATATTGCACCTATATGTACTAGTGTTATTGCGAGCATATAACACTTTCACGCATTATTATAGTTACGAAAATATTGCACTTACGTATTACTTAATGCAGTTAATTGCATTCTACTCTTACATGTGTTCTTTATCCTTCTGTACTTACGAGCGTTACCTGCTGTGATTATCCAAATGTGTGATATTGAAGTGCAGTTATATACTTAGATGTATTGTTTATTCTAGTTGCGACTCTTTATGAGCACATTGCACTTTGCACGATCTATTGTAGTTATAAACTTACATAACTACAACAAATAGGACACACTGTTCAAAATAAGCAAGTAACTCTAATGATACTTTGAGATATTTTTTTTAATGAGCGTTAGCACAGTTATTCAGCATCGTATTGTAAAAATAACTTGATATTCTAAACATTTGCACTGTTTTACACAATCACCTCTTGTAAGATTTATAAGCCTTCTTGTTGTAGTGTAATTTAAATATATATAAACAATACTGATACGGAGCTTTACTTTTTTTTTCATCTTTACTATTGTAGCAGTGTCGTGTACTATAGCAAAATTCGTTTCATTTCCATTAGGCCCGGCCTGGCCAGATGGGTTAAGGCGTTCGACTCGCAATCCGAGGGTTGCGGGTTCGAATCCCGTCGCGCCAAACATGCTCGCCCTTTCAGCCGTGGGGACGTTATAATGTGAAAGTCAATCCCACTATTCGTTGATAAAAGAGTTGCTGCCTTTCCTCTACTCTTACACTGCTAAATTAGAGACGGCTAGTGCAGATAGCTCTCGAGTAGCTTTGCGCGAAATTCAAATCAGGCAAACAATACCATTAATTTGTGCTCTGTGGTGCGTCGACATTTTATAGATATTCTAATTACACTTGGACAAATAGCACAGCTTGAACACATTTTTAATACTAAGCTGTTTATTTATAGAAATGCTTGACCGTATGACTCGGCATTATTCGAGTAAACAACTTACACTTGAGTGTTTAGAATATTAATAAAATAACTATAGGAAGCTTTATTCGGTGCGCAAAGTTTTCATGATTTTCCGATCTGGCCTGACATGGTCAGGTGGGTTAAGGAGTTTGACTCGTAATCTGAGAGTCGCGGGTTTGAATCCCCGTCGGTGGTGATGACTAGCTGCCTTTCCTCTAGTCTTACGCTGCTAAATTAGGGACGGCTAATGCAGATAGTCCTCGTGTAGCTTTAAACAAAATTCAAATCTACGTAATTAATTCGTAAGGAGTTCCAGCGGCTAAAGTTGTGCATTATTTAAAACAATCGTATTAATGAAGATAAGTTGGTGTATTTCACTGTGGATTGAACTTTGTGATACTTCTTGTACCTCAATATCTTCTTTCTTCCGAAGACCAATGTGGCTTATTAGTTAACTAGCCCATACTGCGAATTCCTGATTCACAACTCGTTCCCGCAAGACAGTGCCCCGTACATTGGGGCACTCAGATGCTCTTTAGAGAGTCAAATTGCATTATTCGATCAGCCAAGAGTAGCCCAAAAGTTGACACTGGGTGTTGTCGACTAGCTGCTTTCCATATCGTTTATCTATTCAAATTAGGAACGTCTATGCGTAAGTAGCTTTTGTGTAGATTTGCGCGAAATTTTCAAACGAACAACAAATTACCTTCTGACGTCTTAAAATAAGCCTAATTTAAAAAAAGAATTATTACCTATTCACACTATCTCTTAATACCAATTGAGAACTTCGTCGTTTTCGGCATAAATTTTGATAAATTAACTCTTAATGTTTTTTTGCATTTGAAGTGAAAAGTGTTCACACCTACGGCATGATATAGAAGCTTTTCTGCAGAGCAGATAAATCGTGCCAAAAGTATAGTTTATCAGGGGCTTCTCCAAAACTTAATTAAGTTTGGATGCTTTAAAACATAAAAAATCCATTTATTAAAATACACAATCATTAAATTCAGCTTTCTGCACTATTTTAACTGTGAAATTGACTCTGAAAAATAGATATTGTACTTTTTTTTACACATGTAAAAAAAAAGTCAATATCTATTTTTCAAACAAATTGTTTTTCACTCGGAACTATATCGCAGTATCATGATTTTTCTTGGTACTTTTACACAATTTTCTGTTTTTCTCTTATACTTTAACGCAACTGCTTGTGTTTCACGTGGTAATATAATGTAACTACTTGTGTTTCACATGGTAATATAATGTAACTTCTTGTGTTTCAAATGGTAATATAATATAACTTCTTGTTTTCCACATGATAATGTAATGTAACTTCTTGTGTTTCACATTGTAATATAACTTCTTGTTTTTCACATGATAATGTAATGTAACCTATCTTTTCTCATAGTTATATAATATAGTTTTTTTATTAGTACTGTAATACAGTTTCTTTTCAATTCGTATTGTAATACCTATCTTGGCTATTCACTTGGCATTGTACCGTGATTGGCTTTTCGCTTGGCATTGTACCGTGATTGCTGGCTTTCCGCTTGGCATTGTACCGTGATTGGCTTTCCGCTTGGCATTGTACCGTGATTGGCTTTCCGCTTGGCATTGTACCGTGATTGGCTTTCCGCTTGGCATTGTACCGTGATTGCTGGCTTTCCGCTTGACATTGTATCGTGATTGCTGGCTTTCCGCTTGACATTGTACCGTGATTGCTTGTTTTTAGCATGCTACTATAACGCAGTTCCTCTTTTTTTCATTTGATACTGTAACGTATTTTGTTGTTGTTTTTCATTTAGCACTATAACACAATTTATTGTTTTCAACTTGATATTGTAAGGTGGATTTTTGTTTTTATTGGGATTGTAACACAATTTCGTTTACTTCAGCCTTAGGAACGATGATTTTTGGACAGCGATTGGGATGTGTGACGGCTGACAGTAAAATCGAGAATATTTATGAATTCGTGCAATGTGTTCAGCAGATATTCGCAGAGTCAGCACGTATGACTGTTATTCCACCTCGTCTGGCCTACGTGCTAAAGTTACCGGTGTGGAAGAGATTCGTTAAAGCAGCTGATCGAGCTTTAGATCTAGGTGAGCCAATGGCATCGTAAGTTACATAACGATTATTTTGTTATCATCGATTATGATCGAACATGAATCTGTTATTATTAAACTCAGGAACCCATCAGATAAAACAAATCTTGCTAAACATTTTCAGCAAACGTGCTCGTTTCGTTAATTTCACCAGGTGACGTTAGGGACCAAATATCTTAGATATTAATATTAATTGAAATTTAAAAAAATTAATAAGTGTCAAATGTTTGCAAATCGAAATATTCTAAGTAAGTAAATATACTTTAGTAAATTAAGTAAACTAAGCATAGTTTGAACTTAGTAAACAAACTAAACATATTTTATTATCAATTAGAAATTTTTATGACGCATTTCTTCTAAAAATAAAACAAATGAAGGAGCATTATGTATTCCAGTTAATTTGCAGGTTACTATGAAAGATTGTATTCTATGTACACTTGGGTCTAAAATATCGTTTTTCTTCGTTCTTTCAGCAAAAGCTTATGTAGATGTTAATGTCAAAGACATTCTTTCTAACGCCGAGGTAGGAGAGCCCGTAAAGGGCGTTCTTAGTCAGTTGCTTCTCGAAGACAAGATACACAAAGAGGAAATAGTACGAATTGTTACAGACCTATTTCTTGCTGCTGCGGATACGGTAAGAACATGTTTTCATATATAGTAAGTGTTTAAAGTAAGTGTCTTTTCTATAATCACAATCTTGTACCCTGTTAATAAGTATCTTTAATAATTACTATCTTGAATCCTGTTAACTTACGACTGAATCCACTCTAAACTCTAACGTTTTGGTACTTATTCTCGATCCCCCCTCTGGTACAACAGTAAACCAGGAGGTTCGATTCCCCTCGGTGAACTCCGCGGATAGTCCGATGTGGCCTTGTTATAAGAAAACAAACTTGTTCTCTATCATGGCCTTCAATAAACACTGAGACAGAAGCGTCTCTAAATGTTTAAAATATTTGGGGCTCGGGCGCCCATAGACGCAGGAATTTTAGGCGTCGTTTCAGTATGATATCGATCATAGTTTTCTTTTCTGATATTTCAAGACAATAACTAGGGATTTGGGGCACAGTCAAGTACAATCGGGACATGCACCCCCTGTGCCAGTGTCTAGCGACGCCTCTGCAGTGAGGAATATACATATTTTGGACCAATTTTCTTGAGAAAGTAATGATAATTAGTCGTCGAAATACAGTTTCGAATGAACATAGATTAACCAGAAAATGAAACAAATATTAGAAGTATTTTGTACTATCAAATTAACCAGCACTCTTGTTTTTATCTTCAAAAAAGTGTTACTAATGACAGTTATTTCTGTGAAAAGTATTATTGATGTTAAAGCTTTATTTATTCACTTTTTGTTTTAATGTTGTACGAAATTGTTAATGAAATCTTTTGTGACAAGTTTTGAAATCTGATTTTAATATATGTAAAGAAAAACATAACTATATCTCAACTCCAAACATACAACCTGAAAAGATCAGAAACTGTCGCTAGAACTATTTAAATAAGCAAGCTGATAAACACTATTTTGGTCTTAAAGATAAAGAGAAAAGATTTGATGGTGATGTACTAAAGTTTGATATACGTTTGCGCATACTGAGTGTATATAATGGCTTTATAGAAAATATGTACGTGACATCCGTGTAGCCTAATCAAAATATTCTTCCCAATATACCTTTTGGATTTCAGTACTAAAATTGGCTATACCTCCTAAGAACTGTATCGCTTGTTGCTAGGCAACCGACAGATCTTTCCCTAGCACAAACTATGTTTAGGAAGCCCTTCCATTTGATTTAATCTCACTTTCAGAATGAACGTTAATTTAGTTGGGGAATATGCTTATTCTGCTAGCTTAATATTTTCCCACACAACAAGTTTTGTTAATAATGATTTCCCTTAATTTAGTAACTTAAAATTGTTTTTGCTATTACGACACATTTAAACAAACTTTATCAGGCATTTAATATATGAGAACTAATAAAACGTCAATACATTTCCTGTAAAATAACTATTGTGTGTTATAGTTTTTTCATTTTATCCTTTGTACTAGGTAGCACAGTTCTTCATTAGATTAAAATTTTAAAAAAACTGGTTCGGGGTTGAGTGTTTAAATGTGTGTTATCATTTAACATTTATCTTCCTGTCTTCCCCTTATTTTCTTCGTGCTGTAATATTAATTTTTGTTCTTCCTCTTCATGTAATTTATTAATGTTTTAGTTTACAACTGTTTGTGTTAATGTTTCGTGCTAGCAAAGTATTCTGTGTTAATTTACGTTTATGACTGAGCTGATGGAAACCTAAAAAAGTTAATATGTTTATCTCACAAAAGTTATTTTAAGTGATTATTACCAGTTTGTTTTTGGTAATTATGAACGTTACCTTTAAAGTGTATAATGTGTTTGTTCGGTAAGCAAGAGAAAGGATATTTTGTCGATATAGATGAGTGTTTGTTTTCATGATATTTAGAATAAGAATGAATATTTTTCTACAATAGATGTACATATCCTAAGTTTTAGGATTGCCTTTTAAAACTTCCTTCCCTCTAGTCAATCTATCAGCAGAAACAATGTCATTTCGCTATTTTTTCATTGTTTTAAAGACATCGCATGCTACTCAGTGGACTCTTTATATGTTGGCTAAACACCCCGAGTGCCAGGAAAAGGTAGTCGACGAAGTTAATCGGGTAGTATCTCCTGGGCAGAATATCCAGGACTTTCATCTTCAACATCTTCCCTACCTGAAAGCTGTTATTAAAGAAGCTCTTCGGTAAATACTTCCTATATTTTTGTATAGTAACAGTAATCTCAGGTAGTTACTTTAAGTAAAAATGCAAAAAAAGTACAAATTTTCATTTCATTAACAAGTTAGGAACTTAATGTTTTTTGTGTTTATTTAAAGTTCAATGTTATATATACATATATTAGTTATGAAAACGTTATCCATCACTTCCATACAGGAAATGACTGGATTTAAAATCCTAAAACAAATAGCTCAAAATATACTAAGATACAAGGAACGAAGGTTTGTAGTTGTTTATTCAGAATAAAAATCAAACAAAACTAGTTTTTAGTCGTTAGTTTTAGATTTGTGCTATATTTTAACTTTTATGACGTTAACACAAGATTCTCTTCAGCATCAATTGCAAAAGTTTGATTTCTTTGAGCTTCATATGTTTATATCGTTTTTACTTGTATATTATTTAAATTATATTACATTGTGTACACTCTTCTATAGGCTATACCCAGTTGCTCCCTTTCTGACACGTATCTTGCCACAAGACATTGTTCTTAATGGATACAGGGTACCAGCTGGGGTAGGTATTAAATCATGTTCTTCGGCTAAATTTGAATTTGTTTTATATTTATATATTGTTGATAGTATCCATTTTATCTATTAATAACATGTGTATGTGTGTGTAATACTTAATTAGGTTGCGGATAAGCTAAAATATCCATGTTTCTAAATATGATTGACGCCCTCTACTCGGGGTTGGATCCATGTTTTGCCATGGTATTACATTATAACCATAATGAAATTAATAACAACTAATATCACATATTATCAGTTCTGGACAAAATTCGTCATATTTTGAGTTATGTTCATTATTTACGGTTGTAATAGAAGGTTTAAAGAAAAAACATATAATGAAGAAAAAATCTCTATCGTTAAGTAAAGGGTCAATAAACAAACAAATTAGGCTTAAGTTTAGTGGGTCGCCTCAAAATTAACAAACACAAGTGTCACTGCAAATAATAATTAACAAACTGGGCTTATAATCTGTATCTCAAGACGTGTTGGTATGGGTATTAAAAGTAGAAAACAACGTTTCGACCTTCTCAGGTCATCTTCAGGTTAACAAGGGGATTTCTTATAATCACGAATGGTCTTATAATATGCTGCTTTAAACCATATAAATGAGACAAGTACGTCTTAATACATTAATTAATCCTCAGTACTGTAAAAACCAGGTAAAAATATGTTTAGCCTTAACCCAAACATAATAAATATAGTAAAAAATTACAGTAAAATAAGTAATAATTTCCTGTACATAGGAAAATAATACTATTATACTTTATTTAAGGCAGTAGAGTGATAAACTAATAACTTGGTACACAACAGGTGTATTACTAAATAATAATAATAACAATCCTTTTTAGTACGATGGATACAAACAATTTATTACAAGAACTTCCATCCATTATCACATCTCAAACTCTGATTGCTACATTTCATATTTGATTGTTCCATATTCTGTCATGATTTTAAAAACATGCAAAATTATGTGTAATTATGGAATCTCCTCTAAACCAGAGTTAAGTAATACACAAATTTTGATCCAACTATTTCTGTTTTGGAATGAAACGAAGAATATTTGCAAAAATATAAATAAAACAACTTTCGGATGCAAATGATATATCCAGTAATTGGTTTATAACGTACAACCAGTAAGTTAAATCTTGATTTATTTACTTAAGCCAAATTTAAAACCATTTCTCCATATTTTCACTTTCTCACAACAACATGGAAAATTTATTAACTTAATCAAACGTTATGGAGGTTGGAATAATAACTGTTGTACATTTTCAGTGTATCATAAAGAACCCGATTATTAAAAATGCTGTCCTTCCGTTCTCGACTGTTAGTTGTTTCCTTTTGTGTGTTGAGAACAATGACCAACAAATAGATCATTTCCCTTTGTTGCTCCTAAAAGACGAACACTAGTTGATGTAATTCAACTTATGGCTCCTAGTAATATTCGACATGACCTTTTCCATGATAACTGTATTTTCTATTTTGAAAGAAAATTACTCCAAAATGCATTCTGCTTCTTACTGTAAGGAATAGTAATGGCTTAAACAAACAAAGCAACAGTGTGTTTATCTGTGACACAACCTTCCACTCATATGTACAACACTGTTCATTCACGGCCAATTCAAATAAACTAGGATATTTTATGCAGGTATTTGTTTGTTTTGGAATTTTGCGCAAAGCTACATGAGGGCTATCTGCGCTAGCCGTCCCTAATTTAGCAGTGTAAGACAAGAGGTAAGGCAGCTAGTCATCACCATCCACTGTCAACTCTTGGGCTACTCTTTTATTAACGAATAGTGGGATTGACCGTCACATTATAACGCCTCCATGGCTGAAAGGGCGAGCATATTTGATGCGACGAGGATTTGAACCCGCGACCCTCAGATTACGAGTTGAGTATCTTAACTACCTGTCCATGCCGGGCTTATGCAGGTGAAAGCTACGAACACCATAATGCGAAACAGCTGTTTCTTTTGATTGGTGCACCAAGAAAGCCATTGGGTTCAAATTAATGGGACCATTAAAAATTTAATATAAGGATACATCTGTTAAATCATGACAGTTTCTAAATCAAACAAATGGCCCCCCGCTAGTACAGCGGTATGTCTCCGAATTTACAACGCTAAAATCAGGGGTTCGATTCCCCTCGGTGGGCTCAGCAGATAACCCGATGTGGCTTTGCTATAAGAAAACACACATACACTTGTTCATTATTTGGCCCGGCATCGCCGAGAGTGTTAAGGCGTAATTTGAGGGTCGCGGGTTCTCATCCTCGTCGCGCCAAACATGTTCGCCCTTTGAGCCATGGGGGCGTTATAATGTGACGGTCAATCTCGTTATTCCTTGGTAAAAGAGTAGCCCAAGAGTTGGCGGTGGGTGGTGATGACTAGCTGTCTTCCCTCTAATCTTACAATTAGAGACGGCTAGCACAGATAGCCCTCGAATAGCTTTATGGCAAATTCAAAAAACAAATCAAACAAATTATTTTCTAAAATACTTTTTCAGAACAAAAATGACAAAATACAATTCTGCAAATACACCACGAAATAGTGATATCATATTATCGTAATAATTAATATTAACATTAATTGAACAAAAAAAAACTCTGGGCTGACTTAAACCTCATAGGCGTGACTAAGAAGTTTCGAAGTCTCTTTTGGCTTACTGAATAATATAATATTACTATTTCACGGTATACTAATGGAATTTTAAAATTCATTTAAAAGCAGCTGCAGTACCCGTTATGTGAATTCGTGATTAACGAAATGTTATCTTAGGGCACGTAAAGTTGCTTCCCTTATATGTAATTGTACAAAACGCAAAAGCGCCCATTAAACTTCAAAACACAAAATGAAACACCACAAGTTTGCTGCATTTTTGCAAGGAGCCAACAAACCTTCATGCCAAATTTGGTAAAAATTCATCAACAGGGAACGAAATAGTAACATAAAATGCAAAACAATACAAAAAAATAAAAACCACAAAACACAAAATCCAAAACTGAAATTTTGTGTGCATCTCCCCATGGACCAAGTGATCCTCTATACCAAATTTGGTGAAGTAGTTACATCAACATAAAACAGACAGAACTATTATATTTATATAGATTCTGCAATATTTGTTTGGATAAAGGTTAATCGATCCACTAATTGCCAAACAATCTTATAGTAAGAGACTTTACAAGTGAATAGTGAAGGGCCAGGGTCTAGGAGTAGTGACACCTTGCACTCTTGGATATCTAAGAGAAGAATACTGGTGTTATTAACCAAAGATCGTAGGCTCAAACCCCGGTCTTGGAGTATTTTTAACGAATTGGCCTTTTCACTTAGGTAAAACGGTTCTATTTTATTTCTTATGTGATGAAATCGTACATGCAGTATGGTTAACGGTTAAATCTCACACTTTCAACAATGTGTTAGTTTACTTGGTATAGACAGCAAACAATGTCTCATCCCTAAAATATTTTTATCTACTTTAAAAAATTATATATATACATAACCGTACTTTGACCTTTAATCAGTTTAGTATTGCAATATTATTTTAATTTTATGAAACCAAAACAAACCGCAGTCCTTGTATTGCCTGTGTCAGTAAAGGGTTGATGCCCCCACTATATCAAGCAAGTACAGACCTGTTTTGCATTTATCATTAGAATGCAATCTAGTTGGTTAATTTATACACTTGTATGATTAAAAAAGAGAAAATATGAACTGAAAAATGCTGATATGAAAAACGTGTACTAACGAGCTATATTGTTTTATGAACAAGTTTTATTAAGTGTGAAAATAACAATTTCTGACCGGGTGGCAGATGCAGTTTGTGTTAGCGAGAGTAAGTGCTGAAGGTTTTATGTTTTGTACTATATTATATTCTTTATAAAATACGCATTTTTCAAATCTACACGACAATAATGTATTATTATTGTGTAATTTTTATGCACTTAAAAACTTGCACTTAAAAACTTGTCTCCAGAAAACTTTCTGATAAACTTCCAACTGTTTTCTCACATTGTCAACAAAACAAATCTTTAATTCATACAGATCGATGACCTTTTATAGATTAAATGGGCAATTAACTTATGTGCAAGGCATTTAATTTTCCAATTGTTCTAGACACACGATCGTCAAGCTAACAGAATAAACTCCTAACTGGTTTAAGATATTCATTTGTTTTTTTTAATTTCGCGCAAAACTACACGAGGGCTATTTGCGCTAGCCGTCTATAGTTTAGCAGTATAAGACTAGAGGAAAGGCTGTTAGTCATCACCACCCACTGCCAACTCTTGGGCTACTCTTTTACCAATGAATAGTGAGATTGACCGTAATGTTATAATGCCCCCACGGCTGAAAGGGCGAGCATGTTTGGTGTGACGGGGATTCAAACCCGCGGCCCTCAGATTACGAGTCAAGTGCCTTAACTACCTGGCCATGCCGGATATTTAAGATGTTAACAGTTTAAACTCGCATCGCATTTCTTTTACACGTACGGATGCTAACAGAACAGACTTTCTGTTCTTTCAGAAGGATGCACGTCAGCATTTTTTATCTCCACTCTTATGTTTGGATTTCATTTTCTGTACATTTAATGTAGCATGTTACGGTAGCGACACGCATTTCTAATCTCCAGTAGTTTATTAGATAATATTTTTCTTGTTGTTATTGATGAATTTTTGTCAGATAAGTTATCTTACGATTCTCTGTTAACAAAAAATTATAAAAACATTCTAGAAACTGATACTGATGTCACTGTACACAACCGGAAGAGATCCTAAATATTTCCCAAATCCAGATCGTTTTAAACCCGACAGGTGGTTGAGAATTCGGGATACTCGTGACGTCGTCAATACTTTTGCATTCTTACCTTTTGGTTTTGGTATCCGGTCCTGTATTGGCCGCCGGGTGGCGGAAATACAGATGCAGTTTTTGTTAGCGAGAGTAAGTGCTGAAGGTTTTATGTTTTGTACTATATTATATTCCTTAAAAGATACGTATTTTTCAAATCTACACTTTTTTAAGTCGATCGTATTTTATCCAGTCCAAATTTAGTAATTCAAATATCAGAAAACAAAGAAATTAAAATGGATGTCCAGAAATAACTATTGGTGCTTTAAACTAATCTTAAATTTTCGTTTATGAAATCGCATGTATGAATAAAAAATACTCTTCTATTTAATACGTTTTATATGGTGACATTTTGTTTGCTAATTATAGTTGTTAATACTTACCGCATAAGTTGGTAAGGCGAAGTTTTTCAGAAGTTTTTGTGTATGTTGTAGGCCACTCACTGGTATGTCTGCGCATTTACACTACTAGAAACCGGGTTTCGATACCCGTGGTTGGCAGAGTACAGATAGCTCATTCTGTAGCTTTGTGCATGATTTCGAAACAAACAAATGTATGTTGTATGTAATCGATACAAATTTCATTCACAGTTAGCCATCTTTCATTTATTAATAACTTACTTGTGATGACGGCTCAAGATGTTACTTATGTGATAGATCACAAAAAATATATAGTTATTTATTTTGATTGTATTTAACATTTTAGACTGTGAATCGTGATGTATAAAACTAATAAAGATTTAATGAAAATTATAACCACTTTATTGTACTGTGTATTGATTACCCAAATTACTGATTAATTCTTTGTTGTTTTACGAATCTATTTCAACCGGCATTACTAACTTATGAATGCCTGCTTTTCTTTACAGACTGTTCAGGCATTCCATCTGGTTTCTGCTAACACAAGAGATGTAGAAATTACCATGAGAATGATCACGACTCCAGATGAACCAATCAGATTACGCTTAGAGGATCGCGTTAACTGAATCTTTCACACATAAACCCGCACAAAATGAGAATCTATGTGAGACATTGATTAACATCAATGTTTTAAATAACGGCCAGTGAATGTTTGAGTCATGTTGAGCTGATATTAAAGGACAGCAGTTTGATTTCAAGCAGTTTTTTTAGTGCAATAATTATTATTTTTAGTCCACAGTAATAAAAGTAAAAAAACAAAAACATTGAAGGTTGTTTTTATTTCTTAATACAATTGTAGTGAATTTATATCTTGGCTGTTGCAGTAAACTCGTGCTTCTCTTGTTGAAGTGAACCCATGATACGACACGTTGAAGCAAACCACTAAGAAATTGAAATAAGAGCGGCTGGATTTTCAGGCGATAAAAAAAAACAAAAGTGAAAAAGACGGAAAGTGTTTGGGTAAAGATTAAGTAGAAATGTGATAAAACTGTAAGAAGTAGAGAACCATTTTTATAGAACTATTAAAGTGGTAACAATAGAACCATACAAAGAGTTTGGCTGAATAACAATCATTACTTATTTTTGTAAGTATAAGGCTAAGTTAGAGCGGTGGAGTTATTAGATTTATATTTAAGTTATGACGCTAATTGTTTTTCAATTAATCTAACCTAGGTTCCTGTAAAGATATAAATACATGCTTGTTTTATTCCTATTTACACATAGTGTTTTCCATCATCCTCATATAATCAGTGTTATTTAATAAACTGTAAAACACTCATCTCCCCCCCTCCTAGACTCGTGCAATTTTGTATGTTTTTAGAACGAGATGCATCCGTTCATTTTAAGTACTTGAAATTATCTAATAAAACTTCAAGGTAATTTTTCCTTGCTAATTAAATGAGGCATCTTGTTGAGCAGGAGTCAGGAAACTAGGCTTAACATTCTATTTTATTTCTAAGCGGTTTTTTTCAAAACATTTTTTTGGATAAATCTTCAATATCATGTTAACGTTATATTTTTGTTTTCAAACCCAGATGAGAAAACAAGCTATTTGATCTTAGTTTGCGTGTATCTCTCTTTGTGCCTTACAGCTGAGATTCATAAATAGTAACACTTTAGTTTTATTCCTGTTAAAAATATCCGATTTCACTAATAGCTAGCCTCAGAATGAGAAGTTTATAATCATGTCGTGAAACGCTTGTTAGATTTTAGTTGCAAGTATCGTAAGAACAAAAGATAAAAACGTTTTTAAGGTAATTGTTTTTTTACGACTATTCCAAGCTGCACCTTAAGTGTTTTGCAGCTCGGGAAACGTAATTTTTTATAAGAATATTTTTCCGTATTGTGAGATAATTGTTTTGTTTTATCTTAAGAAATAGTATTTGATCTCCACTTAAAAAAATGTAAGAATATAATTTTGTTGTTTTATATATATATACATATAATATCAAATATGCTTTACGAATTGTCTAAATGAGTCACGAGATAATGAAAGGTTACTCATTTGGCGTGAACTCGACTCGCCAGCCCAAATCATTTCAACTAATGAAACTGACGTTAGACAATTAATAAACATTTACGGTATCAGCTACTTTGTACAGCACTCAATGACACAGTGGTATATCTGCGGATTTATAGTGCTAAAAACCGGGTTTCGATACCCTTGATGAGAAGAGATAGACCATATTGTGTTGCTTTGTACTTAACTACGAACAAACAAATACTTTGTACAATGTTTCAAAATGTTTCTCTTGTGTAAAAAACCTGGAAGAAAAATCAGCCAGTGTTGGATATTTTAAGAAATGAAAATGTGAATATAATAAAGTCCCCTTTAGAGATCATACATTATTTTGTACTATTTTTTAATAACTATAATTTTTCCACATCTTATTGAGTCTAATTATATATAATTACCTTACGTTATGTCCAGATTTTGAGTAGATCTTCTTGTCAAGGTTAACAATTAAACTCTAGTTTCTAATTCATTCTCATAATTCTTCATGAAGAATGTTTTGTTGTTTGTTACTGTTTGTGCAGTATCTGTAGATAAATGATCCAAGTTTAAAACACTTTTGTCTATGTCTTTACTTAAATATTGGGGTCAATAAGTATCCATACAGTTCAAAGTTCAAGCTACCCAAGAAAGATTATAGGGTAACAGGTTACTGAAAAATAAAAGTATTCTCAATAAATTAGAATAGATTGTGATGAGGAACCGTAATAATTTATTTTTTATATCGATTTACTATAATTCACGTGTTGTAATAGTTGTGTGGATGGTATGGATACTCTTTGCTGTTACCTGTTCTCAGAGAAATATTGGATTAAGTTGCTGTCTATTTTCAAATGTTTTAGTTGTTAGCCATGTATTTAACATTATGGTGCTCATGTTACTTTGTTTGTGTATGTGTTATTATTATTCGTTTTTTGTTATGTTTTTGTTTTGTACATTCGTTGTTATTAAGGTGCTGTGTTATAATAGGATTTCAAAGGCCACTGATTGTTCATATCATACGTTGTTTTCGATTCGCCTATCTCTAGTCGTCCCCCTTCTGTTGAGCTTCCTCAAATCGTCAATGAGCAACAAAGTGGCCTATAGAAGCTAACCCTGCTTCGAGACTTGGTGGGGGACGTTTTCAGGCCAAGCAAAAAAATATCAATAGCAGTAAAAGAACAAGTTTGATGCCATATTAAAAGCTAAGGGGTAAATAATCGTAAACATTGAAAGCGGGTACTATGACGTCATGCCTGATTTTTCGAAGTGACATAAGATGCCATAAACGATAACAAAGACATTATTTAGAAAATTGTGCCATCAGCATAATGCCCGTTATCCTTTTGAACTCATCTAATTAAATAATAATAATTTGATTGTGGTTTGGAAAACATTAACAAGAAAATATCTTAAGTATGTAACTGTTACCTAAAGTTAACACAAGGGAATGTAGTTGAAATAAACTGAAGGTGTGAGCTAAAGACTTCCGAACAAATACGACTTTTAGCTTTTATTCATTAACAAATTTTGTTTTATGGAAAGGTTTTTTTTAAATGTCGAATTATCATATTTTAACCTATAAGGTTTAGCTTAGTTTGCATTGAACAAGAGGAAAATTGTCACTTAAATACAGACACGACTTGTGAAGGTCTGTTTGAGTGTTTACTTCGTTGTCTTCATCTTATTACTGATTTTATTAAAGAACTTTCAAAACAGTGACGGATTTACCGATTGTTAATAAATAAGGGTTCTATATATTTTTTCTACATTAACTTAGACGATGACATATAATTAAATATACAAAAGCTTGACGTATTTTCCAATCCTGAGAGCTTAGAAGTTTATTTCTAAAGTTTGCAACGTTATAACAACTTTTCATCTGTTTATTTTTTGCAACTGTTTATATATAGGTCTGTACGGTTGCATCGTACAAAACAATGATTCGTGAGTAGTGTTTGAATAATATTGCCATCAAAAATTCAATGTGTATTCAATACTGTTACAGATAATAATGTAACATTTAAAGAAATAAACATTGTGTTTTATGTATAACAAGTTGTGTTGTGCATTACACAAGGCTTTCAGTGTAAAGTCCGTTTCTCAGGAAACATGTAAACAAAAACTAAAAAAGAGAGAGAGCGGAAAAATTTTCAGAGAATTTTAGTTTACATGTTATAGTGAATTCGCTCTCTAATAGTGAACTCGCTCTCCAATTAACTGATTAAATGAAACCACAAGAATTCTTAACCATATCAATGTCTTAATAGTTGAATAATTAAACACATGTATATAGAATTTACAATCAGGAAAATATTCAAAATTATGAAAGTTCAAACTTTCGTTCACTTATATATATATATATATCTTACATTGCACATCACGTTTAACAAAGAACGAGGGTGGTCCTATGGTTAGCATACTCACACTCTGAAGCTGAGAATTCATGGTTCGAACTCTTACCTAAGTTACCTAAATCGCCTGCTCCACAAGGGTGTTATATAAAAGTAATTGTGAAATCTTACTATTTGATGGAGTAGCTCAAGAACTCGTGGTGGATGCTGTTGATTAGATACCCTCTTTAAGTGTACCGTTTCAAAATTAGGGATAACTAGAATAAATAGGCCTTGTGTAAATTTGCTTGAGTTCCCGAAAAATACTTTAAGCGTAAACTGTAGAACCACCTGACGGTAATTTGTTAACCGTTGTCTTTTGTTTCAGAACAAAGCCACCTGCGCTGTGGTCATCGTGGAAATTGAACACTGAGAAGTTTAGTGTTATAGGTCCGTGAACTTAGGACCGACCAATTAGAGGGTTTGTTTTACAAACATTACTATAGAACATTAACACAAAGTTTAAACGCGTTGTATGTAAATAAGTCCATACATTATATTAAAATTATACATGGGAGTTAGATATATACCAAGGTCATACAGCAATGAGCAAAAATAACAAAAGACTTTTACAGTTCAATCAAAGTACCAGCCTTACTACAACAGTGGCTGAATCGTCACTAGTCAGTCACGTCTCTCCCAAGATATTTCTGAATGTAAAGCAACAACAAATGTAAGAAGATTACAACAACTTAAATTCCTTTGATTGTGAGCCCGGCATGGCCAAGCGTGTTGAGGCGTGTGACTCGTAATCTGAGGGTCACGGGTTCACATCCCTATCGCGCCAAACATGCTCGCCCTTTCAGCCATGAGGGCGTTATAATGTGACGATCAATTTTACTATACGTAATAAAAGAATAGCCCAAAAGTGAGCAGTTGATGGTGGTTACTAACTGCCTTACCTCTAGTCTTACACTGCTAAATTAGGGACGGCTAGCGCAGATAGCCCTTGTGTAGTTTTGCGCAAAATTCCAAAACAAACAAACACCTGCATAAAATATCCAACGTTACAGAAAAACGTCATTTATTTTAAAATGTTTCCATTGTCATAAGGAAGTTGATATTTTGTAATTATTTTTAATGCCATCAGAAAAAGTTGATCCTCCTTCGAAAATGTTTGTCATATAACCGGAAGAAACTTGTTCAGGTTTTGTGTTTCTATGCTGTCATCTAAAGAAAAAAAAAGTGATTTAAAAACCTTCCTAAAGCTGTCAAAAGAATTTTCATCCGATTTCATAAATGTTCAAAAGTAAAACCGATTTCAAAACTTGACCCGTTTTTGCACGAACGGAAATGTCATTAGAAGAAACTGTTTCCATTTTCGGAAATTTCCCTAATATCATTAAGAGAATATAGGTTTCACTGTTATTACACTGTGTGTAATGTTATGAAAAGAAAATTTATCCACTTTCGTGAAGTGTTTTCAAAGCATTCATTCTTAATGTTAAATTATGCGAGACAGAATAAACAGCTAGGTGAGATCCTTATAGAATTCAAATTCGTTTCTCCATAATTTTGAACTATTAACCAGAGGATTGATAGCTTCTTACCAACTTCTACCGCTATAAAGGTCTGATTTAGCTCTTTAAACCAATAGTACGATTGATTGTCACGTTTATAACGTGTCCACAGCTAAACATACATGGCGTGCTCAGTACCATCACGGTTCAAACTTTAGACTTTCTGATGTGCAAATCGGAACGTTAACCATTGGCCCACGTCCGTCACATGTCGTTGTTAAGGTCATCGAAAGAAATTGTACTCAAAAGGTAGTTGATTTTTTCCCCTTAAGAACCAGACTTTCTTAAGTGTCCAATTTGATGTCGCCAGTGCTCTAGGGCAAACTTCTCTGAGTGTGTACCTTACACAAACATAATTTCTGATTGATGGATGCTGGATAAAATTTTTAAAACTTATACACATGTTCAGTTTGTGTAAAAACTTTCTAAGGTTTGTTTTGGAATTTCGCACAAAGCTACTCGAGGGCTATCTGTGCTAGCCGTCCCTAATTTTGCAGTGTAAGACTAGAGGGAAGGCAGCTAGCATCACTACTCACCCACCGCCAACCCTTGGGCTACTCTTTTACCAACGAACAGTGGGATTGACCATTACATTATAGGCCCCCACGGCTGGGAGGTCGAGCATGTTTAGCACGACGTGGGCGCGAACCCGCGACCTTCAGATTACGAGTGCACGCTTTAACGCGCTCGGCCATGCCAGGCCACATTCTGAGGAAATAAATAATGGTGGGATGTTAAAAGTAACACCTCGCCAGTAGAAAATTTTAATTTCAAAGTAATAACACGACCACAGTGGTAAGTATGACTCAAACTTTTATTGTAATTAGTTAGTAAAAATTTATATTTTGAAAAATATTTGTTATTAGCTGATTGCACCATTACGTTTTGACATATAAAACTATTTAAAATAACTTGTTACCGTCACCATGTGTTCTCCTTCACAGTAGTTTATTTTCACAACAAGAATTACAAATATTTGAGTAAATAAAAAAATTAGAGCCTGAAAATCAACCTGAAAAGTATATAATAGTGTTTGATCATACCCCAAACACAAATAATTTAGAGATATTTTGAATTTTTTTTTTTTGAAGCTTGTAATATATTTTTTTAAATCAGGTGATTTCCTTTAAGCAATATCTACTCGAATTACGTCAATTTGTTATATTGTTAAACATAACAGTCAAGACATCTGTTATTATAAAAAATTGAAAGGGTAACAGTAAAGTGCATTTTTTAATAAAAATAATTGAACATGAAATTATATGAATTCATTTACGTGTTTACATTTACCTCAGTTTTGCTTCAGAGGAGAATATATGGAGTATATAATGCTTTTCCCACAATATTTAGTTTTCACCATTCAAAGATGTATTTGAAATGTATTAGTTACAAATCAACCTGGCATGGCATGGCCAAGTGCGTAAGGCGTGGGACTCGTAATCCGAGGGTCGCGGGTTCGAGCCCGCGTCGCGCTGAACATGCTTGTCCTCCCAGCCGTGGGGGCCTATAATGTAATGGTCAATCCCACTGTTCGTTGGTAAGAGTAGCCCAAGGGTTGGCGGTGGGTGGTGATGACTAGCTGCCTTCTCTCTAGTCTTACACTGCTAAATTAGGGACGGCTAGCACAGATTGCTTTGTGCGAAATTCAAAAACGAACAAATCAACCTATTCTCTTAGAAGAAAAGTCCCTCAAAGTGGAATTACGTAAAGTGGTGATAGTTTTAGGTTTAAATGACTAAAAAATTATAAAGCTCTGTCTGTAAGCGATAATTAGGGGTATGTTTATAAAAAACAGGTAGCTGAGGGCATGGTGAGATAAATGTAAAGAGGTTCACAGAATGGATTCAACTCCTTATATATTCTTTACATTTCTAACTATAATGTCACATTATAATAAAAGCTTATGTTTATAATGCATGGAAGTAGTCTAATACAAAATAACTATCCTTACTATTTACTCTAGAAATAATATCACATTAATTTTTAAACCTGTATTTGCCAATACTCAGGTATTGTATACTTAAATGTATACTAAGTATACATTTAAGTGATGAGTTTTATATTTGTATTTTTAGAATGGATGGTAAACAAAACCGGCGGCTGAAATAAGATTACAAAATAAAAGGCAGCCAAATGGAAAACATCCTTTCTATTTGTTTGCTTTTTGTTTTTGTTTTTTATTTTAGGTACAATATAATCTGGTAAAGGAGAACACACTTGAAAAACAGTAGTAATGTTTAACAAGGTGGAAAAATATGGCAGAATATAGCTAGAGTGCTAAATTTAAGGTAGAAGGTTTTCAATAATTCTGTTTTCAAGAACTATATAAATTTTATCTATAGGAGAATATTTTTCAAACGTTTTCCAGTTGAAAAATGGACACTTGAGAGAGCTTGACCCTTAAATATTTCTAGTGATTTAAAATAAAGACATTTTTCTAATTTGATGAGAAGAAAGTAGATCTGTTCGGATGAGTGTCTAATTATGTCATTGTAAAAAACGTTCACCCATTTCGTAAGTTTTTCTACTGTAATTAGAAATATATTCGCTTTCGTAAATGTCTCAAGTTTAATATTATTAGCTGTAAAAACAAATCCGCTTTCATAAGTGATTCTATAACGGCACCAGAAGAAGATATAACATTTTTCAGGGATGATTCTTATATCATACACAGAATAAGTACCATGAATTTTGTAAGTACTTCTCATATCACAAAGAAATTTGTCCCACTTTACAAAGTGTTTCTAAGTACTAAGTAGAATCGCTTTTGTAAATTTTTGTGCCATTATAGTTAAACGCTAATTGTTTTTATAAAGTTATTTCCTCGAATTGGAGCCAAACGCCTCCTGGTGGGGTAACCTGTTTTAATCACTCACACCAGTATAAAGTAGAGTATCATCTGTCAGTTAGTCAGTAGACACTAAAATAACGTACGGGACGCTTAATGTTACAGTTGTACTGTCTTAACTGCATTAAAACGTGTACGTGTCATGAAGCATTGGAAAAATCACACACTTTTTCGGCTAAAACTCAATACGCTATATGAACTTCTAAAAAAAGAAATAAAACATTTCTTACTCTTAATTTTGCCCCCTGCTAGTACAGCGATAAGATTACGGATTTACAATGCTAAAATCAGGGGTTCGAATCCCTCCGGTGGGCTCAGCGGATAGTCCGATGTGGCTTTGCTATAAGAAACGCTTGTTTGTTTGTTTTGTTTGTTTGTTTGTTTTGGGAATTCGCACAAAGCTACTCGAGGGCTATCTGTGCTAGCCGTCCCTAATTTTGCAGTGTAAGACTAGAGGGAAGGCAGCTAGTCATCACCACCCACCGCCAACTCTTGGGCTACTCTTTTACCAACGAATAGTGGGATTGACCGTCACATTATACACCCCCACGGCTGGGAGGGCGAGCATGTTTAGCGCGACGCGGGCGCGAACCCGCGACCCTCGGATTACGAGTGCACGCCTTAACGCGCTCGGCCATGCCAGAAACGCACACACACACTTTTAATTTTGGTTTAATTTACTCTTGAAATTGAACATTTTCAGAAACTCTGCAAAAGAGCATCAAGTCAAAAAGAAACGGTACTACAACTTTCTTTAAACACTTTTGTGGGAAGAAATAAAAAATAACTTATAAAAAAAATAAAACATTTAGTTAAAGGTTTATACAGAATTATTTTAAATATTGTTTCCACTATATTTTGTTACAAACCACTAGATGTCGCTATGTTTCAGAATAGCATGTTTTTAAGGTTTCGCATAAAGTAATACGAACTGTGATATTGTGCGTTATTTGTGGTGTATTTGGAAAGAATGTTTTATTTCATCGTACGTTAATAACAGTGTCTTACTGATTCATTTTTATGTTATCAAAACCTAATATTTAAATTCACAGTCAGAGTGCGATATATAAGACAATTTACTGTGTTTTACTGTTACTTGGCTAAATTTTAGCACTTTCTTCTAACACTAACCGTAACAGTGCTAGTGAAAGACAATGAAAGATAAAGTCCTAGCATATCAATTGTTTAATTTGTTTTGAAAATTTTTGAGGGCTACATTTGTGTTGTATTATCAGTCAGGATATTTATACTGATAAGTAGTAAGCCAGACTAAGTCCGCACTTACCTTTAGAAGTACATGGATTTGTTGTATTAGAAATGGGTTCAGTACTAGTATCTTATTAAGTGCATTTCTCTCTATCTGCTGATACTTTAATCTCTCAATGATATCTTATCCCAGTGTTAACCCAATTGTTCCAGGAGTCGACCTGTATTACCATCCCGAAGTTGAAGACGCTGGTGTCAGTCCATATGTTTTTCGCGAGTTTGCTTTAAAAAATTTCATGAAAGAAATGAGTAAACCTGAAAATATGCTGAACGCCTTAACTTGGCGACGACTACACTTAAGCAGAGCAAAGTTAAAAGCATCAAGTAGAACTTCTGCATTGTTATCAGGTTTTGCCATGGTAATAATAGCATGTTGTTAATGGTAATGCATAAGAACATAAAAATAAATATTGTTACACTAAAATCATCATAAATTATATTTTAAAATGTTTTGTCAAGCAAATAAAAAGAAGAAATAGTGTTTTCAGTTTATTTGAGTGTGAATGGTTGTGAATTGTCACATTTTGGTTTATTTTTTTAAGTAATAATGAAAATCTTTTGCTAGTTCCTTATGTTTTAATGATTTATTCAAATGTAAGAATCAATCAAGCCAATTTCAGTGTTGTAAAGTGAAGCACATACAATTAGATTTATGGACTATCCTCATGGTCTAATATGCTACTACTGTTAAAATTTAGTTTGAAATTTTCCTTGATTTTTTGAGAATGTGTGGTATGCCCATTTTTTATATTAAGAGAGGATAACATTTACTGATTGAAATAATAATAATACACAATTAATATAGTTTATCTAAGCATTAGATTGTTGCTAATTTATCACAATAATGAATTTATCTTTCCACAATTATTACAATGTCATTAATTTTGTTATACATGTACTCTGCCAGTAAATATACTGCAATTGAGAAACATACTGTATATGCATGCTTAAACTAAGGAAATATCACATTTTTTTGCTGTGTTAGTAAAAAAATAATACTCTGAAAGATTTAAAACTTACCAATATCATCTAATTATTTTGTAAATTTTCAAGTTTTTGTTTAATAATGATGTTGAAAGTCATACATTATTCTCCCTATAAAAATCTTGAAAATAAATTGTATTTTTAAGATGTGCATTGGTTATGGTCAGCAACAGATTAAAAAATGCCTGAGAAAATTATTTTTCTGCCAGCCCATCAATGATATCAGTTGAAAAGGATTCATGAAAACTATGGTTGATGTTGCATGTAATGGTGGTTGGCATATAGTGTATGCCAGCACTGTTTACATAGTTCAGAAGTTAAAAATACATTATGAAAAATTTTTCATTTACCATCTAACACTTCTCACCCATCTTAGAAAAATATAGGCCTACGTGATAACAAAATTACATTTACTGAAACTCATTCTCATTAAAAGAATTATAAATGTAAAATAACTACCTGTTTACTGCTCATCTGCATTACAAGCCATTGTTATTAACCCTAATTGTAATAGTGTTACAAAAATTAAAATTCAACTTGTGTTACAGTGTTAGTTGTAGATAACTTGAAGTTGATTTATGGTATGTTATAAATTTGTGATCTGAGGAGCTCACTATATTTTTATTAGACTCCAAGAATTCTTAGTCTGTAGTTAAAGTTGAGACATTTTAAATACAAGGCTTCTACTTAGTTTCCATTTTTCTTAATCTGTAAATAATTTTTTAAAATAAAAGCTGGTCTTTGAAGTGTTGGAAGCCCTGTAATACAATAATGTGAATTCATTTCTATTTCAAAGAATACAGTAGACTATATGAATAGCTTCCTTGTTTTGAACAATTTACTCGTACTTTGTTTCAAATAATTGTTAGTAAGTTAAACAATAAAGTTTTAAATGCTCTGAGTTATGAAAAATATCAAGCTATAATAACTAAAACTTTAAAGTGTTTCATCTAATATTGAAATACTACTTAATTCTAAGAATGATTTTACCATGAGAATCATAAGGTACAGAAAGCCAGGTGAAAGTATTTGAGTTAAAATTGAAAACCTCATCTAGTCTTTAGATTGAAGGTTAAAGTAGTATTTCCTGTATGCATTTTAAATATTCCTAAAAATTACTTAAACTTTTTAACAGAAAAAAATCATGCCATTAATCTCTGTTTGTCTTTGAGATTATTTTATATTTTCTCAGCCTTATTTTGTAGGACACTGACTAGAATAGAAAATTTGAGCATTTTTCTTTTACCAGGTAGCAATGGTAGAAGTTCAGTTGAGCCATGATATTCCTAAAGGATTACTGATTGCCTTCAGTTTTTGCACAACCCTATTAGTGTCAGTGCACATGTTGGCACTAATGATATCCACATGTATCCTTCCAAATCTCGAGTCAGTTGCCAGCGTGCAAGGGGTAGCAACTGTGTCTGAGTCCCCCCATGAGAAACTGCATATCTATATTGAAATTGCTTGGGGATTTTCTACTGTGTTTGGTCTTCTTCTTTTTATGGCTGAGATAGCCATTCTTTGTTGGGTGAAATTCTACAGTTATAGCAAGAATGCTGCTGTGGCTGCAATGACATTACTGATTCCTGTAGTTCTTGTCTTCCTGGGATTTGCTGTGCATTTTTATCGGAAGTTGGTTGCTCATCAGTATGAACGATCAACACATGGATTACGAGAACTAGAAACAATGGTAACTCAGCTTCAGAATGACGAGAGTGACATGTCTAACACAAGACCTGTGATTACAGTGTAAGGAAGAAAAACAATAATTGGTACTATGTTATTTAGTTTTGTTCATTGGCAAATAGCAGTCTATTATAGATGTCATTTATGTTGTAATTAAAGAGCCTTACTAGTTGAATCTATATTTATGTACTTGTACTGTATTAATGAGGTATATAAATTCTGTCATTGTATTCTTCTAGTAAATGTATAGTATTTTGTACATATGCATTTTCATATATAAAGCAGGTAATTGGTTCAGCATAAAATAATCAGTGATTAATTTTCACCAATTACATACTTCAAGGAACCTAAAGGTTAAGTGCAGAATTTGTGCAAAGTTGATAATAATTTGATGTATATGTATGTGCCTTAGAACAGCCACACAGTGGATAAAAGGGAAAGATCTGGTGATAAAGAAACATGACTATGATTTAGATGTATATTAACACTCGCATACTTGAATTATGCAGTTATTTATGTGTAGGAATCTTTCATAAACTGAAAATGAAAAATAAATTTAGAAAGCTTTCTGAAAGTACTTGCTACTAATTCTGTTAAACTTAAAAAAGAGGAGTGAAATGGTGATCAAAGCAACTGAAAAGAAATATATTTAAAACAAAAATTACATTTGCTTATACATTAATGATTTTATTAAACAAAACTACCATTAATTATTTCATTGATTTGTGTAATCAAATTGTTTTTCAAATGTCCAAGGTGGAAATTTTTGGACAACTTAGTAACTTAAATAATTGTGTGAATGATATGGATACTTGTACAGTTTTTGGCTGTAATACAAATTCTACGCTCTCTATGTGTGTCATACATTTCTGCAGGTTTATACTGTACATTATTCAAGATCATTCATTTGAAATGTTCCAGTGTAAATTCTTTTTTGTTTAATCTCTCTGTAGAGAAAATATTGTTTTTGTATAGTTTCAACTGTTTAATTATGTATGTACAAAAATTAATGTTTTATTCTACAGGGTGGCTCGTAAGTACCTACCCATCCATATATCTTATGTATCTAGTTTATCTGTGTGCTGTCATCAGTATTCTTGCACTCATGTTCCCATGTACTTGTCACAATATGCTCTTCAAGTGTAAATGAGCTTAAATCAGCCATATTTCTATGAAGAAAAAGAAAAAAAAATAATTGTAATACATGCGTAATTGAATATAACATAACATACAGATGGGTAGGATTTTATGGGCCACCCTGTATTACAATTTTTTTTGAGTCACTTTACTTAAATTTGTCTCAAACATGTTTCATTGGTATTGAATTTGAAAGTATTAATTAACATTGTTTAAAGATTGCTTCTTCTCAATGAGATAAAATTGTAAACCATGTCAATTGACAAAAGTTTTAACATCTGATTTTGTTTCCCTCATATCTAGGTATTATTATTTTTATAAAGAATAAAATGAAAATAAAAAATGCATTGTAATAATCATGTCACTGCACAGTTATGTTGTAAAAATATTTATAATTATAACTAGTTAAAAGAACATTTACTTAAAATTTGTTTATTATGAATAGATTTAATATAAAGGCAGGTTTCATTGAAAATATCCCTTAACTGGATGGGTTTGGGGAAATTGTATTCTTGTACAAATATGGAACTATGTACTGAATTGCGATGCGAAGAAATTGTGGTTAAGGTTGTCTTTAAAATGATTTAATATCTTTCACAACTTATGAATTTAAAGACATTTGAGTAACCATTTACAAGACTAGGAAAAGAGACACCATATAAATTATTTTTTTTCTTTTGTGCATATATATTTAACCAAGTTTCATTTAAAAGTTCTATTACATGTAACTTAATGGTACAAATAAATAACTTGGACAAGAAAAACGGAGGTTTTTTGAGACATAAAACTGAATGCTTATTATTTTATCTGTTACTCACAGCTATTAAGAATACATTGCCAGAGTATTTTGTAAATACTATCAGTGCTTGAAAGTGTAATGAAAAAACTCTTACCATTCACATTTTTCCATTGTCAACATTACTCCTATACATTAGCACTACAATAAAATGATTCAGTGTTTGCATAACAATATCAAGATGTCAACGTTTTGTTTTTAATTTTATTAAAGAAAAAGTCTTTTATAGCAATAAAATACATTTCTTTGCTGCATTGTGCCAAAAAAGAAAATGAATTTAGGATGATATTTAGTACATGCTAATGATTGACAAACTATATAATTTTAAATTATTATGGTATAAAATTCTTTATATAATGCTTTTTCTCAATAATTTCATTGATTTTGTTGGTTGATTTTTTGTATGGTTATATGTTAAAATTTGTCAGGCTGAAATTTTTAATGCAATGAAAATATTTTGTCAGAATAATTTAAGAGGTTTCTTAAAGAAGTTTTTTGATTATTTAATATTATGTTTATTATCAAATTGATCTATCTGGACTTCATAATTGAACTGAGTAATTTCATGATTTATTTTTATGCATTTTGCATTGAACAATGTATGCTTTATGAGAAGTTAATAAATTGTTTATCTTACACATATTTGGTTAAACTTTTAGTTTCTTTGGCCACTTGAAGTGTCGTTAGAGAACTTTAAAGTCATGAAAATACTCTCTTAGTGGTAGAATGCAGGAATGGTTAATGCTCTCTCGTTTCTAGTCTTTTCCCATCTCAACAATTTTGCAATATACTTTTTATTGTGAATTTATGACCTTCCACGTTGCGCCATCTGTTGGGCAATATTAAACAATTTATCATTGCTTATATGTTGGGCTGTAACTAATCTGTTGTGGATCACTTAGGGCTTTAGGTTGGAAGTAGATACGCTGGTTAAATAAAAATTATGTATAATCTCGTATTATCAACGTCATTTATAAAATGACATGTAACAACTATACAGAATTCTATATCGTAAAAGCCGGAAGAAAACTGGAAACCAGATTCAATGAACATAATAAAAAAAACCTTCTCATATTTACTACCATAACAACAAAAAACAAACAAACCAGTATATCTATACAAAACACTAATTTTAAACGAATATTCGAGTGTAAATAAACACAGAGTAGAGCAATCTGTCTTAATTAAACAAAACAATCACCCCGAACCAATACCCCAAGATGGAGCAATCTCCAGTCATGTAACTGCTTTGTTCCATACTGTGTGTGTATATATAAATTTATGCGAATTTGTAAATTATTTACGCTTGAGAATGACAAGAGATTAACAAAATTTTGTACATTTACAATAAATTTTTTAATTACCCAATCAAGTCGTCTCCAAACCTTTAATTCTAAATTATGTTTGAAACATGAGGTTCTTGACCTGTATAGATATTGCATTGCTCAGGTTGAAAATACAAACTAAAGGATAACAGAACCATACTTTGTTCCTACTAACCCTTTGGTGAAGACGCAACTTTTTCAAAATTATTGTGTTTTTAGTTTGAGTTTGTTTATTTTGTTTTGGAAATTCGCACAAAGCTACTCGAGGGCTATCTGTGCTAGCCATCCCTAATTTATCAGTGTAAGACTAGAGGGAAGGCAGCTAGTCATCACCACCCACCGCCAACTCTTGGGCTACTCTTTTACCAACGAATAGTGGGATTGACCGTCACATTATAACGCCTCCACGGCTGAAAGGACGAGCATGTTTGGCGCGACTCGGGCGCAAACCCGCGACCCTCAGATTACGAAGCGCACGCCTTAATGCGCTAGGCCATGCCAGGCCCTTTTAGTTTGAGGGCAGAGGTAATCAAATAAACAGTAACTTTCCATGTTTCCGAATAAAGTGTAGGTTTGCTAACTGACAGTCAAACAACTTTCTTGTATAGAAGATGGCATGTGATATTCAAAAATAGAAAGCATTCTTTCACATCAGTAAAGCGAATGAGGGTCAGCTGTAGTTACGTCTTTGGTCCACTGCACGGTAGACACTGGTTATAGCTGTGAGGCGTGTTTCATTCACCAACATGGTTTTGTTAATATTTTGGTTATTGTACACAAAAAGCTGGCTTGCCTTCTAAGAAAGGATTATAGAATATAATTTGATAATGGTGGAGGATGATATATTTTAGTGTTAGCTTGCTTAAAGTTAAAACACTTTATTTTAAACTTTTAAAACTCATAAGTGCCACTTTTAACATTTTTCTTGTTTAGCTTGCGATTTCGGTATTAGTGATTTGAGCATTATTTTTGCTTGAATTTGAAAGTAAACTTGAGTTTAGTTTTTAGCAAGTGGACTTATATTTTAATTCACTTTTGATTTGATTTTTTTTTGCTAGGAAGTAAGCATTTAATGATATTTAACCTGATAACACAGGCTTCACTTCTATCTTTAAGTTTTTAGATATTAGTTTAACTTGCAGGTGAACATATAAAACAAATAAAAGCTTTTGAATAAACTCTTCAGATAACTTTTATGAGATCGATATGCTCCAGTGCATACCTATCTTTGTTTTTGTATTATTATTGGTTCTTTTGTGTGTGAATAAATATTTGAGTACTCGTACTTCTATCAGCATTGAGTCTTCCTTCTAGATGATCCCAGTTGTAGTTCAGAGAGGTCAGTACACCCCATCATCTGGTTTTTTCCAGATTTACATTTAGTATACTTAACTGACATCTTTGTGGAAAAACCTAATTTGAGTCAAGGATATCAGTATTGAAGAGTACTACATTCTTTCTGGAAGGGTTTTACAGTGAGATTTGCAAATCATCTACCGAATAGTTTGATTTCACTATATGGAAATAGTTTTATCTCAACACCAATGATTACATTATATCAAGGAGAATTATCAGGGTTGAAATGTCTGCAGAGAGGGTGGTCAAATCGTAAGGAAGTCTGCTTTTGGATATCAAACTCTTCTAATGCTGCAAGACGCGGTATGGTCAGGTAGTTACGGTTCTCAACTCGCAATCTGAAGTGGGTTCGAAACTTCATCCCACCAAACACACTTTTGCTTTCAGCCATGAGTGTTGCAATGTTACTATCAATCCCACTATTCATTTGGAAAAGAGTAACCCAAGAGTTGATGGTTGGTGTTGATACCTAACTACCTTCCCTTTTGTATTTCACTGCTAAATTGAAGATGACTGGTGTAAATAATCCTCCTGCTGCTTTGCGCGAAATTCTAAACACACAATTTAATTCTGCAAAAAATTCATTAACCATTATCTTGCAGCCAAGAAATCGGAACAGAGAGCAATGGCTATCTAGGTCAAGATTAATGGCAATCTCTACAGGATCTACAAAAAACTAATTGACTTGAGAAAAAGAAGCAAAATCTAGCTGGGACAAAGAGAAAGGCATGAAATGTCATTACTGAACAAGTTCCACCAACATGCGATATTTTGCCAGCAGTAGGGACAACAAGCGTTTGTGAATGACATTAGTGACTCGTAATGAGTGAATAGAAAAGATAATAATAAGGGAATTTCCTAAAACAGACACATAGCCACCCACTTAGTATAGACGTAGACGTTAGAAGCCATTGATGGTAAACAGACAACAAAAGAATTTGTTTCTCTGTCACACAACTCGACAGGCTTTTACTGATGAGGAGGGTCCGTTTTTAAAAGAAAGGTACAATGCTATCATGATTGCAAGGACAAAACTGTAGTTGGTTAGAAAAACTACACTAACTCAAGCTGGAACAACATCTGTCAAACGCCTAGAATGGGAATCCTAATCCGTGAAGCAACAGATACTTTCCTCAGGATGGGAACGAGATTACAAGAAAATTAGACAAAATGAGCCAAGCATTTCATCAGTGGTAACTCCAGGGATTGGAGTTAATACTATTAAGAAACTGATAACTGAAAGAATGTTGCGAGTTATTTCTTTCTTGAAACTTGAGCAGTTTTCCATTTGAAAATCACCACAATTATCAGAGTACTGCCTCCTATTTTAAACCTGATGAAAGGTTTTTCTTAAATGAAGAAGCTAGGATGATGGAGTAATCAAATGCTTGCTAAATGAAAAAGTCGAATGGCCCTTAATTTTTGAACCTTGAGTAATAATGTAAGATAGAGTGTATGTGTTAAATGGCGAAACGGTTACTCCTTTGTGAAATAGAGAGTGATTGGGGTCACTTTTCAGTGTAATAATTTTTTATTTGAATTAACGATGTTGACTTTCCTGTGAAGCCATACAACGTGAGTGGATTGTCTTTAGGCAATGATCCACAACTAATGGTACATTGAAGCACCAAATGTTTATTTATTGCAGCCTGCTCAGCCAGCGCTGACGAAGGAGCGGACTGACATATAAGGTAGAGAGAGATATAATAATATTACTGACGCACAAAATGTTAAGCTGAACAGTAGAGTTCACACAGATCCCACCAGAAAATGATTATTTTGTGAGGCATGTAAAACTGTTGAACTGTGGCATATGTGTAGGAAACTGTAAAATTCAGTTATAATCATTTTTTACTAAGAACATGACAGAGAGCAAAAAAGTTAAGTTTGGTAATCATGTTGATTAGAATTTCGAAACTAACAGTAGATTATGGTATGTAAGGCTTTATTTGAAGTGTTGAGCTGTCAATGTAACTTATCCTTGTGCAGATGTTTTATTTTGGAAGAACCAGTAGGTATTGAATTTTCTGGGAATATAAACCAGTACTTGAGGGCTTAGGCAACACTTGATGCTAAATCTATTATCAGTCACTATTAAAGTGATGTTAGATATATTATCAGTCACTATTAAAGTGATGTTAAATCTATTACCAGTCACTATTAAAGTGATGTTAGATATATTATCAGTCACTATTAAAGTGATGCTAGATATATTATCAGTCACTATTAAAATGATGCTAGATATATTATCAGTCACTATTAAAGTGATGTTAAATCTATTACCAGTCACTATTAAAGTGATGCTAGATATATTATCAGTCACTATTAAAGTGATGTTAAATCTATTACCAGTCACTATTGAAGTGATGTTAGATATATTATCAGTCACTATTAAAATGATGCTAAATCTATTATCAGTCACTATTAAAGTGATGCTAGATCTATTATCAGTCACTATTAAAGTGATGCTAGATATATTATCAGTCACTATTAAAGTGATGTTAAATCTATTACCAGTCACTATTAAAGTGATGTTAGATCTATTATCAGTCATTATTAAAGTGATGTTAGATCTATTACCAGTCACTATTAAAGTGATGTTAGATCTATTACCAGTCACTTTATAACAATTTTCTTTTCTACTGAACTCTGTTGGTTCAACAAACAAATGATAGTGAAGGGAATATGGTGGGATTACGGGATAGCTGTTGACAATCATCAGAAAGCATAGCTTTTTTAGGTCAAACTTGACACTTGAGAATGTCTATGTCGAATGACCCGTATAGAGATCATGAACTACAAATACGTAAAGCATGATCACATATAAACCTGTAAACAAGGTTTATTTTTATTTGTAATATTCCTACTTTAATGTTGATGAGGCTTTCCAGGTTGAAGTGTTTTTATCCAGGCCATTATACATTTCACACAAACTATTGACTGAGTTTCTCTGACCAATTGAATTTATTTTTGATGTTTCACTTTGAATCCTCAGTTTTATAAATATATATATTTGTACGTAAGATCAAATTCCATAGCCTTCTGAATGTCTTGATCTTTCATCCTCCCACTTGGTATGGCTTACATTTATTGCTGCTTTTTCCCAAAATCTTCAAAGAAATGAAAGTGATAGTTTTAACAAAGTCTATATATATAAACACTGTTGGACAAAAATTCTTAAGGCCAATGAATATAAAGAGACAAATATGCATTTTGCATTGTTAGGCTCAACCACTTATTTGAATACAGCTTCGAAAGATGAAAATAAGAAAAGGGAAAATAAAAATAAAAACTTTTAACATTTAATAGGGAAAATGTGAACACTATGAAATTCGCCTAAATACTAGTTGGTCAAAAGTTTAAGACCATACTGAAACGAAGCATTAATCGGTAAACATACAACAAAATTTAGTTATTTGTGTTCAAGTATTAGCGTTGTCAACATCTCCCGTATTACATTGGGTAAAAACATGGCAAAGGCTAAAAAGTTGACAGAGTTTGAACGCGGCAGAATTGTCGAGCTGCAAAAACAAGGTCTCTCTCAACGTGCCATTACCGGTGAGATTGGACGTAGTAAAACTGCTGTTACAAATTTCTTATAGATTATGAGGGATACGGAACGAGAATTTCAAGTAGTCGGCCCAAGAAAATTTCTTCGGCGTTGAGCAGAAGGATTCCATGAGTTCTTCGGCAAGACACCAACTGATCGTCGAACCAGATTAAGGCCCTTATAGACGCAGAATGCAGCTCAAGAAAAATAAGACAGCACCTGTTAAAGGGTGTGTCGTATGTTATCATTATTTCAACTGGTTTTACTTCATATATTTATTTTTCACTTTTTAAAGGATATTGTGATATTTTAATGTATTTTATCTGTATTTAAGGTTTTTATTTTATGTGAAGTGTTATCTTTGTACAAGAGTATTTGTATATTAATACTTTCGATATTAATTAAAGGGTTCAATTCAGTGACGAATGTTTTTCATTTTGTTTTCTCATTTACTTGTGCACAGCATATTATACTATACATTTTTTAAATTAGGGTATTTGATCTTTTGTTAAAAACTGTTTACAAGTTTTCAATATTAAATGTTTTTTCCTAATACTTTTCAGGTTTAGTAATTGCTAGATTACTTTCTCCTGAAAGAGATAGATGAGTGATGTAACCAAGTTTTTGTATTTGTAAATTTGTTTTTGTCATTGTGTTTGTTAATGTTGTGAACAAGTAGTTTTACCAGAACGAAGTGACAGATATTTAAAGTTTGATTTGGAATTTTTCATAGCTCTCTATTCAGGGTCTGCCCCGTCGACCTGAATGAAGTACAAGGTATTACTGTATATCTTTTTCACTCTTACTTAAGATGGGAAGTTGTTGTTTTATTCTGAATTATCGTTTTTCAACAGTTCTCCTTTTGAAACAGTCAGCTGCTCGACTCAACACTAACATTTCCTGTTTTGAGAGACTACAAGACGTTGGTTCGCTAGTTGGTTATTAAACTTATTTGCATGAAATGTAACGTGTGGCCTCCAGGAATGAGGAGTTTTCTCTCCTGTGGTGTGAAAACTTTTATACAGCAACCACATCCTGCATACCGATTCACAACGATTACAGATCATGGATGTGAGACTCGTTTTGTGTGCAAACCTTAGTTTGTTAACATTTTGATTACAACATAAAAAAACTAAGTTTGCCCCAATGAGGCAGGATTAGAGTAGGATGATATATTTTTAGTGTTAGTTTATCTTGTTTAAATTTTAAATTATTTTGAACTGGTGTCAAACTTGCAAGTAAAAGTTTAAAATTTTTTTCATTGAACTTTACATTCTTATGTTAGTGATTTCAATGTTATTTTTATTTATTTGTCTCTGACGGTAAAATCATCATAAGCTTAACTTTTAGTAGAAGATTTATAGTTTTGTTCGCTTTTGAGTTTAGAATTTGTTAGTCTTTTTATTTCGGCCCGGCATGGCTAGATGGTTAAGGCACTCGAGTCGTAATCCGAGGATCGTGGGTTCAAATCACCCGTCGCACAAAACATGCTCGCCCTTTCAGCCGTGGGATCGTTATAATGTGTCGGTCAATCCTACTTTTCGTTGGTAAAAGAGTAGCTCAAGAGTTGGCGGTGGGTAGTGATGACTGGCTGCCTTCCCTTTAATCTTACACTACTAAATTAGGGACGGCTAACACAGATAGCCCTTGAGTAGCTTTGTGCGAAATTCAAAAAACAAACAATCTTACTTTAACTTCATAATATGTGAATGTAGGATTTCACTTTTATCTTTAAGCCTTTATATTTTAGTCTAGTCTAAACAAGAAAGGGCAACACACGCTGAACAAATGTCTGTTCGAAAGGCGCCACAAGACACTAGCTTTAATTTTGTTTTTATTATTATATTTATGTGAATAAGTACTCTGAGTACTGATATTTTTATCGGTGTTGAATATTGCTTTAAAAGTACGCAGACATATAGAAACTGGGTTTCGATATCCGTGGTAAGCAGAGCACAAATATCTTTATCGTTAATTACAAACATACATCTAGACGATATCGGTTGTTGGTTAGAAAAAACAATATTCTCTGAGCTTCCAATTAATGGACCTAGCTGACTACTATTTGGGAAATCCTCTTACTTACACGAGAAATAACATATTTAAATTTTATTAAATATTTTTGCCCCGCCGCTTCTTTTCGAGACTGCATGCGCTTTCATTGGATAACGTCAAATTTCATCTTCGAAAATTCAGTAAATCTTTATCAGCTCCAGAATTATCAAATATATGATCCGGATCATTTTTTTGTAGTGTGATAAGAAGTCTCAGCCTTAATCTGTTGACTGCCAAGTATTTCAGCAGCTACAATACAACTCTAATGCTTCTTCATTTTGTAATTTTTCTCGTGACGCCATTTTGGATCGAAAGTGAAACAATTTGTAAGTAGGTATGGTGGTGATATCTAACGTTGAAGTTAGGTATTATTTAGAACGAATAAACTCGTCCGTGGCACTGTGTTATAGATCGGCTTGGACGAGTTATCTCTATCTCGTCTACGGCACTGAACAGGTTAATGTGTCCATGAAATTTGATTCAAATCCGATCACACTTGACAAAGGTACTAACCCAAAACCCATTAAAAGAAAATGTTTCAAAGTGATCCATAATCCAGATTCTGACTTGTGTATCGACCAAATATGAAATAAAAACATGTCTCATACTGACTTCACATCTTGTGTTTAATTTCGTATACATTTGTTTGTTACATGCATGGAAAATCAAAGAAACACAATCACGTACCAGATCCGGAGAAGAGAGTAAAAACACAATCTACGTAAACACACTTTCTTACAAGATTGTTCAACATGAACTGTAAGCCAGAGTACTATGTTAATTAGAGTTAGTTTGTAATTAAGCACAAAGCTACACAAAGGCCTATCTGTGAGGTAGCTAGTCATCACCATATACCGCTATCTTTCAGACTGCATTTTTACCAATGAATAGTGGGATTGGCCGTTACTTTGTAACGGCAAGCACATTTGGTGCTACGGGAATTCGAACTCGCCAACCTCAGATCATGAATCGAGCGCTCTAATCACCTGGTCATGCTGGGTCCTTAACTAAAGTGGTTTAATTATTTGTTATTTTGAATTAAGCACAAAGCTACACAATGGGCTATCTGTGCTTTGCCCACCACGGGTATCGAAACCCGGATTTTAGCGTGTAAGTCCGCAGACATACCGCTGAGCCACTGGGGGGCAAAGTGGTTTAAAAACGGTTAAATTAAGAACGATCTGGCAGAGCATTTTTCTGACATAGTATTTGCGTTCTACAAATACAAAAACTGTCTTCTTACTCTTAACTACGTAATCTAATTACCTTTAATAAAAAGTAGTTCTTTGAAGACTGTTTGTTTTAAAATCAAAATGAGTGTACCTGTTTTATTGTGATTAAATAATAAATAACTTCGAAACACACATTAAAAAAGAGTCATCACGAGTATTCCTTTATAGATCTTATAAGAGAATATACAAATATACAAATAAAGCTATAAAACATATTTGAAAGTTAAGACCCAAAACATTATTCTATAAAAAAGCAATGAAAAAAGAAAAGAAAGCAGTAATAAAATACCGCTGAAACCATAAGATTAAAGTGCGAAACATATTACAGAGTTACTTTATTTAGAACGTAATCAAAATATACAGTCTGGACCTGTATAACAGTTGATATCGTGTTCCATAACCCAGTCACTAAAATCATTTCCTGGTCATAGTAAATATTTAAATACCATAAATAAGACTCATGTAGAAACTTTATAATTGCTTTTTAATAGTTTGATTGCAGTGTAAAAACTCGTGCTTTCGTTTTACCTTCATGAAAAACCTTTGCGTTATTATTCTTATCCTACTAACTCTTGAAAATGGCAAATATAATCACATAAGATATGAATTAAGTAATTCAGAAAATATTGTCACTGAGTTTTAATTTTAAATACTTCAAATCCCAGCTATTGATCCACTAGTTTCTGTAGAACACTTGTCTGGTTTCTCAAAATTTAACTCGCCGTTTTTTTATAGGTAACTCGTAACTGTTTCTCAAAGTATAATTCGTCAATTAGTGTAAAAAGTTCAATACCTAACTTGCTGTTTGAAAGTTTAATTCGATTTTTTTTTGTAGGTAGCTCAAAACGTCGCCTGATTTCTCACTCAAAAACTTGTCTAACTTCTCAAAGTTTGATTTGTGAGCCTCTTCACAAAACTCAAAACCTTGCTTAATTTTATCAGACTTTGATTTCTTAATATTTTCAAGAAGCTTAAATTTTTTTCTCAGTCTCCCAGATATGTAAATAACACTTCAATATATATAACAAAAAATATCCAGGATTTAATATCAAAACTAGCATAAAAACTTTCCTCCATATAGTAACACGTCACTCACTGAAACGTAGAACGTGAACTATTTTCGATGTAGTATAAACGCACACTTCTTCCTAACGACCTTAATCCCATTTAGTTTGGATCGGCTTAATGGATTAACATCGCATGCCAAAGAATGTGAAACTTCTTAGATTACACGAAAAATGGAAGAATGTTCTATAGTTCGGAATTTTATTTAAAAAAAACATCCTAAACTCCGAATAAAGTTCAAATATAAAAAATAAATAAAACTGATGAAAAGTATAAGAATAACTTAACAGAGAGTTAACAACATAAAACTCGCCAAGCTAAATAACATCGACTGATGTTGAAGAAAGGAAATTAAACTAATTTATGTAGAACAATTCTAACAATTAAACACTAAAATCTTAAACAAATAAAAAGGAAATTATAACTCATAGTTTCGCAGCTAAGCGATTTCATTAATTATGGATGTAGAGGTTCTGTTTCTTCCCAGCCACTAAGAATACTAAGTGGCGATTCCTCCTCTTCTAAACTTCCACCACACCAAGTTCCCATAGAATGCCAGCACCGGCCCTTACGTTTAATAAGCATAATAGTAGTAGCAAAGATGGACATCATAACGAAAGCTCCACCTATGTACCATGAAAAAATTAGTGATACCCAGATTTTAAATTTATCGGACTTATTTATGCTGGAAATCCACTGTGATAAACCCGAAGTTGAGAGAGTTGAATTACCAAGGATAAACCCCATCTGAACTGACCAACATCCTTGTAACAAAGTGAAATATGACCTTACAAATTTCAAAGGGATGTGGGTTGGGAAGCGCATCTCTACAAAAGTAGATAAAAAACATAACAGCACTGTCCACACAAGAAGATATTGTACTTCCTCCTCCATAGATGATTTTATCTCGACTCTTGCCAAAATCAAAGCCTCGACACCAAAGGCGAGTGCTAACACAAAATTACTGGTTCCTTTTGGAAAAATAAGCTTTGATTGGCAGAAGATATCTACTACTCCAGATAACACAAACATAGCATACATGGACGCATGGTGAATGTCTTCTACATGTCTGAATATTCCCTTTGGAAAGGCAGCGCATATCTCTCTTGCAATACCGATAATAGCAAATGATATTTTTAACACGCCTTCTAACGGCCAATGTCGGTGGTCAGGACAGATTTTGAAGTTTTTAGTTTCAGTAGAAACCTTTCTTAACAAAGATGGAGTTTGCTGTTGTTTCATTTCTGTTCGGTACCCGAATTTCCATCTCCGAACTCGAATTCCTCTTTTACCCCTAGCCTCTAAAACCAAGACATGCTGAAGTGTCCAGTAGAGTGCAAACAAAATTAAAAATACTCCTAGAAAAACAAAATCTACAAATTTTCTCATTTTGTTCAGACTTTCAAGAGTATTACACGAATCACAAATGTATTATGTCAATTGTTTAAAAACAAATAGAAAACAGCGCTAGATTGTTTTTAACACCTATATAAATATACTGTAATCGCGAAGTTACACTGTATACTTTTTAACGGATTTTTTTCACAGAATAATTTACAGTACTTTTATATGACGACATAAAGTTATTGTCTCACGTTTAATTTGTTCCCTGATATGAAATAACACTTTATAAACAGTCTCACCCGATGAAGTCTTTGAATATTTATGAAGTGCACACAGGAATATCGCTTCAGCCTCTTCAGTAAAGGAGTTTGCTAGTTTGGCCTTTTCTTCAGGTTAATATCATAAAACAGATAATTTAAAGGTATACAAAGAATTCGGTTTCTGAAATGCTTCTGAAAAACCTGTTCTAATAAATTTCATAGCACGTCCGTTAAGAGGAGGTGCCACCTGGTGAGTGTCTTCCTATCATAAATCCTGCAAAGAAGAGGAAATTCCAATATCAGATCATTAGAAAAGAGAAACTGACAGAGATGTATTACCTCTGTTATTACCTGGAACGTTCAGAAATTTTATACCATAGAACCAGGTTAAAAAGTATAATAAACAGGCCTATCTTTAGTAATTTGAGAGAGAGAAAACTCCATTTAATGGTCATTGCTATTACTTAACCATAATTACACAATAATAGAAACTGCTATTTATTAATGCAATCCAATAAAAATGTGTCACTTATAAGAACAGGGAAATCAAAAAGTAACAAATAAAGTTGGAATACACAAGCTCTTCATATGAAACGAAATTATAAAATACTGAACATTTAATGTCCTGATGATATGTTACATGTTATTGCGAACCTTATTGCCACAATAAAACTTCTTCTTAACTTATTAACATTAATACAATTTGTTATGGTGATTAGACAGTGTTTATGTAGACAAAATCAGGAATAGTAGTAGGTCTCTGTTAATAATTTTTCCTGTTAAGAAAAATGCTGTAAATACATGTTATTTCTGTTTCAGTCTTTCTCTCTATATATGTATGTGTGTATTTTATGTTTTTCTGTAAACGTTCGTGTGTATTTTTCTCCGTATATGTAGATTTAATGTTTTCTTCTAATTATATGTATATACATACGTTGCCTTCCGTAAATATGTTGTTAACTTGTTATATCTTTCATTAGATAATTGAAAAATATTTAAAACTATATGTTTTTAGAACACATTCGATGAGACCTGTTCAAACATGATTAAAATCCTAATTTTAACACTAGCTCTCGTAAATACCTGAACTTTTCATGATTTTAATTACATTTTCTCATAAAAAGTGTTGTGCACCTGAGGTCATTTTATTCTAATTTTGGAGGCTAATTGGAATAAGAATATCTAAGAAACTACAGCACGTGCACAACCACTTGTGAGAAAATGTAACTAAAATCATGAAAAGTTCAGGTATTTACAAAATCCATTGTTAAAATTAAGATTTCGGATAATATTCGAACAGATCTCATGGAGTACGTTCTAAAAGCATATTTTACAAATATTTGTGATCTAATAAAAGATATAGCAAATTGACAACATTTTCAAGGTGGGTCACTTTTTGTCCAGTCACTTTCTATGTAAGTTTTTCTCTCTCCTTTCCGATATATAAATATATGTATGTATGATCCTTAAGCAATAGAGAGCTGACTATTTTATTAATATAAACTTGTTTTTAATATTTATTTAAACAATTTTTCTTTCGTGTTAGAGCTTCAAGTATTTAAAGTTTCAGTGAGAGATTGACATTGAAGGAGAGCCAAGGTCATCCTTAACTGCCCTCTATGACCATAAAAACTTCTCAAGAATATCGAACTGTTCAATAACTCGTACATCATAAGCTCTGTTTCTAGATGTTGTAGATAGTAAAGCTATGGATGAGCGATTTCACCTGTTTTTTATCTCTCCTTCATCCTGTTTAACCATAATAGAAATAGCGAGCAACAGATTGAAATGTTTCAAACGATCAGTAGACCGTGACAACACGTGCTTGTTAAGATGGAGCAAATCCCTCCGTTTATATAAAAACAAAATAAAAAAGTTTGAACTCGAAGACGTTAAAGATTCCAATTTTCATAACGACCATATAAGTACAGTACGCTCGTGCTCAGTGGTTTTAAATTAAGTTGCGATAATATTTTGTTTGTTTTATTTCGTGCAAAGCTACACGAGGGCTATCTGCGCTGTTGTAATAATAAAGAAGGCTGTGACACAACGCGTTCAGAAATTAATCATACATAAAAAACATACCTCAACCTGTTCACTAATTCAGCAAGTTTAATTTATGTAAAGACAACTCTACAACACGTTCACTAATGTTATAAAGAATTAAACTTAGTTATTTTCGCTGGCATTCTTGAAGGATATTTGTTTGTTTGTTTTTGAATTTCGCACAGAGTTACTCGACGGCTATCTGTGCTAGCCGTCCATAATTTAGCAGTGTAAGACTAAAGGGAAGGCAACTAATCATCACCACCCACCGCCAACTCTTGGGCTACTCTTTTATCAACGAATAGTGGGACTGACCGTACGTTGTAACGCCCCCACGGCTGGGAGGGCGAGCATGTTTGACGCGATGGGGCTGCGAACCCGCGACCCACAGATTACGAGTCGCACGCCTTAATGCGTTTGACCATGCCGGACCCTTGCAGGATATATCAAACAAAAACTTTTCAATAAAACCGTGTTTTAATAGCTTTGTTTCGTATATTACTAATGAGATTGAATAATGACCCTCTATGACAATAATGGCAGCTCTATGACAACGTCGTGAATTCTTAATGCTACAATTCGTGGTTCAATACCTGTAACATCTTATAACTTAGAGTCTGTTGTGTTGTTTTATGCATTGAAACAAACGTCATATTAATAATAAAAACAACAACACGCGGAGCCGGTCAGTAACGTTCCTTCCAAGTCTTTTATCTACTGACTATATGAGCAAAGTTTGGTGTAAGCCCTTGAATTTGTAGGATTAGTCTGTGTGTTTCTTAAGTTTATACCCGCCATGATACTATGTTTGTAGCAACATTTTGTATAAATTCTTTCATTTTAAGTTTTTATCTATGTTTTTCTTTATTCATACACCCATTAACTGTGTATTTATAAAGATCGTTAAACTTCATACTTTATTGGTTTCATTTATCTCTGATATTTTTAAAATTTAATCACATTAGGAAGTTTTCCGGGCTAATTATTTACTTATATTTATTATTTACCTTATATTTTACTTTATACATTTTTACAGAGATGAAGCAAAAATATAAAACATGTATCGTAAAAATAATGTCTGTATATGCTACTAAGGATTACAAACACTTCAGGAGTTTCGAAAGCAGTCAAATATAGTGCTATCTATCAATTCATTGACAATACATAACTGTATACAGCACTTGTTTGTTGCTTCCTGAACTTTATGATAAAAAAATAGTAAAATACTTGCCTTACATTTTACTTCTCTCGCTATACAGGAATTGGCTCGAAAAAAATGAGTTATGGCCTGTATTTCAAATCTTACCCTTTTCAAGTAACAATAATTCGTAGCTGTTTACACGACGTAACTTATATTGTTGTAGTTCCGTTGGTTTTTGTTTTTAAAAACTCGCAACCGTTTACCAGAACTTCTACTGTTGTGAACTCTTAGTTATTTTTAAGTAGCAGCAAGAAGGCGTTAATCCACGAAAATTAATTGCTGCTTAAATCAATAGTATGTAAGATTGTTAGTTTTATAAAAGCAGCGCTCTTTAAGACAACTCAATAATAAAAATAACTTTAACTGCGCCTCAACATTAGCTGCCAGCGGATTTTTGTGCACATCTTTTATAGCCAATGGTACGTGATTTGCATATGAATTGGATGGCAAAGTAACTCGTTTGGATGCTAGTTTTTTCCTTTCCTCTTTACAATAGTTAGCAGAACAAGTCCACCCGGAGGCTAAGGTTGTTATACAGACATAAAAATAGGCTTAAATCTTGAGAAACATACTGTGATTATTTACAGTTGTGAGTAATGATGAAATTTTACAGAGACACATCACGAAATACTCACAAAACACAATCGCATGTTTTCAAACCAACAGTATTCCCGGAACTATTTAGTACAGCTGGTACAGCGGTAATTTACGGATTTACAACGTTAAAATCAAGGGTTCGATTTCCCTCGGTGGACACGGTACATACCCGATGTTGCTTTGCTATAAGAAAACAGACATTTGTTAAATAGATGACATATAATACTTTCCCTTAATGCACAATTAAAGAGTCTCGTCTGATGAACCAGTCATGAAGTATACTGGACGTAGGATCACTGAATATTGTGAAAAATAGACAAGTATTCAGTAACAGTAAATAACAGATCAAAATGTCTTACGTATTACCAGTGCATGGCTACACAGAGCAAGAGAAAAGTTATCAATCCACCTATTTTTTCTCATATTTGCAGGTTCACGAAAGCATTTTCAATCACTTTCACATTTTGAAACTTTTGAGAAACAAAAAACATCATAAAACGTATTTATTCTAACAAAAATAGACAAGGTGGTTAAACACGTGAGAATATTGAGTTTTTCTTTAGAAACAAACATATCTTGAATTCAACTCAGCCTTCTCATTAATTATAAGGTCAAAGGTGACCATAGGCGATACAGAAAATTTTGGTGCAAAATTTAAAGGGGAACCTCGTAGTATGGAATTCTGAATTGATAAAAAATATATATATATTTATTCTCAAGGAAAAAAGAATTATGTCTTTTCTTGCTTCCCTCCTTACGGACGTCCATGCCTTAAGCCTTTTCTTTTTTTGAGATCCTCTGATAGGAGGCTCTGTATCTCTTTTTTTTTCAACTTAATACTAGTGTCATAGTTTATGTTCTTTTAAATCCACCTGTAGTAAACATAACAAAATTTTGTAATAACTTCTGTAAGTGAGTATTTTATTAACGTTTGATTGGTCGGGTATGGCCAGATGGGTTAAGGCGTTCGACTCGTTATAACGTCCCCAAGGGTGAAAGAGCGAACATGTTTGGTGCAACCGGGATTCGAATCCACGACCCTCAGATTAGGAGTCGAACACTTTAACCCAGCTGGCCATGCCGGGCCCGTTAGCTTTGAACTCGCAACTGTAACTTTCGGAACAGAATTATACTTAACAAAATCTAGAAACGACTAATGTAGTTTGTTTAGCCTAATCAGTTCTTATATCAACTTTAATCCAAATGATCAAATAAGTAAAACGGTCAACATTTGTTCTCAGATAAAATTACAGTGAAAAATGTGCGACTAATATATCACGTGACTTTTTGTCATAAAAAGTTTGGCGAAAAAATGGGCAAAACAAAAAAGTTTTGTTAAATAATTTTGCACATGTGGCTTATACTTAAACCAAATTTCATACATAATTGTAGGTTGTTAAAATTGATAACTGTTCCAAGTTTGAGAAAAAATAATATAAAAAGAAAAATTAGGTATGTTTTTCTAACAAATAACGCCGTTCCTTCGATATGAAAAAAAGAAAGCTTTGGCTCTGCGAAACAAAGAAAACAATAAAGTTAACGTTTTTAATGTCCATGACACAATTGATATTGATTGATTAACTAAGATTTTGTCACCTGCGGTCGAGTACTTTTATTTGTCACTAAGTAATATATATATTGTACCTTCTAGCAACAATTTTTATTTGCAACATTGTTGCAATGTTCTACTCTTTGGAATGGAACAGAATATTAACATTTAAGTAACCTATCTCAGGTCATTTAATACAAACGGATAGAACAGTAAAGTCGTCCTATTTCTGTAGAGGACGTTTGAGTTTGATATAGAAATATACCATTTCTAAGACCTCTAAACGAAAAATAATGAACAAGTTTGTTTATTTTTTGAATTTCGCGCAAGACTACATGAGAACTCTCTTCGCTAGCTGTCCCTAATTCAGCAGTTTATGACTAGAGGGAAGGCAGCTAGTCATCACCACCCACCGTCAACTCTTTTTACCGATGAAGAGTGGGATTGACTGTGACTTTAAAACGTCTCCATGGCTGAAAGGGCAAACAGGTTTGGTGTAATGGGGATTCGAACCCCCAGCCCTCAGACTGCGATGATGAAGGTTGCTTGGAAGCAGAGAATCATAATGATGTTGGAAAGAACTTACTTTATAAATACATGCTACAAATACTCAGGTAAATGAAAATCAGGGATTTAGGATTCTGATGAGAAAAATCGTAGAGGTGATAGGCTGAGAAACATAGCTAACCACTAGATAAATGTAATATGAAAACGATGCACAAAACGCCACAGAAACAACAATGATACCTTCTAGTAGACTATTGGATAATGAAAATTCATTATTGTGCAAGAAGCAAGAGAAAGAATGTGTTAGCCAAAAATTGCGGAGGTAACTCTATACAGAAGATGTGCAGGGCAAATTATTTCATTTAGTAAAACAAGTATTACTAAGATTTTGCATTAGGAATAAATTACTATTACTCAAGCCATGAATAAATAGACATCAGCAATGAATACTTTTATAGAGAAAGTGAATATTTTATTGTCATAGATTGACAAATTTATATAAAGTAAGAAGACTTCATTGATGAAGAAAAAGTAATAAGAACAAATATCATAAAATGGGATACTTAGAAATCTCGTATTCACATCACCACTTGCATTGTAAAAATATGAAGTTATCTCAACCAGGAATCAATATTGATTATTCTCAGTCTACATCACCAACATTGTCAAAGTCTCAGTGTATTTCAATTAGAGATCAACATTGATGCTACTAATTCCGTATTACCAACATTATATAAATCTCAGTTGTTGTCAACTAGAAATCAAAGTTTATATTACCCAGTGTACATCATTTCCATTGTGAAAATCTGAATGTATATGATCTCAACTAGAATTTAATGTTCACGTTGTTCAGGATACAGTAGAGGGTTTTAGCGGTATAATTGTTTACAAAGATGTTAAAAGCTTTGTTTCTAATTTTCAGTATACTATATATTTCCAGTAATGTATCGTAATAAGAAATCAATGTTGATGTTGCTCGGCCAACATCAACAGCATTGTAAAAATTTGAATATATTTCAACTTTGAATTGATTTTGATGTTGCTCACTCTAGATTATTTGTATTGTGAAAATCTGAAAGTATCTTGACCTGAAATCACTGTGGATGTTACTCAGACTAGATATGAATCTTTGTCAACTATAAATCAATATTAATGTAACTCCTTCTGAATTAAGCACTTATAGACACAATCTCAATGCATTTCAGTTAGGATTGATTTACTATTGACGTTACTCAATTAACGTAGTGGTATAGATACGATTTCAATGCATACCTACTTAGATTGATTAATTACAGATGTTAACCAGTCCACGTCCTTTGCGTAGATATGGTTTTATTGTAAGTCAGAAGTAATTACATATTAAGAGTTCACCGGTCAGTCTTTCTCGTGTGTACAAAATGGTTTCAGAATATAATTTTGTATATTGTAAGTGTTTTCAGCAATGTCTTTAAAGTTTATCTCTAACATTCTGTGTTTTAATTGTTTCTATAAATGGTTGAAGACTGTGTCTCTAGTTTTCAGTGTTTTAAATATTTCAAGAAATAACTTCTGACTGAGTCCCTAACACTGAATGTTACCAGTGTTTCTAGTAATATCCCTGAATTACAACTCTAATGTTCAATGTTCTAAGTGTTTCAAGAACGCATCTATAGCTATCAGTGTTACTGGTGTTTATCAAAAATGTCTGAAAAGCTAATTCTTGTTCAGTGTTAAACTGTTTATAGGAATGCCTCGTGATTAGGCTTCTAAAACTTATAGAAGTGACCTCAGATTAAGTTTCAAACGTCCAATGTTCTGTATGACGAAGTATCTAAAAAAATGTCTCAAAATTCCAGGATCTGAAGTAGGTAATGAGGTAATTTCTTTTTCGCATTTTAAATACGTAACAAAGAAAAAAGAATTAGCGTGTGATGATGTAAGTGTAATATTTTATGGATAATTCCATTTTTATCGAACAAAAAACATAAAAAGTACCTTTATACCCTTTAACATTTTTCCCTTATTTTGCTTCAAAGTTATAAGGTCGCAGAGAGCAGTCACATTAGGTACTTATGTATTCAGTATCGTTTTCTATAGCCAGCCATGCGTGTCGTAGGAGGTGATAAGGTGGAAACAATCAAGATTTACAGGTCACTGTGAACACTACAGAGCGGTGTCTGAGAAAGTTAAGTTTTAATTGGGCGTCGTTACTTGCTGTATGAACGACTTCTAGTTATATAAAACCTACACAGTGGACACTTGAACCGCTTGAGGGCATCACAGAACATGTAAGTAATGGTTTCAAGCGTTGTCACCAGGGCTTGGTTGTCGAGTCTTTATTCTCTTTTATATGCAAAAACGGCTCGTTTGGGTTGAAAAAAATATTTTAAATAGAAGAGCGAACAACGTTTCGACCTTCTTTGGTCATCGTCAGGTTCACAAAGAAAGAGGTAACTGACCGGAAGCTGACCACATGTTTGGAAGGGGTTGTGTAACTGAGTGTCGCAATGTAGAGGGCGGGGTTAGATGTTTGAATATATAATTTTATCTATAATATTAATATAGATATAATGGCGTTTCTTTATGTTGGTTTATTTTGGATTTAAGTTGTTGTATAAGTAAGGCTTCTTTAATTTTGCGTTTGTTTATGTTTGTTTGTTTATCGCGACACTCAGTTACACAACCCCTTCCAAACATGTGGTCAGCTTCCGGTCAGTTACCTCTTTCTTTGTGAACCTGACGATGACCGAAGGTCGAAACGTTGTTCGCTCTTCTATTTAAAATATTTACTCAACCAAAACGAGCCGTTTTTGCATATAAAATTCTCAACAAGTGGGTTTCTCGACATCACTTTACTCTCTTGTTATTCTGCCCACTCCATGACTGTCTCAAGCAGTTAGCTTGACAGAACCGTAGATGCAAAAACTATTTCACTGTTTTCTTTGAGATTTCAGATAGATTATTTTTGTTTATCATTTTATTTTCATTGTAAACTGTACAGAATGAGAAGTCACTTAACTTTTTCTCTCTCTTGAAAGGTAAAAACCATGCAAGTATAAATAACCGCTGCATTTTAGTTTGTAACTATAGACGAGAAGATAAGACAAGAGTGAAACTTTCTTTTCATTATTTTACATTCGTTATGTTTTTATGTTTGTTATTAAGAACAAAACTACAAGGTGACCTACCGCGGGGTAATAAGTTTCACTTTAATCATTCTTTATAGGCTGTATAAAAACTTTAGATGAAAGTACTTTGTTAAATTTCAGTGTTTTAACACTGAATGAAAAAGGTAACTGACCGATGGCTGACCACATGTTTGAAGGCAGTTCTGTAATTGAATGTAGGAATGTAGAGGGCGTGCTTAGATGTTAGATATATTTATTAATATAAGTATAAAGGTGTTCCTTTGTATTGGTTTATTTTGGGCTTGAGTTGTTGTTTTAGTAAGGCTTTAACACTGTTCTTCATTTTCATGATTGAGAATTATCAAAGCTTTAGACTTTTCTACATATATATATCACTATACATTAATATGTGTGCTCCAACATAATTAATAAAAATGAGTTGCGTAAAAACAGCATTCTTGAATATCAGTGTGGATGTTTCTAGTGGAAATGTTTTATTTTCATTGTTAAACGTGTGTGTGTTTTTCTCATTGTGATATCACGTCGGTCTAATTGCTATGTTTACTGAGAGGAATCGTACCTGTAACTTTAACGTGATAAATCTGTAGACTTACCACTTAACAAGCAGGGAACGTTTGTTAAGCGCAAAACTACACAATGGACCATCTTTGATGCGTTTCATGCGGATATTAAAACCATATTTCTTATTGTCATGTGTCTCAAAACTTACTGCTAAGCTACCGGATATTTGTTATGTTACAATGTATACACAGCTAAAAAATAATAAGAAAAAATACAGTAAAAGTATTTAAGAAAGACTTGGGGTTAAAACAGAACCAGAAATTTCTAACAAAACATTATTGGACCCCAAATTTCGTCCCTAGCCTGAGATAAATAAGCAGCTTAAAACTTAAGTATCGTTCTTATATTCCGTACGTTGGTTCCACCAAAAACATTTGCCCTTTCAACTGAGGGGGCTTCATAATGTGGCAGTCAATCCCACTATTTGTTGGTAAAATAATCGCCCAAGAGTTGGCGGTGGGTGATGATGATTACCTCCTTTCCCTTTCACTGCCAAATTGGGGACAGCTGGTACAGATAGCTCTCGTGTAGCTTTTCGCAAAACTCAAACTAAACCAAAACCATACATTGGTATCATGCCTTTAGTCTTTGAAAAGCCGAAACGCAGTCAACTAATAATGATTCTTAACAGTTGTTGTTGGTTTTATTTTAATGAAACATCTACAAAATAACAAATAATCTACACTTCACTTGGAAGAAAGAAATGATGTACAGAGAGACTTTGATGAGTAAAGCGCGTTAAGGCGTGCGCTTCGTAATCTGAGGGTCGCGGGTTCGTGCCCGAGTCGCGCCAAACATGTTCACCCTCCCAGCCGTAGGGGCGTTATAATGTGACGGTCAATCCCACTATTCGTTGGTAAAAGAGTAGCCCAAGAGTTGGCGGCGGGTGGTGATGACTAGCTGCCTTCCCTCTAGTCTTACACTGATAAATTAGGGATGGCTAGCACAGATAGCCCTCGAGTAGCTTTGTGCGAGTTTCCAAAACAAACAAAGCATAGATACATAACAGACTTTTCTTTTTTTAAACTTACTACAGACACTCATGAAGAATTGGTTCTTTAAATGTAGTCGGCCTGGCATGGCCGAGCGCGTTAAGGCGTGCACTCGTAATCCGAGGGTCGCGGGTTCGCGCCCCCGTCGCGCTAAATATGCTCGCCCTCCCAGCCGTGGGGGTGTATAATGTGACGGTCAATCCCACTATTCGTTTGTAAAAGAGTAGCCCAAGAGTTGGCGGTGGGTGGTGATGACTAGCTGCCTTCCCTCTAGTCTTACACTGCAAAATTAGGGACGGCTAGCACAGATAGCCCTCGAGTAGCTTTGTGCGAAATTCCAAAAACAAAACAAACAAAACAAACTTTAAATGTAGTCTAATAAATTTACCTTTTGTTAGGAAAACAACATAAACATAACTAGAAAGGGCGTGTTGATGTGTTGTTTGATAAATCAGTCTAGAGTACTTGAACATAATATACATGATACTTCTGAGCACGAAATTACCTTTTTTTCTAATTATATAAATTTTTTTAATCTGCAGTTTTCCCAAACTGTACACAGATGCTTAAATATTACATTTTCACTGCCATTGCATTACGACAAAGTCGAATACTGGCTGAAAAACATGTGCCTCTCAAGCGTCAGAATGTTGACTTCGTTTTTATAACCATTTCAGAATTTACCAGGTAATTATCTCTGATAGGGAGTCAAAAGAGAAAGAAGAAAATGGGTTATAGTACAATTGTTTTTGTACGTTATATTTGATGCGTCATTATAATAATAGAACAGACTGCTCATTAAGAGTTTTCCATAATCTGAAAAAAAAAAATATCTGTTCAAAGAAGCCAACATATCTAATTTAAGGTGAATTATTAGGCAACACACATACATTGCCATAACATTACAGTTTTTAATATAAACGGAGAAAATATTATTTAACCATTATGCTTATGTGAAATTTTTCTCATCAGTGTCTGTGGTACCTTTTAAATGAGAATACTTATCTGTTCATGGTTTTGGTTTGGTTTGTTTTGAATTTAGTGCAAAGATACAGGAGGGCTATCTGTGCTAGCCGTCCCTAATTTAGCAGTGTAAGACTATAGGGAAGGAAACTAGTCATCACCATCTACCACTTATTCTCGGTCTGCTTTTTTCCCAGCAAATAGTGAGAATGGCCATCACATTATAACGGCGAGCATATTTGGTACGACGGGAATTCGAACTCGTGAACCTCAGATCACGAAACGAACGCTCTAATCATCTGGTCATGCCGGGCCACCTGTTAATGGAAACAACGGTTTTAGTAATTTAGAATAAAAATCATTTCTGGTTTCCAAACTTTCTATCTGTAGTGTATACTTATCTACAAATACAAACATAGTGTTTTAAAAGTGTAATAGAATCTATTTGAAATAAATGCGAATAACATTTTGCGAAACTTCGCACTAATATCCAAAACAAGCCGAAAAGAAGTTCCTCCTTCACCGAACTAGTTTTTCCAGTTTAGATAATTATTGGCTTCACCAAATACTGCCTTTGTTTTATATTGTAGCTATCTTATTGTGCGGTGATTATTGGTTTCACAAATCATGAGATCCGATATCGTTACTATGAAATGAGATCGAATGTATTTCTAACAGTTTCTTTACAAAATAAGATAATACATTTTGAAATAAGTTTAATGTACAAACGACGATAAGTTGCATATTAAGCTAACCTAAATCTTAATACGAAATGGATTTTCTTATGAAACGTTTCCCACCGAAGTATTAAAAACGATTTTACTTAACATAATGTTTATGGATTAGAAGGGACCTATTGGCCCATCTCGGCTGTCTCTCCGTCAAACTAAAACTATCAGATAAAAAATGCAAAGCTAGTCCTTATCATTCATGCATATATAAAGTATTTTATAAAACTTATTGAAATTTTCTGCTTCTTCCAAAGCCGATGGTAATCCGTTCCATTGGCCAACTACTCTATTTAAAAAATAAACTGTCTTAGCTGAAAAAGGCTTCTCTCTTGCCTAAATCTATATTTATGTCCCCTAGTTCTATAATTATCGCTGTTAAGTTGAAAAAATGTTGATGCATTAACATTATCATTCTCTTTTGCAATCTTAAATGCCTCAATTAGAACCCCTTCTAACTCTTCTTTTTCAAGAGAAAACAATTTTAAACATCTAAATCTCTCCTTATATGACAATCTCTCTATCCCAAGTACCATTTTAGTAACCCTTCTCTGAGACCTTTTCAACAATTTCCTAAGATAAAAAGCCTACAACTGGACACAATACTCCAAACGTAACCTAACCAGTGACCTATACAGTGAAATTATAACCTCTTTAGACTTGTATTTAATAGTTTGGTAGATATTTGCCCTACCACTAGCAACAACACACTGCTTGGAAAGCTTAAGAGACTGACCAACCATTCCAACAAGATAATTTTCTTTCATGGCACTGCTAAGGTTTTTCCCATCCAAATTATATCACTAGTTAAAATTATGATAACCCATATGCAATAAATTGTATTCATCATAATTAAAATTAATCTACTATTTATTTGCTCAACTCACTAAATGATCTAAATCCTTTTGTAAATCAGCAGCATCCTCTTCACATCCAGTTACACCCAAAACCTTGATGTCATCAGTAAGCATAAGTAATTTATTGACCATTTCATCATCTGTGTAATTAAAGTAAATCAAGATGAGCAATGGTTCTAAGACTGGCCCCTGAGGTACACCACTTGCAACATTAATCCAGTTTGACTGAACTTCGTTAATAATAATAATATTCTGAATTATTTCATCCAGTCACTCTTCTAGTTAACTTATCCCTCACATTTATAGAGATAAATTTCTTTACAAGCCTTCTACTTGGCATTTGTCAAATGCTTTATAAAAATTCAGATACATCAAATTTATACTCTTATTCTCAACTACGTATGCAGTAATATTTTCAAAGTAGAGTATGTCAAATGTTTGTAAGGCAGGTTTTTCCCTTAGTGAAATGATGTTGAATATCCAGTAAAATTCTAAGCTTTGTTAAATGACTTTGCAAAGCATCTTTTGTCAGACTTTTTAAACTTTTTTCACAACCGTTGTAAGACTAATATATTGTTTGTTTGTTTTGGAATTTCGCACAAAGCTACTCGAGGACTATCTATGTTAGCCGTCCCTAACTTAGCAGTGTAAGACTAGAGGGAAGGCAGCTAGTCATCACCACCCACCGCCAACTCTTGGGCTACTCTTTTACCAACGAAAATTGGGATTGACCGTCACATTATACACCCCCACGGCTGGGAGGGCGAGCATGTTTAGCGCGACGCGGGCGCGAATCCTCGACCCTCGGATTATGAGTCGCACGCCTTACGCGCTTGGCCATGCTAGGGCTAAGACTAATAGAACTACGGTGACTGAAAAAGTAAAAAAACAAGTAACCAGCCACTTTCTTTATGACGACCTATTTTATTCTATACATAAATTCATAGGGTTTGTGTATGGGTGCAAAGTAACAGTCCTACGATATTTATAATAACTTTGTACAAAACATGTTGTCATTCTTATTACGCAAAATACGTCTATGACAAAATTGGAAAATACTTTTCTGTTTTATAATATATCTAGCTACCCAAGTCTGTAGTAACTGGATAAGTTTGTGCTTTTACGCTAAAATCATGGTGGGAGCTCATTCTCGAGTTAAGAGCCTTCAAACAGTAAGTGCTTCAGTAATTGAGTTACAGTTGTATTTAAGTTAGCACGCTAATCGGTTTTTCCCTTATTTCATGTCTCACGTTGGTACAGCTGTAAATCTGCGGATTTAGTACTCTAAAATCAGGGGTTCGATTCCCCTCGGTGGACTTAGCAGATAGCCTTATGTGGTTTTGTTATGAGAAAACACACCCTTATTTCATAAAATATTTCTTCCTTTAAGCGTGTCTCAGAAGCTTCTCTCTCTAAACATATTTTCTACCGTCTTTCTGCATTCAACTATCTATATCTTCTTTTCTTTTTTACCCTGCCCCCCAGTGGCTCAGCGGTATGTCTGCGGACTTACACGCTAAAATCCGGGTTTCTGTACTCGTGGTGGGCAGAGCACAGATAGCCCATTGTGTAGCTTTGTGCTTAATTCAAAACAACAACTTTTTTACCCGCATCATGTTTTGGCTCCTGAACCAGACGTGATCCATTTGTTACTGTAATTTAGGGTGGTATATGCGATATAAGAGTAACAGTCATTTCTCGCCATTAAAGTAGTTTAAGAGTTGACGGTGAATACTGTTGACTAGCTCTTTTCTTTTAGTCTATCAATTTAAAATTAGGAACCGTTAGTGCAGGTAGTTTTTATATTGTTATAGACAAGTATTTGAAGCCAATAAATTAACAAAAAGTCTTTCATAATTTGAATATTTGATTTGACAGGTATGAATTCGTGTAGCAGCAAATTAATCAATTGCTCAGAGTTGTCAGAAGAGTGGTTCTGAATGTTATTGATGAGTTAACATATAAAACAGATTATGTTTAGTTTAAATTAATGTCTCTTGTATGAACAAAACAGAAAGTCGGTCTTTTATTGTCTTCAATAGAGGAACTGTTTCACAAGTGAGTTTATTCATAAAAATTGTTTTGAAAATTCGTTAATATTTTATTCTTCCAATGGGTGTAGGAGTATCTATCACCAAATAATAAGTCAGGGAATCATTTGATCTTTTAACTAAACTGTTATTAGTTTTTATTATTTTGAAAAACAATTTTTGGTCGCTATTGTTTCATTTTTATTATTTCTGTACCGTAACAAACACTCTTACAGAAAAATGTATTTTGTACTTTGCATAGGCAGTTACAAAGTTTAATAATTTCAGTTAGGGCCTGACATGGCTAGGTAATTAAGGCACTCGACTCGTTATCTGAGGGTTACCGGTTTGAAATACCGTCACACCAAACAGGCTCGCACTTTTGGCCGTGAAGGTTTATAATGTGACGGTCAATCCCACTCATTTGTAAAAGAGTAGCCCATAAGTTGGCGGTGGATGATAATGACTAGCAGCCTTTACTCTAGTCTTAAATACTAAATTAGGGACGGCTGGATCAGATTGCCCTCGTGTAGCTTTGCGCGATATTCAAAACAAACCAAACAAACAAGCTTAGCTAGAGTTTATGTGCTTAAACCTTAGACTCTTTAAATGATATGGCCCGGCATAGCCTAGCGCGTTAAGGCGTGCGCTTCGTAATCTGAGGGTCGCGGGTTCGCGCCCAAGTCGCGCCAAACATGCTCGCCCTCCCAGCTGTGGGGGCGTTATAATGTGACGCTCAATCCCACTATTCGTTGATAAAAGAGTAGCCCAAAAGTTGAATCGTGGGTGGTGATGACTAGCTGCCTTCCATTTAGTCTTACACTGCTAAATTAGGGACGGCTAGCACAGATAGCCCTTGAGTAGCTTTGTGCAAAATTCCAAAACAAACAAAACTCTTATCATCATATTATTTTTTATTTTATGTTACAAATGATCTGTTTCACTTGTTGCACCTTTAGTGTATGTTTTCAGTTTCACGCTGTAAGAACCAACAGTTATGTCCCATCATCTCCTTGCTATCGCTGTTTTATTGTACAAATATATTGGTGGAAGTGCTCATCGCTCACTGAACCTAGATTATCTGGAAAAAAAGTTATTATTTGGAAAGTAAGAAGTTAAACTTTAGTGACATTCCAAACCCATTTTTCCTATAATTCTCAAGCACATCATCAATAATCAAAGTATAGTTTTTATCTCCGTGCTTTGCTAAAAACATTTAACAACCAGTGTGAATGGTTTTCAGGCAGCAAATTCTTTCTTACAGAATACACTTAATCATCTATCTGGACTTTCCGAGTTTCTGACCCATTAAATATAATTCCTTTCAATTTTGTTTATCTGATTTTTGAAAACTTGTCAGTCACGTATCTGAAACCATTACTATTTTTGTTCATTTCGTTTTCAAATTCCTTCATGAGGCCCAGTTTAATATGAGGTGAGGGCAGAAACACATTTTGAAGATTCACTAAAAGTTGATATTCGATATTCTCTTTCTTTCATATCTAATTCTCTCTTATTGATAGTCCTAACATGGCTAGGTGATCGCTCTTTTGGCCGTGAAGACGTTATAATGTTATGGTCAATCTCACTATTCAATGGTAAAAAGTAGCCCAAGAGTTTAAGGTGTGTGATAATGACCACCTGCCTTCCCTCCAGGCCCGGCAGGGCCAAGCGTGTTAAGGCGTGCGACTCGTAATTTGAGAGTCGCGGGTTCACATCCCCATCGCGCCAAACATGTTCGTCCTTTCAACCGTGAGGGCGTTATAATGTTACGGTCAATCCCCCTATTCGTTGGTAAAAGAGTAGCCCAAGAGTTGGCGGTGAGTGGTGATGACTAGCTGCCTTCCCTCTAGTCTTACACTGCTAAATTAGGGACGGCTAGCACAGATAGCCTTCGAGTAGCTTTGTGCGAAATTCCAAAACAAGCCCTCCAACCTTTCACTGCTGAATTAGGGACGGCTAGCGCAAATAACTTTCGTGTAGTTCTGCGCGAAAGTTAAAAACAAACAAACTTTCACTGGCTAGTCCTTCTTTTTGAAGGTTTTTTATTATTTTGATTGCTTCAGAGACAGAAAAGCAACATTATTAGTATGCTCACATATTTATAATTATGAAGGAAGGTAAAGTGATCATTTATTTTAAGTAACTTACAGTAAAGTTTTTCTAAATCCCGAAATGTCTTACAAAATCTGTAGTTGTACTGGATAACTAAGTGGTTACCATATCGTTGTAGCAACTGTATATCAATCGTTGTCATAGTCGGTAAGTTAAACGATCACTCAAGTCAAATTGCTAATTAGTAGCTATTTTTCATAAATAGTTAATATTCACTAACAAGCTTTTACCGCACATTATGGGTGCTAATTTGTTCCCATTTTCACGGCAGTCCTCAGAAGGACTATATACGTGTTGTTAGGGAGTGGGATTAGATCTTGGGTATAGCTGATGAAAAACTGGCACAAGATACAACAAGGGGTAGTTTAAATATTATTATGAACTATTATTACTGAAAACTAGTTAGAAACAGCGTTATTATAACTATTAAGTATGTTACAATTTAATACTACACTATTACCCAATAAGATATCAGTATTTAATTTCTTACAGCTTGCTTTACGTATATTATTCATCCCTCTCTGGTACAGCGGTAAGTCTACGGATTTACAACGTCAAAATCAGGGCTTTCGATTCCACTCCGTGGATTCCTCGGATAGCCTGATGTGACTTTACTATAAAGAAATACACAAACTTACACAATTTTACAGTCACAAAGGTATAATAACAAAACTATATGTTTATATTAAGTTATTTCATATGAAAATTGCCGAGTTTCGCTTTGATGGAAAGTGACTACGATTAAGACAAGTTGGATACAATAATTTTACTATATGCAATTTAATGTTGAGAGGGTGTTGAACTTTTCATTTGTTTGTCATGCGAAGTTGTATTATAATTGTTCCTGTGTTTCTTTGGAACCCTTTACAAATTGATGTCTTCAAAAGAATTGAGACTACTTTTTTACTTCAAACTGAGAAGTTGTTGTTGTTTTGAATTAAGCACAAAGCTACACAATGGGCTATCTTTGCTCTGACCACCACGGATATCGAAACCAGGATTTTAGCGTGTAATTCCGTAGACATACCGCTGAACCACTGGAGGGCACCAAACTGAGAAAAAATGCAGCCGAGAATGCTGAAAACATCATTTTGGCTTTTGGACAAGGGACCATTTTTCAACGGACTATTCGATACTGGTTCCAAAATTTGATTCTGGAGATATGAACCCCGAGGAAGATTTCAATCTGTTGTGAATGAAAAAAGATTAAGAGTTACTGTGAAAACTAAACCACAAACAACAGTACGGACACTTGCAGAAGACTTAGAAGTTTTCAGTGCAACTATTTTTCGTCACCTGGCTGCAGTTGGAAAGGTTAAAAAATTGGGAAAATGAGTACAGCACGAATAGACGGAAGGGCAGAAACTGGTTAGGAACCACAGAGCGTCATTCATGAAGCGAATTGTTACTTGCGATGAGAAATGGATATTATACGACAAAGATCAGAACAATGTGTAGATGCAGGTGAAACTCCAAGACATGCGCCGAAACTGCCATTGCACCCCAAAATATATTACGGTAACAGTATGGTGGTCTGCAGAGGGAAATATCCATTACTTCTTTTTGCAATCAGGTGGAACAATTACAGCACGATCTTGCTGCAAATAAACTGATAAAAATGTATCGAAAATTAACCACCAAAAGAGCCATCTTTGGTGAACGTAAATGAACCGATTCTGCTGCAAGATAACACCAGAAACCATACCTCACAAATCACCAATTAAAAATTGAGAAAACCGAAATAAGAAATTTTGGAATATTCACCATACTCACCTGACGTATCTCCAACTGATTATCACCTTTTTCGGTACTTGGAGCTGTTTTTCCAGAACAAAACATTTATGAATCAGAACACTATTGTCAAAGCCTTTGAAGAGTTATTTATTATCTCCAAAAACAACGGAGTTTTATAGAGATGAGATATTTTCATTAGTATCGCTTTGGGAAAAAAAACATTTGGCTCTAATACGGCTCAATTCATTGTGAACAAATACAGTCCTCAAACGTAGTGTAGATCAAATATTTTCAGTTTACTGAAATATTTATAGAGTTAGTGAAAATTCTTCTTTGAATGATAAGTGATCAAAGCATCACAATCAATTTATAAACTGTGTTTTCTGCCAATTAAAATATGCAACTTCTCCTTATAGATGACGCCAAAGTGGGGCGCTAAATTTGTTGTATGTTGGTGTAGCAGTGATTATTAGTTTTCAGTTTAGAATTACAAATGCAGTATGTATTATTAATATACATTTAACTATATGAATTTACTTTGAATATAATTTTGCTGTACTTTCGCTTCTTAATTTGTTATTTGTACATAAATCTAGTTACATACAATTGAATTATTATTTAAACAACCTACCACTATAGGCAGAACCAGTATTATTAATTAAATTTTCAATCTCATTGTCAGCAGTTTTGTGAAAATAATAGAAACAGTTCTTAGCTATTTTTTACTTAATTTTAAACTTTGTCTTAAGATTAAAATAATGTAAAATTTATAACAATGCAATTTTTAACTGCTTTGTTGTATAGCTAATGTTACTCTTACAATTTTTTGAAATTGATAATGAAAGTCTGACTAAAAGATCTTTTGCAAAGTCATTTAAGTTTTAACAAAATTTTAAAATATGTTGGATAGTCATCAACATGGTTTTACTAGGGGAAAATCTTGTCTTAAAATACTAATCTTTGAAGAGGTTACTGCTTATGTAGATGAGGATACAGGTGTGGATTTGGTGTATCTAAATTTTCAGAGTATTTTACAAAGTTCCACAAAAAAGGCTTTTTAAAAAGTTGTTTTTACAAGTGTATAAGATAAGTGAGCTCATTGAATAGAAAAGCGACTGAATGTAAGAAAGCAGAGGGTTGTATTAAATGGAGTTCAGTCAGTCTAGATCAGTGGTTCCCAACTTTTTTTAATGCCCTGCACCCCAAAAAATTGTAATATGTTCTCACACCCCTTGGAATGCTATCTTGCACTCCTCGTTGGGAACCACTGGTCTAGATTAATGTTACAAGTGAAGTACCTAAGGGTTCAGTGATTTTTTTTTTCCTTTTGATTTAGATCGTTGCAGAAATGAAGGTATGGTTAAATTATAATAAAAGCAGCATAATGTATGTTGGAAATAACTGTGAATTAGGAACAATGTTTTTTGGCAGGAATAATTTAACATTTTTATGTAATTAAAGAATCTTGGAGGTGTCTCTTAAACCATCCAAGCATTGTGCTATTGTTAGTGGCAGAGCAAATAAACAGAATTTGAGGTTGTATCTACAGAAATATTGAATATAAGTCTTTAGAGGTTGTAATGTCATTATATAGGTGATTGGTTAGGCCACAGTTGGAGTATTATGTTCAATCTTGATTTCCCTAGTTTTGGAGAGACATTGAATTGTCTGAAAGGGTTCATAGAAGGACTATTAGAATGATGCCTGGGATGGAGGGTTTGTCATATGAGGATAGGTGAAAATTTCTGAAACTGTTTTTTAATGAAAAAACAACAACATTAACAAGCATCTGATTGAGTGTTTTAATTTTTGTAATTTAATGCTCGAGAATGGTAAGATGAGGGAACACAAATATCAGTTTTGACAGGTTAGAAGTCATCTTCAACTAAGGCAGCTGTATTTTTCTAAAGGGTGGTTGGCTTCTGGAATGAGTTGCCTTTAAATGTGATAGATAGTTAGTTTAAGGGAGTATGAAGCTTGAAAAACATTTGATTATAGCTGGCTTGAAGTGTTTTAATTTTAAAGTTTAATGGATAGGACAAACTAGAAGGAACAACAAGTTGCTCGTCCTTAAATTATGTGTACACCTATTTTTATTGTCTGTTACACACACAAAACAATGTGGTGTTGGTATAGTACTTATTAGTAAACTGGAATTTTAATTTTATGCGAAGTATAATTAGAATATATGTTATCTAAAAATGCAGTTGTTATGGTATTATACTTATTGGCACAATTTCCTTTTTATTGTAGGTTTTGGAGGACGTTAATTTTTTATGAATGGAAAATGTTCTAACTTTGTTTTTTTGTTGGTATTGTTTAGGCTTTTATTTCTTGTTTTTTTTCATTTTCCCATTATCTGGTAGACCTCCTCCTATGTTTTTATGAAGTATTTATATATTTTTCCACAAAGTTGCAATAATTGCATTTATAAGCTCGTAATATTTGTTTTGGTAAGTAGCTATGAACACCAGTCTAGCAATGTTAAAATATTTTTTATTGTAATAAACATTCATAATCAGATCCTTCTTTTTCTTCATGACAGTGGCTTTCTTTTGATTAAATGTGTTTCAGAGAAACAATACTTAGCGAGGTGTCATAAGTGCTTGACCATATATCTATTAATATTAAAACTTATGTCCATGTTTTAAACTGTTAGTCTTTTTAAAATATTAAGAATTTGTCTCTGAAAAATTTAAATGCAAGGATTGTATCTGTGACTGGTAATTGTAAACTAAGTTTCCATCTTGAATATGAGAAATATCAGTATTTTTCAGGTATATTGTTGTGTATTGAAAATAACATGACTAATGAGCTAAAAAATCAGCCTATAAAACTCAAAATGTGTCTGTTGCAAACTTGTTATCTTGGGATGGAGAATTTTAAGAGCTTTTAGCAATTTTGAAAAACTGAGAACAAGCTAGTCACATTTTAGAGACAGTAGCTTAATTAAAGTATCTTTCCAATAAGATTTGCTGGATTGAACCTGAATCTTTATTAAAACAGGTTAGCTACAGATATCTTTTTCAACATTCCTGTTAATTTTGGGTTGAATGTTACCTAGTCTTAGTTTTCTCAGAAAAGTGATCGTTAGAAGATGGTATGCTATTCTTAATATATTGGCCTAGCATGGCTAGCTGGTTAGAGTGCTTGACTCGCATTCTGTGGGTCAAGGGTTTGAATCCCCATCTTACTAACATGTTGATCCTATCAGTCGTGTGAATGTTAGTTCCATTATTCTTTGATAAGAAAGTAACCCAATAGTTAGCGGTGTGTGGTGACAACTGTTTATTTCCCTTCTAGTCTTTCAGGGCTAAATTAGAAATGTCTAGTAAGATAGCTTTTGTATAGCTTTGTGCAACATTTTTCACAAACTAAATCTTAATATATTTTTAGGGGTTAAAGATGTGTGAATTGAAACTACATTCAAAAGGTGCTATTAAAAGTATTAAAAGTGTTATAATATGTGGTTCTAGAATATTGTGAAACCTTCACTGTGTAATTTTTTAGTGTTGAAATTAGATATAAAAATATATAGATTTATAATTTGTTGCAATTTCAGTTGTCCTTGACCAACATTTTCAAGTACTTCTTTGTCCAAGCATGGATGCATCTTTCTCTGCAGATGCTTCTCAGGTTCCATGCTCTACTCAGTCAGTTGATGCACATGGAAATAGGGTGTACCCAATCAAAGGTGTCCATGTGCACTTTCCTGGAAAACCTTATTCCTCCCAGTTTGCTATGATGAGTAAGGTGAGTTTGAGAAGTAGGAGCATGTGAAGTAAAACTGTTTATAACTAAATGCATCTCAATTATTAATTTTTTATAGTAATTAGTAACTGATAAACTAATCAGTAATTAATAATTAGGTTCAGTGATCACATAAGCTGCTAACCGTAACACCATTTGGTATCTAATTGCTATAACCTTACATTAAGTACTTTTGTCTCTGTTGTTTTTTAATATGGGAAGTGCTTTTCTGTAAGGAGAGGAATTATAAGTTTCTTGCTAATATGATTTTTCTTATTTGCTAAAATTTTCAATTAAAATTTCTGGAGTAGTATTTGCATACATATATGTGTGCACATATAGGTAGGAAGAGTTTATTGATGTTTAGAATGTTGTTTTTCTAGAATGTACGTCAGGAGTTTTAACTATTGTTTTCTCATCCCTATGAAAGATTGTCTTTCAGTTTTAAACTATATTTTTTAATTATCTCCATTTTTTCACATTTTTTATTGAAACAATTTTCTATTTTATTTTTTTTATCTAATTTACAAAGAATAACAATGGTTATCCAGTTGGTATTGAAAATTCAGTTTCTAGGTAAATCTTCAAACTAATTAGACTGTAATAAACTAGTATTATTATTATTTTGTCTAGATACTTTGTGGTCTAGATCGAAAACAGAATTGTTTATTAGAGTCTCCAACAGGCAGTGGGAAGAGCCTTGCTCTTTTGTGTGCATGTTTAGCCTGGCAGAGGAGGGAAGAAGGTACTTATTCATCAATATATATTTTTTTAATGATTTTATTTAATATTCTTTCACTGAACACATAATTCTTTTACAGTGTCTAACCTTCAATATAGGATGTGTGTGGTAAGCAACCTTGATTTTGTAGTTATCAGAAGAAGGTAACTGCTAGCAAATTGTAGAACTGTTACTAGCAAAAACATTATTTCATCTCTAAAATTAACTGTAACTAAATCATAATTAATAATTTCATGTATTAAATTTTAAAAAGTACACACACAGACATGTACATTTATTGGTTTTCTATCTTGTGTTAATGTAGTTAACTGTGTTTTTTATTTAACAAAAATTGAAAGGTGCTTGACTTAGGTGAAAATTGATGTATATAAGCTGGAGACACCTAAAATTTGTCACGCTATACTTAAAAATAATTTACTATTATCAGCTATAACTTAAATGCAAAAAGGCTGGCAAAGCATTAAAGCCAGTGGGCTTAAATTTGTTTTAAATTTGAATAAATTAAGTGCAGTTTGCATAATTTCAATTTTATGGTTAATGCTTGTGCACAAAATTTCTAACTTCGCTCCCTTCAAAACTTCTCTGCAAAGAAAGGATAATGTGAATCTATCCAGTTGGCCCACATATTAGTTGCTATGGCAACCAGTCAAACAAGCTGAAGCTGCAGTGTCACCATCTACATTTTTTAATACTTAACTTTTGTATGCTGTGTTACTCAATTGAAGATTCTAAAATGGGTGTGACACTGGTAACTGGTCTTGTTAATTATATTCACAGTGATTTTTGCAATGTAAAAGGAAACTTCACAAAACTGACTAGTTAACTGATGGACTAATTTGATAGATAACTGATTAACTGTGGTATTTAATAGAATATTTATTTTGCGCAAATCTCACAAAAGTTTAAGGCATCATACTACATCTAAATACTTTAAATATCTAAATGTCATGCATTAATATTGCATGATGCCAAAACCCCCTCTTACAAACAGTACAAAATATCTAAATTAAAATAAAAACTTAACCCATAACTCTGTCTTTTTCCTGGATTGTGAAGTATTTTTGAACAAATCCAGTATGAAATCTGTTAAATTCATATCATTAACAATAAAATGACCATTTTCAATAGCGAAAATTAATATTCATAATAAACATTACATTCACCAAATTATTAATTAAACGTGTTAAACAAGTTTCGGTCAATATTCTAATTGATAAATAAAAATATTTGTTATCTTATTTACTATCTCTAAACCACACATTGTAAAATATTCTTGGTAGTTTTCTTTTTCATGGATTATGGTATGGAAATGGAGAAATTTTCTCCAAGGTGGACAAGAGAATTCACTGATAGCTTTACTTTTCTCACAAGTACAACAGTTGATGCTCAAGGATTAATACTTCGTTGTTTTACTACTTGGTCTTTTGTGGTTTCTAAATTTGAGAACATCAGTTTGTTTTGTAACTTGCAGTCATTTTTCTAACTAGCATTCTGGGGTTATATCTCCAGTGTCAGTCTTATGAAATATTTGTTCAGTTTAAGTTGTGAGGTACACTAGATAAGATAATGTGACATAATACGAATTCAAGTTGTGTAATCTGTTGTATTTCTCAGCTATATGACAAGAGGTGTGGAGGTCATAGAATCCTTGTACATGAGATGAGAATTTATGTGAAGATTTGGTATCAGTTTCCACACAGTGTCTGAGAAGTGAGTTTTGACATTCTTTGATATTGAATTACTACCTGTGTGGCTTTTTGTCTTGCATTGTTCTGTTCAAAGTCAACTGAAATTTCATTTGTGTGTTTGTGTTCATGACCCAAATAATGACATCTAAAAGGATTCACTGGAGTGTTTGGTTCAACTATGCTCCAGTCACAAGACATAAATTTATTTCACTTCATGTAGCTGCAATAACTGCTCTGTTGTTGCTAGATGTTCACATTCTGAGGATCACAGGTTCAAATCCTCATTTCTCCAAACATACCTTTTCGGCTGTGGGGACATTATAATGCGACAGTCACTCCCATTATTCATTGGTAGAAGAGTTGGCATTGGGTGGTGGTAATTAGCTGCCATCTCTCTAATCTTTCACTGCTAAGATAGGGATGACTTAACTATAAATAAACAAAGTTCAGCTATAATTCAACTATAATTGGCATGTGGTACAGAGATTTCTGGGTAATAGACTGTAAAACTGTTTAATTAGGTTTAGCCTTACATCTTTGCTTCCACAAGAAATCTGTAACAAATATTCATTCTTCCTCAACATTAATTACCCACACATCATGTGGTTAAAAGAAATTTCCCACATGTGGCTGACTTTCAGTTTTCCTCTTGTTTGAACTTTGTGTCCACTTGTTGCTCATATCAATTCAGTTTATTTCTCTTCCTTTTGAAACAGTTTCATCACTACCCATTCAATACTAGATTAGGTGGGACAACTGTAAGTGGAGAACCACTTTCAATCAACATATTTGAGAGCTCCCCATCAATAAATCAATTAGTTTTGGGACTAATTTCTTTAAGTATTTATCTTATCTCAGATGAGACAAATAGTGTGTTCTCAATTGAACGGCACTCTTGTAAGTCCAGCTTTGATTGTACTCTGGGATTGACCCATAAGTATTGTTTCCCTTGTTTATTACCATCTGTTGTTTCCCCACAGTCTGAACTGTAAAGATTTTGTTTTCCATATTTATTGAAAAAAAATCCCTTATTTGTGAAGAATGTTTTACTCTTTACAGGCATATGTCTACAGCTTTTGGAAACATGTCCTTTTAATTTACACTTTTAATGCCTGTTTTGTTTTGGTTTACTTCTGTTTAACTAGTTGCCAAGCTAATCCTGTCAATTTTTCTATACCCATCAGAGGAAGTTGATGATTCTGTAACTTGTGTTTATTTGTGACTTTAATAGAATCAAGTTCCATCACTAACTGAACTGTTTGTTTCCAATAAGATACATTACCTCCACTCACATAAATACCTATTCTTAATCACTGCTGTACTCTTTATGAAATTTTTCTGTTTGCTACAAGCTTTGAAGCTCCCACCCATCTGGAATTGGTCTGGCATAGTCAGGTGGTTAAGGCACTTGATTCATAATCAGAGGGTCGTGTGTTCGAATCCTCATCATACCAATCATGCTCACCATTTCAGACATGGGAGTGTTATAATGTGATGGTCAGTCCCACTGTTTGTTGGTAAAAGAGTAACCCAAGAGTTGGCAGTGGATGGTGATGACTAGCTGCCTCCTCCCTAGTCTTACACTGCTAAACTTGGGGACAGCTAACACAGATAGCCCTTGAGTAGCTTTGTGTGAAATTCAAAACAAACTAAACTAGCACAGTTGCACAGGCTGCAGGGGGGGTGATACATTATTGTATTTATTGACTATTATCAGCTAGGAAATTGATCATTATATGGGTCAACCTATTTCTCCTGAATAAATCAAACCTTTTTAGGCCAATAAGGATTTTGACAGTCTTTTTTCACCACTGGATTATGCTGTGTTTCCTATACCCCATCTGTAGAATCATCTAGACCTATTATAGAATTTTTTATACGATGTTTCTCAGGTATATTCTGTTTTATACATTTCTCAGATTTCCTTTGATTCTTGTCCTTCTTTGTTGCATAATTCTTCTTAATTTTAACATTTGATCCTCACATTTCTTGGATATTAGGATTCATGCTGAGCATTTTATTTTTCATTTGGTTCAGGGTGATGGTATGTTTTGTCCTCCATGGATCAATTTGTATTAATTTTCCATCAGGTTGACTGTCTGTTTCTCAACTCTTAGAAGTTGTTTATTTTACCCATGATCTTCCTTTGTGTTTTTCTCACTCTTATTTCTCTTTCACAGTACTTATCTACTATTTGTCTGGTGACTGGTGGGTTCTAGTCCAATAGGGGCTTGCTTCTCCAATTTTGTTCCCCTTTGGCAATGTTTCTTCATATCCATGGGTTATTCAGGTTTTTTTTATGAGGGGCATATCATTCAGTTCTTTGCCCCTGTTGTTGAAGGAACCCATTTCTTTCTTATTGCCTAAGAATCCTATTATTAGTTAGTACCTGTCTGAAGCAGTACAGAACCTTCTCTCCCAATAAGCCACCAAATCTGTCAATCATCTTTCTCCAGGTTGTTTCTTGTCCCTAAGAACACTGGTGACAGGTAACCTGTGATAATTTGCCTCCCTCAGTCACTTTCTAGTTCTATCTCAATTTGCCATGGAATAATTTCTTGCCAGCAGATTTTTTTTCCCACAAGTTTGTTAATGAACAAGATAGAATTTTGCATCTCGATATCCTGTCAGTCAATATGCTGCCTCAGTTTATTCATCACATGATAGTTTACCTCATTTATGCCATGCCTTTGGACTTGCTTCAGCCTTGTATGTTTTTTATTGAGTAGTCAAAGCATTTTCCCAACATTTACATGCTTAAGGGTTGCACTTCCATCATTATCTAGTAGACTGGCTTTTGTTAACTTGTTCCAATTTGGAGTCTGCCCATCACATCTATTGGGTGCTTCTGGAGTCATGGAAAGTGGGAAAGTCATTTCTTCTACTAACCCAATGTCATGTCCATTTAGATGTTGTTTTACTACACAGATTTCAGTCAGTCTCAACCTCCTCCTTTTCAACTTCATTCGATGGAGCTTTCACTTCTCCATGTCCTTACTGCTTCTTCTATCACAGTTCACAAAGTTCTGTCTCTTTTGGGAAGTGGTCTTTCATGAAAGTCTTTATTCTGCGTCATTTGTACATATGTGGTCTCTTCAATGGGCTTTACACAGCCAGTAGAATCTTGTATGGGATAATTTAAAGGCTTTTATTTCCCTTCTTCCTCCTTTTTGGTGACTTGTATTGGTGTTTGGACAAGATTCACACATTAGTTGATGTTTTGCTTCCTTCTCCTTATCTGAATGTACACATCTTCATGGATACTTCCTTTCAAAGCTGGGGACATGAGTTAAAAACATGAAGCTCCAGGACATTGATCTTTGGTTGAAAGATCTTATCACCTCAGCATCCTGGAGTTTCTGATTGTAGTCATGCTTTGGTTCACTTTCTTCAACTTGCCAGAAAACATATGATAATGATCCATTTTGGCAATTCTAGAGCTGCTGATTTTCTCAATCACCAAGGTGGTACCCATTCTCAATCCATTTGTTTTCTTACTTTGGATCTTCTTTCTTGTCTCTACACTTTCAATATTTGTGTCATTGCATAACATATTTGAGGTGCATTCAATCTTGTTACAGATTGGCTTTCCAATCAAAACAAAGTCTATGCAATGGAGATGTTTCTCAATCCTCAATCCAATGCTGTTTTCTGATAATCTTGCCTTAAATGAAGTACTCCTTACTTTGATGCCTTTGCCACATCCCTCAATACCAATTTGCCTCCATTTTGTATTTAGATTTCTCATCCTCTTACTCTGCTTATAGATGCTTTCAAGCAGAACTGGATCAACAAATATCTATATGTTTATCCTCCCAAACATTATCTTCACTCAGTGATTTCAATCATCCATATCAAGACCTTCTGATTACTGCCCAGCATAACTGTGATTCTGTGGTTTCCAGCTCCAGTCTATGTTCTTTTACTCCATTTCTTATGCATCAACCATGGATACCAGTGTTTCATTCAACCCTTTCTGTTTGCTATCTTTGCACCTGGTTTTTATCCAGTCTTTGACAAGGATATTTGGTTTGTCCTGACAAGTAGCTTATTTTTTTAGTTTGTTCCATTTGCTCTTCCTCACTAAAGGTTTACTTAAGTAAATGGAATATTTTATGTCCTTCTTCTGTGTATTTGGGGTTTTCATCCACACTACTCATTGTTCTATGTACTGTGGGTTTGATCATGGGTTATCAGGCTGACTTGTCCAACTTTTATTGTTTTTCATGGTAACATAGAATGTTTACCTCTCCTAATCTTTCTTTCATGGTGTAGTTCTTTTAGACTCATTGTCTTCTGTAATTGTCTCCTTTTAAACTACTGTCTTCATGATTAATTTTTCACATCTTTCATAAGGTACATTTTCTTCTCTTCTTAGCCTGTGCACATTGGAGCTCAGATTTATTTACTATCAACACTTCATGCACTCTCTATTATTCCACATATGTTCTCCTTTACTGAGATCATTCTTTCCTTCACAAAACTCTGGCTGCTTAGGTGGATAACTTCTCATTTTTGTTGATTTCTCTTCCATTTTATTTATCTTCAGGCAGATCTGAATAGGCTTCTATGCTATGTATGTGGTCTTTATTGTTATATTAGCCACAGGGCTTCCTTCCATAGTGCCATTTCCTGCCTCTCTGTTTTTTGGAAACATCTGTTTGAAAATCTTTCTTCTTCCACCTTCATTATTTGGGTTCAGTGTTTACTTCAGTAAGCTTATTCTTCTCTATCATCTTCTTCCCATGCTTTGTTGTGAATGTCTTCTCATCAACTCAGACAATTTATTATAACTCTTGTTTCTGATTTTCATCATCCCTAAGAGTAAATTCTTCAATCAAGTATGTGGACTGCTCAGGATACATTTGTTTCTCACTATTTGCTTTGGGTCGCAGTATCTTCACCTTTGGGTTGTTTCCTAGTGGCCATTCTTTGAACTTCAGTGAGACTGACTGTGTAAGTTATCTTTTTTACAGGAGCTTTTACCTTTTCTTTTTCTACTCTGTCTGGATCCTTCTCTGTGGCGAGTGGTGCCTGAATAGGTATTCTTTAACAGTTCAAATCCACACTGTAAGATTATGTTGACTTGGCAATAAATGCATACTACTGAAAGGGGTTGTTTCACAATATCACTTTCAGGTTTATTCTTCTGATATATTTACTTCAATGGTGTGCCTATCCCAGACTATACTCACCCATGGACTACATGAGTAAAGCATAAGAGGATTCTTTGGATTGAAGAAATCAGGTATGGTCTGCTTTTCAAAATAGGGTTTCACGGTCATGTTTAGCTCTGTCTCAAATATTGTCATTTTTCTGGACTTGCTGCCACAGTTTCTTTCCCATTTTCCTTTAGTGACTATAGGAGTCCTTACCAGTTTGCACTGAGGTGGTACAGGCAGAGGCATCCTTCTGAATGTTATGAAGATAAAAAAATGTGTAAGTAGACCTATTCAGTTGAGGAGAGGGTGGTGGTGCTCTGCTGGTATAGATGGCAAGTTGCACTTCATTTCATATATCAGGAGAGTAAGCCACTAAACTTGCAGTTCTTCCTGTTCATTGAGATCCCTCATCCTACCCCCATATGAATGTTGGTTTCAATTCCTGGATTTTGGATTTAGAGCTAAACCACCAACACAATTTCTCACATGTAATTTGTTTCATTCACTCTAACAATTATGCTCTGGTTATATCATCTGTGTTGTGTGTGTCATAGTGGAGGTTCTTACAGTTTAATATGGCTCTACCTCTTCTGGTATTTCTTGATGCTTTTATCAGTACAAAGATATTCCTGCATTTAGGGAAGTTCCTGTCATTATGATTGAATGAATCCGTTTTCTTTGCTGACACATTTTTTCAGTACTGCATGTCAGGTTCTTGGGTTGATATGTTCATTTCTTGATTTATTATGTTTTGCATTCAATGATCAAGGGTAGGAGTTTCTCTCCAATCTCATGAACTTGAAGTGAAAATGGTTTTAATCTTCTTTTCTATTCCTACCAGATTGCAGGGTTTTTGACTGTAGTCAACTTGCCAGCAATATTATCCTCTTTCCTACCTTCACATGAATGTCAGCTCCTGTGCCTATTTTTTAGATTATAGTTCACTTATCTACAGTATGATCCTCATCCTACCCTAGTGTGATTGTCAGTTCTCACAGGTCTAGGTTTTGAATACAGTTGACTTGCCATCACATGCTAGCCACACTCCACCTAGGCCACATTCATTTATTGTTACCCACTTTTATGTTTTTGGGATTAGTATTCATAATATCACATGGTTCAGATCCATATCCAGCCGTAGTTCTATGTGTTTCTCCATTTTTTCATCCGTACTTGTGGCATCATTGCACAGTAGACAAAGTGGTAAAGTATCCCAGATATCATCTTCTACCTGAAGGATCTTCTCTTTGGGAGTAACTTATGCCAAATAATCATTATTGCTTTCAACTGGTTGAGTGATTATAATATTTTTAATGTTGGTTATTTTACATTGGTTGCTAGGTGAAAGACTTGTTTTTTCACTATTCCATATATTCTATTTAGAAATAATTTTGAACTGAACCACATATTCCTACAATGATATTGTTCTGTCATAATTAGTTGGTTTCTCAGTTATGTGATGTTGATTCAAGCAACTAAATTCTGTAACGTGATGAAAAAGCAATATAAATGTAATAGTCTAGGAATATTTCACAATTATCAGTGGCATCTTTAATGGTAAAAGGTGTAGACTTAATGGATTGTCTTTAGTTTCGTCATTACAGCCCCTTGAGGTGGATTCTTATACTTGGTGAGGGGATTTCACAGAGAAGGTTCTTTACTTTTAGTTTACCTCCTCTGGGATCTAGATATCCACCCATATGTTTGCCATGTGAAGGAGAGGAGAGGATTCTGGTGGTTGAGGAGTCCAACTTTTGCCTTAAATTCTTGTAGACAGATGGCCTCAGGATCAGTCAGTTGGTCCACATGGGCTAGGGTCAACCAATTACCAGTGTTGAACATTCTCAACAGGTGTTGTGGACATTGTGTCTGATATTGGTGTTCAGATATAGTGCTCACAAAACCCTGGCATTGCTACAGTGTCCATGTTTGGCATTGTAATGTGTCCCCTCATAGGGCTTCATGTTGGGTGGGGTCAGTGAGCACTGAAATATATTGCCTTTATTATAAATGCATCCAGTGATGGTAAAATAAATAAAAATGAAAAACAACAAGTTATTGGAAAACAACCACACATGGACAACTGTTGTACAGTCACCATTACAATCAGATTCTATACCTTGATTTCTAATACTTCATTCCTTAACCAAGGAATTCTTAAGGCAGATGTCTCCCTTTGTTATTCAAAAGGGATTAGAGGGACTTACTGGCTCCCCCAAGTCAGTAAAGAAGTTGTGCTCTGGAATCATTTTGGTGGAAACAACTCTTCTTAAAATCAAGTTTATTCCCCATGCAACTTTGATTTTTCCAAAAACTTGTAGTTAAGAGGGATTTAAACATTCATGAGTTGGAGATCATTGGTGGTTTCCCCAGCCAAGACATTTTTGGGGTTTGCCAAATCTTCACACTCAGAAATGGAATTATGATGCCTACTAATGTTCTGATATTGATATTTACATCACCATGTCCTCTTACCATAGTCAAAGCAGGTTATTTGAACTGTAAGCTACAGCCATACATTCCTAGCCCTCTCAGATGTTTCCATTGTCAGCAGTGTAGTCATTCAAAGACATTGTGTCATGGTTCTTTAACATGTGCTCATTGTAGTGGCAAAGACCATAAAGCCTACAAGTTCAAACTGCAACCATACTACATTAACTGTAGTGGTTCACACCACTCTTACTATATTTCTTGCTCTAAGTGGGTGGAGGAGAAAGAGGTTCAACACTTAAAAGACAACAATATATCCATCCAATAAAGGAAAACATGGTCAAAAATAGAAGGGTTCCCTGCCCCATTCTCCTCCATATAAATAAAAATGGCCACTTTGACACAGTGGAACTGTTGGGAATTTCATTCGAATATAAATGACATATAGTATCTGATTGATTCTTACCATCCCATGTGACTCTTCTAACAGGAAACATTTCTGAAACTTGTCAATGCAGTTACCTTTTGGCAGTTTTCTTTGTACAGAAACAACAGGTTGTGTGATGGGATGAATGCATGGAGGAGTGACACTGCTGATTGATCAGCATGTGCCTGCTCTGTCTTTACCACATAATACACTGTTGGAGGTTGTAGCCATCTGTGTTTCTTTGGGTCATATTGTCACTAGTTGTTCTGTCTGCCTGATTTCTGAAGAGACTTATGATCAGTCAGACCTTAATGCCCTTGCTGAACAATTATCTCCCTTTTTAATTTTGGGAGATTTTAATAGACATAATCCCCTCTGGGTGATGCTTATATTGATGGGAGGGGTCATTCCATAGAGGGTATGCTCTCAAATCACACTCTTTCTCTCCTCACCACTGATTCTTATATTCATGTACCTAATCAGTCTTTTATTGCTATTGATTTCTGCCTGCTCCTCTTTAATTTTCTCTTACTTTTCATGGAAGGTTGACAGTAACACATGTGGCAGTGATCAATTTCCTATCATTTTGAGAGAGACTGGCCGTGGTTGATGCAACCTGACTTTGCGTGTCTCAAAGGAAGGTGGACCAGGCCAACTTGACCCTCTTTCACTGCTCTCTCAAAACTTGATCCTGCCATCAATAGACAACTGTGTTGCATCAGTGACTGACTGTATTGTCCAGGCAAGTGCTCAGTGTATTCCTAAAACCTCGACACATTTTCCACAGTATCTGTGTTTGTGGTGGAATGCTGCCTGCCACATGCTCTACAGATCAAATGTCAAAAGCAGAAAGAATCTGGAATTAAATACACATCTAGCATCTCTTCTACCACCAGTTCCAAAATAATTTTGGAAAAGATTTGAAAGGTCATTGGACAGTATACATCTGCCTCCCATTCGATCTTGCTCTCTGATGGCCAGGAAGTTGCTGTTGGCCAGAGCATTGCTGATAATCTTGGTGAAAGCTTTTCTCATGCATCTAGCACTTCTGCTTCATCCCCCACCTTCTTAGTCATCAAGACACAGGCAGATCCATTGCCTCTTTCTTTTCAATCTGATTGTCTCTATAACTATAATTGCTTCTTTATGCTGGTGATTTTAATGTCAACTGCATACTGCCCTCAATCATTTACTGTATTGAACCATATTAAACAGTTTTACCTTTTTATGCTCCAAAACCATTTGCATGCATTTCTGCCACCAAAGAGGTGTTCACCCTGTTACTGAACTTTGTTTCAGAGAAGTTGTGCCTCCTGTGGCCCCTGAGGCAAAGTTCTTGGGACTTATGAAACAGCTACATGTCAAGTGTACAAGAGCACTGAACATCCTCCATGCCCTTTCTTTCACCAATTGGGGAGCTAAACAATATTCTATACTGAAAAAACTATCATGCTCTTAATCAGTCATAATTGGACTGTGTGTCTTTGGTCTACAGCTCTGCCATGACCTTAGCCTTATTGGAACCTTTTCACTATCAGAGGCTTTGGCTTTACAAAGGGGCCTTTTGCACTTCTACTGTTCTGAGTTTATACACTGAGTCTCATGAACCTCCTCTACTCCTCTACCATTTGCAACTGTCTTTACCCTTTGCTTCAAACCTCTGATCCTTACCACAGCATCCCATCTGGGATTGTGTTTTCCTTCCTCAGTGGGCCATGCATTTTCAGAATAAACAGCCTCCCATTGTTCAATTTGGCCTTCATATTCAGATGCAGTTGGATGAATTACGTCTGTCCTTGGATAACATCACTGTATCCACTTATTACCCCATCCTACCATGGCTTATTACCATCCCAAGATGTGACTTTTCTTTGAGTCATATGAAGAAAGCGGATACTCATGATTGGAAGTACGATCTTGTATTTGCCAAACATCTTTCAAATCATCCTTTCATTTCTATTTATATGAATGATTTAAAATCATTTAACTTTGCCCTCTGACATGGTTTGTTGTGATTTGGTGGTTACACAAAGAAACCCCTCTACAGTTTCTGTGTTCACTGCTGAATTATATGCCATTTGTCTTGCCCTGGATCACATAGAACATCTTTAAAACCATCCTTCCATTTCTATTTATACAGATGGTTTGAAATCAGTTGACTGTGGCCTCTGACATGGTTTGTTGTGATTTGGTGGTTGCACAAAGAAACCCCTCTACAGTTTCTGTGTTTACTGCTGAATTGTATCCCATTTGACTTGCCCTGGATTATGTAGAACTATGCAGTATGTAAACCGTGCTATTTATACTGAGTTGCTTGGCTCTATACTGGCCCTGAAATTGTTTCATGTTAGTTCTCACCCTGTTCTTTTTGATAATCAAAACCATCTGACCCAGTTATCTTTAACATCTATCCAGTTTGTCTGGATACTAGGCCACATTGGCATTGACAGAAAGGAATTTGTTGACACCAAAGGTAAGTCTGTTTGCTCTGATGCTATCATGGCCATGTTTATCCTGCACATGGACTACGGTCCTGTATGCTAGACTCGTCTCTGAGCCTGTTAGCAGTTGCCTTGAAGTGAGAAATGTAATAACAGTTATTTTCCAGATTAAATCTTCTGTTGATCTTTGGCCATCTTGCTTCTGTAAAGATTAGGAGGAGTAAGTTATTCTGACCAAGCGATGCTTGGTCACAATTTTTTAACTCATCTTTTAATCTGGGACTTATTCACCAAAGTGGGGTCTGTGTGACAATGAAGTCACTATAGCCCAGATTTTACAATCTTCCCACCATTACAACCATGAGGAACAATACCATTTTAAACATATTTTTACCATGGTCTCATCCTTGATGTTGGACACTGTTATTGGTAATGGTGACACTGCCCACCTTCTTTGTGTTTTTAAATTTTTGAGACCCATTGGCCTTTCTAACTCTTAAGTTTTTACTTCAGAAATGGACTTTGTCTTATTTTAACACAATTCCATTTTACATATTTTAATAATTTTGCTTTTATTTTTATTTTTTTTACCAGTTGTTTGGCACAGATAGCCTATTTGCTTTGTATCAATAAATGCCAAATAATCAACCACCCAATCATCATTACAGTTGTCCTAACTTCTTTGATGCTTTTTGTACTATTACAGTTTTGCTGTTATAATTCTTCTGCACATTTCCAGTAGCTTCTTTAGTCTTGCTTCCATTAAATTAATTTTTGTTTTTAATTCATTTTTAAATCTAGTTTTTCTTTTGATCTCTCTTGTAATTCTTCATGTTTTTTGTAATAGTTGTCTCTCTCTCTCTCTCTCTCTCTCTCTCTCCCCCTTTATTTTTTGTGTGTACTGGACCTGATTTTAATGCTCTGTTTTTTCAGTTTGTCATTTTATTCATGGTTTTATCATCTCCAGTAAATTTCCCATGTCACTTTGAGCATACTTTGTCATCTTAAAGCTTTGTTTATATTAAGTTTTTTTTCTGAACTACTCCTACTCCTGACATACATAGTGTAACAGTTTCTATCATTAAAAGGTTTGTTTTTAATTATTCAGATTCAACACATTCTTGTAGCTTCATAAGCTTAATATTGTCTTCTGGCAGAAAAATTAGTTAACAGTTCTAGTGATTCAGAATGTTTAGGCTTTTTAGCTTAAAGTGACCTTGGAAGATGTTGGAAGTAGGCAGTTTTTTGATTAATCAATTTTCCATGATTTTCCTTTTATATACTTATTTTATATTAAATTATTTTTGATTTCCAATTAGATTGATAGTCAGACTATCTTATGAGAAGAAATTTAGTTCTGCTTGTGTTTTCATATTTGATGTTTTGAAAACTGTATCAACACTTCTTCCAATGTCATTACATAACCGTTTTCACAGGATTGGAACAGTATAATACAAACACCTTGTTTTTCATCTTTTGATTCTTTTCTGTGTTTGAAGATTGATTATTTTTAATTTTTATTTTATGTGGATACACAGATGCACATCTTTTGATGGGAATATTAGCTAGCTCTGTTCTTGTTTGGCCTGATTGCTGAACGTAATGTTTCAAATGGGGTTATGTGTGAAATTGATCCTACTTACCCCTAATCTCAAAATTTCTTTAGATACATTTCACTAACTGGTTTGCTTTAACTTCCACTGGGAGGAAATTTGTTAAGGGCTTCAGTTTATTTTCAGCAATATGCCCAAATTTTTTTCACTATCTGTAACTTCAGTACACACAAACTACTTTTGAATGTTGGTATTCAAGTGTCTAACTAACCACAACAGTATATAAATCCAGCTGTCTTAACTATCCACAAAATTCTAGTTCCTTGTAAACCAGAAAAAATTGGCAGATGTATGCTCCATTGATAAAATATAAGATGCATGTTTCTATTGTCATTTTTATGGTTGGTAGTTTTCTTGTTTCAGAAAACTCCATGTTTTTTGTTGTTTTTACTAATTCCTTCTGTTTGATGCTTGATAAATAGTTCTGCCAACCAGAAATTCTTGATTGTTTTATATTGTTTTGTCTAAAGCATAACCAGGAAAAACTTTCTTTATAATTTAGAACTACCTCTATTTATTTTCCTGAAAATTTGAAATCAGTAAGATTTTACCAAAGCAGGCTTGTTTCGTTTTGAAGTTTGTGAACTATTGACATAATATCAATTCCATAAATCAGATGTACAGATGCAGTTTTCATTATATCCCTTTAAAATCGAACAAAAGAATCATTATTTAGTATTGCTTTCTGTTGAAAGAATTCCAAGATAGTCTCAGTTTTTCTTTTTTGTGAATAGAGTTAGATATAATAAATGTTTAAAAATAAGGTTTTAAATATTTAAGGTAAATATATTATTTTAGAAAGAAAAGAGTAGCTGCAAATAAAAAACCTGATTGACTCGCAAAGTGTATAAGAGACATAATTGAAGAAAAGTATCAAAAATAAATTTTCAAATTGATTGATATGACAGGAAATTTAGAATGGTATAGAAGATCAAGAAAGTTAGTGAAACAGGAAATGTCAAAGATTGGCTAAGAATGTGCAATTTTAATAGTAAGGATTTCTTTAAATACAGTAAGGGTAAACAAAATGTTAGGATGAGGATAGGACCACAGAGAGATGATAAAGAAAGGCACATGTCTGATAATTATAAGATGGCTAGGTTAAATTTTACCTTTTTTCAGCTTTTGCTTTTGAAGATTTAGACAGTATTCCATATCTTGAACAGTTGATAAATGAAAGCGAGATCAAACAATATGACTGCATTAATTCTGAGCTGGTTAAGAAAATTTGTGAAGTTTAAAAAATGATAAGGTTCCTGCACCATATAATATTTCCCCAGTCATTTTGAAGGAGATTAGAGATTGGTTAGTCAGCCCTTGAAGAGTAGACAGATACCAGAGATTTCAAAGTTAACTGATTTAACTCAATAATTATAAATCCATAAGTCTCATTTCAGTTGTGGAATACAAGCATTTGAACTTAAATATAACTACAAATCAAATACCAAAGCTTTCCTCTCAGTGTGGATTCCTGTATGTGGTGAGGGGACCTCCCAGGGAAGGATCTGTTCTTTTAGTTTACCTTTTTTGGGATCTAAACATCCACCCACATGTTCGCCATGCATGTTGACCCATGAAGGGTAGGAAAGGATCCTGATGATTGAGGAGTCCAACCCTAACACATCACTTTAACCTTGAATTCCTGTAGACATGTGACATTGGGGTGGCCCCCTCAGGGTCAGTCAGCTGGTCCACTTGGGGTAGGGTCAACCAAGTACCAGTGTTGGATGCTCTCAACAAGTATTGTAGACATTGTATCTGATGCTGGTGTTTGGTTATAGTGCTCACAAAACCCTGACATTGCTGCAGTGTCTTTGTTTGGCATCATGGTGCATTGCCTTGTAGGGCTCCATGGTGGGTGGGGTCAGTGGGCACTGAAATTATTTTATTATTATTATGGATCCTCCAAATAAAATAAAATAGTGAAAAAACATTCCATAGATAAACAACCACGTATTGAAGATTCTGAGCAGCAATCTTCAACATCTGTACTTCATTTTCCTATACTGCATTCTCTTTCAGACAAGCAAATGTCTCCCTTTTTCATTCAGAAGGGACTTGAGGTACATTCTGGCTGTCCAAATCCAGTCAAAAAGCTTTACTCTTGTGACCTATTGGTAGGAACATCTACATCTCAACACAGTGAACTTCTCTTACATCAAAGGCAATTGGGGAAGTATCTGTTGAGGTTATGCCTCATGCTACTTTGAATTTATCATGAGTAGTTATTGTTGAGAGGGATTTGAAGAGTATCCCCAAGTCATAGATTCTTGCTTGTTTCTCTATCAAGGAGTTTCTGCAGGGAGGCAAATTATGATGCCAATCAATGTCCTCATTTGGACATTTACATCACTGTGTCCACATGGCACCATCAAGACAGGTTATCTTAATTTTTTCAAGGTATTGTCATATATTCCAAACCCTCTTAGATGTTTCTAGTGTCATCAGTTCAGTAACTCAAAGATATCATGTTGTGGCTCCTTGATGTGTGCTTGTTGCCATGGCAAGGACCACAGTGCTTGTGAGTGTGAAATAGACCCTTATTGCATAAATTGCAAGGGCTCTCACCTGTCCTACTTTCTTTCTTGTCCTAAATGGTTGGAATTGCAGCATTTGAAAATAATTCAAAACATTACTTACCATGAGTCTTGAAAGATGTTGCCCACCACTTCATCTAGGACATATGCTGCTGCATTTTGTTCCACTACTACAGTGGAAGTGCAGATGGATCTCTCTGTTCCTCCAAAAGAATTGTTCTCAAACTAAATGAAAAATCTTTTGACTTCCAGGGTTAAAAAAAGTTGATGAATCAAGGTTAACACTCATCTCTGCCCTTAACTTGCATTCCAGCAATGGAAGATCTACTTCCTTTGGTTTTGGGTGCAGGCATTTCCTTGGGTACATCATCTTCTCTCACCCCAAGTTGCAAAATGATCATTCATTTACACCTCACTCGCTGGAATCCTCTTCCAACAACAAAGACTTGTCCAGTCGATCTAGGACAGGATCCATGGAGGTTGCAAGACCTCCCTCGAATAAAGACAATAGAGAAAAAAAGATGTGGTCCTAAACAAAAGGGCTCTCCACCCAAATTGTCTACACTTAAATAAAAACAGCTACCTTGATACAATGGAACTGTTGAAGTCTATGTTTTAATCTGGATGACATCAAATCACTGATTGCTTTGTACCATCCCATATGTCTTTCCTTACAGGAAACATTTCTGAAACCTGCTGATGCAGTCACCTTTTGGCAGTTTTCTTTATACAGAAATGACAGGCTATGCTGATTGATGAGTGCATGTAGGGTTGGCACTGTTGGTTGACCAACATATACTCACCCTGTCTTTGCCACTTGACTTGCCCTTGAAGGCTGTAGCCATCTGTGTTTTTTTTGGGTCATACCATCACTGGTTGTTTTTTCTACCTGCCACCTGGAGAGAGTTATGATCAATTAGACCTTGGTGCACTCATTAAACAGTTGCCATCTCCATTTTTAATTTTGGGGGATTTTAATGGGCATCATCCCCTCTGGAGAAGTGCTGATATTGATGAGGGCATTGCTACATAGAGCATATGCTCTCTGATCTCAACCTTTCTATTTTCAATAGTGCTTCTTATACTTAATTTCATGCATCTAGTCAGTCCTTTACTATTGAACTCTCAGTTTGCTCCCCTTCACTATTGTCCCACACTTTTTATGGAGGGTTGATAATAACCCAACAAGGTAGTGATCATTTTCCTATAATTTTGAAAGATATCATCTGTGGTCAGTGCCACCCAACCTGCATGCCCTGGTGGAAGCTGGATCAAGCAAACTGGCCCTCTTTTACTGCTTTTGCACAACTTGATCCTTCCATTGTCTGTAAGCCATCAATTGACAACTGTGTGGCAGCAGTAACTGACTGTATTATACAGGCAAATGCTCAGTGTATTTCGAAAACATTTACACATTTTCCACAATATCTTCATCTGTGGTGGAATCCTGCCTGCTACATGGCACAGAAGGCTCAAAAATGGGCCTGGAATACTTTTCATAGGTATCCCACACTCTTAAACCGATCACTTTCCAGCAGGCTCATGCACATCCTTGGTGAGTAAGATGTCAAAACCAGAAGGACTCCTAGATTAAGTTCACAACTAGCATATCTTCTACCACCAATTCCAAAGTCGTATGGAACAGGATTCGAAAGGTCAGTGGCAGTATAATTTTGTTCCCCTCTCAATCTTGCTCTTGGATGGCCAGGAATTAGCTGATATCCAGAGTATCACTGATATTCTAGGTGAAAACTTTTGCCAGATGTCTAGCACTTCTGCTACATCCTCCACCTTCTTAGCCATCAAGACTCAGGCACATCGATCACTTCTTTCCTTTCAAGCTAATTGTTTCTAAGACTATAATTATCCCTTTACACTGGTGGAACTTAAACTGGCCCTTCCTAGGTCTGGCAGTACATTGGTTAGACTTGATGATGTACACAATGAAATTAGAAAATGGCCATAATATCAAATAACTCAAAACCAGGACTGGAAAGGCCAACTTCAGGTGACTAATGTTACTGTTTGAACCACCCTTTAGTCATCCTGGCAAGTTTTAATAATTACAATTTTGGTTGTGGCCTTTTAAAACTTGTATCGTATTACTTTCTGAAAACGTCCGTAACACCAAATAATTCAAACCAAGGACTGGAAAGGTCAACTTCAGGTGATTAACAGTGGTTTTTGAACTTGCCTGTTAGTCATCCTAATTTACAGGGAATGGCCGTACATTCCAAACCCTCTCCGATATTTCCAATGTCAGAGGAAATATCAAAGACGTCATGTCGTGGCCCTGATATGTGCTTGTTGTGGTGGCAAGGACCACGATGCCTTATGAGTGGGACATAGACCCACATTGTGTCAACTGCACAAAATGTGAATGAAGGTCCTACTTTCATTCTTGCCCAAAATGGTTTGAGAAAAAGAAGTGCAGCATTTTAAACGACTCATAACATTAGTTATCCTGAGGCTCGGAAATTGCTGTCCGCCACTCTATCTCGGACATATGCTGATGCACTTCGTTCCACAACTACATTGGGAGTGCAGATAGAGATCTGTGTGCCTCGTATTCAAAACAAATGAAAAGCCTTTTGACCTCCACAGTTAAAAAGGTTGATGAATCGACTTCCACACCCATCTCTGTTCCTCCCATACATTCCAATAAACCTCAAGATTCACATCCTTCGGTTTCAAATGCAGGCATTTCTTCTGATACACCTTTTTCTTCCACCCCAAGATGCAAAACAATCATTCGTTTATGTCCTCAGTCACTGGAATTCTCTTCCAATAACAAATACCTGCCCAATCGACCTAGGGCAGGAGCCATGGAGGTTGATAAACCTCCTCCAACTAAGGACAGTAAGGAAAAAAGACATGGTCACAAACAGAAGGATTCTCCAGCCACTTTGTCTACCCGTCATTAAAAATGGCCACCTTGATACAATGGAACTGTTGAGGTTTACATTCTAATCTGTATGATATCAAAACACTGATTGCTTCCTACCATTCTATGTCTTTGCTTCCAAGAAACATTTCTAAAACCTGCTGATACAGTCACCATTGGGCAGTTTTCTTTGTACAGAAATGACAGGCTGTGTGATGGATGAGTACATGGAGGGGTGGCATTATTGGTTGATCATCATGTGCTTACCCTGTCTTTTTCACTCAACACACCCTTGTAGGCCATAGCCATCCATGTTTCCTTGGGTCATACCATCAATGTTTGTTCTCTCTTCCTGTCTCCTGGAGAGGCATATGATCAATCAGAACTTGATGCTCTTGTTGAACAGTTGTCATCTCCCTTTCTAATCCTGGAGGATTTTAATGGACATCATCTCCTCTGGGGAAATGCTGTTATTGATAGTAAGGGTCACTATGTATAGTGTGTGCTCTCTGATCACAATCTTTTCTTTTTTCAATATTGGGTCTTCTACTTATTTTCATGCACCTAGTCGGTCCTTTACTACTATTGATCTTTCAGTTTTCTCCCATTTTTCATGGAGGGTTGACAATAATCCACTAGGCAGTGATAATTTTTTTATACTTTTGAAAGAGACAGGCCGTGTTCGATGCCACCCTTCCTGTGTACCCCGGTGGAAGCTGGATCAGGCAGACTGTTCCATTTTCACTGCTCTCACAGAACTTGATCTTGCCATCGTGAATCAGCCATCAATAGATGACTGTGTGGCAGCAGTAACTGACTGTATTATACAAGCAGCTGCTCAGTGTATTCCTAAAGCTTCAACACATTTTCCACAATATCCTCATCTGTGGTGGAATCCTGCTTTGCACAGAAGGCTCAAAAACAGGCCTGGGATACTTTCCATAGATATCCCACACTTTTGAACCGCATCACTTTTCCACGGGCCTGTGAGTAAGACGGCAAAGCCAGAAGGAATCTGGAATTAAGTCCACAACAAACACATCTTCTACCACCAGTTTCAAGGTCATATGGGACAAGGTTGAAAACGTCAGTGGGCACTACACTTCTTTCCCCCTCTCGATCTTACTCTCTAATGGTCAAGAGGTAGCTGATGTCTGAAGCATTGCCGATACTCTTGGTGAAAGCTTTTGCCAGGTATCTAGCACTTCTGCTTGTTCCTCCACCTTCTTGGCCATCAAGACTCAGGCAGAGCATTCACCTCTTTCCTTTCGAACTGACTGTCTCTTTGATGATAATTGTCCCTTTACACTGGTAGAACTGAAAATGGCCCTTCATCGGTCTGGCACTACATCTGTTGGACACTATGACATGGTGCACTATCTCACTTCTGCTTCTCTTGCTGTTATTCTAATTGTCTTTAACCAGATTTGGTAGGAGAATGTTTTTCCTGATGCTTGACACCAGGCTATTATCATACCTTTTTCTGAGCCTGGGAAAGATCCCAAGATTCCTTCAAACTGCCATCCAATTGCTTTGACGATATGTCTCTGTAAGACCTTAGAGAGGAAGGTTAATGCTCATCTTGTTTGGTTCCACAAATCAGACAACCTTCTCTCACCCACCCAGCGTGGGTTCCAATGACAGCACTCCACCATGCACCACCTAATTTGACTTGAAACATCATTCAGAGAAGCCTTTCTCAAACACCAACATATTGTGTCAATATTCTTTAACATTGAGAATGCTTATGACATAACATGGAGGTATGGCATTTTGTGAGATCTCCATATATATTGGTTTTGTGGCCATCTACCCATGTTTATTAAAAAATTTTTAATGGACAGGAGATTCCAAGTTCATGTGGGTTTGACACTTTCCCATTCTTTTGTACAGGAATTTGGGGTCCCTCACGGCTGTGTTTTGAGTTTCACACTTTCAGTATAAAGATAAATGCCATCACTAAACAACTCCCTCTCACTGCTGTGAATGGGCTTTACGTCAATGACTTTCACATCTTGTGTCAATCATCGAACATGAGATATATTGAGTGGCAACTACAAACTGCCCTCAATCGTGTACTGAAGTGGACTACGGCATGCACTTTTGCCACCAATGGGGTAATCACTTTGATCCTGAAAGTCGTATCGGTGAAGTTTTTCTGCCACTGGTTCATGAGACCAAGTTCTTGAGGCTTATTTTTGACGGTAAGCTGTCCTTTATACCATACTTAAAGCAGCTACGTGTCAAATGCATGAGAGCACTGAACATCCTCCATGTCTTCCCTACTGCCAGGTGGAGAGCTGATAGATGTTCTGTGTTAAAGATATCGTGCTCTTATTCAATCAAAACTCGACTATGGATCAATGGTCTATGGTTCTGCCAGACCCTCAGCCTTAAAGATGCCTGACCCCATTCATCATCAAGGACTTTGACTCTGCACTGCAGCTTTCTGTACCTCTCCAGTTCAAAGCTTATATGTAGAATCTCATGAACCTTCTCTGCACCTCTGCCGTTTGCAACTGTCTTAACTGTATTCTTTGAAATTTCATTTCTTATCAAAGCATCCCACCTGGGGATGTGTTTTCCTTCCTCAGTGAGCCATACTTTTTCAGAACAGATGATCTGCCATTGCTCCTTTTGGCCTTTGTATCCAGGTGCAATTGGATGAATTGGATCTGTCCTTGGATAACATTGCAGAAACCACTGGTCAGCCCATCCCACCATGGCTCATTATAGCCTCCAAATGTGCCCTTTCTTTCAGTCATCTGAAAAAGGCAGATACTCCCAATTGGAAGTACCGTCTTTTATTTACTGAACATCTTTTGAACAATCATTTCATTCCAATTTATATGGATGGTTCATAATCGAGTGACTGTGTGGGCTCTGCCATGGTTTGTTGAGGTTTGGTGGTTGCACACAGAATCTTCTCTACAGCTTCTGTGTTCACTGCTGAACTGTATGCCATATCTCTTGCCCAGGATCATAGTGAAGCTGAGCAGTACTCCAACTGCACTATTTATACTGACTCGCTTAGTTCTCTACTGGGCCTGGAATCACTTCCTGTTGGCTCACACCATGTTCTCGCTGATATTCAAAACCAGCTGGCTCATTTCTCATTAACATCTACTTCTATCCAGTTTTTCTGGATACCAGGCCACATTGGTATTTGCAGGAACAAGTTTGCAGACATGACAGCTAAATCTATCTGCTCTGGCATTATCACTACTGTGCCTATTCCGTACATGAACTATGATCCTGTATTCAAGGCTCAGCTCTGAGCCAGCTGACAGTCCACTTGGAGTGAGCAACGCGACAACAAGCTTTTTCAAATAAAACCCTGTATTGGGCTTTGGCTGTCTTGCTTCTGTAAAGTATGGAAGGAGAAAGTTGTTCTAACTAGACTACGCATTGGTCACAGTTTTTTAACTCATTGTTTTCTTTTATCTGGAACTGTTGCACTAATGTGCAGTTTATGTAACACTCAAATCACTGTAAACCACATTATACAGTCTTGCCATCATTACGACTCTTTATGACGGCACTATTTTAAACATGTTTTGTCCTAGGGTTTGTATGTAACATTGGACAGTGTTATTGGTGATGGTGAAACTGTCCACCTTGATAAAGTTTTTAGTTTTATAATGGCCATTAATCTTTTTAATCTCATTTAAGTGTTGGATTTATTCATTACACCTTTTTAATTGTGGTTACCTTTTCAGAGTTTCAATCTCTTTAGTTCAATTTGGGATTGGAAAAATGGCCAGAACATTAAACTCAACACCAGGACTGGAAAGGCCAACTTCGGGTGACTAACGCTGCTGTTTGAACTTCATGTTAGTCCTTCTAGCGAGTTGTTATTACGATTTTGCTATGTGTCTTTTAAAACTTTTATTATTTTATCTTTTGATAGTGGCTGTTATGACACATAACCCAGAACCAGGACTGGAAAGGCCAACTTCAGGTGACTGATGGTAGTTCTTGAACTTACCTGTTAGTCTTCCTGGCAGGTTATGATCGTTACCATTTTGGTAGAGAAAGTCCTTTACAACTTCTCTTACTCTGCTTTCTCTCTTAACATTGTAGACTAGGTTTCAACATTTTCTGTTTTTCAGTGATGTTTTGTTTTACCTTCATTTCCTTTTCTGTATTTTACTACACTTAATTTAATTTTACCTTTTTACTGGATGTTTGGTGCAGATAGCCTAGCTGCTTTGTGCCATAAAACACTAAATTAATCAATCAACATCCTGAGAAAACGTTACTGTTTACATCGAGGAGGGTAAGAGTGTAGATTTGGTGTATTTGGATTTTCTGAAAGCATTTGACGATGTGGCATTTAAAAGGCTTTCAAAAATAAATTTAAGTGTCAGGAATAAATTAGCAAATTAGAGAGAAGAGTGGTTGCATGATGAAAAAAACAGTTGTTACAAATGGAATTCAGTCAAACTGAAATAATGTCGCAAGTGGGGTACTCTTTATTTATTTACATTGATGACATGAATTGTCAATGACTCTTAAATTTGCAGATGATATTAAAGTTTTGGGTGTTCCTGGCTCTGAAGAGAATGCTGCTATTTTACAGAAGGATTTAAATCATTTAGTGAATTGACAAAAATAAATGGTAGATAAGTTTTAATTATAATAAATGCAAGACGATGCATGTGGGTTATCATAATTTGAATTATAAATATAATTAGGATGGGAATAATATTAACAGTCATGAAATAAAAATATCTTGGTGTAGAGGTTGATTAGTCTGTTAAGCCATCTAAAAAGTGTGCTGTTACTAGTAGTAGGGCAAGTAGGATTTTAGGTCATATTTACCAAAATATTAAGTACAAGTCTAAAGTGTTTATAATTTCTTCATACAGGTTGCTGGTTAGGCCACATTTGGAATATTGTGTTCAGTGTTGGGCTCTTTACCTTAAGAAACACATTAAGTTGTGTGAAAAGAGTTTAGAGAAGGATAATTGGAATTGGATACGGGATATATAGGTTATCATAGAATGAAAGGTTGGAATCTCTCAAATTGTTTTGTCTTGGGGAAAAAAAGAGTTACAGGTATATGACTGAAGTGTTTAATATTGTAAAGGGAATTGACAGTGTTGATGCATTATGTTATCGTTTTTTTATACTTAACAGTTATAATAGTTGGACAAAGTGTCACAGGTGTAAATTTTGATAGAGTAGGAGTCATTTTCAGTTAAGAAAAAATTTTTTTTCTAATAGTGTTTGGTCTTTTGAATGGCTGCCTTTGGATGTTGTGAAGGCAGTGGCCATAAATTATTTTAAGGGAAACCTTGAGAAGTTTGTGAATGATAAGGGCTGCCTTTAAGATTTTGTTTACTTAAATTTATTTATTAGTTGTATTAATTTAGTTTAGAGGATGAAATAACCAAAATGGATCAGTAGGTCCCATATTATCCCTTAATGTTATTTTATATCTTAAATAATTCAATACAAACTGCATATTTTATGATGATTGTAAAAATAACCTAAAATATCAGAAATGCATCAGTTAATATTTTTATTTTACTTATAGCTGTATTATTGGGTATTTAGTTTGTGCCAGTTGACTTAATAGTCGAGTTAAATAGTTTGTGAACATTATTAAAGATACATTGTTATGTATGTAAATAAACTTTGCAGGCAGTAGATTTAGTGTTGGAGAAAGCCATGTTTAAAAAAATACAATCCATCTGGGTGTTATTTCCATTTATTAGAATTTTCAAATTGTTTCTCATGTATGTGAAAGATTAATCTGTTGAGTGCACATTGTAGTTCATCCTGAGACCTTTGACTATAAAGGAATTTATTTTTGTCTAACAGGGTACATTTAATGTGCATTAAGTTTGTTATTATGTTTTTAATTTTATTACCAGGTCATAAGGCACTGTTTAGATGACTGTTGTTTCAGTTCCTTGCCATTGTAGCACATTTATTATCTGTAATAAACAAAAGTACTCACTCTCAGTGACAGAAAAAGTTTAATTAATAAAAAATAATTCATGAACTTTACAAACTTGTGTTGCACTTTAGTTAAAGCCAAATTATGTAGCATAAAATAAATGAACTATGAAATAACAGCAAGTAAAATAAACAAAACAAAAACCTTTTGTTTCTTTATATGTTTTTCATTTTAAATACCTGAAAGTTTTAATTTCTCCAGTTAAATCCCCCCTTTATAATTTTGCAGAAAACATCACACTTATGAGCCATTATCACAAGCTCTGATTTTATAATTTCATAGTTGAGAATGAAAATTGAACTATATGTTTTAGTGCACTCTAAATATAGTTAGTATTCTAATTAGTTTTATGTTGTTCTGAATGTTCCAGTTATAAATTACAACACCTGACTTTAAAATCACAAAAACTACTTATAGCCTGTTAAATGCCATTTCCTTATATGTTTGCTATCCAAGTTTAATTCCTACTTGTTTTTTAAGTAGCTGAAATTAGTGTTTTTTGTTGTTTTTTGAAGAAATTGGAAAAAAAAATTGGCCAATCCTAATTAGATTGCTGTTTAATTTTTTGGTTTAATTGCATGTCTTCACAGGATTTATTAATTGTCCTCATTTTCAGTACTAGATTATAGTTAAAAAAAATGTATATTAAGTAAGAGAGTAAAATGTGTTAATTAGTTGGATATTTGAAGTATCTCAGTTTGAACAAGGTGTAGTTAATGTAACAATTGATGTGTTTTGTGTGGAAAGTCACTTTGGGCATGGAATATTTCTTCCTGTCTTACACACGTTCAACTTCTTGACTGTAAAGGGACTTCACTCTTTTTTCTTTAAACAGTGTGCTTTGAATGTGTATTATGTTTTTTCATTAGTTGTATTACCAAGTTATAAGGTACTGTTTAGATGACTGTTGTGTCAGTTCCTTGCCATGTTAGCATGTTTATGATCTGTAATAAACAAAAGTACTCACACTCAGTGACAGGAAAAGTTTAATCTATCAATAAAAAAGTATTTCATGGACTTTGAAAAAAATTGTGTTGCACTCTTGGTTTCACTCGGAGCAAAAGCTACGAGCTACATATACCACCTGCCACAAGAAATGGTTGTTGAGTATTTCAGTAATAATTTGGTAAATTACACTTTTGTTCATTATTTTACATCACATTTTGAAATGATTAATTTAACTTGAATATCCTGTTTGCAAAATAAAATTTGGCATAAACAATATTTCAAAAGTGAATGTTGAGCTTTAACTGTGTGTACTGCTATTCAAATGCAGAATAGAAAACATGTGCCATAAGCAGGAGACAGACATCATGGTTTGCAATATACACAAGATTGACCTGTTGTATGATGGAAATTCTACAATTATTTAGAAGTAATCTAAGTCTTTCACATTTTATCCAGCCCTTATTACTTTATAACTAGTGGTGTTGTGCTAACAAAAGAAGTGAGGGAATACATTTTGAAAGTAATACTTTGACCAGTGTTTATTACATAAAGACACATATTGCAGAAATAGTAGGCATAAATTGTGATGGTGATTGAAATTTACATTTGAAATGTTACAATAAAATTAATTTTCTCTCACCTTGAACTTTTTAGTTCCAAGATAAGTTATTAAGAGAACTGCCAAGTGACCTCCTTAGAATTAGCTACTCTTATATATTTAAAAATGTTTAAAAAATAATGTTTGGCCTTCTTCATTGTTTGCTCCTCTACTAGTGCTTTCTCTACCCAAACCAGTCATTTCTAAATATATAATTTTCTGCAAGTGGGTTTTTCTCGCCATCACAAATAATTGGCTACTCTTGTTCACGTATCACTGGCTGAATGACAATACTTAAGCTTTTTGTGTACATAATTGTCTGGTTTCCAGTTCTGAACCAGAGGTACATGAAGGTAATGAACACAAGATTTATCACATGGTTAATTAACCTCCTAGACCTTATTTTTATAATAAGGTTCATGTTTCAAAAATCTCATTCGCACTCAGAAGAGCTGTGTGGGATAAATTTTGAACACTTATTTAAAGGATTCAGATCTTATGTAGTATAGTGTCCATAGTTATATGGAAAGTTTTGTATGCTGTAATTGTTTTTGAAAATAGCAATCTGAAACACTTACAAGGGGGCTGTATTTCTTTTTTTCAAAAGTTTGAATTTATTTCTGCTAGCCATTTATTGACTTCAAAGGTACAGTGCTCAGAAGTTGTTTGGAATAGAATTAAAAGTACTTGGCCATGACCCAACTGGTTCATGAGAAGAAGTTGACATGAATAATTATTGTTTTATATTGTTTATGATATTGCTTAAAAATTGACCACAGTTTATTGCAACAATCTTGTTATTGTCTTTCAGTGTTATTGATGAAGATTTCATTTCTTTAATGGCATTTGCAGCTTCTAAGGCCTATTTACACTTTATTGATTCTAAAAAACACTTTATGCTACAATGAATTAACTTGCTTGCATAAACTGTAGTAAAATAATTTTTCTGTTAGGCTTCTGAAGTGATTAACAAGAAGGCTAAGTTAGAAATTAGTTAAGCCAAAATGGGCCATATTTGTATTACTGGAAACAAAGCATTAGTTACTGCATAGATATGGTTAAAAAGGATGTTTATAAGCTCTTATACATTTTTACCACTAAATCCTTAGAGGTAACAACCATTAAAATACCTAACAGGTTTATTGGATCAGATTTTTTATAGAGCGATATAGTAAATATTTTCTTTCACTTTTATATAGTACTTTAGACAAAGCTTGCTGCAATTACTGTGCTACAAACAAGCCAATAAACCCTACCCAACTGTGTTTTGAAAGATGAAAAAATCTAACTCCAAGAATGGCAGTTTATTGCTCTATTTTTGAAAGGTTTCTACTTCAGCTACTAACAGCAAAATAAAAGATTGGAAGTAGAAATTCTCAGATTTACTCTGAAATTTCTAGTCCATACTTAAAAGTCTCAACAGTACTATTCATTTTTTTTCGGCAAGTATCTAAGTCAGTTACAAACAATATAATAACTACAGAAAATAAGTGTGAAAAGGTGAGAATTATAAATTCTAACCATAAATTGGTTGAAACTTTGTGAACAGAATAACAAATTTTATTTTACAATATTTTCTTTCATTATACTTTGATAATTTGCCTACAACATGGATGAAAGGGTTAATTATTTTTTCTTATAGAATGAGCAAAACTTCATGAAGTTTAAAATTTGTAAGGTCGAAATTGTAAGATATAGTAAGTGAACTGTGTCCCAGCTAAAACTAAAGGTAAGGGAACACCATTCCCACATGTTCCCACATCCTTGCTTATAACCACTATTTTATTTAATTTCCATATATCCGTATAGTTGGTCATGAAATAGTTCATGTTGTGTATAAATACTCACAATTGACAGTCTTCTATATTCTTGACAATTTTCTCTTATTATTTACATATATGACAATTCTAGTACTAAATTTCAGTTTCACATTAGGAGTAATTATTACCCTTCAACACAAATAATTTTTATTTTCTCATGAATATTTTTGTTATAACGTAAAGTGGTTTTAAGTTTACCTTCTAGAATGATAGCTATGGAATTAGAAAGTACTGGCAGAACATTAAAAAATGTAAATGTTTATTTGTTCAGGATAACATTTTTGAAGCTCAAGTAAAAGAAAAATGTAATTACTTTATACTGGAATAAACCTTTCTTATACCAATTAATAAAATACATTGAAGGTTTAAGAAAAGTAACTTTTTAAAACTTGATTCATTGTCAAATTCATGTTTTTGATTTGAAATGCATTTAAGCCTGAAAGGATTTTGAAAATCACCTGAAGATTTTTGATTATGAGTTTGAAATTATGTATATTTGAAAAACTCGTACATCTTATCATTCATTAAATGGATGACTCATAACAACACTTCAGGTTAATTCTGCACAACATTATAAAATCATAAGTCTTTTATAATTATGTAAGGAATGTTGAATATACTGTTGAAGAACTGTTTCTTAAACATAAGACTGAGGGACAATTTTGTGTTCTTCAGCTCATCCAGATGATGAGTCATGAGTTTTGTAGTACATAATATTTGTGTGTCTTTAACTTGTGTTGTTGCAAAGATATGTTTCATTAACATTTATTAGAGTATTTTAAACTAGCAAGTCTTTTAAAGGCTGTAGTCTCTTTTGTGTGTGTTTCTTTTAATGTTTTACTATCAAGTACTTTTCATATGTGGCTGTGAAAAGATATAAATAATTGAGGTGTTTAGACATTATTAATTAAAATAAATTTTGTGTTAATATAAATTTTCTTATTTTATGGTATTTTCTAAATAGCATGCTCTTTATTAAATTTTGTTTTATAAACACTTTTCCATTATTTTTGACTAGACTTGTAGTTACTTTTATCTTTTGCCTAAAATCTAGTAGTAGGCCTGCTTATCATGCATAAGCTGTTGTATTTAGTTGTTTATTCAACTTCAAATAGTGTTTGAATGTAAGTATATTATGTATGTTTTTAGAGTATATTAAACAGAAAGAGAAGGAGGAAGAATTAGTTCTGAAGGCAAGTAGTACCTCTTCAGGTCAGTATTTCTTGAAAGAGGGTAAGTTTTTCACTTTTAAAACAAGCAAACAACTTGCAAGTTTTAAGATATAACCCTGATTCCACATTATGGAAGTGATTAAACTTAATATTTTGTTACAAGTAAAGTATTTTATTTTTTTATCGTCTTGGAAAAATTATGAGCAAGATTTTAGAAGGTAAATCATATCAGAATTTCTTTTTTATTGTCAAAAAAATACATATATTTCTCTAACTTATAATTTCAACACAGAGATTGTAGAGGAAAACTGAGAGATTTCAAAATTTTATTACCTGTATGGTTAGTTTTAAAAAGTAAGAAACTAGTGGGTTTCTTCAATCATAGCAATCCTATTGTATGTCATTCTAAACTTCATTAAACATGATAGTAATGTAAAATTTAATAAGCTTATGAATGTTTATTTAGATGTGCAATCTTCCTCCAAAATATTTCCTATATTTTTTGTTGTTGGCCTTTGGACATTATAAGTCAGAGTCATTTGTACTGGATGTGCTCAGGACTTTTTATTACTCTACTTGTCTCTTGCTAGACCCAGTACTTCCATACTAAGACTCGTGCAGCTAGGGAAGGGAATAAATATCCATTTATTTGCTGACTATTTCTTACCTCTACAATTACTTGGACCGTTTTCTGTCGAGGTGCTAGAAATTGACTTTGTATTCACTGGGAGTTTTGGTTTCCTGCAAATTATCCCCTACTAGTAGACCTTGACAAGGTGGTTTTTACAATTTAATCCATATTGCTTATTTTCGAGTCTCTTTACAGATAAGGAAGCACCTACAAGTCACATCTCATCAGATTTGTCACATTTCTGTTGTCAGTTTTCTGATTGAATTGCCTTTTGGAAGACATTTTGCAGACTGATATGTGGAGTTCTCCCTTTTCTTTTCTCTCACATTACTTACCCAATATAGCAGATACTTCTTTTGAGGGATTTACCTATCCCTTTGGCCACTTTGATCAAATCTGCCAGGTTATGTGGGGAGTATCTTTTTACTCCTCTTGTTTCTTTACTTTCCAAAGCCTTTTGCCTTGTTTTTTCTTCACTGGATCTCACTCAGTGGTGAGTGATGCCCAGATAAGTATGCACTTATTGATCCAAATACACATTATCAACCACAATTTAACTATGTTTAATACTGGTTGGTATATGCTCTGTAGAAATAGTGTTCCATATGACCACATAGGAGCTTGGCAAGTGGTATTACCATACAGTGCTAGACCATGAGTAAAGCTAAATGAGATCATGTCTGCTCTTGCCAATTATTTGATCGAATAAATTGAAGTTAGTTTGCTTTTCAAGATTTAGGGATCTTCAGTCACCTGTTGCACTTGAATGGACATTACTCCCACCACTCCCAGATTCTACCATTGAAACCACTGAGTCTTTACCACACCTAGTCTCAAGGCTGGGATAGTGAGCAAAGTTAAAGACTCTCCTGCTTTGGTTCTTGGATTCTTTTTTCCAGATTTCTCGGAGTATTACCAGCCTATATGAGAGCCTACTCATAATACTTGTTCATATCTGATGCTCTGTTATCTAGTTGGGGTGTGCATGACCATTCTTTTTTTTATATCAATATTAGTTCAGTGCATTGTTCATCAAAGGAAGTCCACTATTTCATTGTAATTCCAAATACAGAGTGGTCCCATCCTGGTTCCTTGGTTGAACACAGTTGTTCCACATCCTCCCCATAAATTCAGGGACAAGTGAAAAGCTCCTTACCCACTCAGGATGTATATTCATAATTCAGCTTTGCTCTTTTGATTGAGTAAGGTATTCATAATCCTATCATTTTGAGCATGGGGTGTTGCATTTCAGGTTTCTTCGGTTTGTCTGCTTTGGTGTTGTTTACTTCATCAGACCAATGCTTGGATGGGCAGAGGTGAGTATTATTGGAAATACATTTTTAGCTTAGGGAAATGTTTACTTTATAGACTTCTAGTAGATGTAATTTTATAAGAAATTACAGCAAAATTCCAATAGAAATACTTTTGTAAACAAAACAAGTTGTCCTGTAATAAATGTTTTCACCTTTGAATGAAATCCATGAAGTTAAAGATCTCACAACATTTCCAGGAAATGATTTTTATTTCTGTTTATATATAAGAGAGAGAATATTTGTATTGAAAAAAATCAACTTAAACCTACCACTTTATCAATACTGAAGGAAAGACAGCTTCTTTTTTGTTGGTGAATAATGATATTTGTGTGATACTTTAAAGAGTGATGCCTTGAATTAGTCTTTTATTGTCAGCACTGCTGAAAAGAAGAATTGATGAGGCAATATTGCTTCTCTCCAGTCAATTGATAATAACTGACTTCACTCATAATGTTGCACAAGATAAAACAGCTTAAAATGTGCAGAAAAAAATGCTATGGACAAAAATTATAAATAAAATAACACAAAATATTGGAACGTAACATTGTTCATCTAATAATAATTCATTTAGCAGAAGGATTGACTAAATTGGCAAAAGTTGATGAAAAGGAAAGTATGGTGTAAACAGCAGGTAGAAATTAGAAGAGAAAAACAGAAAAACTTCATGCTCTGAACTTGGACTCCATTATAAGAGATTTTTCTGAGTAGCATATTAAAAATGTGAAATCATTTGAGGAAGATTTGAGAAATTACAGGAATATTCCACTCCCATAAAGTAAAGTAGAAAATGCTTTCAGGATCTCAGGACACTTCAACTACCATTAAAAACATGTGAGAAAAAGTTGAAGCTACAAAGTTTTATGGCTATCATCAGTAACAACTTGAATGGTATGATTCAAGTGATAGGAATTGTGTAAGATGGGAAAATGATCTTTAAGCAGAAAAGGTTTATTATGCTCAACCTGAAAGATGTTATGCATTTGCATCTTTGATACCCTTCTATCTAATTTGTGCAGCTTTGAAAGATATACATGATATATTTATTTATGTCTGTCATCAGGACAAAATTGATAACATTATCGCTTCCATTAAAATACTAAAACTCATATAAATTAATGGGCAAAAACTGCATGATCTATATATCAACATAACAGAAAAATTACAGAATACTAGTTTTCAATGTCTCTATAGTGGTCATGTTTTAATCTCGGAGGATAATTTTTATTCTACAAGATTGTCTCTAAATAATCATTAGAACCGCTAAAGACTTAGAGCAAAGGTTTTAGTTAGTGTCAAATAGTATAGTATAGGATGTACCACACCAACATGTATTTATCTTCATTTCTGAGACTGATTCAAGTTTGTTTTTAGTCTCTACCACTTTCATGCAGCCTCTTGGTTATTTTTTCTGACTGTAAATCCAATGATCTGTTGTTCATGTCTCATTGCCACAAAAACTCACCCCATTTCTAAAGACTCTGTGTTTCTTATAAGAATGACATTAAAATATTTCACCAATGCATGAGAAGCTCGTAGAATCCTCTGAGATCCAACATATATACTACAAAGATGCAAAATAAACATTTCGCGCTAAACATGCTCGCCCTCCCAGCCGTGGGGGTGTATAATGTGACGGTCAATCCCACTTTTCGTTGGTAAAAGAGTAGCCCAAGAGTTGGTGGTGGGTGGTGATGACTAGCTGCCTTCCCTCTAGTCTTACACTGGACGGCTAGCACAGATAGCCCTCGAGTAGCTTTGTGCGAAATTCCAAACCAAACCAAACATTTCATTCTTATAGGGAAGGGTTGTTTTTTCATCTGTATAAATGCATATTTGCTTGGAATGAATGGAAACTTTTCAGAACAGTTTAGGAACTTTTACATCAGATTCATGTAGCCAGGATTAAAATCACAGTGGGTCACTGTAAAGATAAAGACAAATGCTAAATATCGAATAAGACTATATTGTATGGTGTTCAGTCTTGTTTATCATCCGCATAAAGCTACAACTTTTTAAGTCAAGCTTTCAAAAAAAGATTAAAACTGTGGAACTATATGATGGAATATTGGCTGATGTAGGTTCACGTGGAAAAAAATGATTGTTTTCATTTGATTGTCTTTCAAATTTCATGCAAAGTTACATGAAGACTATCTGCACTAGCCATCCCTAATTTAGCAGTGCAACACTAGAGGAAAGGCAGTTAATCATCACCACCCACTGTCAATTCTTGGGCTACTCTTCTACCAATGAATAATGGAATTGACCATCACATTATAATGCCCCCATGGCTGAAAGAGCAAGCATGTTTAGTGCAATGGGGATTTGAACCTGAGACCCTCAGATTACGAGCCACATGCCTTAACCCACCTGGCCATGCCAGGCTACAAAGAAAATGAAGAAGTGTCACTGTGATATCCTTATTATGTTGTCTTGTTGAAATAAAACATTCTGACTGTATACATCATATCACAGTTTTTTATTTAAACTCCACCAGTAAGATTTTCCCCATAGTATTATAATAAAAAACACAGTTGAAATCAAAAACAGGAGTTCTGCATGACAGCACACTCCAGAAAGCCCTTAAGGATGAACTGTCTTACTCATATGCTATCATCATAATACTTATTACCCTCATGCTATCATCAAGGTCTCACTGTGGTGTACATGTTATATAAGTGATACTCAGCTTATAGACTTGACAACAGCAGAGATGTGAGACAGTTTATGGAAGTTGCACACCAATCTTTCCGACCACATTATTCAATGATTCTGAAGTTGATGGAATCCATAATCAGCTTTCTTTCATTAAAAATGTTATTATGGAAGACATTTTGTACATATTCTTTTCTTTGTTATTTCATACAGTTTTAATAAAACTTCACTCATCAAAAGATTTTTCTGTAAATAGTCTTTGAACAAAAGAATGTTTGAGAGCTGGGAGGCTTTCTATAAACCATTTGTGAAACTTTCAACTCCATTACTTGATCGAGCTAAAAGTTATTTATTTGGTATCTTACTTGAATTATCGTTATGGAATGAGTGTAGGGTAAACAAAATGATATATTGTAGTTTGTCACAGAATGATCCCACTATTAGCTATATCTTTATTCAGCCATTATGAAAATTGTAGATGGGTGCTAAGATTTGATGATATATTGCATAGCAAACATTAGGTTTTATTTTTAAAAATTCATCCATCCTACACACACATACTGGCTCAGAAGTAAGCTTGATGGCTTATAAGGCTATAAATCAGAGCAAGCACAGTACACAATGCAATATGTAGCTTTATGCTTTTTTTAAAAAAATCAGCAAAAGTGTGGGCAGTTTCTCAACTATGTCAAAATCTTATACTTTAATATCAAAATTTCCATAAAAATTAAGGAAATCATCATAACTGTCAATTTCTGTGTACGTTAGTTTACTTAATTTTACCAACAGGTTTTTGAAAATATTTGTTATTGAAATATACCATTTTATGCAAGATAACCATTTTTCTTTCATCTGGATTTGTTGTGAAATATTGTCTACAAGATGCCAAAGAAGTTCTATTTTTTAATCATTTATCAATGAATGTGTTGTCTGCATTTGATTCAGAGATGTTGGCAGAGGATTACAGTGAGGTTGAAATATGTTTATCCCACTGACGTTCAATGGAAGTAAGATCTGGTGTGTTTGTCATGGTCATGCTTTTGCAAACTTATTTCAAACAGTGATGCAAGTATGATGAATTGTTATGTTATCCATTAAAGTTTGAATACAGTATTCTGTGGTAGGCATGACTGACAACAACGTTAAGGTGTATTGTGGTTGTTATTTACCATATTATAGAAATTGTCAAACACAATATCTGTAACTAAAATTGTCCACATACCATAACACAAATTATTTCCAACACTATGATGTCAGAAGAGCACAAGTTAGGTTGAGTGGTTCAATATGTTTTACTTATTTATTTCAGTATAAAATACAGAACAAAAATGATTCATTAATATAACTGAACATTTTCAATTATTTATTGTTCTCTGTGCACTCTATTGATGTATGAGATGAAGTGTATGTGGGCATTGGCTGCCGTAAGATAATTTTCTAACTGTTGTTTGCATGGATATTCTCAGATCCTGACCTCTGTTAAAGGAATAGATTATCTGGGAAGTCATTAGCATATCATTCGTCTTACTAATACAAATCTGTATAACCATTTTTGTCTGCCACCAGTGGTTGAAAGCTACAGATTTTCTTGCTGGTAAACATATTTCTTGTCAATTGCCACCGTTCGTAGACTGATGATGGTATATCATGGAGAAAATAAACAAAGAAATGGTCTTTGATGACTCCTCTTGCTAGAACATGCACCAACTATCATGTCTCTTTGAAAGTTTATAAAAAAAATACATAATTGGTATTTTGCTTATGCAAATTACTTTAACATTATAGTATTGTGTACACAGGAAGACTAGTGAAATAATCACTTTGTGAATTTATTTTTTTAAAATATCAGATCAGTTATTTTCTAATGGTTGTTTGATTATATTATGTATTAAATACAATACTTGCTTTCTAGTCATTGAATGCTATTTATTGAGAAAGGACTGTTTATCATTCTTTCATGCATATGTAAATTGTTTTCATAAGGAAACAAAGGTGCCTCAAATCACAGGAATAAAAAAGCGCATTGTGAAAATCTTTTTTTTCATTTAATATTACATAGCTGTATCAGACTATACAAGAAAATACATATTTTCCGTAGAAATTTAAATTAATTTAAATTTAAATTTAATTTAAATCTAACGAAGATTATCAGAAAATTAGATATTTTCTTTTTGCAGAGTCTTCGTGTAATTTTACATCAGCAGATAGTATTAGTGTACCTGCAGTAGCAAGTGTATTACCCCCTCCAGGATCACCAGTTATGAACATTCCTTCTCAGCCAAGTCTTCAGCCATATAATCCAGAAAAAAATAAATCAGCAGGTACTCACCAGTTAGCCAATATAACTTGTCAAGTTATAGTTTTGCTCATTTATTACTGAATAATTACATGGAATTCTTAGAACATTGCACCAATTTTCCTAAATATGGGTATTTGTTTTCTTAAAATTATTTTTAACATTGATGAAGCATAAAAAACAATCGTATTTTAGTTTAAAAGTTTATAAACAATTTCTGAAAAACTAGGACAGACCATTCAAAGTGTAATAATTAAATCCAGATAAGTTAAAGAATTGCTAAAGATTCACCCAAATATGTCAAAACATCGCACCTTATTCTTAGTTCTTTCTAATGACTATATATTTGTCTCAACTAATTATAGATATGTTGTAAGCCTTAAAGCAAAGTGCAGATGGTGGGTATGGCAAATATCAAGAGTTGGTAAATTTGTTTCTGTTTTCCAGATATTACAGCTTGAAAAATTTAGATTTCCCATGAAAATAAAGTCAAACATATGCACTTAGTGTGCAGAAACTTCTGTATATGCTAGTTTGTGTGTGTAAGAAAGAAATGGTGCTAAATTTGAGATTGTTTAAGTGTGAATCATATGACATGAAAACTGCAGTTTAAGTATTTTTTGAATGGGTTGCTTTAAAACAAATTAATTAAAAATTCAAGTTATACAATATAATGTCAATTTCATTTTCATATATTGATAGTCAAGTGGTTTAATTAGATTTTGAATGCGATACAGTACCATCAGCAGATGATTTAGAAATAGTGCTCATGGCTATAGGGTCAAAGAACATATATAGGCTCTACTTTTCCACCATAATCTAGATTTTCTTGTTGATAGTCATGCTGTTTACATTTCTTACAATAAATTCTGAAGCCACTCACTATTCCTGAGTGTTCTCTTTTGTACAACTATCACGTCAAACTGACCCAGTTCTCCCATGGTTTCGGCTCATTGGCTTTTTCACTATTGTATAAATTATGCTAAGACTTTGATTAATCAAAATTTTTGCTCATTGTGGTCTATGTTGTTATTTTCTGCCCAAGAGCCCAGTTTTTCTTTAATCAGTTGTCATTTCGATTTACTGGTTCCTTCCTCTCAATGTGGATATTTTAGTTTTAGTATTTGAAAGGTAAGTCTACCTGAATTGAATTATTTGAATTTAACATTTTTGAAACTAAAATGGGAAAAAACAGATACTTCTGATGTATGTTGCCACTCATGTCTCCACAACCTGGAGATTGTGCAAAATCTGAATTATGGTGAGAAAATAGAATTTATATGCATGCTCCTCATGTAAGCACAGTAAATGATTTGTGAGAGTGGAGAACTGTGTGTAAGGTAACACATATGCATTTTTACAAGGACATTCAAAACCTAAAGCCACATGATTATTGAAAATAAGAGAGCAAACTCAACAAAGAAGTTCTAGTACTTCAGAGGTATTAAAATTCATTTTAATTTTAAATATGAAAAATTTTATATTTTTGTCTTGTATGAGATAAATATGTTGCTTGTTGATACTTTTCAACCCTCTTGTTTCAGATACCCTTTACTGTGCATAACACAAGGTGTTAGTGTCTTATAGTGTCAAAATTTTATTAAACTACAATGTTATTTATGTTGTACCAATGAGTATAGCATAAAATAATCTATATCTTAATTTTATATAAGTTTTATGTTTTCAATTTTGTGAAGCAATATTTATAAAATCCAAAATTTTCCCTAGTGTAACACAACACATTGTCTCCATGTGTTTTCCATCTTTTTTTTTTTATTCCCCCACCATCACAAAATTAAATATAAGTCAGTTACAATAAAATTTTTATTGTTCAGAAAAACCATTATTTTTATAGCCTTGAATTTTGTTTGGTTACATTGCTAATCAAGCATAAAGTCAGACTCTTCCTGCCATACCTACTGTCACATTGTATCTTTCAGGATTTGTTAATAGTTCTCTTTCGTGTTTAATTAAATATTACATATAGTTAATAAAATGTCAATGTGTTCATATGTCAAATGATATGTTGTATTGTTATATAAAGTTGTGTTCTAAATACAGAATAGTCAATTTTACTTCTTATTCAACTTTGGTTCATATGGGAATCATACTGGCTAACTTGGATGCATTTATAACAGCTCTTGTTGCATAGATAGAAACCCCAAAAAATTGTGGTTGTTGAAGAAAATTATCTGCTTTTTGTATGTTAATAATCAATGTTCTTTGGTGAGTTATCTAATTAAATTAAAATTATTTAATGCACTACTATCATTATTTTTCATTCATAGTCATGAGCAAAAAAACAATACTTGGACACGTACTTTATTCTTGTTTTTTATGTTTATTCTTTAGTTATTATTATAAAAGCAACTAAAATGTAAAATAGAAATTTCTTTAAGTTAGTTAAAGCTAGATTAGGTAAAATAATAATAATGTAATAAAAATATTTCACGAGGCATGAATGCATACAGTTCAGAGTAGCTCATGGATAAAGTATTTCGATAGCGTAACATGAACTGCACATTCCCCAACTGATTTATAAATTATAATGGCATGAATTGTAGTTAGACATGGTTCAAAGGGCAACCAAACAATAAAACTTAATTATAAATAGATGTATATTTTACGACCTTAAAACTACTTAAGGTAAATGAATACAGTTTTATTCAACATTTAAAGTCATTTTAAAAAAGAAAAGGAGGATAATTCAGATTTATTTTTATTTAATTATATTTTTAGTGGTTATGAGGTCAGTCAAATTGACCATTCTTGTATAGAGTTGAGGTAGATTAAATATATATATCTACAGAAAACAAAGGTTTGAAGCACATTTAGAAGGTTTGAGAGATTACATAAATGATATCTGAGATTTGTGGGATGAAGAAAAGTATTTTTAACTTTAACATAAAAATCATTCTGCACGTATACTATTCAAAACAGGTAATCAGTATATTCAAGGGCAAAGTCTTTTTTAGTTCATTAAAAGTACTTCACTGAGAGATATAATATTTTAAAAATAAAAATATTATAAGGCTTACTGAAAGACTGTCAAATTTTGAGGACATACACAATATCAGAAGTTAGCTGTTCCAAATATATAAGGACTCAATACAAGTACTAAAAATTCATGTGTTTGGTCTGATTGATTAAGCACATGTTGAGAGAGTTAACGATTTTGTATAATCTAAGAAACTTTTACAGAAACACCCAAAAGAAGTCGACAAGAAACCAAAAATCAAACTTTCTCTGATGAGGAAGATTTTCAACCACCCAAAAGGTTTCGCATCCTCAAATCACCTGTAAGTTATAGACTGTTATTTTATTGAACCTTTAGTGCTTTCTTTACTCTAGCACATGAAATTTGTGTATAAATGATAAAAATAAAATTTCGATTTTATAGTATAGTTTGTATCATGTTGTTGTGAACATGATATGATCAGTAATATATTTTGTTAACAGGGTTACTTCTGTTAAATAATGCTGAATGAGAAACAAAAATTGTTATATACAAGGCAAGTTCAAGTTGCATATGTATATATTTCAGTACTAGCAGGAGTGCTTATCCCTTGGACAGAAGTCATTTAAATTCATGATTAATGAAATATTATCGTAGGACATGAAAAGTTGGTTCACTTAATTTATATGTAACTGTAAAATTGCAGAAATGCCCACAAAAGCTGCAAAGCACAGAATGTGAAACTACTGATTTCTATGTATATACACATAGACCCAACAAACATTCATGCCAAACTTGACTGATTTCTGTGTATATACACATAGACCCAACAAACATTCATACTTGAAGATCCATCAACTGGCATGAAGTAGTGGTAAAAATTGCCTGTGAAAAAAAAAAGTATTTAAAAAGGGTGAAATTGTTACATGGATAATCAACTAGCAGTACTATTATATTTACATAGTTTTCTGAAATGTTCACTTTATTTTGCAATATTTTTAATCTACCTATATTTTACTTATTTCTTTGTGTCTGATTACCAAGTAGCTGTTGAAAGAGATGACATCACAAAGAGAAACTAAGCAGTTCTTTGTGCAAAATCCTTCTAGTATTTCACCCCATGTGTCAACTGTAGGAATGTCCAGCTGTCATATAATTTCTCCAACTTCTAGCTTGATCTTACCAGATCCAAATACTTCAACATCAAACTCTGAAAGATCGCCTTTAACTGTCAGCTCATCACATTCTCCAGTGAGTAATAATACAGCTTCTTCAATTATTGCAAATGGTCCGCCAGTCACCTCATCTCCATCTGTACATCCAACAGCATCTGGACAAGTGACTACAGCTGATACTAAAGTACTTCCTAAAGTTAAAAGAAGGTGTTTGTAATTTTTCATTAGTTAATTAGTATTTTTCATCAGTTTCTGTGGATATGCATGTACTATAAAACATCACATTCCAAGTAACACTGGTATCATCAACCAGTGTCTGCGAGTCAAAACACTTGGTTATTTATGGAAACTATTTTGCACTTGTAATGAAGAAAGTAATATCTATGTTAGAATTAATTCCATTAATTATTGTTGTGATCCCATTATTTCATACACTTTTTTATTATTTCGCTACAGTGATTATTGTAACAAGCAAAACATAAATTACTCATTAATATGTAATATGTGGTTTCTTCTGATAGATGAATGATATAAAATCAAATGAGTGATTTGAGAGTTAAACATTTTATTTGTACAAATATATATCTTCTTTTCTGCAAAAAAGAACAATCTGTTTCTTACTTACTGTATAAAAATAAATTGTAAGATAATTTGAGTAAATAACAGTTCCTATTATATGTAAAGTTTAAACTAAATAATTAGAGATAGAAGTTCCACTATTGCTTACAGTATAAAGTTGTTAGAAGATCCTTGAGTGTGATCAAGAAATTTTAAGTCTGTACTTCTAAGATATCATTGGAATTTAGTTGTTTGGGAAATATATCAGAAAAATATGAGGATTTCTGTTTGTGTATAAGATGGGTAATTTGTGTTACTGGTAAAATTAGTTCTGATAAATATACCAAATTACAATAGTTACCTTTACTTGATATTTTAGATTGTTTGTATGACAGGTGGAAATCCTGAAATGTCATAAGATAGAAACAAATAATTATCCAAGCTATAAAATAATGTAAAAAATAAGACTTGCAAAAAATAAATGAAAGGAAACAGAGAGAATTGGGTTAGGAACAAGATACAGTCTATTGATCACAAAATAACACATGTAGATGTGATAATCAAAGAAACAAAAATGGTAATTGAAGAAAGACATATGGCTACATATCATTGCAGGCAACACTTGAAAGCAGTGCTAATCATGTACTCACTTATTACATAATAATTTATTTATATTTTAAATTCTGTTTGTTTCCTTTTTCTTTGTTGTGTTTTTTGTTTGTTTTTTAGCCTGTAAATATCTCCACATACCCGTTTTATCGCAAAAAAGTGGACATAATGTACATAAGGCTTGTTGCTGAGCCAACCAACAATACCTGGTATGAAACGTTTTCTCCCACTAGACTCGTCTGGTCATCATATTGACATTGCTTTTACTGGTGGGGTATGCAAGGTGGTAGAAGTGTCAGTTTGTCCTGGTTTTAACAATCCATCTTATTTAAAACATGAATATGCACAAAACTAAATGTACAAGGTATTTTTTAAACCATAGCTGTATCAAAAAGTTGAGGCATATTTCAAGAATAATGTGCGATAGAAAAAATATTGGTTGCGCATGGTGCTAATAGAAAAGCATTTCACTTTGCCTTTTGTTATTGCATCAGCATGTTTATTTGTGTCACCCACATTACAGTATAAATCTTGGGAAAAATTTAACTATAAACAATTAATTTTGTTCAACAAATATTTTGAAAGCTGAAGTAATATAGACTCTTAATGTAGTTTATAAAAACTAATTTTAATACAAGTAATAGCATGGGTTTATATGGTTCCCACAGTATCTTGTGACAGTTTGATTGCACCAGTATTTAAGTTCAGTGAAATAAAAGTGTGATTATCAGTTTTCGATATTTATTTTCCTATTTAAAAGTATGAAATACTGATACTTAATTCTAATAAATTCCAAAGGTTAAAATAAGTAAACAAATCTTACTTCATATATTAGTAATCTAAAAAAAATGAAGCAATTATTAAAAGCAAAATCTGGGATGGGCCAAGTACATGACCTGAGAAAAATTAGAATGGAGAGAGATTTTGTCACTCAGTTCAAATATTCTTATGAATTTACTTTGGAGTTTGAGACAAAGCAGTGTATAATACTTATTTCCAAATACAACAACATATCTCCACTCACACTACAGTTTTTCCCTGATTCAAGGGTTTTAACACCAGCTCCTTAATACATTGGTATTGGTAATAGATTCTAGCGATATCTGAGGGTTCCACTTCTTGGTTAGAATACCACAAGCAATGTAAGTAATTATTGTATGCCTTTGGGGTCTGTGGGGGTTCAACTCTGAGAATTTCTGGAGATTTGGTAACCTAAACTACAGATCCGTAAATGCTACAGGTCTTTGAGTCAGGATTAGTCTTTCAGTTCACATCTTCACCACTAGTATCCAACCAATCTTTGTGTTTTGGAATTTAGTTCTATGGCTATCAATATTTGCTTAATCTGGGAATAAAAAGAGTTGTGCTGTTTTTTAGGGGTTTTTTATTCCCATCTGTTGTTGGATTTAAGAAGACAGTAGCTTGATTTCCAGTCATCAATCATTTTTGTCTATTTCAGAGCCTAGTCTTTGCTTCATCTCACAATGGACATCTATCAACCTAAATGACATACTTATTGGCAGTGGTATACTGAGAGGAGTTTGAACCCACTTTGACCCTTCTTTTCTCGTCTGGTTCTTTGGACAGGGGTTTTGCATTTTCCACAATCACCCTGTAGGAGATGGTATTATTGACTAATGTCAAGACAAAATTTTCTTGAGCCCCCAGTACTCTCCAGTGCCTTCAAGTTGTTTCAGGTCCTTTGTCAAACAACCATTCCAGTTATCTAACTGCTGTATTAAGGTTACACTAAATATTCTTTTTCAACACCTATTTGTGGTACGTATAACTTTTACATGAAGGTTTATATTTCATTGCTGCTGGCCTATAGGCATCACTGGTCAGCTTTATCATTCTACATTTGTTTTCATACAGGTTCATCTTCCCCGAGACACTGTCAATCATGAAGGGGATAAATCCTTTTCATCAATTCACCTGATTACTATTTTTCACTTCTAGGACTGATCAGGTGTAGATTTGGATTATTTTTAATGTCCAGTGATGGTCTTGAAGGTTTAGCTGTTTGCACTATTACCTTTATAGATGTTATATATCAACTGTTTATTAATTGGGATCATTTAGTTTCACAAGGTTTACCCCCAGTCACATGAATCAGATGGGTACAAAGTTGTTCAGTATAAGTTATTTTGGGATCTCTTTGAAGGTAAGGAATCTTCTGTGGGTTGTGTATGAGATTTGTCACATTTCTGTAAACTTAGCTGTCAAGTTGAACTACCTGCTGGAGGACATTGTGCAGGCTGATAAATGGACCTCTCACAATTTTATTTCACTATTTGCTTGATCTGGCAGTATCTTCATCTAGGGGTGTTTAAGTACCCTATTTTAACTGCTTCTGCTAGATTATACAGAGGGGTGAGTATTTTCGTTGCTGAGCTTGTCTCTGAACTTGTTTTCTTAGCATCCCACTCTGTTGAGAGTGTTGCCTGGACAAGTATACTTCTATCAAATCAATTTTGCATTAGCAACTGCTAATTCAATAGGCTTTATCAAGGTTGCGACAAGCTCTGTAAAAAAAAACATGACCCATAAGACCACCTAGAGGCTGACTGGGATGGTATTACTGTGCTATATAAGACTACCTCTTGTGGGCTGTCATGAGTACAATTAAAGGAAATCCTGCCCATTTCTGCCAATCATTGGATTGAATAAATTATGGTCAATTTGCTTTTAAAAAATTAGGGAACTTGGATTATCTATCATACTGTACCTTAGGGCTCCCCAACATTCATAATGCTTAGATTCTACTAGTAGAGCGAAGAAGTCCACACTGTGCGAAGTTTCCAGTTTCTGAGATGATGGACAGATAACTTTTCTCAAGAATGTCAGAGTGAATTTCTTCCAATTTTGAAGAAGAGGGCAAAGTTGGGGTCCTTCTATGTAGATCCCTTATGTTTATTCCCAAATTTTGGTAGGAAAGATACAAGTCAACACAGGATCCTGCTTGTAATGTTAGTTCAGATTTGAAATTCTGCTCTCCTTAGGTTGGGAATTACCCTTCTTTTTGATCAATATTGGTTCAGTACATTGTCCATGAAAGAGGATCCATTGTTTCTTTCTAATTTCAAATGCAGAGTAGTCCCACTCTGAGTTCTTGGTTGAACACAGATTGCTCCATATCCTTCACATAATTCTAGGAGCAAGTTGAATTAACCTTACCCACACAGTTGAAGAGTGAGGATGAGTCTTCATAATCCCAGACTGGATGAGTTATACTTGTTTTGATTGAGGGAGGCATACTAGATCCTGTCATTCTGAACCTTGGATGTTGTCTTTCAGACTTTTTCAGGTTGAGGAGAATGTTTGGTTTTATCCACTTCAATGTTGCTTACCTTCTCATTGTCATTTTGGTTACTTGGAACACATTGCTCAGTGGCTACAGGTTGGGATCCTTCCATAAGTGTGTGTCTATAGAGAGAGGGAAAAAGATCCAATTTCCCTAGTTGTTAATCAACATAAAATAAAGAGACCATAGTCCTTTAATTCCAACTTTGAGCAATGGAATCTTGGCTGTCCTGTTGGGACCTCACCAGTATTGATGTTGGATCATGATAAGTTTTATCCAGAGTACATAAAGTAAGTTCTGAATGAAGAAATACCTGTTTTTGGTATCAGTCTTCTATTGACACATCCATGATCCATGTAGATTGTTTTCTTCAAGATGATGCCCTAACTAGCTCCTCCACCTTCTCATAATGGAATTTTAACTGTAGTGTGAAAGGAATGTTTTGGAAATTATATTTTCCTAAATATTTTTTTTTGTTACACCTACTTCAAATTTCATGCAAATTACAAAAAAAACAACAAATAGTTGTGGCTGATGAGCTTTTGTGCAACACGTAACAAATATTTCTTAAAACTTGTTTTTTAACTTAGCAAATGTAGTCTTAAATATGTAAAGATATGTTGTTTTTTAATTATTTAAAAATGCTGAGATGGTTTAACTTTTACACATTTAACTACATTTTAGGTTTCATATTTGAAATATTTTTCAATAGTTTTTCAGAATGGAATGAGAAATACACATTTTTAAAAACTATTCAAATGTACAGTGCAACCAAAGCAAAATATAGTTTAGTTTATATCTCTGTTTCAGCTATTTATAACTATTTAAATATTTTGTTTCTAAAATAGTCAGCTTAGATTTGAAAATAATTCATTTTTATCTGTAAATGTATTCACTGTTATTTGGTTTCAGCCTTCCTAAGATATTTTTTGGTACTCGTACACACAAGCAGATTACTCAGATTGTGAGAGAATTGAAGAAAACAGCATATGGCAACAGCAAGTAAGTTTTCTGTGATTATTTAAGTGGTAATGTTCATAAAAAGATTAATAAAAGAGTGCACCCCATTAATATTTTGAGTATATTGCCAGAAACCAGGTTTTCATACTCATGGTGAGGACAGTGCAGATAGTTTTTTGTGTGGCTTTTTTTGCCTAACCACAAACAAACAAGTAAAAGATTTCTAGCTTATGGTGGTATTATTTTTGAACTTATTATTTATTTAAACTGTATGATTTGCTTTTTCTGTGTGGTGAAATAAAGTATTATATTTATCTTAGGATTTTAATGGGACCAGAAATATGGTGTTTTGCACTTTTGAATACAATATCTTACCTCCCCTCACATAACAGCTTTTCTCAATTAGTGCTACTTTATCTATGTGGAATGTTTATTTACCACTAACCATAATTCTCCCATCTGCCTTCATGTGTTTACATGTGATGTAGCTGGATTGCAACATACCAATGAGCATGCAACAGTTTTCTATCAATAGGAATGCAATGCACCTTCCTATTCCCATTGATCCCTTCTATACTTTATGATATTATCTATTTTTGAATTCAAATTAATGAATATTGTAGAAAATTTTAGAAAGCTATATACTGTTCCCCTGAGGAGTTCTAAAAGCGACCTTCTTTTCTCTACATTGGTACATTTATCTTCATCAGCATCATACCTCCATATGTGGTTGCTTTGTCATTGGGATCCATTTAACAAGGACACCCTTTAGTAACATATCAGTTTACCACAATGTTTACATTTTCTTTTTTTGCAACAGCCTATTTTTGCAGACATTCTTCAGTTAGAGACTGTACACCAACATAGCACTATTGCCTTTCTTGTTTTTGTCTTTCCCAATCATTGCATGTTCCTGTTACTGTGTTTTCCCATTTAGCGTCCTCTTCTCTATCTGTTTCATCTTCCCATGTTTCATCTGCAAAATGCCAGACTGTCCCATCATTGCTTTATCAGACTTCAGTATTGTTTGTGACTATTCCACTCCATGGGTTTATGGCCCTGTGAGGGTTTAGTTGGCCAGATTTTCTCATCTGTAACAGCCTTTCACATCTGATTCTTTAGTTCTCAGGTGTTAGCAAAAGGTATGTTTCTTCATTTTTCCACAACTCTTTTTTTCTTCAGTTCCAATTGTTTCCCTCTTCCTCAGGATCCACTTTCTTGCCAGCATCTCTCAGAGGTAGTTTTGAATCTCATAGAAATGGTCATTCATTCCAGGTGTTTAGGTGACCAAGGTCAACATCTTGAATGCTTTCTTTCATGTCTCCATTTCTCTTGCATCCTTACCTTATGTTTGTTTTTCTCATGAGGGTATGCTATTTCAATCCTATGCTTTATCATTTAGTTTAGCAATGGATCAGTACATCTGGTGTTATGTATTTAGACTATTTTCTTATTATGCATGACTTGTGAGTGCACTTTCACCCATGCATGAATGAATGGCTGCTTTTAACCCATTCTCAACAAGCCTCATCCATCCATAGTGACATCCTTCTTCATGAGGCAGCTAATTTGGGGGTGGCTTGTCAAACAGAAGTCACATCGTATTCCTACTCAGCACCTTATTTATCTGGGAATGTTTTTCAACCCTTACCTAAGCAGAGCCCAGCCTTTTCCTCTATGTTTGAGGCATATAGAGACAGTGGTACCCAGAGCCAGGATTTTTCCTTCTCTTCCTGCCTATGAGGCTCTCTCTTTTGTGGACCTGAACTTGCATTGAATCCCTCATCTTTTGGAGTCATGCACACATGCAATCTTCAAGGGGTGTTGTATGATCAATGAAACCTTGCTTGGGGATCCCTTGACCAGAAACAAGTCCTTGGCTGACATTTTCTTTCTCTTCATCCTTGTCCTCCTTTACCATTTTTCCTGCCATTTACTTCACCAATGGATCACAACCAACTTTGAGTTATGGATTATGTGACAAACAAGTGGGTTACAAACAGTTTTCTTGCAAAGCCAGATTTCTATTGTTGTATAGAAGTGTGAAACACTGTGACTGCACATCTTGAATGTTTGATTTTATTCAGGCTTAATTCTTTAATTCTATTTGTGGCAGCAAATGTGTTGATTCATCTCTGACAGGATGGAAGTGCACTTGAATTCTCAGGAGATAGCTGGTCATTGCTTGGTAGTTAAACAACACATCACCCTTTTGGAACTCCTGGCTCTTATCGAGCATTGGATCATTTTTTGTCTGTGATATGGGAGCACCTGGTCTTGATGCATTTCAACCATTGTCTTTTATATCATTCATTTAGAGGACATTCAGTCTTATTTGCTTTGTTTACAAGCACTGAATTTCCTTTTCTGGCCCTGTCTTAAGAAGTCTGACTTCTTGCTTGTTACATCCTATGTACTTTGAATCTTGGAGCACATTGGCTGTCTTGACCCAACAAGATTCTACTAATGGAGAGAGCGCAGATAGCCCTCAAGTAGCTACTACTGAAGAGGTCCTCAGGTGTGTTGGTGGTTATACTCCCAGCTGATTAACCCTCTTCTGGATGCCTTTGCTACCCATCTCAGTAATCAATATCTCATCTTCTGGTCTTCAGTTTTGCATCCTTTGACACTGGCTGTAGATGTGTTCAGTCAGGACTAGTCCATTATTTACATGTCTGTCTTCTTCCTTGGATCTTCTCTCTTATTTAAACCACTATGTCAACTCCTTCCTGTTACTCTATTCTGTCCAGCACAACCATGGTTTCCACTCTTAAGGTTCTTTCACTCATCTACTCCCATACTGCTTTTGCTTCCCCAATCCCTTCTCATTCTGTCCACTATTCTTTTTGCTGGTTTACCAGTTTAAATGGTGCATTTTTGTTGGTCTTTGTTTTGTGGCTTTTCACTTTCCTAAAGAAATATTTGATGCCTTTCTGACTTTTTTTACTTGTATTTATGAGAACGAATTACCTGTTCCTCCCACTGTGGGATGTAAAACAGTATTATCTAATAATTTTCATTTTTCCAGCTTCTGTCATATTTTTTCCTGTCCCTTTTTTTCACCTGTTCTGTCATCCCCATCCAGTTGCCATACCAGATTGGAATCTCATTATTGCCCTTCATGCCTTACACTCACCCTCATACCTTTAACATCTTGCTGTGTGTGCCATTTTTTTCTCTCTGAAGACTTTTTATACTCGTCTTTACACGTGAACATTGTCAAATAGAGGTCTTTGCTGTTGATGTTTTCCTACATTTTTTATAATCATTCATATGTTCTTCTTTATGCATAATTTTTTTCCAAACAGTGTTGGCAGCACATGAACAAAACATTTTCACACCTATTTACATTCAAGCTATTTGCAAATCTATCTTCTCCTTCTGATCCAAATTGTCATATTTGTCTTGTGTGAGTTCTCTATTAGCCTACATTGCTTTTTTATAACCTCTTTCTCAGCTTTTATCAATTTATTAATCTAGTTTATGAACCATTGACTGAGGATTCCTATCAGTCTTGTAAGTTTCCTTTCACCACATGTGTCATCTCATCTCATTCATGGTTCCTCACTTCTGTTATCCATTAGAGTAACATATTGCTACATATTTGTTGTGTATTATCTGTGTGTGTTTTCTTATAGCAAAGCCACATTGGGCTATCTGCTGAGTCCACCAAGGTTAATTGAACCCCTGATTTTAGCATTGTAAATCCATATAGTCACCACTGTACCAGCAGCGAGAGATGTATTTTTCTGTATTACGTATCTTTCTATTCCTCATTGGACGATCACTTACTGCCCTTTGCCATTCTTCTTAACCCATTTAGACTTTCAATGTATAAATTTTAATTTGTTTATCTGTTACCAGCATTGTGACCTCTTTTTACATCCCTGGTTTCCATTCTTTTGTTTGTGGTTTGTTCAGATATACTGTAAATATGCACTATACAACATTACAGTTCTGTAATACTCACTGATGAAATGGAGTGTTTCACAGGAGTGCTAGAGTGTTCCTCATGTTATCTTGCTTCATAACTAAAACCCAAATAAGATCTCACCAACTTAATGAGTATCATGAGTTATGCAGTGTCATTATCACTGCCCATCTCTTCTGCTTTAGTTGAATAAATGGAGACTGGTCTGCTTTCAAAAATAACATTTTGATAGTCATGTGCTTGTCAAGTCCTAATCAGTTCCTTCTGTATGATACTATTTCTGTTTAGTTTAGAGTAGGGTGGTGGTGTTCTATTGATGTCTATCATGAGTACAGAAGGAGTCAGCTGTGATAGGAGAACTGTTGCATGCTCACTTGCACAGTTTTATAATACTGTGTAACACAGATTTTGTTCCTGGATAGTATGTGTTACTTCTTAATTGCTTATGTTATAAAAGTACAGAAAATGACCATTATTCCCTTCAATGTAAAAACAGACAAATTTGCACATTTTCATTTACATAAGGTCTGAAAAAAACAACATATGAATCAAGATTTATATGTATTTATACTAAAGTCACACAAAAATGTTTAGAAGTGAGTATTTTTTGAGATTTTCGACTGTATTGTAAATCACTTTCATATATCAGCCCCCAAATATAGTCTCCTATCATGTTTTTGTTATGCACTCCTTGGTAGTGGTATTAAAAGTCCAGTATATCTTGGTGGAAGTGTTCGCCTTGCTCCTGTGAGTATGCTCCCATGTTCTTTAATTTATCAAGATGAGCTTCAAGGATATCAACTTTCAGGGACATCCTGCAGCCCATTTTGCTGTAGTTCTTCACTAGAGCCTCAACCAGTTTCACATAATTTTTGGCCTTGTGATTGCCCAAGAATCCCCAAACCACTGTGACAAAGCTGCCTCAAGCTTTTTCTTCCTTCCTACTGATCTTCTTGGGAAATTCCGTGCACTCCAGGATCTTTATTTGTGTTCCCACGTAGACGCCAGCTTTGACCTTTACCTCAGACAGCTTAGGGAGTGAGTCTCGAGAGTACTTGAAGGCTGCAAACTCCTTATCGAGAGCTGTGACAAATTGTTTCATAAGACCCACTTTTATGTGTAGTGATGGAAAACAACACTTTATGGAGGTCCACTAGTGGGTCACACTTGAAATTGTGCCTTTCTACAAAGAACTCGGTCCATTGTGGCCAGTGCTTCCTGTTGTTGTGAACTGCAGTGTCCCTGCTGTTGCAAAGGCAAAGATAAAAGGGAAACTTGGTAAAGCTTCTGTGGATAATTTTTTTTTCAGTGCTCACATGTAAAATGATGTGCCCAGGGTTTGTCTTTATTCCCGAGAAGCATGCCAAAATATGCCTTGTAGGCTTCACACATTTTAGCAGGTGCTGTCACAGAGTACTTTTTTGCTCTTGATTTGATAAACTGGCCACATACATAGCAGAATGCATCTGGAGAATGCTTGCAACTTCTTAATGCCATCTCTGATAAAAATAGGTAGGGCTATGTGTTCACTTAGGCAGCTAGAACTAAAGTGGTGAGTGGAGAGCTCCTGTATGTATATATTGCTATGGAAAGTTGTAGAAAATTCTTGTAAATTCTACAACATTCTGGATAGTTCTTAAAAACTCTTGTAATTCATGGAAATTTTCTTTCAGCTACTTGGAATGTTATGGAAAATGGGAAAATTTAAAAATTTCATTACCCAGGTCACAAAAGTAAAGTCTGAAGAGAAAAATAGATCTTTTCCATTTACTTTAGACATAAGCAATTGGGAAATAACACTTTTTTCCCAGGAACAAGAAAAAGTAAAACTTTAGTTACATAGTGTAATGTGTAAACTTGTGAGCATCAAAGCTAATGGTAAGTGAAAACTGTACATACAGAGGGCAACACAAATTAAGAAAAGCTATTATGTAGAAATACATTTTCAGTGTAAAAACATGTTAACTTCTCTATGGATGTAAAACTGACGTGAGCAACTATTACTAATATGTATGATCTTGTCAATTCTTAACACTAAATGGCTTGATTATTTCTAGAATGTCTATACTATCGAGCAGAGGTCGTACGTGTATTCATCCCCAGGTGTCTCGTTCAGCTAATAAGAATGAAGAATGTAAAGCACTTCTTGATAACCCCAGGGTGAGTAGATCATTACCTGTCAAGAATAATATTTACTCAACTTTTAACTCTGCAGCAAGTCTTTAAATATTCATAAAGCAACTTCATGCATGTATTGTGCATTGAACATTTCACTATGTAACAGCCATACAACTTTTTTATTCATATACAATAACCAAAAAATGCTGATGTTAAACAATGCAGTTCAAATTTTCATTCTGAGGCCCAAGTTTTAGAAAATGTAAATTCTATCTTCTTTCGGAGTCTGTGAACAGGAAATATTACAGAATTTCAACCATAAAGTCAATTAAAGCAATTATTTTTATTTTCAAAAATTAGAATTAACCTAGTAACCATTTTCATGGTTTTATATGACTTTAAATAAAGTATAAAACCATCTGTGATTTGCTGTGATCATTAGCTATAATCAAGTTTGTTGCTGTAGAAACAGATTGATTATGTGGTTGATTTCTCCTAACTAATTTTTTCCAACCACTACTTAATCTTTTTTCTGCAGAACGGATGTAGGTTGAGTTTCTTATTTATTGATTTTCCATGGCTATCTTACAGTATAAATTAGTAATAATGTAACTTGTTGTAAACAACCAGTGTAACAAAATACTAAGAATTGTCAAAATAAAAAAAAATCACCATGGTATTTATGGTGGATACATACTTTGCATTGTAAGAACTATATTATCAACAAAAAGCTTAGACTTCTATTACACCAAAAACTTCCCCATATTTAAGAAATAATATCTAGATAATAGAAGGGAATGGGCACACATTTTGCACTTTGACATAACCGGAGTTTTACCTACTTATATCTGTGTACAAGTAAATGATATGTGGTTGTATCAACTTCTTACAGATTTTTTAAAATGAAAATTAAAGAAACACAGTATATGTCTGCATTTATTAAAGTTGTCTAGTAACTTGTACTCACACTATTGTTAATAAAATTGATTGAAACGATAACTAATTTTCTCTGAAAATACAGTGACAAACAAGTTTTAAGATTCTGGTATTGATTAGTTTCTTTTAATCAAGAAAACTATTAACTATAGCTTAATGTTTTGTTTTCTCATTCAATCAGTAACACATAAAGTTGGATTTTTTCTTTGAAACCCAATCCAGTAATGAATTACTGTTTACTGTCTATCAAATGTATGTTATGACAAAAATTATCTATGATAAATTAATTTAATCCAGTTTTTGGTCAATTTGTTTTTGAACAGGGAGTATCATGCTCTTTTTACCACAATCATCCTAATCTAAACCATGGTACTCTTCAATGTTATGGTCATAATACAGGCTGGGATTTGGAAGATCTTGTAAAGATTGGAAGAAAAATCAAAGTAAGTCTGTTAACTTCTAAGCTTGCTTACTTCTTTCAAAATTATAGCTGAATGATTAACGAATTTATTAATCAATTAGTCGCTATTTTACATTTAGCTAATTTGTTACTTTCATAAACTGGCTACAAAAAATGATCAGTTGACCAAAGTGTCTTCTATCAAAAAAAAGATAGTGGCAGTCATCAATTATTTGGATGTTAGATTAATTAGAAACCTCATTGAGGTTATTTTCTTGAGTTATAACAATAAATTTGAATTAATAAAAATCTAAAGAAAAATTGTTATGACAGTATTTCAATTACTGAATAGCTGGTATTAATGAGAAATATTTAATTTAGTTCATTTTTTTGTGAAATTAATCAAGTCAATTGCACTTTTGATAACTGGATGTTTGGAATGATGAAAAAAATAGTAATAGTTGGAAACTAGTTGTTTTTTTGTGACTTTAGTTAGTTTAACACTCCTACGAAAATTGGGGCCTAATAGGCCCGAGAACAACTTGAAAGGCTATTAATATTAGGCTAATAATTTTGTATTTAAATGAAATTGTCATTTAAAAAACATAAAAATGACTATTTATTTCCTGAATATTTCTAGAACAGGCCTGGGCAACCAAAAAAGCAAATTATAGTAAAAATATATTAATTTTACAACTTCTTTTCAAAAGATGGGTATTTAGGATAATAACTCTACTCCAACAATAATTTTAGATGCTCCTGATTGTTGCCTAGTTTGCCCATGCCTGTTCTAGAATATTCTAGAAGAATCCACAAATTCTATATATATTGGAGCTGAAATCTTCAAACCGTGTGAAAAATGATATCTTGATGAAGCTTTACATTTACTGACAAAACCATCCGACGATGAAAGTGAACATGATAATGTCGAAGACTACTCTGAAAGTTGTGATGATGATTCTTCTGAACCCGAAAATGATGAACAAATCGCGCCATACTCTTCTGAAAGTGAAGAAAGTTATCAAGAAGATCTTACTACAATGCCAGTGAATGAACTTTTGTCCAAAGATAAGAATTTTAGTTATTCAACAACACCTTCAAGGATTAACAGGAGAACTGCAGCTCTCAATATATTCAATGGGAACCCAGGCATTACAAGGCAAGCTGCTCCAAGAGTCTCTACACCATTCAAAACATTCAAAATTTTCATTTCTGATAATATGATGGAACAGATCATTCACTCAACAAACACCGTCATGAAAGAACCAATTTTTGAAGAAGACCTCTGGAAATGAATCACAGCTAATCTTTTCCTTGGAATAAGCAAATCCAAAAATGCATCGATAGACGAAATGTTTTCAACTGAATTCGGTTTGCTATTTTTGCGAAAACTGATTACATAAGACAAATTCAAAAAAATATGCTCAAAATCAGATTTGACATCCACTCTCAAAGAAATAGAGAAATCAAAGATGCTGCCATCTCTGGAGTCTGGAATTTTTTCATTGAAAATTGCAAAAACAGTTACAACCCAAGCGAATACCTGACAGTGGATGAACAACTATGTAACTTCAAAGGAAGAGTTGGCTTCAAATCATATTCCGACAAACCCAGCCAAGTATGGAATAAAGATTTGGTGCCTAACAGATGCAAAGACAAGTTACCTCCTCAATGCTTAAATTTATACTGGAAAGGTTGAAAATACGACAGAAACAAATCAAGGAGAAAGAATAATCAGAGAACTGAGTCAGCCATTTCTTGGAAAAGGAAGGACAATAACGACAGATAATTTCTTCACAACAATGACACTTGTCAAGTACCTACGAACCAAAAGAACAGGACTTGTTGGAACCATATAGAAATCAAGAACCTTCCTGCCTCCTGAAATAAATGCAAATTCTAGAGAGTTATCACCAAAGATTTTCTACCATGACGACATCACTCTTCTCAGGCACTCAGACAAACCAGGAAAATATGTGCTACTACTGAGTTCTCAGCATCAGTCTGGTGAAGTAGAAGAGAATGGAAAGCCCAAAATCGTCAATCTTTATAATGCAACAAAGGCAAGTGTCGACACTCTCGATCAACTGGTGAGATATTATACAACAAAGAGGCGATCAAAGCATTGGTCAGTCTGCATATTCTATAACATTCTAGATCTTGCTGCGTACAATGCTTTCATTCTATACTCGACAAAACATCCAGAATTTTTTCATCAACATAAATCAAGAGCCAGAAGAGAATTTATATGGCAATTGGTGCTTGAAATCAAAGAAATTTACTGCAAAGATAATGACAAAACAACCTCATGTGAACCGCCTGCAAAGAGGCCAAAAAGAGGACGATGCCATTTGTGCGGCAGATCAAAAGATAGACAGTCGAAAATTGTTTGCTCAAATTGTAAAAAACATGTTTGTCGGAGCCATTCTAAAGTTGTTTGAAATGAATGTTGCTAAATCACTGTGTTTTTATTGGAAAAATATATGGGACCTGATAGGCCCCAAAATCACTTTAGTGGATGTAAATATTTTTTTCGTAGGAGTGTTAATTGTAATTTTTATTAATCAATCATTTTCCATGACTAACTGGTGAAATCAGTGTTTATAAGTAACCAATATAATCTCCCAGCTCTTTCACAAGTTATTCTGTTTATTCAAGAACTACTAATGTGGTGTTTCCTTAACATTTTTGTGAAGTTTTATGAACTTGTGGGTTTTATGACTTTTGGTTTGAGAGTCCTAAAGGAGAGATGAATCACACCAAAAATACAAGTAAAAAATACAATTAATATTACAATTACTCCCACTAATTATTGCTGGTGTTTCCTGCCTATCTTTGTATATAGAAAATGACTAATTTCACCAGTTTTTGGTCACTTTTTTACATAAATTGTTCTAGCCAGGCAAGCAAAAACATAAAATTATTCAATATGCATACTGCAAAATTAGTGAATATTACATAAGTTTAAATTTGGGAATTATTCTAAGTATTACAGGTCCTATTTTTAAATAAACTAATTTTCTATTGGATTTATTGTTTTGATTTCAAAATTTGTGTGCGCCTTTGCAAGATTTTCACATTTTGGAAACAAAGGTTATGGACAAATAATGTTGACTAAGGTATAACAGTGAAATATGAAAACATGTAAATTGATTGGACTGAAGTTATATTTAACTTAATGTTTTATACTGCAGGCCTGTCCCTATTTTGGAACACGGAATCTAATGAAAGATGCCAATATAATTTTTTGTCCTTACAACTACTTAATTGATCCATTAATTAGAGCAATAGTAAGTATTATTCCAACTATACATTTAATCTATTACTTAGAACTATGATAAGTAATAATTTGACCAATTGAGTCGTTAATGACTACTACAATAAATATTATATACAACAAGTATATAATTAATTCACTAAATATAGCTTTTGTGTATTTTACTACAATTATATAATTCATCCATTAATTAGAGTTACATTAAGTAATATTATGACTAATTACACAATGTAATAAAATTTTTACTTTTTCTTGTTCCTGGGCAGAAAGTGTTATTTTCCAGTTGCTTATACCTAACGTAAATGGAAAAGTTCTATTTTTCTCTTTAAACTTTGCTTTTCTGACTTGGGAGCATAAAACAAAAACATGATGGGAGACTGTATTTAGGGTAAGATACGTGAAAGTGATTTACTTCTGAACATCTTTGTTCATTTCTGTATAACTTTAGTATAAATACATGTGAATCTTGATTCATAGGTTGTTTTATTCAGACCTTATGTATATAAAAATGTGCAAATTTGCCTGTTTTTACATAGAAATATATTAATTTCTAAATTTCATTATCGAGGTTACAAAAGCAAAGTTTGAAGGGATTAACGGCCATTTCCTGTACTTTTACAACATAAGCAATTAAGAAATAATACATACTATCCAGGAACACAAATTATGTTACATAGTGTTATCATCAATAAGAGATACTGTGAGTATTATTGCAAAGATATAATTGGTTCATTAATTAGCTACAATTAGTAACAGTATGATTAATTGTTATTAATAAGAGCTGCAATAAATATTATTACAACTCTAAATGGTGTTAGAGATAAAGTATTATTACAATCATATGATTTATGCATCCATTGGAGCTACACAAACAAATATTATTACTATTTAATTGTCATTAATAAGATCTATGGTAAGAATTATTATGACTGTTTTATTCTCATACAAAAGAGCTCCAGTAAGTATTATTACTAATGTATAATTGATTTATTGATGTTATTTTTAAAAGATCATGATTTGATTTTCTTTCTCAATTTTCTATTTTTATTGTATTTTAATTGCTAGAGCTAGAATTTCATAAATTCAAGCTTTTCAAAGCTTGGTATCTTTGGAAACATTAAAATTAGGTGACATGTTAAGTGAATTGGGTTTTGTTTTGTTTGTAAGTTTCACTTGAAAGTTAAAACAATTTAAAAAGCTATTTTTATCAGTTTTCCTACCTGTTTAGTGACAAAAAAAGTTGTGACATTCTTAGTGAAAAGCATTTTCATAAAACATTCTTCCTGGTGATGATGTTTGACACTATGTAATGCTACAAAGATCTAACTACTTTTATAATTATATCAGCTCATGTTTTAACTATTTATGATTAACAGTGAAGGCTAATGTTTGTTTATGAAGAGAAACATTAATAGCGAAAAGGAAATTCCTGGCATGAAGTTTAAATTATGGAATTAAATTTTGTAAGAAAATACTATTTGGATTTGTATAGTATTTTTATTTTGTTACAAAAGAACTAATGGTGTTTTTGTGTCTGTATTTCATATTGATATAAATATGATATAATGTAAATTTGATATAAATTAAATCTAATCTTCACTTAATGTTTATTCTAGTTGGACATTAGTCTTAACAATCACATTATTGTGCTAGATGAAGCTCACAATATTGAAGATTCTGCACGAGAGGCAGCAAGTTTTACTGTGTCACAAGAACAATTACAAGAAGCCATGAAAGATCTCGAAGAAATGGGTAATTTTATGTGTATCTTTGCACATTTTTAAAGTAAATATCCAGTTAATATTAATGTGTGTTAATTCTCAATACATACTTTATCAGGTTGTCCAGAAATAAATGATGGAATTATCACGATGACATTTAGAAGCTTAGTATTGAGTAACTTATCATTAGTTGGTTGGTTTAATCCGACATTTGTCACTTACAAGGTATCTTAATTGTTTGCTGTTTTAACTCTACTCAGAGTAAGTTTCATAATCCCTAAGACAGCATGGACAAGGACTTTTATGTACAACTTCAAACTTGGACAAAAAGCTACTGAAACTATATGGAACATCAACCAGGCATTCAGTCATGGATCTGTTACTGAACATACAGTTCAGCGTTGGTTCCAAAGGTATTGGCATGGAGATGAAAGCTTTCAAGACTTCAAAGGTCATAGAAGGAACTCATCAGATTACAAAACATTAAGGGAAGCAGTTGAGACAGACCCTCACACAACAGTACATGAGCTTGTAGGAAACCTAGTCATGAGCAAATTAAGCATTTTTGATGCTCCAAATATTGAACAAACTGGGAAGAGAGGTTCTGTCTCATCTCCCTTATTCCCCAAACCTTTCCCTACTGATTTTTATTTTTTTCAAACACTTTGACAACTTTTTGAACAATAAATGCTTTCAAAACCAGGAAGCTCCAGAGAAGCTCTCAGGGAATTCATTTTACATAGAAGTTCTGATTTCTATAGCAGGAGTATAAACAGCATTGTTACACATTGTCAAAAGTGTGTTGAAGCAAATGATGCTTACTTTAATTAAAATACATTTTACAACACTAGTTTATACTTTTCCAAACTTCACAGTTGAAAAACGACATTTATTTTTGGACAACCTAATATCTTTTTGTTCTATTTAAAGTTGTTTTTTAGATTTAATACTTGTAACTTTCAGTATAGTGTGTATATCTTCACACAGTTTGGCAGTCTTTCAGTTAATAAGTCTTTCACATACAAAAAAAATCATGTATTTTTAATGAAGTACTTTTAATAAAATATATAAAAATATGTCCTTGAATTCAATGAGTATTTGTTTTTCTTATTCCATGTGCAAAGTATTTTTCACATTAAAATTAAAAATACTTTTTTTCATCTCAAATTGCCTTTGTGTAATACCTTAAAACTTTCTAAGTGCCATTATTCAGTAAAACTTTATAATTTGTCTGTTATTTTCTCTACCCTACTTTAAAACAGAATTAATTAATTAATTTAACTGATCTCATAACCACAAACAAAAAAATTAAAATAAATCTAAATTACCTTTTTATCTCTTTATCAAATGACATGTAACATGAAACTACATTAATTTATTCTAAGTGGCTCTGAAGTCACAACAGTATACCTCTATTTATAATTATATTTTATTATTCTATTGCTCTTTTTATTGTTGTTTGTGTCAAACTACTGTCTGTGCCGTTATAAGATGTATCATAAATCACTCAGAATGTACAGCTTTCATTAACTAATGAATTATATTATCCACGAGCTACTACAAGCTGGTTGCAGTTGTGCACCTATTGAAACATTGTATGTGAATAAACTTAACAGCAAAACATAGTTAATACATGAAATTTTAATATTTTGTAATTTCTTAATTTCTAAAGAAAGTACTTAATGTTTGCTACATTTTTCCCGTTTTTTTTATCACTGATGTCTTAGATTTAACATACTTAACTCACTGTAGGTTAGATATTACTTAGAAAAATCTAATTTTTATACCTTTTGTTTGTGAACTGAAACATAACCTAGAAATTCAGGATCACTTTCCATGCCCACTTGTCATGTCCTCTCTAATGTTTTGTCTTTGTCATTTATAACAAATAGACAGAGTTTTAATTTATTGGGTGATGCATAATGCTAGGATGTGCTCAGTACAGAGTTTTAGTTATTTTGCCTACAGTTTTTTTTATTGGGTTCTGATCAAGTAGCTAGGGGAATTATTTTTAAGCACTTATTCCTTATTGAGAAAGCCAGTTAAATTGTGCAAGTTTTATGAAATTGTTTACTTTGTACATGTTGTCATTTGTTCTTATGTATATTCTTCAAATAAAGAATAAATGAGCAAATACCATTGTTAAATTTTGTCAGTGAACCAAAAGCTAAACAAGAAGCTCAAATATAAATATTAATTTTTTTATTGTTATAAAAGTAAATAACGTGTAAAAATTAGAAACTTGCTTAAATTATGTAAGGTAATGAAAGATAATAGTAAGACAAATTTTGTTCTAGACGTGCTCAGTAATAGATTGTGCATAAGATTATTCAATGCAATAATTTTAGTTAAGTATTTATCAAATAATTTAAAGCTTGTATTGTAGAATTATTAGTAAGATTCAGTTCTAAAGGTAATAAAACTGCTAAATTAAGTAGAAACAGGTGTATCCTCTATTAGTTGTAACTAAATTGTAGCTTTTATTACAATCACTGTTATTCAAGAAGAAATAATAAAGGTAATTTATCTGTATTTTATATAGTTTGTGGTTGTTACAAGGTGGTGTAGAGAAAATAACATAAAATATAGTTTTACTGAGAAAAAATGTTTCATATTGCTCAGGAAGATTTAGAGGTGATTCAAATGCAATTTGAAAATTATAATGTAAATAAAAGTACTTTTAATCTTAGCAAGAAAAATTGCTTTGCACTTGGACCATTCAGTATTCTGATTCAATGTATTCATAAACAAATCTAGTAAAAACACATTAAAACATTAAACATTTTATGTATAAACAACTTAGTCTGCCAAATTTTGTAAAAGCACATTAAATGTTTTGAGAGCTTCATGGTGGTTATAAGATCATTCAAAATATGCTCATAATCATGAATGTTTAATATCTGTACTGTTGTTATTGTTGGTGATGAAGTTCTTGATGCATTTGTGCAGATATGACAGGTGACCAATTTTTATAATCTATCAGTGAAAATTCTCAGGGGATTTATTTAAGCAATAGAATTATACAGTTTTTGTATTTGTAAAGTATTAACTAAAGTAAAAAAAATCACGAAGTAATGCCAAAATATAGGCAACTTTAAAATTTTATGAAGAATGTAATAGTATGATCAAGATGATTTTTTTTTCACAGCTCAAGTGGGATTTCAGCCAGAAAGCAGTCTAGTTTTAGCAAGATTGGTAAGATATTTTGATGTGAATTAGACTTGTACACTCTGTTTGTCCACATTTAAACTGTTCTACATTGTAATGGATAAGCTGCTTCCATTCAAAATCCCAATAGGAAAGTTTGGTTTATGTGAATGTTTTTTACCTATGTCCAATATTTTCTACACTTTTAATGTATGTTTGTGTTATTTATCTAAACCCTAACATTCCTTAGAAAATTTTGGTGTATGTAGATGTTGTTTATCTACATCCAAACTATATATCGTGCATTTTAGTAGATGTTATTTAGCTCTATCCAAATTGTTCTTGTTTGAAGCCTTCATTGCTAACTATAACCTCTTCCACTTAATTTATTTGTGTATTTATGATATATTTCATATAAACCATTTTATTAAGAAATTGTACTTAGACCTTCATAAATATGTAGTCTGGAATAACAGAAAACAAATTTTTTTATTCATGATTGTAAAGTTTCAAGATAAATGTTCATAATTTACTTTTTTAGCTCTAAAGTTGTTGGATTTCTTTTATATTTTTAAAATTTTTATCAGAATTACTCTGAGTTTTCAACACAGATCAATTCTGAGATCACATTTAGGATGCTGTTGTTTGTGGGGCATTTTATTTTGTGCAAATAGTTTTTGAGTATTCTGTTGAGGATGAAATTAATTTTGCATTCTGTAATGCAGAACAGTGGTGGGCATTTCATCTTTTGAAATTTCACATTTATATCTTAAAATAGCTGTTGTTAAGTTGTGTTATATAATGTTTAAAGTATTTAAATAAAATTTTAAGTAGTGTTGTTTGCAAAAGGGTACAGATTTTAAAAATGTTTATAGCTGTTCTTGTGCATGTAATTGGTGAGAAATTATCTTCTTGTTTCACTCCACATGATCATATTTCTGTTCATGTTGTTCTAACAAGATCTTGACGTCAACAAAAATGTCAGTTGGACTTTTCACTTACATGTAATCAAGATGTTGCTTTAACATTAAATTCATGAGAAAATGTTCCTCATTTATCCAGGAAGTTACATTCATTGCAGATTTCTTACTTCACTTCTTTTAGCACATTGTCTTAAGGTACTGAATTTTGTCTTTTTTTATAATGTACACACTCACAAATTAAAAGTATTGGGTTAGAAATATTGAAGAATACCAATACCAACTGATCTTGTAAGGATTTCCTGAATGTACAGATGTGTGTTTTAATACAGTATCTTGTACATTTGCAGAAGCAGGAAATGGAAGGCTAATGGCTTTCATTAAGAATCTATGCCAATAAAATGCAGTTCTAGTTGAGAAAAGCTATTTTGTGGGAGGAGGTATCTGTTGTAAATACATTTTCAGTGCAGGAAAATGCTAAACTTTCATTAATGTTTCTGAAAATAAAGCAAATTTAAACAGTTCTCTTGAAATTATAATAGTAAGCTTATAACAATTTTATTTGATACAAAGTATTATATATTTGAGTAAAGAAATTGAGTTTTAATATGGAATTGCATAGTACGATTAAATTAGGGAATCAAATTCACTTATCTTTACATAAATAAAAAAACCTAAGGTATCCTCAAAAGTTCTCTACCTTCTATGAATACTTTGGTTATTAGTTTTTGTAATTATCTGTAACTAGTTTTGGATCCTGCATGTTTTATGTATGGTAAATATATAAATTAAAATATCACTTTATTCAGTATGTCAAATAATATAAATATATATGTGTGTAAGAAAAAAATCAAAGGAAAGTAAATCCTGATATATTTTTTGTAAAGTGTAGAAAATATTAATTTTCTTATTGCAACACTCAAAAGAAAAAAATCACACTATTGTCATCATAAATGTCATAGCTGAATATAGAAGTTTTTGTGAACTAACATATGTCTGGTTTTCTAGCTGGTATAATATTCATCATAAATATGCACATTTATGATTTATTTTTGTAATAAGCACCTGTGGATATTAATCTAGACTAATCCTACCTTTGTACTCACTAATAGTTTCTTCTTGTTTTTTGAATTGTTTATGAAATATTCTTTTCATTGTTTTATAGCTGTCTAGTTTAGCTCAGTGGATTGCTAGACTTTCCTCCAAACTTACTGATTATCAAGATTTTAACAAGTCTTGCAAAGTTTTCTCAGGTCCTGAAATTGTAGCTGAACTAACAGAGTTGGGTGCTGGACCTGCAGTGTTTCATCAAGTAAAAGTAAGTTTTAAATCCATGTAAAATACTAGTCACTATCAGCCTTCTAGTACTGGAAAAATATCTGATAATTGAGGGATTTTCTTTCCCTAAATTGTTTATTTTATGAGAATTTATCCTTAAATTTATTGGGTGCTACTTAAATGCAAAGAAGAGAGAAAATAATTCAGTGAGCAACCACATTTTACAGTTCTCACTATTCAGTAGTGTATAAATTGCTATGTCTCATTAATTGTTGGATTTTATGTGTAAATAATCTTACTAATCTGATGTAAGTAGCCCTAGCATTTCATTTCATCTGCTAAGTTATTGTCATATTTAGGGGTGTAATATTCAGAATTTAAGCGAGGACCTTAGGGACAGGAGCAAAAAGTACCATTCATTGGACTGATCTGTTGCTCATTAATTGCACTTTCACGTGTTGTATTTATGTATTATTAGTAGTGGTATCTAGGTAATGCTGTTTCAGGATTTTTGTTGTATTTATGTTTTCAGCAGTGGTATCCTGGTTATACAATTTTGATGCTTTGATTTTTGTCGTATTTATGTTTTTCAGTAATGATATCTTGATTACTTTGTTTTAAAGTTTTCTTGGTTGTATTAGAATTTTTTTCATTATGATATCCGGCTTATGCTATTTCTAGGGTTTGTTTGCATAAATAATTAGCTATATAGATGTGGAAGACATCTGTTTTTGTTTTCCAAGATATCTCTTGGCACAGTTTAGTTACTTTATTTGATTGTAATGTTTTTGTGGCATTGATGCTTTTGGATTTTCATTTTAATTGATCTCACTGTTTACCCGAAGTATTCCTTGCTACTACTTTTTGAAGACAGTCATTGCTAATTTGTGTTTTATTGTTGCAAATATCATTTTGACTCCTTCCTTGCTACAAACCTTAACCTCTATGGAAAGCAGGAATCTATTATTTATTCTGTTAAAATGTTTTGATGTGTACAGTCTAGATGTTTGATTATCTTTTGTTCATGTTACAAAATGATTGCTCTCTATTTTTAACCATTACATCTAGAAAGGGAGAAAAAAATTATTAGCTGATTGGTTGATTAATTAGATATATTAGAGACTCATGAGCTATGTTACTGTTGTATGAAAGTGTAAATCTCATGTTTCAAGAACAGACTTACAATTACTAGTGTCTATCAGTTAACCCTCTCCACCTGGGTATGTTTAATGAATGATACTATGTTTTAGTGTCTTACATTCGAAATTGTATTAAACTATGTTTTGTTTGTTATATTAAGTAGAATAGCATAAAATCTTAAATGATAATCCATATTTTAACAGTATATAAGCTTTAAGTTCTTAATACTACAATGAAATATTTTTAAAATCCTGATATTCCCCCAATGTGACAATTTTTTCTTAGAATGTAATCATCCCTATTTTATCCACCACGTGTCAAAAAAAGTATGAAATTAAATGTAACTAGGTATAAAAATGTCATTGCTCAGATAAACCAAATATATTGTCGTCTTCAACTTTGTTTGATTACAGAGCTATCAAATAATAAATGAGACCCCTCCTGTCACATCCTATCTTTCATAGTTTGTTAATAGTTCTCTCTTATTTTTAATTATATATTACTTTTAACCAATAGAAACTCAGTGTTTTCATGCATCAAATGACATGTTGTATAACATTATGTCCTGAACTGTTAAATGTCAATTTTACTCAGAGTACAAACATTGTCCCCCTGAGAATGTTAACAACTAGCTTGGATTTATTTGTAATGACTGTTGTTTAGAGCACTGTTGAATTAAATAAACGTTATTAATTGAAATACTATGAGTAGTATAAAAAATGGGGTTAACTCTGACAACCAAGTGCAAGAAAAAGTGTTTTGATAGGTACTTTATTTCTTGCTTTTCGTGTTTATTTTTTTATGTATAATTATAAAAGCAACTAAAATGTAAAAATGATATTTGCAGGTTAAGATTATACTAAGTAAAATAAATAATGATAATAATAATAAAATAATAATGTTTCACGAAACACAAATGTGAGTTGCCTGTATTAGTTGTAGTATCTCGTGGGTAATTCAATTCTACAATGTAATGTGAGCTGCATATTTTCAGAGTGATTTACAACTTATTAGCCTACAGATGGTAGTTAGTTATGGTTCAAAGATTAATAAAATTTAATTATAAATAGATGTATATTGTTACAAACTTAGAGCTAATTAGGATAAACGAATGTGGTTTCATATGACAATGTGAAGTATTTATAGAAAGAAAAAAGAATTATTTAGATTTATTTTTTATGGTTATGAAGTTGATTAGATTGACCAATCCAGTTTTGAGTTTGGTTAAAAAAAATAACGTATAATCTATCAAGGTTTATTGAAAAAAAACATTTCAAATATATTTAGGAGGTCTTAGGGGTTGCACAAAGTTTAAGGTTTTTGAGATATGGAAAAATATTTTAAATTTTAACATGAAAATGATTTTGTGCACAGACTATTCAGATGAATACTCAATATATTTGTGGACAAATCTTTGTTTTATTTTATTAAAAATACTTCACTAAGAAATATGATTTTTTATATGTTAAACACTCATAATATTAAGTGAATATTTTGTGAAGTTATACATACTGTATTGAAATTTAGAACTATTAAACCTAAAAAGATTTTAAATGAGCACAAGGTCAAGTGTTTGGTCATACAGATTGACCCTATGTTGAGAGAGTTAATCTCATTTTCACTCCTTGTTTCCATTGTTAGAATACAGATTTACAAAAATTAGTGAAATCCAGGAAGTTAGATTTATAATAAAGGTCACATCTAAAGCTGTATTCAGTTTCTAGATATTCAGTTAGTTGAAATGTGTCGTTATTCAGTATTGTGATTGCATCAAAGTTAATGATGCTGTTTTTGAAACCCTATAACTATGTTTGTAAAGCACTGCTAGATTACAGTATAAAAGAAATTGACAGAACCTGATTATCAGTATTAAAAACACCACGTGGCTAGGATTTCATATGTAGAAAGCTAGTAGAACATAGTTAACACTACAAAATAACATAAATACAATATCTCTCTATTTCATGGAATACCACCCCTCACTTAATGCACTTAAGGTGCTCATTTTGGATACCACAATAGTCCTTTTTGGGACTACGTATCTGAATTTGTCAGTTTATAGACCACTAATCAATGTTAGTTATGCTCATTATTCCGTTGCACAAAGTTCGAGATTTCAGTATGTAATTCTCAAAGTGTGAGAAAAAGGGGGTTATACACGTACCTATAATGTACTATTTTAAAATAAACTCTTGACTTGAATGTCAATAAATGTTGCAGTTTAATTATTTGTGTGTTTTTAATACAAAACTTTAAAACATCCAGAATAGAAAAAGGTTGGCACAGAAAGATTTCAGTATTTTTTATGGTTTGGTTTTGATTTATTAACATGAAATAAAATTGATTATGAGATTTAAAAAAAAGAAACATTATTTCATATGACTTGGATTGCTATCTAATGTAAACAGTCTGTATTGACTTGTGTAGTTTTTAGTCCATACTAGATCCTTTGCAGTAAATAAAAATGAGCAGGAAGATCATTTAAGAAGGGTTTCGCTGTCTCGTGGTGTCTTAAATCCAGCTTTCTGACCTACTAAGGTTTATCAGCTGCAACTTGTTTCTGAAATGTATCTTTCTGATCAGTATAAATTTAACAACTGTAAAGATAAAGTATTTTTTTAACAGACTTGCATTATGGTCAGCTGAAACTGATGAATGTTTTAGTAACATGATATGTTGTTTGTTTAATTTCTGTTATCCTCCTAAAGTTATCAATCATTTGATTGATACCAACATTTTAATATATTATTTTAGATTTCATCTACTCTTTTATACTGATAACCCTTGAGTTAAAGACTGTTTATTCTTATTTAGTGGAAGGCAGCAAGTCATTAACATTTGAAAGATTTATAACATTGTGTTAAACAGCATCATAATTGATACAGTTAATTACAGAGTACATGCTCCATTAATGGTTAAACAGTAGATTGGAAAACACACAACACTAGAAATTGTGTTTCAGTATTCATTATGGGAAGAGACCAGGTAATTCATTGTGTAGTTTTGTGGCTAACAACAAGCAGAATTACAAAAACCAGTAATCATTAATGGTTACATGTAGAGTCTTTTCAGATTTATGAACATACTTTTTTGCACTTAAATACAGATGTAAAAAGGTACTTCCACTTTTCCTGACATCTTGTTACTTCTTATCCTGTCAAATTTAAAGACAGTTTTTGGAATTTACCACTATGTTTTTAGGAAACTTCTTTTATTTTCAGGGTTTGTATGAACATGCTATAATTTGTACACAAATGTATTTTGGGAAAAATACCTTAATTAACTTTGTTTTAAAAAAGTCTTGGAAATTGTCAAACAGTTATTTAAAAAATATTCATTAAATTAACGTGTTTATCAGTGTTGTTACTCTTGTTTCAGGGTGTTGTAAGCATAAGTGTACACCAGCTGATATGTGCTGCATGTTTGTATAGGAAGTAATACGTAATAAAAGAAAGATGCAGGTGTCATCACATTGACTAATACATAAGTGTTGCAGCAGTAAGTCTGGCTCTTGTACAGTGGACAATATATACTAAAAAGTATTGTACCAGTTGGTCCAGTTGTATATACAATGGGTAATACATATTAATGAGTGATGTAGCTGTCTGTAAATTGGCATGTTAATGACTGCTCCAGCATTCAGTCTAGATGTTTGTACATTGGCTAATACTGTAGCAGCCACTCTAGCTGTTTGTACCATGGCTACTACAGATTAATGAGCACTACAACAACTAGTCTACTTATGTAAAATGACTAATGTATATTAATGAGTATATGAGCATGATGACGTTATAAGATTCCTCACAACACACAGAACTGTGACCTGAATTCTGAAGAATGTTTATATTTAGCAGCTAAAGAAAGAACTAACTCTTGGTCATAAACATTTGAATTCTCAAACCACTTGACATCTTCTGAGTACACCTAGCGTGACTGTTTTTAACAAACCATTGCTTTGTCATGTAAACTACAAAGAATGGATTGTATAAAATATGTCTTGCGTGTACAGAGCAAAATTTAAGTAATATCAAACATTTTTGACATGGAAAACATGTTTGTTCTTAAGTTTCAATACAAGATGTAAGAGTGTACTTAAGTTTTGACATAGGTAATTGGGAGTTGAATTTTGCACAAAACGGTCTTAGGACTATATGTACTAGCCATACCTGATTGAGCAGTGTGAAACTAAAGGGAAGGTAGCTAGTCATTGCCACCCACTGCCAACTTTTGGGCTACTCTTTTGCCCATAAATAATGGGATTGATCATCACCTAATAGTTCTCTCATGGCTGAAAGAACAAGTATATATGTTGGGATGGGGATTCAAACCTGCAACCATCAAATTAGTAGTCAAGAGTCTTAATTGCTTGGCCATGCCAGGTCCCCTCAATGTGGATTCCTGTACGTGGTGAGGGGACCTCCCAGAGAAGGTTCTGTTCTTACAGTTTATCTCCTCTGGGATCTGAACATCTACCTGCATGTTTGCTGTGCATAGTAACCTGTGAAGGGGAGGAGAGAATCCTGATGGTTGAGGGGTCCAACTCCAACACACAACTTTGGCCTCAAATTTCTGTAAATGGGCAGTCTTGGGGTGGCCCCCCTCAGGATCAATTGGCTAGTCCATTTGGGTCAGGGTCAACTGAGTACCCACATAGACATCCACAACGGTTGTTGTGGACATTGTGTCTGACACTGGTGTTCGAGTATAGTGCTCATGAAACCTTGGTGGCACTGTAGTGCATCCCCTTGTAAGGATCCATGGTGGATGGGGTCAGTGGGGACTGAAAAAATTTTTTATTCATTATGGATACTCCTAAAACAACAAAAAAAATAATCCAACTTGAAACCATCAAGAAAAACCCGACTTCTGGAAAATGACCATGCATTGATGAATCTGTACAGCCTGACTCACCACTTGAATCTGTCCCGCAATTCCTAATTTTACATTCCTTAAGTGACAAACCTCTAGGGCAGATATCCCCATTTTTTATTCATAAGGGCTTGCTGGCACCTCTAAATCAGTAAAAAAGCCATGTTTAGGAGACATCTTAGTGGAAACATCACAGTATTCCAAACTCCTCCTGATGTCAAAGGCCTTGGGGGCATACCCATTGAAGTTACTCCTCATTTCACTTTTAATACTTCCAAAGGAGTCATAGTTTAAAGAGATTTAAGGACTGTCCCCAAATCAGAGGTCCTCGCATGTCTTACCAGCCAAGGTGTCATAGCAGTATGCCAAATCTTCACTCGAAAAGATGGAATTCTGGAACCAACAAGTGTTCTAATACTAAAAATTTACTCTGTACCATGTTCTCCCACCACAATAAAAGTAGCATATCTGATCTGTAAGGTGCCACCTTATATTCCAAACAATCTTGCTGTGGTTCCTTGACCTGTGCCTGTTGTGGTGGTAAAGACCTTCATGCCACTGAATGCCAACTCGAACTACATTGTATAAACTTTAATGGTATGCATCCTTCTTATTTTACCTCTTGCCCTAAATTGGTAGATGAAAAAGAAGTACAATGTCTCAAGACAGTTAACAATCTCGCTTACACAGAGGCTCGAAAATTATTATTACCAATTCCGTCCAGTACTTCTACTACTACAGTAGGAGTCCAAACAGGCCTTACCCTATTTCCTGCACAATCTTCACCAGCATATCTTAATGAGACTCTCCCAAAATCAACACAGTTCACAAATTAGTGTCTCCTCCATCTCTGTCCCGACCACACCTTCTAGTCATTGTCAAACTTCACCTTCTTCAAATCAAGATGTTTCCATAAGGTCCATCTCGAATGGTTGGATCTGAATTTATTGGTACACGTACTAATGATTGAGAGTGCGGAAGAGTGATTTTTTTAATTTTTGGGATATCAGGAGAGGGATATCAATTCAGCTCCCCCATGTCCCCATTCTACACATAGCCTGTCATTTTGGTATAATGAATAATGTTGGATAGTAACTGTATTTGTAGGCTGTAGAAATTTTTTCTGCAAAGAAAGACATGTGGGAGTTGCATTGCTGGTTGATCAGCATGTGCCCATCTGGTCCTGGTCATTGACCACACCCTTGGAATCTGTAGTAATTCGTGTCTCCTTGGGTTGTACCATCACTATTTGCTTTATACCTTACACCTGAAACACATTATAATCAATCAGACCTAGATACTCTCATTGTGCAACTTCCAACCCTCTTTTTAATCCTGGCTCTATTCAATACTGGCTCTTATACATATTTTCATGCATCAAATCAGTCATTTACAGCTATAGATTTTTCTGTCAGTTCTCCTATGCTACTCATTTTTACTGGGAAGTTGACATTAATCCAATTGGTTGTGATCAATTTCTCATCATCATTTTAAGATAGAGTGGCCGTGATCAGTACCACCCTAACCAAGTTCCTCGGTGGAAGTTGGTCAAGGCCAACTGGTTCTTTTTCACTTCTCTCTTGGAACTTGGTCCTGCCATCTTATGTAAATCATCCATAGATGATTGTATAGCAGCAGTAACCAACTGTATTATACAAACTGCTACTCGATGCATCCCTAAAACCTCAACTGCCTTTGGTGGAATTCTGCATGCTCTATAACACAAGAAACTCAGAAACATGCTTAGGATAAATTAGGAAGATACCCCACGCTGTCAAACTGCAACACATTTTAGCAAGCCCATGCATACATTCAACAAATTAGACATCAAAGACAGAAGGAATCTTGGATTAAATACACCTCCTGCATTTCTTCAACCACCAACACAAAGGTTATATGGGATAAGGTCCAGAGGGTGAGTGGAAGATATACTTTTGTCCCCCTTCTATCTTAATATCTGATGGCTACGAAGTTGCAAATGCACAGATCATTATTAATACTCTTGGGACCACTACTCTCATGAATATAGCTCTTTGAACTTATCCCCTTTCTTTTTAGCTTTTAAAACACAGATGGAGCATCTGCCTCTTTCCTTTTCAACTGACCATTCTTATGGCTACAATCGTCCTCTTACATTGATGGAACTTAAACTTGCAATTCATCGGTCTGGCAATACATAAGTCGGACCTAATAATATACATTATGAGATGTTACGCTACCATTACCAGAACTCTCTTATTATTTTTTCAGCTGTCTTTAATTATATATAGCAGGAAAATGTCTATCCAGATGCTTGGTGACAAGCTATCATATTCCCTATTCTGAAACCTGGGAAGGATCCAACAATTCCTTTGAATTACCATCCCATTGCTTTGACAAGTTGTCTCAGTAAGATCTCAGAGAGGATAATCAATGCCCACCTCGTTTGGTTTCTTGAATCAAACAACCTCCTCTCATCTTCTCAATGTGGGTTTCAAAGACAATGCTCTATGATAGACCACTTAATTCACCTTAAAACATCATTCAGAGAAGCCTTTTTAAGGTGACAATATCTTGTCACTGTTTTTATTTATTTAGAAAGAGCTTACGATACAACATAGAGATATGGCATCTTACGAGACTTTCACTCATATGAATTGTGTGTGTGGCAACTGACCCCTCTTTGTCCATCAATTCTTAATGAAGTGCCGATTCCAAGTCTATGTGGACTTTACACTTTCTCATTTTTTCCCACATGAACTTTGGAGTCCCTCAGAGCTGTATTCTGAGTGTCACACTTTTCATTATAAAGATTAATGCAATCAGTAGCACCTCAACAGTTGCAAATGGTCTTTTTGTTGATGTCTTTCACATCTCATGTCAGTCATCACACATAAGGTTTATTAAACAGCAGCTATAAACTGCAATCAGATACTGAAGTGGATCATGGCAAATGGTTTTAAACTTTCACTCTAAAATTGTTTGTATGCATTTCTTCCACAAACAGGGAATCCACCCAGATCCAGAACTGTCTTGATGATGATGTACTTCCTGTTGTCCCTAAGGCAAAGCTCTTAGGTCTTAAATTTGATTGTAAATTAAATTTTATATTGCACATCAAACTACTTTGTATCACATGTTTAAAAGCATTAAACATTCTTCGTGTCCTCTCTTCTGCTTCTTGGGGAGCAGATCGATACTTCATGCTCAAAATTTATCATGCCCTCATGTGATCCAAACTTGACTATGGTTCTGTGGTTTATGGTTTTTTCAGAACCTCAGCACTGAAAATGTTGGATCCTGTCCATCACCAGGGGCTTCAGCTTTGCATTTGAGCTTTTCATACTTCTCCCATGCAAAGTTTATATGTGGAATCTCATGAACCCCCTCTACATATTTGCCATTTACAACTGTCTCTAATGTATGCTTCCAAATTTCAATCCTTAGCACAGTATCCTACCTGGAGTTGTGTTTTCCAACTACAATGGACCACACTTTTTAATAACAGAAAATTTGCTATTGTTACTTTTAGTCTCTGTATCCAGGCACAATTAGAAAATTTGGATTTATCCTTGAATAGCGTTGCTGTTTCCACAAATCAGCCTTATTCCACCATGGCAAATTACTATCCCCAATTGTAACCTATCTTTGAGTCATCTGAGGAAAGCAGATACACCCAATTGGGAATATTGCTCATTCTTTGCTGAACATCTTTCATATGATCCATCAATTCCTATATATATATACAGATGGTTCCAAATTGGGTGACTCAATGGGCTCTGCCATGGTTTGTGAAAGTTCAGTTGTGGCACACAGACTTACCCCTACAGTTTCTTTTTTCACTGTCAAATCATATGCCATCTCTTACCCTTGAACTAATGCAATATACAAATTGTACATTATATACGGACTCACTCAGCTGTCTATTGGCCCTGGAATCATTCCATGATAGTCACCACCCTCTTCTCATCAGTATCAAAAACAAATTGGCCCATCTTTTTCTCTCATCTGTCTCCATCTAATTTTTTTGGATACCAGGTCATGTTGGTATTTGTGGGAATGAGTTGGCTGACAGAACAGCAAAATCTGTATGTTCTGGATCTATCATCCCAGTACCCACTCCATACATGGACTATGGTCCAGTTATCAAATCCAGACTGTACAACAGATGGCAGGCAACCTGGAATAAGTAACATAATAACAAGCTTTTTCAAATCAATCCTCTCTGTCTTTGGCCCTCTTGCTTCTTTAAGGATTGAAGAGAGGAGGTTGTTTTGGCAAGGCTACATATTGGTCACAGTTTTTTAACTCGCAACTTCCTTTTTTCTGGTACTGCTGCACCAGTATGTGGTCTATGTGGCACTCAGATCACAATCATCCACATTTTATTATCAACAATGACACCATTTTAGATACTTGTAAGGCAGGTTTGCACTTGACTTTGGCCCATGTTATAGATTATACTGCCCACCTCACTCATGTTTTTACATTTTTAAGAGCCATTGGTCTTTTACACTTAGTTTAAGGATTTTTATTGGACTATATAGTGTTTTAGCATGATTTCTTTTACACATTTGAATTTTTATTTTGACTTGAACCCAGGACTGGAAAAGCCAACTTAAGGTGACTGACTGCAAATTTTATCTTGATGCTTCAGTCTTGCTGGCAAGTCTTAATTTTACACATTTCAGTTTTTATTTTTATTTTGAATTGAACCCAGGACTGGAAAGGCCAACTTCAGGTGACTGACAGCAAGGGTGTACTTCTTGCTTCAGTCTTCCTGGCAGTTCCTAATTTTATATATTTTACTTTTCTCCTTAATTGTCCTGTACTTGTACTGTACCACATCTTGTCTGGCATAGATAGCATTGTAGCTTTATGCCATTAAATGTTGAATATCTACCTACCTACCATGCCAGTTTTTTTTGATATGGGAAACAAGAATGTACTTAAGTTTTGACATAGTAAGTGAAAACTCTGTATATCAGTTAATATTATATTTGTGTTGTTTTCTTTCCTTTTAGAGAGACAGCTTAGTATCATCTGAAGAACTATAATTTCACTGCCATTAAAGTATTATTATAGTTTTTAGTTTAGTTATTGTCAATGACTTGGTGAAAGAATATTTTGACTAATTTTTACATTTGGTTTTGTATGTGTGTGTACATATATACAAGTATTTTGTTCATTACATATTTTTTTCAGAGGAGTATAATGACAGTCATAACAGAAGAGAAAGACCCAGAAAGTCCACATCATCTGACACTGAATTCTGCAACAACCATGTTACTGAGAAGTCTGAGCATAGCTTTGACATTTCTTTATAAAGAAAACCTCAAGTACATGCCTGATTATAAGTATGTACATTTGAGATATTGTAAGAAGATCACAGACATTGTAAAAGTGCAGTATTTTACCATTTTTCTATATGTTCTTGAAATACCTTCTCTGTACCTTAACTCATGAAATATGCAAGTTTCTCCACATGTCAGAAGTGACTCAGCCAGCAGCAACCTAGAGAACTTTTAACATTAAAACTGAGCAAAACGTAGTTCATTGTACAGTTTTGCTGTTAAATAAATAAATAAACGAGAATCAATTGATAAATTTTTTTGAAGCTAGAATTATTGTTTTATATGTTGTTGCTATTAATACGTTTTTACCTTTGGAGCATTTACAAGAAAATAAAAGTGTTTATTGAAGGACTTTGATCATTGAAGTTTAAGTACATTTACTTGGAATTTATTAGATGTCAATATTTATTTGTTCATGTGCATTACATTAGTTCTGTTTTGATAAAACTTTTCTCCACACAGAGCTGTAATACAGAAAGAAGTTTATAGAAAAACTTCATCAGAGGTGAGTTAGAAAACAGTAGTTTTTCACATCATGGATGGCTATTTCTAGGTTATAAGCATTATGCTGAAGCTTTGTTACTTGCTTCCTTAAGTATACATTTGTTTTATTATAAAATGATAAAAGTCATAAAGGTAACAAAGCATGTATTTTTAGTCTTACTTGTATTAGTTTATTTCCAGTATATCAAAATGTTTTCACTTTGAAGACATTCAGACTCGGTTTTTTCAGTTGTTTAAATAGCATTAAAATGTACTTTTCATATATTGATGACATCAACTATAATTCTGATTTAGAAATGTTTTAACTCTTCTTTTTGTTGTTGTTGTATGCATTATATTCTGTTTTACTATATTTTCAGTCCCAACTTGTCAGATTTTTTCTCTTTGGTATTACTTTCCCCCCCAGTGGCACAGCATTATGTCCGCACACTCACACTGCTAGAAACCTGGTTTATATACCCGTGGTGGGCAGAACACAGATAGCCCATTGTGTACCTTTGTGCTTCATTCCAAATAATCACTCAATCTTTAGTATTTTGAATTCTGAAAAATATTTCAAAATAATTGTCCATTTAGTTTGATTATTAATATTATTTACATCTAGAAATAAGGTACAAATCAGAAGTTATAGTCTACTTTTCAAAAACATTTTCATTCACTGTACATTTTTTTAAATTGTATTTAATTATGCAGTAGTTCAGTAAACAGATCTGTGAAGTGGTGTTTTAATGGAATGGAATTCAAGATAACCATTGATACAACTTCTTATATTATAGTTTGAGGTTTGGTTGAACACCCAAAGGTCAACTCAAAAGTCAAAGGACTACAGTTATTCATTTAATTTGTGGTGTTTAAATCCAGCTGTGGTAAGTTGCTTCATCAAATATTGATATTTTTCGCTTTTACATGTGTTTCTTAAATGCCACTTATATTGTAGTGTACATTTATGTTTAACTGCTTGTACCATTTAAACAAAATATTCACACCACATATTTACAGTAAGTGTTAGTTAAATATATTGTGTTCTTTTTTCTGCCATCATTATTTCAAGGGTCGCTATTTGAAAGAATGATTGACTGTGCTTTTGGTTGCATTTGCTGATGGAAAACTAGAGAAACCATGGGTAACAGGTAAAAGTGAAAATCCGTGCTTTTTCAGTAAATTAAGGAAGAATCAACTTCCTGTAGAATGGAAAGTGAATAATAAAATGTGGATGACAATTGCTATATTTGAGGAATTTTTGAACAAATTAAACAAAAGAATGGAACAATAAAATAGGAATATTTTACTTTTCCTAGATAAAATAACTTGTCATCCAAAAGCTCAACTTTCAAATGTTTGTTTAGTCTTTCATCCTCCATGTACAACATCAGTTCTACAACCACTAAATAATGTTGTTATACAGTTTACAAAATGAATGAATATTGATGCGTTAGATGCAGTTGCGTTTTTAAGTCATTCAATCAAGTGCGTAATAAAGTGCTTTCAAAACTTTGGTTTTATTCTTGATAATGGTGGAAATTGTGGAGAGGTTGTTTGTTATGATGATTCTAATGAAATCCAATTTCTGATTGAGAAGATTAATGCAGATGACTGTGAATGTGGAAAGTTTTGTGAACGTTGACATGAATGTTTTAACAGAAAGTGATGAAATTTATTTAAAAGCTACAAGAGAATTACAAGATAGTAACAGTGTGAAAGATTCAGAAAATGAACAAAATGGAAAAGATAGTGAGGAAACAGAAATTCCTACTTCATCACAAGTGTTAAATTATATTAACACTGTCAAATTGTATGCAGAATAAATAAGGAGAATGAAAATCATGAAAAGGACATATAATTGGAGTTCTCTTTTAACCGCATTGGAAAGCCCATTAAAAAAATGAAACAGCTGAAATTGGACACTTTCTTCAAATAAATTTGATAAAGATTTTGTGTACTTATGTATATTTTAAATGTCTATTTTGTTCTTATTCTAGTAAATAAAGTGTGAACAGTATAACAACATTGTTCACAAACGTCTTACTTTCCTTGAGTCAAGCAAGTATAATGTTCCACTCAAAAATTATATATAATTAAGAAAATGCATGTTCACTGTCTAAGCTGGAAAACCTGCTTAATCTAGAAATTTTACTTGGTTCTGTGAGATTCTGCCATAGACAGGTTTTACTCTGTGTGTGTGTGTGTGTGTGTGTAGTTAGTAGAATTAGAAATAGTTTTATTTTGGCAGTTGTTTCTTTATTATTAATTATTTTGATAAAGTGGAAGTGGTATATGTGTGTGAAAGCTAATATGTTAGTTATCAGGTAGAAATGTCTAAAGTAAGAAAGTGTTTGTGAGGGAAATGTTTGTTTTATAGACATCATGGTGTGTAACATACATAGACTGTGACCAACAGATGGCAGAGAATATATTTATGATTTGCACTATTTTGCTGTATTTACACTTATTTGTGCAAATGTGTTGTTTGATTGTATAAACAGAGTTAATCTATTTCTTTTTTGAATTTCAGCATGTAAATTTGTTTAATAAATAGACATTCAGGTAGCTATTTGTGGACAACTGAATAGATGAAGATTCAGGTGCAATATTTATATTAGGTATGCTATGATGATGATGTTTAACTTTACATTTTTTTTTCAATAAGAGTATCTAGTTGCCACTTTGTGGTTTCTGTCAAATTTGACAAAAATTTTTCCATGCTTCTAGGTAGTTGTTTGTTTGTTGTAAATCAAACTATTATTAAGATCATTTAGTACTTAATATTAAGGTATTTAGAGTTGAAATAATTCATTTTGAAGGTCATAAAAGTTTATTGTTATATTTTTCTCTTATTTTATTAGTTTATGTATTCATATTATCAATTTTTATTTAAAATATCTGGTGGTAGATTTTGAGAAATAGCAGATAATCCAACAATCATTAATTGAAGAATTCAAAGCTAATTCTGATCTAGCTGAATGGATTATTGACTGGCAAACCACAGATTGTTATTTTATATCTACCTGAACAAGATCTCAGCACTGAGTTTTCTTTGTCAGTTAGAGAATATTCAGTGGATGGAAATCAGTCGTGAACAATGGCACTGTTTTTTTGAAGATTGAATCCTGCCAAGATATTTCAACATGATTGAACACTCCTGATTTGGAGACTCCATCACTCATCCTTCAAATCCAGGTTATAGAGGAAAGCATGGATGACAAATGCTGTATTCAAAGAAATTTTGAACAAATTAAACAGAAGAATGGAACAAAAAATTATCAAGGCATTTTCCTCTGATCAAGGAAAGATCTTGTCACAGATCCTAGCAGTCAGAATATCTCTGACAGCTGAGAGAGCCATCCTTGAATCACAGTGTGGTCTCATTTCTTCTTGTAGAACTATTGACATGATTTTTGTGGTACATTGAGTGCAAGAAAACTGTTGAGAACAAGACCAGAATTTGTACATGAGCTTTACAGACTGTGAAGTATCATGGAACAAGTTTTGACAAACTTGGCTGTCCTGGAAGACTTATCTGAATTTTGAGACTCCTTTACAATGAAATGACTACTTCTGTACTCTGTCAAAATTAACAAACTACTGCCTTTAAAATCCATACAGGCATAAAGTAAGAATGTGTAATGGCTTTCACTCTCTTCAAACTTTATGTATACAAAATGCCTTTCTGTTGGTGTTAAATTTCATTATCATTAGAAGGGCAGGTTTATCAGCCTTCATATTTGAAGGCCAGAACCAGAGTTACCCCTGTCAACCCCATTGATCTTTACTATGCCAGTGACTATGTGATAATTACCCATAATCCTGTTGACATCCAAATGACAATGGATCTCATTAACTCTGCTTACGTGAAATTTGGACTTTTCATAAATGTAAAAAAGCAAAACAAAATAATCTTTCAACAGAAGCTTTTGAGACCAAACTTCACACATCCCAAAATTTCCATTATCTTGACAGTCATCTATTATCAAATACCATGATTGATTAGGAAGTTGAAAACAGAATAAGCAGTACTGGAAATACTTTTTACAGACTGAGTTAATACATATTCAACAACAAAGATCTGAGAAAGAAATCCAGTTACAGTGTGGTGGTCATCACTGATCTCCTGTGTGATAAAAAACATGCACAGTGGACAGAAGACACTTCAAAATACTTGAGAAATTCCATCAGAGATGCATCTTTTACATTCTTGAAATCAAATGGGAGAACAGAAAAACCAACATCAGCATCCATAAAGAAGCCAATTCCACAGGCATTGAAGTCCAGCTGATAAAAATATCAAATTTATTGGGCTGTTTACTGTCTTCATGTGCAGGAACAATGCTTCACTTATCAAGTCTCCTTCTTAGAACTTCATTACAGTACTTGCATTCAGGGTAAAAAGATAGAAAGACAACCTGAAATCCAACCTCAAAAAAGCATCAATAACTTAAGCACATGGAAGGAGGATGCATCAAACATTAGGATTGCCTAATCCATTATGAGATAGAAACATTCAAAACTGGTCAGCATGAAAATGAGAAGCAAAAGATAAAGAAGCCAACCCTTCTTTGAAACAAAGTTTTCCCCTAAGCACTCTTTGTCAGAGGTGTTCAAAACAATGTAAATCTCAATTTAGGCTGTACATCTTTGAAATGTAGTGTACTTTATATAAACTATTGGCTATTTCATAAACATCACAACTCTTCTCTTTTTGGTAAAGATCTTTGATAAGAGATATTGTGATTTATTTTTGCTTAACTGCATTAAACCTTTAGGAAGAATAGATTAGTCAATACAAAACAGACATTACGTATTGGAGAAATGTACTTATATGTGTAGTTGCAACAGTGTTTATGCTTAGCAACTTGAGGTTTGGCTTTCAGAACAAAAAAATCAGTGTTAAACCTGTCAGAAAAGAAAACTCTGAAGGATGTTTAGAACATAATAGCAAATTTCAGTCTTTTCTTTTTTAATGCAAAAACATCTCAATAAATATGCAGTTCTGGAAGTGATAACCAAAATAACAGACAAAATACTATGTACAAAGAATTCATTCTTTTAATTGTGAAGAAACTAATGATTACAATTATTGATGAAATGAAATGTCTGAAATATTTTTGGTTATAGTTTATTCTACTCGAGACTTGGGGTCATTATCTATATGGTACTGGAGCCATATACAAATAATTTGCAAACCACTGGTTATAACATGATGGATCAGTATCTGATGACACTTATGGTGGTTCATTATTCCATCAGTTTTTCAAATATCTCATGTTAGCTCAGTAGAAAAATGTCACCATACCATCACGCTTTCTCCCCCATGCTTCATGGTAGGTGCTATGCATTGAGGTACATATTTTTCACCTTTCTTCTGCCAAATGTACAATGTATGATTTGAACCAAGTGTTTCAAATTTGGACTCATTTGTCTGTAATACTCTTTTCCAATTATCAGCAGTGCAGTTTTGGTACGTTTTTAGAAAATTTCAATCTTTTTTATAATATGTGAGGATAGAAGTAAAGATTTTTTTAACTGCTGCAAAACTGAATGTTCAATTCTTGTTGAGTCTTCGTAATATTTTAAATCTGAACACTTTTCTGTCATTTGGTACTTGGTCATTTATCTCATGCTTAAAATCAGTTGTAGTATTTCTTCTGTCCTGAGTTTGTATTCTGCCTCTTCCTTTTCTTGTTTAAATTTACCTATCTTGATCTCACAGTCTAGAATGTTCTTGCCAGTGTTTGGGGAGCATTTCAAGTCTGCAGCAGATTTTTTGGAGAGTCTAACTGACATAATGTGAATTTTGCTCCACTGACTGGCAACAAAACATATTTCAGTAAAAAAATACTTTTATCAAGGATTCTTTGTGGAGTGCTATTAAATTGATTTCTTCTAGCATGTACTGATACCACATGCTAGCTCCTTGATAACTTTCTATGTGGGTAAGACACTGCATGGTGTAATGTAACAGTTATTTCACACCCTAAATTTGATAAGTATGTTCATTCAAGCAGAACCATCATGATATTCCATTGGTGCATGTGTATAGGAATTCTAAAGAATGATAAGTATTCTCATCTGGGCTTGTTCAGTTGTCAAAAGGTATCAGTGAACATTACCATAGTGTTAAAATTTGCATTCTGTGATCACATGGAAGAATTAACCACATAAAATGGAAAAAAAGGCAAAATATTCTCTTGTCCTAACACTTTTCCACAATACTGTGAATTCACATAAAGATCAAGTATAGAAAATACCAAAGAACAACAGGATGGAAAACAATTGAAGATTGTTTTCCTTTGTTTGGAATGTGGAGAATTTTAAAGTTGAAATGTCTTTTTTTTTAATTATTTATTTCATAATTAGCATGCAAGTTGACTCCACAATAGTGGACCTTGGGGTGCCTCCCCCTAGGGTCAACTAAGTACCAGTGTTGGATGTTGTGAACACTATCCGATGCTGGTGTTTGGGTATAGTGCTCACGAAACCCCCCGACATTTCTGCAATGTTCTTGTTTGGCATTGTAGTGCATCCCTTCATAGGGCCTCATGGGGGTTGGAGTCAGTGGGCACCAAAATTTTTTTTATTATAGATTCTCCAAATAAAATAGTGAAAAAAAAGTCCACAGGGAAACAACTACATTTTGAAGCAATCTTCAACATCTGTAACACCTGTATTTCATTTTCTTATATTAAATTCTCTTTCAAACAAACCTTTGGGGCAGATGTCTCCCTTTTTCATTCAGAAGTTACTAGAGGACTTGCTGGGTCTCTAAAGTCAGTAAAGAAGCTTTGCTTGGTGGAAACATTCACATCTCAACACAGTGAACTCCTCTTACATTCAAAGGCAGTTGGGGATACATCTGTTGAGGCTACACCTTATGCAACTTTTAATTTGTCACAAAGAGTTATTGTTGAGAGGGATTTGAAGAATATACCAGAGTCAAAGATTCTGGCTGGTTTTTTCACCCAAGGAGTTTCTGCAGTGAGGCGTATCTCCACTTGCAGAGATGGAATTATGATGCCGACCAGCATCCTCATTCTGACATTTACATCACTGCTTCCACCTGCCATCATCAAGGCAGGGCTGTATTTTGAGTGTCACACTTTTCAGTATAAAGATTAATGTTGACAACTTTCACATCTCATGTCAGTCATCAAATGAGAGATATGTTGAACAGCAGCTACAGACTGCACTCAATCATTTACTGAAGTGGACCACAGCAAATGGTTTTAATTTCTCTCTCTGTAAAAACTTTTACATGCACTTTTGCTACCAATGGCATATTCACCCTGATTCTAACTTCCATAATCAGTGAAGGTGGGCTGCTTGTGGTTGCTGAGACAAAGTTATTAGGTCTTATCTTTGACTGTAATCTGACCCTTATACCACACATCAAGCAGCTACAGATCAAATATACAAGAGCACTGAACATCATCCATGTCCTCTCTTCTACAACTTGGGGAGCAGATCGATGTTCTGTGCTAAAGAGATGTCATGCTATTATTTGATCAAAACTAGACTATGTATCATTGGTCTATGGCTTTGCCAGGACCTTGGTCTTAAAGATGCTGAACCTAATTCATCAACAGGGACTTCGGCTCTGCACCGGGGCTTTCTGCATTTTCCCAGTTCAGAGCTTATACACAGTGTCTTATAAACCTCCTTTGCACCTCTGCTGTTTGCAACTGTCTTTACTGTATGCTTCAAAACTTCGTTCCTTACCAAAGCATCTCACCTGAGATTATGTTTTCCTTCCTCAGTAGGCCACGCTTTTTCAGAACAGACGATCCTTCATTACTCCTTTTGGCCTTCATATCCAGGTGCAGTTGGATGAATTGTGTCTTTCCTTGGATAGCATGGTCAGCCCATCCCACCATGGCTTATTACAGTCTCCAAATGTGACCTGTCTTTAAGTCATCTGAGAAAAGCAGACACTTCCAGTTGGAAATATTGTCTGTTATTTGCTGAACATCTTTTGAATCATCTTTCCATTTCTGTTTATACAGATGGTTTGAAATCAGAGCTTCTGTGTTCACTACTGAACTGTGTGCCATTTCTCTTGCCCTGGATCACATAGAAGCAAAGCAATACTCAAACTGCACTATTTATACTGACTTGCTTGGTTCTTTACTGTCCCTGAAATTGCTTCACATTAGTTCTCATCCTGTTCTTGATGATATTCAAAACTAATTGTCTTATTTCTCTTTAACATCTACTTCTATCCAGTTTTTCTAGATGCCATGCCACACTGGTATTCTCTTGGAACAGGCTTGCCGATACCACAACTAAATCTATCTGCTCTGGCACTATCACTGTTGTGCCATTTTCTTACATGGACTATAGTCCTGTATTCAAGGCTCAGCTCTGTAACACGTGGAGGTTGACTTGGAGTGGGCAATGTGAAAACAAGCTTTTCCAAATAAAACCCACTATTTGACATTGGCTATCTTGCTTCTGTAAGGATAGGAAAGAGGAAGTGGTTCCAACTAAACTACGCATTGGTTACAGTTTTTTAACTCATCGTTTTATTTTGTCTGGATCTGATGCACCAATGTATTGTCTGTGTTGTTACAGGCAACAGTAAGTCACAATTTACTGTCTTTCTCTTGTTACAATTCTCAACAACTGCACCATTTTAAACATACTCTGTTCCAAGGTTTATCTCTAACATTAGACAATGTTATTGGTAATGGTGACACTGTCCACCTTGGAAATGTCTTAAATTTTTAAAGACCATTAGTCTATTTAATGCTATTTGAGTTTTTTTTTAATTTATACATTAGACCTTTTTTAATGTGATTCACTTCTAAGAATCAAAGTGCGTCTAGTTTGATTTGAAATTAGAAAATGGCCGTAACATCAAATAACTTGAAAGCAGGAAAAATTAAACTTTGCCTTGTTTTACTTTAATTTCCTTTTATGAGTTTTAATAATTTTACTTCAACCTTTTACCAGATGTTTGGCACAGATACTCTAGTTGCTTTGCACCATAAAACACCAAACCAAACAACCAGCAGATTTATCTGACTTATTGGCCAAAATTTATTAATCATGCAATCCTGAACAAGTATCTTACAGGGTGGGAAAAAGACCTGAAAATAATCACCTATGTATGATAACTTGGAACTCTGTAGAACTTGATGTAGAAAGTTTTCAATATATTGTTATGATTTTAATCTGATTATCATTATTTGCTTTAGGTTTTTTCAGATATTCAAGGCAAAATCCATTCTTTAATTGTGACATCAGGAACACTCTCACCTATGAAATCATTCCAGTCAGAGCTTGATGTCCCATTTCCAGTTCAGTTGGAAGCCAATCATATCATTAACAAGTCACAGGTAAAATTTAGCTATCTTTTTTTTTCTGGCAAACATCTAGTGAATCATATCAGGAATTAATGGTTCTGGCTTATTTGGACACTTGTCAATAATAGTAGCGTTTATTCAATTGTTCATAATATTAAAAAGTCAAAGAATACTAAACCAAACAAAATGATGCATGTAGTATTATTATTAGTACATAACCAGCTATTTACATTTCTTTCAGAAAACAGCAGTTGTATTAAGTAGTCTTTAATTGTAAGCCAATCTGCTTAAAACTTGTTTGATAAAAGTAAAATAAAACATTTTTAATGAATAAAAAAATTAAACATAATGCTGATCTTGATTTATAAAGTAATTTAAGTAAGTCTGTTACTCTAATCTGAGTAAGGTAGATCATCAGGGATTTATTTTTGTTTTGACTTTTGTTTAAGGACATGTTCATAAATTTTATGCCATACTAGGTAGTTAGGTCGAATTTAACAACTTCAGATTGCATATTTTTCTATAAAATTTGAGAGTCAACAGTAGTATATTCAACAGTTATGGCTAGATTCTGTATTCATATACTAAAGTTTTTTTATGAAGTGTTTTCATTGTTCTTACCTTAAAAAAATTTGTTATGTAGAGGAATTATACTTCTGTTTTGGATTCATTCGGTGGAAATTGAAAATTTAATAATGAATGACAGGATGACAGTAGCAACAATGAATATTTGACACATATGTTCAGTAACAAACATTGAATTCTTGAATGTTCTCTAATGTACATATTTCATCTTCAGCAAACTATGTTGAATATGGTAAATTTTTAGGTACAAGTATATTATAAAGTTTAAACATTCTATAAAAGTAATGAAAATGCAACAAAAGTTTGAATTAAATTAAGAGACAATCAAATAAACACTGAAAAGTATGATGTAACATTATTGTACACCTATTTTGAATAGACTTAATTGTAGTAAAGTTGTGTTGTTACTTAAATTTGGGAGTTCATGTAAAATGGATAAAATTTTTTTAATTGAAAGTTCAGTATTTGATGATCCAGATGAGATGACTTCGAAATTTTTAATCAAAATGGGGTGGTTAGTGTTTTCACTATGTGTATGAAACAAGGAGTCTGGTGGATTTGACAATTTGCACCAATTTAAGTGGCATTACAGCCACCAGATGTGTATTTATATACAATCCTGAAGTACATGGGGATAGGAAATAGGTCCACAGATCTGAGTAGATTTTGTATTTTGAGTTGTAATTTAAATATTGTTTGTAGCTGAACTTGTAGATAAAATGTCTTAAATATTCTTAAAATTTGTGATTTAAGTAAGAAATGTTTCTTACCTATAAAAGAAATGATCAATCTTTTGGGTATTTGTCAACTGTGTATGTTTTTGGTGAGGCTTCAAATTTGTGAGAAAGAAATTTACCTGTCAGAACTTGAATAAAATGCATGGGATAGCCAATGTTTATTAGTGTTCTCTGAGGTGTTTATTTTCACATGAAGAGGGAGGTAGTTAGAACAGATGTTATGTGCTTTATTGAGAAGGAGGCTGAAAATAAGATTACTTTTAAATGAATTTAGAATAAAACTGTCAAAACAAGTACGTAAGCCTGACTGTGTTGTTTTTTTATGATAAATAGATATTGTGATGTGGCAGTATAATCTGTTGATTTGGATATCAATAAAAGGCAGTTTACCATCTGTTTTCAGTTTCATAAGTAAAATTAATGTTTGGGTGTTTCAAACATGAATAATCTAAAAACTGTTTAATGTGAGTGGAGCTTCTAAAGGATAAACATGCTTTCTTTATTATACTGGTTTGTATTCACTGGGATAGACGTCTAACCAGAGACACTCGTAGTGACAAATTGTTAGCAAGATGCAGCGCTAAAGGTGAACCCACTACCACACCACTTATTTAGTCATATAGCTGACTGTTGAAGACAATTTGTTTTCCTTCAGGGCAAGTTTAAATAATTCTTCAAATTGTTGGCAATTTGTGTAGGGGAAAAGTTCATTTAATATTATTTATATAGTTTCTTCAAGAGGAATGTTTGTGAATAACGAATGAATGCTCAAACTGGTAAGTATGTATTGATTGACTTTATTAATTTTAAAATTTCTTTAAAAAAGAAAAGGAATTTTTACTTGGAAACTTGTTGAAAGTGAGTGAATTTACAATAGGAGCAAAGAACTTGGCTGATTCATAGGTATGGAAACTGATACTGGAGAAAATAGGTTTGAAAGGAATGTTTCCTATGCAAATTTTAGGCAACCCATACATGAGAGCTGAGTGGAAGCCTGTGAGTTGAATGTCTTCAAGAACGTTTTATGAAATGTAATTGTGGTGCTTATAATTTCTAGTTGTATTTTTTTCACATTTTGTGGTGAGCTTTAGCCAATCAACATTAAGAGCTTTGAATTTTGTTTTATTACTGAGTGGTGTATTTTGTATTTTGTTGATGTAATTCAGTTTATTAAGTGTAATTTATCAGGTTGTATGACGATATTTTGGTTATTAGCTAGTTTCTATAGAGCAGTGAAAGCAGTTTTATTGGAGTTGTAGTTGAATGAAGACAAAGCAGCATTTTTTAATCTTGTTTTCACAAAATTCCAGGTTCTGGAAACCATTTCTGTTAAAAAATAGGTTGAGATATTTTGAATTTTACAATTACTGTTAAAGGAAAGGAGAACAAGTAATCACAGAACTTAAGTTGATTGGGGACAATACTGTAGTCCCTCACCTTGTTAATTTTATAAGGTTCACTTAGTATATCATCACTAAAGTTAAAAATCACATTGTTAGGATCTGTACTGTTGATATTTTTATGTGGCATTAATTTATTTAGTTTAATAATCTGCTTGTGTTCCAGGAAGGTTTCGGTTTTTGTGTTAATGTTGTTAATCAGGTGGTTGAAGTTAGTCCATAATAAAATATTTCTTAGTATATTCTTCAGTCATTCACATTGAATATTACACTGTTTTTTTTTTTTTTGAATTTCAAATTTTATTTTTCTTCCAAAAGACGATGTTAGCAGGAGATGTTTATAGATAACAGTTTGTAGTTTGAAAGTAGAGAAATTTAAGAATGACTTTGCAAGTTAATAAAAACTGAATATTTAATGATAATCTTCAGTTTGAAGTCAGTCGTTTTTTCCAAGCAAATGAAAAAGCTGTAGAACATCCCATATCATCACATGATAATAGATTCATTCAGTAGGATTTGAAGTTTAATGTGTTTAATTATTCACTATGTTCAGTATAGCCTGCTAAAGGTGAAATATGTATTTTCTGAAGTATCCAAGAATTAAATGTTTGTTTCTGAATATATACGTGTCAAACGTTCGCTGCCTGCCATTCATCATTATACTTCTGTTTTGTGGTTGAACTGGCATATTTTTTGTAGTGAGACATGTTTTTGTTAAAGAACTACGGAGTTATAAAAATATTATTTTGCTAATTTTATTTTGTTACTTCTATATATGGTATATATGGTATTTCAACTCGTTAATAATTCATAAAGTAATTTCTATAATCTTTAGGCTAATAGTTTAAGTTTTTAATACTTGATTGTCTTTTAGTTTATCAAAAGATAAGATTTTCTGTTTTTGTCTTTATTTCTAACATTTTATGACAGAAGGGCTTTAGATTTGAGATTGATACATGGACTTTTACAACTTAAACATGTAATCACCCAAGGTTATTACATGTGGTAACATAATGCTGTTGACAATATTCAAGTAACAGCTTCTATTGTATTTAAAAGTATTACCATTCTACTTTGTGAATGTTGAAAGTAAATACACATTGTTGGTACCAAGAATACTGTTCCATGTATAAATTATTAACATTAATTAACCATTGTTGAAACTAGTGGTACTGTTCTCTGTACAAAATGTTAATAGCAGTTAGGCAATGTTGGTACCAGTAGCACTGTTCTGTGTTTAGATTGTTAACATTATTTTCCCATTGTTAGTATCAGTCATTCTGCTCTGTATACAAGTTGTCAACTGTTATTAGCCAATCCTTTTACCAATAATACCATTCTATTTTGTTGTTATAAAGGTGTTTTTGTTCACTATAACTGAATTTGAAGTTATAAATTTAATGTCATACAACTATAGCAAAATTACTGTGTCCAAAATATGATCTGTTTTGTGAGTGTAGAATGTTTTCAGGATGTAATTTTTCAATGATTAGCAATTTTTGGACATCTATCATTTGATCAAATTATTTTAGTGGAGAGTGAAGAAATATTTCCAGAAAACTATTAGCAGAAAAAAAAAATCATTGAAATATTTTTTTGAATTTTGCATAAAATGATAATTTTTACAGGCACAAAATGAAAAACAAATTGGAATAATTGTCTAAATTGTAATAGTTGACAGGTCTGGAACTGGTACCAAATAAGACTAGACTTAAGAAATATTGATATGTTCTTTCGATAGGTTTGTTGATGTAGTATTTGTCAGTATCACATAAAGCCTTTTTGCAAATTGACACTCTCAAGTTTAATGCTTCTTTAATTCTATTATATTGAATTCCATTTTTCATTTATAGATTTGGGTAGGAACAATTAGTCATGGACCTAGTGGAGCTCTTTTGAATGGCTGCTTTCGTCATGCGGAAACCTTTGCATTCCAGGATGAAATTGGACAACTGGTTCTACAAATTTGTAAAGTATATTGCAGAAGCTTATAACTGTTTTATAATTTATTTAATTGTGTGGAATTATTTACTTATATTAAACTTTTACAAGTTAGAGAGCATATTTCAGGTTAACAAATATACCTCATTTTTTGTGTGTAGTTATACATAAAATTACACAAGTGCATTCTGTTTGCTTTAGTGTATCTTTTACACAGTTTAAACAAATAAAGATGTAAATAAATAACAAACAATTAAAAATATGTTCAGTACTCCTCCAGTATTGGCTATATTTAAAACAGTATTTAAGTGTTTTATATTTCTTTCATGGATTTTGAAATAACAAGGTGTTAAATATCTTCAGGTATTCTGTAATGTATGAAATTAACATATTCAATAATACCAACCTATGTTTATTTTGTTAAAATTCATATTTTTTATAAGTTCTAGAATGTGTTTTAGAATAACTTAATTTAGTTCAATAATTTCCTCTTTTTACAAACTTAAATTAACCACTTTTTTGTAATTTATTTCAGAATTTTAATTACTTTCTGTAAAACCATTATTTTTTAAACTTTTCTCACATAATTTTGTGTAAATTTGGATCAATAAAATTTTGGAATATTATTGTCACTTTATGAATATTACACTGTTTTATGGCAACTTTTAGGTCGTTCCTCATGGCATTCTGTGTTTTTTACCATCCTATGGCATGCTTCAGAAACTCACTAATAGATGGGAGGTAGGTAGTTTATGTGGTTTACACAAATAGTTTTACAGAATTTTTTGTATCTCACATTCAAGTTAGTTTTAGAACATTTATGAAAAGATTTTTTCTTAAATGTTACAAATTACAAATGGTATATAATTAAATAGTGCTGTTAATTAACCCTTTTGTCCTGAGTATCATTTAATACAGATGACAGAAATTTTGTCTCACATTGAAAATGTCACTAAACTACTTTTTATTTATATCATACCAATTAGTATAGCATAAAATCATAATTAATAATCCATATTTTAATAGTATATAAGTTTTAAGTTCCTAATTCTACAAAGTAATGTAAAAAAAATTTTAATTTCCACTAGTGTGATAAACATAGTTTCTGTGGATTTCTTGTCTTCATTCTTTTTATCCACCACCCCATGAAAAGGTGTGAAATGAAACATAAAGGACTTACTGTAGAATTGTAATTGCTCAGACAAACCATAATTTTTACATCTCTCAATTTTCTTTGATTACAGAGCAACAGAAGAGAAAATTGAACCCCTCATACCATATCCTCTCTCTAGGGATTTGTTAATAGTTCTCTCCAATGTTTAATTATATATTACCTGAAACTATTAATAAGTCAGAGTTTCCATCTATCAAATAGGTATAAAATTGTAAATGCAAAAAAAGCTCGTTTAGGTTGAGAAAATATTTTACGTAGAAGAGTGAACAACATTTCGACCTTGTTCAGTCATCATCAGGTTCGCAAAGAAAGAAAGAGGTAACTGACAGGAAGCTGACCACATGTTTGGAAGGGGCTGTGTAACTGAGTGTCGCAATGTAGAGGGTGGTGTTAGATGTTTGAATGTATAATTTTATATCATTTATTATTTTTAATATAGGTATAAAGGCATTCCTTTATATTGGTTTATTTTGGGTTTAAGTTGTTGTATAAGTAAGGCTTCTTTAATTTTGCGTTTGTTTATGTTTGTTTCTTTATTTAGTATTTTAGTGTTTTCTTTGACTTGCAGTGTTCAAAAATGTGTGAAGGTAACTTTTTATATTCTTTGAATCTGGTTTCCACTTTTCTACTTTTACCAATATAGAAGTCATGGAAGTTATCACATTGTATTTTATAAATAATGTTGGTGTGGTTTTTGTCAGTGTAGTTTTTTGCATAGTATAGACCTCAGTTTTGTGCCTGGTTTTGGAATAAATTTAGTATTAACTGGAATGTCATATTTTGTTACTGGTTTTTGCCAAATGTTGGTTATTTGTCTGCTGTTGTCAGAAATATATGATTTTCAGCAGTATATGGTTTTGTGATTTTTTGTTTCGTGAGATATATTTACTTTTGTTGGTTGATTTTGCTTTCTGTCTAGGTGTATGCATATCATGTTTTCTATGATTTGTGGAGGAAACTTATTGATGTTGATGAAGTATTGTTTTATTTTGTCTAATTCATCGTTAGTTTTATCTGATGAGCATAGTTTTATGGCTGTGTTTATCTGGTTTCTTAGTATGTTGAGTTTTTGTTTTGTTTCATGTGCTGAGTCCCAAGGAATGTATAGTCCAGTATGGGTTATTTTTTGGTGGATTTCTGTTATAAATTGTGTGTCAGTTTTTGTAATTTTGAAGTTAAGAAATGATATTTGATTGCTTTCTTCCTGTTCACATGTGAAGTTAATGTGATTGAAAAAATTAAGTGTGTGTTCTGTAGATGTGAATCCCACAATCGTGTCATCTACATATCTGTACCAGCATAGTTGTGGATGTAATGCTGTGTTAAGTGCTTGTGTTTTGTGTCATAAAAATATTGGCTGGAATATTGGTGATACTGGATTGTTTATGCTTAGGCCATTTGTTTGTATATAGTTGTGGATGTTGAACATGAAGTTTGTCTTTATTGTGGTGAATTCTATAAAGGTTACTAGGAATGTCTATAGTTGGGTTAGGATCTCCGATATAGAGTTCTAAGGCTATCTTGCAGGCTTCAGTGGTTGGAACTTCTGTAAAGAGGGATATAACATCAAAACTGGCCATTAACTTGATTAAGGTTAGACTTGAAACTAAAATAGTCTTTGATGAATGAGCTGGCTGATGTTACATATTTGGAGAATGCCCATGCTGTGTATTTACCAAGATTGTAATTAAACGATTCATATGTGAACACTATTGGTCGTAATGGACAATCTGATTTATTAGGTTAAGGGGATGCTGTATATTTGTGGTGTGCGTGAGTCTGTTTTACGTTGGTAGGAATAAAGTGTTTGTGAAATTGTGTTGGCTTTATTCATTTTTCGTAGTAATTTGTTTAGTTGCATCTCATGTGTCTTTGTTGGATTTGTGTGTTGGTTTAAATTTGTTCGTGTCTGATAGGATGTTCTTCATTTTTTGGATGTATTCATTTAGGTTCATTATGACTATTATGTTACCTTTACCTGCTTTTAAACTTTTTATGTTTTTGTCGTGTTTTAGGTTTTTAATGGAATTAATGTCTCTTTTTGTAAGATTATTTTTTAGTTTTCTGTTTTGTAAAATTGCATTGATGGTTTTGTGAGAAAATTCTTTGAAAAAATCATTTAAGATGTTCTTTTGAAGTGTTTCTGGAAAATATAAATTTTACCTGGGAAATTTGGCTGTTGGATGTCAATAAAATTATCTAAATTGTCTTCTTTCTGTTGGTTGTTTCCTTGTTTTTGTTTTCTAAAGAAAGTATCACGTCTCCTGGCTAGATCTTCTAAACATGTTTTGATTTCTATGGTTGGAATGTACCTAGGTGCTATTGCGAAGTTGGGTCCTTTGTTAAGTTAGAACCTGATGATGACCGAAGAAGGTCGAAACGTTGTTCGTTCTTCTACGTGAAATATTTTCTCAACCCAAATGAGCCGTTTTTGCATATATATCTCTCTATAAGTGGGTTTTCTCGACATCACTGAGGTATAAAATTGTGTTCTGAACAGGTAAGCATAATTTTCATTCAGAATACAAGTTCCAGGGAGAAACTCATGAATTAGTTTGGTTGAATTTGTTCCAGCCTTTCTTTCACAGTTAGAAAGCCAGAAAATAATTTAAAGTTAAGGAAAAGTTTCTTCCTTAAGTGTGTTTTTAATGTATATTATTTTGTGCAATATTTAATGAAATAAAAATTATCTTGTGCATTTACTACTATTAGCATAAAATAGTAGGCTTAAGTGTCTTCAACAATCAACAGAAAGAAAAAAGAAAGATTAGATAAGTACTTTAACATTTATAGTTAATAATTGGAATCTTTTTAGGTTACTTAAGATTAGATTAGGTAAAAGGAATAATAATATAATAAAAATGTTTGACAAGGCCTGCACTCAAATAACACTTAAGTAATGTAATTCAATAGAGTAACATGAGCTGTACATGCACCAAGTGATTTACAATTTATAGTGATGCAGGTCGTACTTAGACATGGTTTATAGGCAATAAAACAATAAAAGTTAATTATAAATAGATATCTACTTTTATGAACTTAAGGCTACTTAGGATAAATAAAAAATATTTCCTTTTACAATTTAATGTCATTCCAAAAGTGAAGTTTAGGTGTTTTTTGTAGTTATGAAGTTGGTCAAAGTTTTAAGATAATGTCAAGAAAATAACAGTTGAAATGTAAAGTTGTACTGAAAGAAAAAAGTGCTTGAAATGTATTTAAAAGCTTTCTAGGAATTATACAGAGGAAATTTGATATGAGAAAATGTATATGTAATCTTAACATGAAAATCATTTTTGACGTTGACTATTTGAAACAAATATTCCATTTAAAATAAAGATTTGTCCAAGAATATATTATTGAAATACTTCATTAAAAATATTTTTAAATGTGAAAGACATAATATTAACTGAAAGACTGCCAAATTTTTTGAAGACATTTACACTGAAAGTTAGAAGTATTAAATCTATAAAGACTTTAAATGAGTACAGACAAGTCACTTGGTCATTCAAATTGCCCAAGCTCATGTTGAAAGAGTTAAATGACTTAAAGCACATTAGAAGAAATATTCTTTTTAACTATAGCAAATAACTGTTTTATATCTGGTTCATTGATTTAATGCATTTTGTTGAATAGTTTCACTCTCTTACAAAACAAACTGGTGGAAAAAATAGTTTGAAATATCCGAAGTACCTCCTAGAGATTATTTAGCTTTTGCAACTAAAATATTTTATGTGCAATTTTTTGGAATTCATGCTTATGAAAGTTCAGATTTAATTTAATTTATTCTTCAGGAAGATTAAAAAATGCTACCTTTAATATACATTTTAATTCTTGCTTTTTATTCATTGCTCCAGTCTTTTAAAACTCTTCTGTAAAATTATTATTTTTAAAAACTGCAAAATTTGTCTGTTTTAATCACTGGCTTATAACAGAAATATGATTTTTTTTCAAAAGTTAAAATTGTAGTCGAGCTAACTTGTTTTAACTTTGTTAATGAGAAGGTTTCTTTTAGTATATATAAAAGTTTTAAATCTCTTTATACTCGTGTACATACTTTTATATACTTCTTTCCAGCAATTTTCCTCTTCCGTTTATACAGATCTTTAGGTTAACATAGCTTATGGAAACAAGGCGTACTTATAGTGGCTTTGTCAGTTAAACAAACTTTGATATGGTTAAGTGTAAAATGATATAACTAAGCTTTTTGCTAGCTTTAATAAAATCTGTTTAAAACTAACAGAAGTTGTTTACAAACTTTTATCTTCAACATCATTATCATCAAACTAAACTTTTACAGTTGAAAATAATGGAAAAGAATTTCAAGAAATGTTCAAATCCATTTTCTGTAGCTGAACCATAGGGAGTTATACCTTGTCATGACAACCAAAGTTAAGAAACAATAGTTGGCTAAAAATCAATAAAACTACTTGTATTCAAGTAACCAGGACTAATTAGTGCTGTTTAGTTTAAAATTATGACTTTGCATACCATATTGATTTCAGGAATTTTACAAATGCTAATGGTTTCAGTTATTTTATCAATAAAATTAAATAAATAAAATTATTTGTTGAATACATTTTCACTCTGAAGCATTTTGTGTACATAAACTGCTGGCCAAAATCTTAAGACCAATGAACATAAAGAAAAAAATATGCATTTTGTGTTGTTAGACTCAAACACTTATTTAAGTTGAGTTTTGACAGATGAAAATAAGAAAAGGGAAAATAAAAATGAAAAACTTTTTAACAGTTAATAAGGAAAATGTGAACACTGTGAAATTAGCCTAAATACTAGCTGGTCAAAAGTTTAAGACCATACTGAAACGAAGCATTAATCGATAAATACGTTATGAAATTCAGTCATTTGTATTCAAGCATTAGCATTGTCGACATCTCTTGTGTTACATTGGGTGAAAATATGGCAAAGGCTAAAAAGATGGAAGAGTTTGAATGTGGGAGAATTGTTGAGCTGCAAAACCAAGTCTTAATGTACTATTGGTGGTGAGATTGGACGTAGTAAAAACTGCTGTTGCAAATTTCTTAAAAGACCTTGAGGGATACAGAATGAGAATTTCAAGTGGTCGGCCCAAGAAAATTTCGCCAGCGTTGAGCAGGAGGATTCAACAGGTTGTCTGGTAAGACACCAGCCAATTGTCAAACCAGATTAAGGCCATTACGGATGTAGAATGCAACTCGAGAATAATAAGACAGCATCTACGAGAGAAAGGCTTTAAAAACCATAAACATCTTCAAAGGCCACTATGAAACAGCTCGTTTCATTTAAAAGTTTGCTCAGAAGCGCTAAATATGGTACGTAGAAAGGTGAGAGAAGGTTTTGTTCTCTGATGAGAAAAAATATAACCTGGATGGTCCAGATGGCTTCCAGTGTTACTAGTATGATGAGGATATCCCACTGGAGACATTTTCTACATGACACAGCAGAGGAGGTTCCATCATGATCTGGGGTGCTTTCTCCTTCCATGGAACAATGGAGCTTCAGATTATTACAGGGGTGTCAAACAGCAGCTGACTACAATGGCATGTTGGAGAGAGCATACTTATTGACTGAAAGCCCTCGCTTGTATCCAGTGTGTTTGCCCAAACTGTACCCCATTGAAAATGTTTGGGGGTAGATGACAAGGGAAGTTTATAGAAATGGACACCAATTCCAAACAGTGCATTATCTTTGTGAAGCCATCTTTACCACTTGGAATAACACTCCAGCCAGCCTTCTGCAAACACTTATATCGACCATGCCAAAGCTAATATTTGAAGTTATTTGCAATGATGACCATGCCGATCACTACTGAGAGTTCTTATTGAGCATTATCTACTCTGTTTAGGACGTTTATTTGGTATGGTCTTAAACTTTTGACCAGCTAGTATTTAGGGTAATTTCATCGTGTTCACTTTTTCCCTATTAAATACTAAAAAGTTTATTTTTATTTTTCCTTTTCTTATTTTCATCTTTTAAAGCTCTACTCAAATAAGTGGTTGTGTCTAACAATGGAAAATGCATATTTTATTTTCTTTATGTTCATTGGCCTTAAGATTTTGGCCAGCAGTGTATATTAAGAAATGATCTCAAGAAAAATATATTGATGAATTATGTCGAAATTATCCTCACTTATGCTTTATTTCCCATCATTTAAATTAGCAAATATTTTTAAAATGTACGATGTGAGCTTTAAATACTCAGTTTGTCAAACAATAATAAAACCTTGATTGTCACTATGGATGCTATCATTGGCCTTAAGATTTTGGCCAGCAGTGTTTGTGTGTATGTGTATGTATAGAAAAACGATTACAAATTTTTCTGTTGTTTTTTAATTCACTGGTGTGATAGTTTTTGCATGACCGTGTGCTGATAGCTGATAGTTAAGTATAGTTTGTAGTGGTGTGCATGTACATAGACTGTCCAAAAGTTTTATAATATATTTGGTATGGAAATACTTCCATGGACAGAAATGCAACTGCACGTGAGGACAAATTTTTGAATGTGAGGAAAAATGGAACATTTGACTTGAGTACAAAGACAGCTTTACAAGAACTGTAGTGTTAAAAGTAAAACCATTATTAGGATTCTTATGTCATTAGTCCTATCTGGAAGGAATTTGGGGTCAAATATAAGAAGAAAAAACATTTAACTTAGCAATATGAAACTTTGTGAACTTTTATATATATTTGGCACCAATATTTTTGTCAATTTTCATCATAATTAGATATCAGAAGCTATCAAAAAGTGAGTAATAGGATATACACTTACTAAAAAATTAGCTTTCACTTATAACTGTGCATTTCACAAGAAATTTCTCAAGCTAATTGATCAAGGAAATAGTTATTTTAGCAATATGTGAACTGAATTTTCAAGCTGTCATTGTATAGATACCAAACCTTTGTAGAAAAACCGATTTATCTGATATAAATGCTCGGGGAAATTAGATATATTAAAATGAAATGTGTATATTATTTACAAGTTTTATTAGTTTAATTATAAACTCATAAGTATTTTTAAAATGTAGTTCATCTTACCCCTTATTTTTTGTAATACAATTTTCAAAGGTTTTATAAAACTGTACTTTGATACATTTATTTAAATGAAGTATACATAAAATTTATAATTTCTTAATGTTAATAATTTTCACTGAATGAAAATAGTAATACATTTTAGGTTTTTTTGTAGACAGTTCTAAAGAAATTTACAGTATGGTTTTAATATATGTGACAATCACCTACAGGAAAATTAACAGTTAGACAACTACACATGAAAGTAACTATTATGTTTTGTTTTTTTAATAGATCATTACTAAATAAATAAAGTATTATTTGAATTACAAAAAAGATTTTAACTCCCAAATTCTAGGTTTTAAGATATTATAATTGCATACCTTGTCTCACTTTATTTTGACAGACTACAGGACTATGGGAACAATTGATGCAGTACAAGGTTATTGTTTCTGAGCCCCGTGCATCAGAGAGGATTAACTTTGATTCTGTGATGTCTGAATTCTACGAGGCTGTTGAAGACAGTGGAGAGAAGGGTAGGGAAGAACAGAATTATTCTTTTTTTCTTTTTTTGTGTATGTGTAAAAGAAGATAACAAATAACATAGGAAATTAAGTAATAATGCTTAAAAAAGCTGTATTTTCATATAAAATTTGTCCTTACAACTGATTTGAGATTTATAAGGAAAGTGTCACAATATGATTTGTGCTGTTGTTTTATGATAAATTATAAATTATTAATTAATTTAACATTTTTAAAATGTTTTTGAAACTGCACAACCAGTACATCTTCTAATCGTCATCTTACAGAGATGTTACTTTCTTCTTATATCTATAATTTTGTCAGCTGTAGCAGCATAGCTATAAACTTAAAAAAAAAGAAACATTTGTCATGCTTTAAAGTTGCATATTAATCAGGTTTAAGTTAGTCATTAACTTGAAATCAGTTTTTTTGTTTTTTTAAAAAACAGCAAGGGTTATTTTATATTACAACAAGAAGTATTACATAAATACAAAACAAATGAATATTGAAATGTCGTTATCCACAATCAGACTGCATAAATTTCTTTATGTATTGCTTGAAGTATATATAAAAAACAGAGTGGTTTCATTTCAGTAAATAAACCAAGTCTTATTTTTCACTCTAGTTGTTTTTGTTATTAGATATCGTCTTCCTGCAGTCTTTATCTAGTCAGACTAAGAAGTAGGGCTGTTCTAATAATACACAATCAAACTTGCCCAAATTGCATCTTTACAAAGTTTGAATAATCGTGTTAACAATATTCTTCACTTTCACTTTTGTGATAATGTAGGTTTCAAAATGATTTGTAATAATATGTCAACTGTTTTTAGAAGTATGTATAGTTCACTTCTTGTTGGAGTAAATGTAATTTTCTTAATTTCCTGTTATTTCTGAAAAGTAAGGATTTTTTGAAACATCATAAATATAGCACTTATAACCAAGATAAAATTGCATAAATTATGTTGTCTACATACGTGTCTTTGGTATCTTAATGTTAGAACTAAGCAGTATTCGTTGAGTTGAAAGAATATATTAAATAAGAAAAAAGTATTACATTTTCTGTCCATCAACGTTTAGTACTACGTTATATATTAGATACTTTCCTCTTTAATTCATAGTGTTTGAAGAGAATCAGGTGAATGGAGCATTGTTTCTTGCTGTATGTAGAGGAAAAGTCAGTGAAGGATTAGACTTTGCTGACAACAATGCCAGGGCTGTAATTACTGTGAGTAACAATCTAGTGGCATGTCATTTGATAAGTCATTTTTAATGACCTTCATGGAAGCATGCATGTCAGCATTAAAAAATTTGTTTTATTTTTCAAACTTCATTTTTTCCTAATTATAAAATTATTCTGCACTTCATTTGTAAAAAATTGGTAAAGTACATTTCCTTTTATTTTATCAAGAGCTGCATTTTCTTTTAATTTCTATTGTTCACATTAATTCTTGAAGTTTATGATTTTAATTTGTTTTTTCGTGGAAGATATTATTTAACCTCTGTTTAGTTGCTACTTATTATGTTAAAATTGTGGTGTTTTAATTTTAAAACTTTAACCAAAGATTTTTATAAACATGGAATACCTTTAAATAATGATAACAAACCTCTAATGTAGTTATCTATATTTGTTAGGTTGGAATCCCTTTCCCAAATTTTAAAGATCTTCAGGTTTGTGATTTGTGTTACTTTAAATGTTAAATCCCTGCATCAATAAACTTATCAAAAGAAACACATCAATATTTGTTATGTCTATTCTTATTTGATACCAGTTCCAGACCTGCCAACTTTTACAATTTAGATGTGATTATTCCAATTTATTTTTCATTTTATTCCTGTATAAATTGTTATTTTATAATTTTATGCAAAATTTAAATTTTTTATTCAGTGACATTTTTATCTGCTAATAGTTTTCTGTAAGTATTTCACTCTCCACTTTGGTCACATATTTTTGAAAATAGCCTATTAAAGTGAAGTATGTAAGCAGTAAGCATATAGGGTGCACTGATAAGATTTTGAGAGAGACGTAATGGGAAAATGTTTTGTTTCATTCTCAATGACTCCAGCACAGGAAAATTTGTAAAACATTTATACTAAATGGAGGTTTAGACATGAGTATTCAGAAAGTTCATTGAAAGTGTATCAACTTCTGAGGGTATGAATCATGCAAGATGTACAGTTTATGTTTGTGATTTATGGACTACTCCTGATGATGAAAATAATACTAAAAAATCTTAAAATTAGAAAACAATAGCACTTTAAATAGGAAGGATGGAGGTGGTACAAAAACCACGTTTTTTTCCAAGAATATACGTATGATTTCCTAAAGATAGTCAAAGTGCAACTGATATGGCTCTTAATCAGTAGTACACTGTAATTAATAGTATTAAATAAAAATTAATTAGTTGTGGTACCATTCCTGATAATATATTTTGCTATTTTTATTTTGTCCCATTAGGGATTACTATTTGTCAAGATTTATTGTTGGCAAGTCTGCATTTCAGATAAGTTACACTTAACATTGTTGTTTTGTTTAATGTCTTGGTTATCAAGATAATAATTATTTTATTTTATTTATGCTTGAAGTCTGCATAACTAATTCCTTTCTTTTATGACATATTCAAGCTGCTGTTATTCCACTAAAAAGTGAGGCACTCACAACGGGATGTTGACACTAAAATATTCAACACAGTTAAACAAAAACCTGGTAATAACTTATCATTGAACACCAAGATATACAAGTCTTTTGAGTTCATTCATGTTTTAACTAAATTTACTGACACATTTTTATTTTTTAATTTTATTTTCTCTAATATGGTGTTAATCTATAAAAGTGTATTTTTCCAATCATTACGCTATGTATCATTAGATGTTTACTTAGTTATTCAGAGTTAAGAATCACCATCTAAACCAAAAATAATTTTCAGGTGTCACTAAAAAGACAATACAACAACCAGTATTGCACTAGCAGGCACCTCATGTCAGGAAATGATTGGTATGAAACGCAAGCTTTCCGTGCCTTGAACCAAGCTCTGGGCCGATGTATTAGGCATAGGTGAGTTGAGTATCATGGTTCATTGAAGATGAGTAAAATATTGATTTTTATTAATTTCATAGTAAAGGTATAAAAGTATGTCAAAGATTACAGCTGCCTGACATGTTTACTAAGCTAGGTTTTAACAAGCATGTTCTGTGAAATGTGCTGATACCTAATTTAATTACTAGAAACAGAGAACAGTTTCTGGGATGTACAGCTACCTAAAGTAGTTACCAGTCAGGTATTGACAAAATATTCTGTTAACTGACATCTGACTTAATTACAATAATAGATATTTATACAGAACAATTTGTTGAAGAGTACAAAAACTGTTATGGTTTGGAAACAACGAATGTTGTTACTTCCTTTCGTAGGTAGTATTTTAATGCCTTTTAATTTTTTCAGAAATGATTGGGGAGCTCTCATTGTTGTGGATGAACGTTTTCAAAAAAACCATAATTATATCTTAGGTATGTACATACTGTGTGGATAAAAAATAATTGATATTGTTTACATCAGGACAAGATAACTCTGTAGGTGTTGTCTTGTATCATGAGTCTAAAAACAGTTAATATTTTTTACTGTAGGATTGAGTTCATAGCATAGGTGACATATTGAACTGTGTGGGTCAAAAACCAATAGCAATATGGTTTATTTCATTTTAGTGTAATTGAAGGTCATGTCTTGTACTGTTTTAATAAATTAATGATTTTTATTTCTCTGTACATTTGAATAGAATCTCACCATAATATATGTATTTTTAATTGTAGCTCTATCTAAGTGGGTGCGGAATGAGGTTAAGCACTACAAGACTTTTCGAGATGTGATGGAATCACTAAGTAAATTTACTATTGCAAAAAGTAATAAATCACCTTTAGCCCATGACAGAACAAACTTACAGCTTCAGCCCTTGTCTGAAGAACTTACTTCATCTAGTGTTGAAAGACCAAATACACACAATTTTGCAGAAAACCTTGTTTGTTCTGAGCGTCCTTCCAGCCCTATCTTATTTTAAGTTTAATCAGTTGATTTATACATGTACTGTTTTATTTCACACACTTTGAATAATGAAGTTAATAATGGAGATGTTGGAAATATATTAACATTAGATTTATGGGGGTGGTATTACTTTACTTTTAAAATCACCACTTCTTTCACTGACTAAAAAAAAATTATACATAGGTTTTAAATGAGATACCAAGTTAATACATTAAACAGCATTTGCTATCCAACACATTTAACATCTTTATTAGCATTGTAGAATTGATTCTGTATGTTCAACTATTTGTTGCTTAAGTGTTTATCATTGATTCCATATGTCAAGCTTTTTGAGGTCAAGTGTCATCTCTACTTTTGTGTTAAACTGTTTCTAACCCAACTCTTTGGTAAGTGGTCATATTATCTATGATGAGTTGTGTGTAGTCATCTTATTACTAAAAAAATTACTTTTCTTCACTTTCCTGTGTTATTTTTGTTCCAACTTTTTTTGAGTGGTCATTAGTACTTCTCTGATCTGCCATTTATAAGCTGATTCTTTGTTGTTTTTTAATTAATTTGCTGTCTTAAGCCACCTGTGGACTAAATGTTCTTTGTCTTTCTCAAAGAAATGTTTTTGTTTGAATTTTAAATAAACCCAAGTTGTGTTGGTTATGGTAAGAATGCTATTGAATGTACAGGTTTAACTAATTTTGTATTTTAATGTTAAAATAGTAATAGCCTAAGGGTTATGAATAACTGTTTTTTCTTGGAATTGTGAAATAGATGTTTTTTTAAATTTAATCTGATTTGTGTGTTGTTGCATTAATGAGTTAAAAATAAAAACATGTTGCCTTGTATTGAGTGCAATAACGTTTTGTACAACTGATGAAAATGATAGTTGCAACTGAAGGTTTTAATAATGCTACTGCAATTTATTCCTGTTGCATGATAGATTTAAATAAATTTCTGTTTATAAAATTGTTTATGCTACATGGTAATCCCTTCTACTATGGTATTTGTGAGAGAGACCAGTACAGTCCAAGAATGCCATTGTGAGGTATCAATTACTTAGTCACATGATTATATTCAAAATGACATCACAACAATTTGGCTGTGAAAAGAAAATTTAATGAGAACTGTTTAAATATAAAAAACTAATATTTAAAACAAAAACTTTTTTTTTTTTTTTAATAGCATGACATAAATGTGGGAAACCTTATTTTAATTTTTGTCCCCATGTTAATGTGTACTAATGTTTAGAGTGCCCCCAAAAAGTTTGAAAAACAGAATTATTTCATGAAAAGAAGAGATGAATTTAATAGGTAGTAATATGGATATGCTCCTTACATCCTATAGAAGTAAAAAATATATTACTTCACCTTCAAGTTAGGTTTCTTCAAAAATTACATGTGCAGTTTAGTATTGTTAACTTTTATTTTTATATTTTTAAGTGATATGTATAAAAATATATTTTCATAATGATTTGGATATGCTATTTTTTTAACTGTAGCATAAAAATTACACATCTTTTCTTTCTCCTAGAAAAAGGAAAAAAAATACATTTTAAATAGTTTAATATTGTATCTGACTAGCAGATATTAAATATAAAAAACACCAATAATATATTTTGGTAGATTTGATGGATTTACTCTGTTTGTACTACTAAGATAAATATTTGTAAACTGTTAGGCCACTATAACCAAAAGGTGGCTCTGTGTGTAGCACTGCAACATTCAAGTATCATATATTAAGAGGTAGGTGCTTCAGAGATTGAAATATAATAGTGTTTTTAATCATTTTTCTGAACAGTTGTGTACACGTGTTATAAATTATGACAAATCTTAAATTACAAATCGTATAAATCATTGAGCTGATTTTCATTAAATATTTTTTATTTTTATTTTATATTCCAAGAATATTTGAAAATAAAAATTGGTTTCATGATTCAACGAGTACTTTTATGTGTTGTAAAATGCAAAGCATTGAAACCAATATATGTAATATTATTGGTTCTATCAATTTGTTTTATTATTATGCCTAAATAGCATTTCAGATAAACATTTTCTGCCATCATTAAGCCCTTTTCTTATGTTGAATAAAAGGGATATATGTGAAAAGCTATTTCTACTCGTTTTTGTCTTCAAGTTATAACAAACCAATAAGGAAAAATTTATAAACAAAACATTTGAAGTCAAGCAGAACATTTTAAAATGAATATTAGGTCTGTCACTTTTATGTTGTTACTTGTAGGAATTTAGAGAAACTTTTGAAACTGAATCTTATCTGTTTTTATTTTCCACTTGACAAGAAAAAAGCTTCAACACTTTGTACTCCAAATTTCTTTACCAGTATACAAATGTCTGTAGAGGTTCAGAGTTTGTAACTCACTCTTTGGAGTAAACAGTCTTTATAAATCAGCTTCACCCTTAAACTAAATATAAATCGTTATTTTGGATTTATCCAGACTCATTTACAACAACTGACTTATGAAATTAATCTTTTTCTTTATTTACATCTTTGCTTGATTACTTCAATAACACCTTCTGTTTTTGCTTGTTTCTTGGAGTGTACCAGGGCAAACAATGAACAACAACTGTTGCCTATTAATTTAACTTATAATTTTTTTTCACACAGTTACAAGGTCAGTAATTCAAGCCTAGGACCTTTCAGCCATCAAACTATTGCACTAATACATGTTTACTCTGTGTTGGGAGAATATTATCCAAACTTGTGTTTATATATATGTATATTCCAAAAAAATATACATAGTTTACAACTAAAAGTACAAAAGTATTTTGAATCACAGTTTTTACTTTACTTTTACTTTTCTAAAATAATATGAAACACCATTTATGAAAATCTTATGATATGGTAGTCTGCTATGCAAATAAGTTGTTAGTGAGACAGTTTTGATAAAATATAATTAAATTTCTAGTTGAAAATGAATGATTTTAAGTATAAAAACTTAACTGTGACTTAATTTATGTCACATTGTAAACATTTATTACATCTTCAAAAGTGCAGTTCAGGTGTTGAAAGCATACAAAACTGTGAAGCATTAATGTTAGAAAACAAAGTTGAATTAAAAATTGACAGTGAAAACGAAGATTATGACGTGAATAGTTTTATAAATATGCATTAATTTAATCTTTAAGTTGGTATTGAAAGTTTGTTATCAAAACCCATTGTAGGAGAATTAAAATAATTATATTTTGTGTTGTTAGAACTTGTTAAAATTAACATATATGATATGTGCATAGATAAATCATGAATATTATCAACAAGTTGCTACTTCTAGGCACCTTTTTGTTTTTTCGAATGGGTGTTTCTTATAGAGATTAAGGTTGTGTTATATTAAATAATGAAATTATTTATAAAGTAATACAGTTAATTTCTGCCAGAAGCAAAACTAGTTCCTAACTAAAAATATATATACAACATGATGCAGAAGTAAATTGATAATCAAATAATTTAGAAATGGAGAAATATAAAAAAAAAAATAATTTTCAGTGATATGGAATGCACTGTGACAATATTATAGAGGTTGTTCAAAGTCTTGTCATTTGGAAATATTATTAATATATGTATCATACACCTATAACATCAATAACAAAATGTGTACATAATAAGAAATAACACATTATAAACGACACATCTCTCCTTTAGACCAGCAGTTTTAGGCATAAGTACACACCTTTTATGCATGTACAGTTGTGCCAAAGGTTAGTGAATTTGACCACAGTTAGGATTTCAAGTTTGAGGTGCAAATCTGGAATTTTGCAGAAATAGGTCTTTTCAAACCCCTAATAATTAGGAAGTGCACAAACATTCAGCTCTCAAGTAATTTAAATGATGTTGCAGTGTTTATTCAAAAGCATACAGATACAGGAAGCATAAATTTTGAGGGAAAAAAAACTGAACTAAGTTAAAAATTATGAAGGGAGAAAATTTTGAAGAAAGGAAAGTGAACAATCTGTAAATATGTATTTAATTTTTATGTACATATGTTTTGCTTTATTTGTATTTAACCATTAAAAGCATGTCTTTAGAGTTTAAGAATTGCATTCACCTTTTGAGAAAATTGTTTTTCAAACTTGGGTTAAACTCTTGAACTAAATATAAAAGTAGTTCTCTGTTTATAGTATTCTAACTGTATGGAAAGTATCACCAAGATGCTGGTAGGTTATATGACAAAGAAAACCCAGATTAATGTCATATTTTTACATCATATTAAAGGAAGCATATCAGCAGTTACATACTACAGTTACTTGTAGTAACTGTAGTGCCCTGCTGGCAGACCAAGAGCAGCAACTACTGGTATTAACATGAAGTTGTCATAATGGCATTTGCTACATTTGGGCAACACTTTGAACAAAGCTTTTATTTGTTTACCACCAATTTGTAACAATGTTATAGTGTTTACCTTATCTGAATAACTTTATTTATTTGTTTATTTATTTATAAAGGGTAGGTTTTGAACATCTCATTCCATGTCTCCCAGTTTATGAATTTTTTTGCCTGTCAATGGACTTCTTAATTACTTATTATATGTGTAGTGTCAAAGTGAAATATTTGTTATGCAGCAAACAATCACAGGTCTGAAAATTGGTAAGACAGTACAGAGTAGAAGTTCCTTTAAAGATCATTCTTCACATATAATTTTTTATTTAATGTGTTTTACTTATTTACTAATTGATAATATCACCACCTCCCTTACATTTCATCCAGTCGCTCTGGATGAATTCAGAATTACCTGTGAAGTACAAGATATTGAATTCAAACTGTCAGATTATCTTGAGGTAGTTTTTGGTGAGAAAAAATAGTTCTGTTCCAGTAGAAACAACAGATCATCTTCGAAGCAAGTGCATACACCGTGTGTGCATGTCCTGTTGTAATATGTTATGGTTTTCATACACCGTGTGTGCATGTCCTGTTGTAATATGTTATGGTTTTCATACACCAAGTGTGCATGTCCTGTTGTAATATATTATGGTTTTCATACACCGTGTGTGCATGTCCTGTTGTAATATATTATGGTTTTCATATTTTATATTGTGTTTAGTCTATTTCAGTCTCAGAAACAGATATTTAGAGAATCTTGATATTACTCCATAATAGGTAAATTTTTGGATTACCTTTTATTCAAGAGACCTATTTCATTGCTCTAGGAATAATTAAGTTTGCCTAAATATACCACATAATGATAGAAAGAAGAAACATATGATGCCAAGACCACAAGACATTTTACTACAGCATTTCCTTGTGTTATGTCTATTGCCATTTGTTTCTACTATTACATTATTTAGATTTTTAAATAAATGCTATCAGAAATGGCATTATTCATAATTTGATAGACTTGTAAGAGGAAGGGTCAGTTGCTGAAACAAAGTGTGTTATCAAGTCTAGGAAGAATCCTCTCCTGGACATTGATCTTTTTTAGATACTGTAAAGGTCTATGATTTTTATCTATCTGCTACTGATGTGTGGTATATCCAGAAATACTTTTCATGCTCATTCTCTGAGGATCAACCAAGATGCAAAGGAAGCAAGGCCAGCTAAGAAGAAACACTATGGTGTGACATCTGGCAAATCTGAGATCAAGTAGAGTAGTTTGTAGAGGATATCCAGACCTTTACTAGTCAGAGTAACCAAACCTCCAATTCTGATCAAAGTCTCCCACAAACATACTGGAGGTTCCGTTTTTGAATGAAGTCTATTAACAGAGCTATCTCATCAGCATTTGAGATGGTGGGCACTAAATAATAAAGAAGGTAAATCATGGGATGATAAATCTCTCTGAGCCAAGACATATCTGCTTAGACAATCATGGATTCTGGAGGATCTAGGGATAATGCAGAAATGATTGCTGAACTGATAATAACGACTCATTTATCTGAATCCCTAGACTGGGTATCAACTAATCACTTGAGAGTCATAATCCCTGAACGTGTTTACCACACTACCCATGGCATTTAGGACATCTTGGTCAGATGATGCCTGAGAGATCACAAAGAATAGGTTTTGACCACAACCATGGATTCTCATGGGAGAGTAAAAATAATTCCCAACATTCAAGAGTATAACATTAGAAGATTTGAATGACAGACCTAACTTCATGAATAACAATAAACAGTCACTTGCTAACAATAATGTCTATTACTTTGTTGAAATACAAGCATAAAATTCAAGAACTTAATTTTGACCAAGTTATAAACTAATACATTTGCTAATTTATTAATAATTCAGCAGCTAATTCTAGTCTAACTGCCGTTTTGCATTGATACATCCTTTCTTAAACTTTCAAGTAACTTCTTGTCTTTAAGACAGGTGTTTATAACGTGATGTTAATATTGTCTCAAGATAACACGATAATCATCATATTTTACAATTTTATGTCCAAAATTAACTTGAATTTTATGGGTTTTTTTTGTGTTCATGGATGTCCTCACTCTTCAGATTCGTAAGAGCTCTTCGAAACAATAATCCCTTAAAATAAGCTGAAGTGTTTAGTTATATCTGCATCTAATCACTACTTGCATGTAAAGTTGCTTCTAATAAATCTCAAGGTTTTAGGATAATTGACGAAATACATATTGTGGTAATCTACAAAACCTTATACTTATTGTCTGCCATGGTAGCAGTAGTATATTTAACTTTGGTTTCTTTATGTCAGTAAAATGCCTTCTGTTGCTTGAGTTTCATCTATCACACTGTTCCCAACATCTGTTGTTGCTGGAATATCAGCTCATTTTATGATTAGTTGCTATTGTTAGCCTTTGTGTTAATTAATTCACAAACAGGTTAGTACATTTCACCAATATACTATTGGTGACGTATACACCTAACGTAAAGGACATTAAAACTTATTTATTGAAACTTACAAATTACATTTTTAAAATTGCAAATATCGTAATTAATAACATTAAAATCACGAGAATATCGTTAATGTACGTAGTTATATAACGAAGGTGAATTTTGATATGATATCGAGTATAGTACGTGGTTAGAATAGTATAATCGCATGTGCATGAGACTCCAGTCATGAAACTTATACAATCCGTCAGAAGCTGTTATTTCCTAATTAAATGTAATTTACGTTAGTCGATGAATGAAACTTGTTCCATTGGTAGCTGATATTCTCCGACTTGTGAAACAATCCAATCATGAACACCTAAACTTAATCGTGTTTCCCAACGACCTCTCTCCCCAGCGTAATCAGAGACAACATTATACCTGGAACTTTAAAAAGTGCTGTTTAACTTTTCTTTGATGCTTTACAAAAGTGTAACTTTAGGACTATATTATTAAACACTTTTCAACAGGAGTAGCACAGTTTTCTTTTGTCCTTGGTGATTGTTTCGATCAAACGAATAAACCTGTAGGTGAAGTGAGAAAGATGTAATTTATAGACAATTGGCAGCGCTGTGGAGAATGAATAAGAGGTCAACACAGCACATATTTAAAAAATGCTTAATTAAGGATTACAACTACTTCCAGACTGTGTGAGGTCAAGTGAAGATGGATGGAAAGACGTAAGTGACAAAGCAGTGGAAAATAAGTAGCGCTAACAATTTAAGAAGACGCAATTAAATCCAAGAAAACTAATATTGGTTTTTTTTTCTTCGCGCAAAGCTACTCAAGGGCTATCTCCAGCAAGCCGACCTTAATTTAGCAGTATAAGACAAGAGGAAAGGCAGCTAGTCACCACCGCCAACTCTTGGGCCATTCTTTTACCAATCAGTAGTGGGATTGACCCTCATATTATAACGCCCCTCACAGCTGAAAGGGTGAGCATGTTTAGTGATAGGCGTAAAACTAATTCGAAAGAAAATTCTCGTTTCATGGAAAGACGGACAACTAAATCAAAAGTACACTTCATTAAAACATACTACTCGTGTCTAGGAAAAGCAATGTTAGAACTGATCATTCCGATAATTGCATCTCAGGAGGTCATTTTCTTAAAGTGCATCTAATTAACGTCCGCAAATGACCATCGCATTTCGTCTCACAAAATTATGTATTTCATGAGTCGCCACGTCCCATTTGTAGTGTAAAGTGCCACAATATGTTTACGTTAAATTTTTAAATTTCCACCGGAAGTATATAGTTTTCATATTTGGAAATTTCACTATCAAATTATGCCAATAATGTTTTCTTAATGCATCTCTCACAGTGTGGATACATTCAGTTTCATGTTAATTTTCACCTCCGAAGTCAATCACAGTTGTAAAACTTACCACAAATTAATGTCTTATATGCACAACATTTGTATAAATTTCATTTGTTATGATTTTCAAATGGCTTCTCGTTTTCCTTAACTAACTCTAGATCGATCTGCCGTCAATAGATTTTGTTCTAACTTACATTTCAGTTGAATTTTAAATGAATAAAAATCATAGAAAGAAATGAACATGGAATCTGATACAGCAATAAAAATTATTAAGCAAAAATCTGCTGTTAAAACATAGGAAGAGGTTGAAGATGTACCTGCCTCTCCCAGGTCCAGCAAAAATTGGATCAAAATATACGATGCACCGACTGTCTTCGCCAACAGTTGTCTCGTAAATGCATTTATGAAAATAAGACAAAGATATTGTGTCGAACTTGAAGAAATAAGAAGTTTTGTCGGTGAAAGTTACTTCATGCAAAAAAACCCATTAACTTTACATTTCTGTGGGAACTATATGTAAATTATAAATAGAATACACAAAACACGTACCATTGATAATTGAAACAGTCTTTACATAAAGTTCAAACTCTTCAAAAGTTGTTTTAATTAAGGTCAGAGTGTGGTAAGTGGCAATCCAGTTCAGATATTACCAATGATTCAACTGTAAGTACAGATGTGAAAGTTATTTTCACAACGGTAAAATATATATTAGCACGAAGTGGTCTCAGTAGATGTGTAGCTACTCGAAACCTACTGCTAGGGGGATACCCCCAACCAGAATTTTGAAATGAGTTTCAGATTTCAAACAGCAAAACTGAAGAAGAGGACTCTTCAGTGGCGAATCCAAATCACTTGACAACAATGAACGATGATTTGAGAGAATGGTAACAGTTAACATACAACAGTTTCAGTGAAGTATACTGGGAGGGGAACAAGTACAGGTGTTGTCTGTATCCTATTTAAAAGGTACAGCGGTATGTCTTCGGATTTACAATGCCAAAATCAGGGGTTCGATTCCCCTCGGTAAAATGCGGGTTTCGATACTCGTGGTGGGCAGAGCACAGATAGCCTGATGTGACTTTGCTAAAAGAAAACTCACACACCATATTCAAAGGTTTTAAACGTACACAAATTTAATTGTGCCTTGGCTGTTAATATATACAATCAAATCCATCTTGTCAAAAATCTGTTGGGCAGGAACTCATTTTCCAGTATGATAGCGATCCACATTATGCAATTAATTGATGAAACGATTTTTGGAAGTATAAAGAGGTCGGTGAAACATTCACAACCATGTCTTGGTCTGTATCCTCATTTGCATTTAATTAAAACTGTATTGACTTCTATGAAAATCAAAAAAGTCAAGTGGTAATAAAAAAATTGGCTTAATTTTGGATGGAAATATAAAACATTTGCAAAACTATTTCACAATCATTTATTGCTAAACGTACGGTATTCAGTGAACAAGATGTATTTATTGTATTAAGTATAAAATATTAATTTCACAACTTATTTGCCTTTCTTTGTATTTTAATGAAAAATTGTGACTTTTCACTGAAATTACTCATTGTTTTCATTCCGTGTGAGCTTGACATGGCCAGGTGGCTAAGGTACTCGACTCGTAATCCGAGGGGTGCGGGTTCGAATCCCAGTCACACAAAACATGCTCGCCTTTTCAGACGTGGGGACGTTATAATGTAACGGTCAATCCCGCTATTCGTTGATAAAAGAGTAGCTCAAGAGTTTGCGGTGGGTAGTGATGACTAGCTGCATTCTTTTTAGGGACGGCTAGCGCAGATCGCCCTCGTGTAACTTTGCGCGAATTTCAAAACAAACCAAACTTGTGTGTCAATACTCAATGAGTAACATAAGCAATTGACAGTCAAGATAGCAAAAAAACATATTCATGTGACCATTCAGCATTTAAAAACTTTAAAACATGAATTGACAGGGCGAATTATTCTTTTCTACTCTGCTGTTATAATACAACTTGTGGCTGGTTACCACAGTTGTATCCAAAGCTTTAAATAATCATTGTTTTCTTCAAAGTTTACACACAGGCTGATTCAGTCATTCAGAACAGCATTTCACAAGATAAATTATAAATTTCGACTTTGTTATTACAATACAATCTGTAATAACTTTGCTTTAATAATGGCCTCTTTATACTATTTATTGCTAAACTCATAATAGTGCAGTTTATATCTATCATATAGATATAACTAGCTCGGATTTCATTTTGAAAGTGTATTTATAATTCACACACTGTGAGACATTAATGTGAAATAATAATCAATTAAAACAACGAAATAAACTTAGAAGGTTTTGGTATTGTGATCGAATGGTTGGTTGGTTTTGAATTTCGCGCAAAACTACACGAGGGTTATCTGCGCTAGCCGTCCCTAAGTTAGCAGTATAAAACTAAAGGGAATGCAGCTAGTTATCAACACCCACCGCCAATTTTTGGACTACTCTTTTACCAACGAATAGTAGGACTGATCGTCACAGTATAACGCCCCACGGCATGTTTGGTGCGACCAGGATCCGAATCCTCGACTCTCGTATTATGAGTCAAATGCCTTAACCCACCTGGCCATGCCGGGCCTTTGTGATTCAATAATACAACAATTCACAACAATTGAACTAAACAACTTATGATTCTTAAACAAACCTGTGATGAACTATCACTCTCAAAAATAACTAAATTTAACACCTACGCCATACTTAAACTATCTAATAATAACGCATTAAGCTTGAACAGTCTGTAGCTACTTTTTTGTGCGAGTGTGTCATCAATTATTACTAGATCTCTGACCTGTTAAGGGGATGCAGCCCTAAGCTTTATTTATTGATAGTATTAAGAACAGTAATGCTTATTTCTACTTAAACTAAAGCAGAAATGTACAGAAGTTTCTGTATTAATTTAATTCTTTATCGAATATAGGCCGTAATTGATAATGGCTTAATAAATAGGCCTAAGACAAGTTGGTTTGTAAAATTCTGTATCTTTAGAATTCTTTTGTATTATTCTAGGAATCCTCTATTTACAAAAGCACTGTTCTTTGATAGCAATGTTGTATTAAAGATACTAATTTGACCACAAATGTTTTATAGGTCTCTGCTAGTTCAGTATTAAAATAAGGTAACAATAACTATGATTGTCTACATTAAAAGCGATTTTTTAAAGGCGATAGTTATGACAAGTTTCGCTACGTAACTTAGTAAGACTTGTACGTGTCCCCTTCTAGGACAGCGGTAAGTCTACGGATTTCCACTCGGTGTACACGGCAGATGGGTCGATGTGGCTTTGCTATTAGAAAAATTCACACATAGAGTCGTGCATTGTGTTTGAAATTCATTGGTGTTGAGGCTATAGAAATTTCTAGAGGCCCTAGTGATAAAGTTGACAAACCAGAGCAGAGTCAAAGTAAAGCTAACTAAAAAGAAGATCAGTAAGATAAAAGCTAGAAAGCGTGAAGTCAAATGTCATGGAAGTGACTAGACTTAACAACTGATATGTTAAAGTGAGATTAATAGTTTGATAGGGATAAGTAGAATAATCTGGTTTGTCAAAGGGTGTTCTAAAGTAATTAATCTTGCCTTTCTGGATTTTAACGAAAAGAAGACAATTATTGGAAGTTAAAGGATACAACTATAGTAACTCTCGAGGCACCATAAATGAATTATTCACTGATACTGTTGCGATAAAAGTAGAGAAAAATAATCCGGCTTGTCAACTGGGTTCTAAAGCAATTAATTTAGTCTATATCTAAGTAAATTAGATACACTGGTAGTAACTTACTGGTTTAATTTATGCTTGTTTGATGCTATGATAAAAACAAATCGTGAAATTTGTTTTGCATGATAGGGAAGTGGTTTTATTCATATAAATATTCCAAGGTAAAATATTATTTGATGACTAGTGAATAAATGAAAATTGTTTACAAGCTTAGTTCTAATCTGTAAAAGGGAAAAACTGCAATATGTGCAATGAATTATCTGAGAATCTTACAAAGAACTTTTTACTTATTCCATAAACAGAAGATTTGCCATTTTCTCAAAAGTCGTCTATATCCTAAAGACACGTGAGTTAGACATCAACCAAGATCTGCATGTTATAGGCAAGTGAGCCAATTAGACATAATCAGGACCTGTATCCTACAGATACACAAGTCAGTTAGATATCAGTTAGACTCTGCAAGTTCCACTTGCACAAAAAAATTCTCGAGTAACTGGTTGTGTGAGGGTCTGAAGTGGTTACCTTCTTGTACCATTATTCCAGTCTTTAGTAATGGCTCTTAAATCAAAGTCCCAACTGCAGATGCTATTATAAACTTTTCAGTAGCCTTTTCTGTATTACTGAGGTGTTATCAGTAACTTGTCATTGTCAAACTCGTGATCATCCTTCACTTGGGTTTTTATGTGCATCTTTACAGACGTCCTAGATATCAGTTTTGTTTTTATAATTTTTCACCTTGTGATTCTTGATATTAATTAACTAGATGATTTTACTTTGCCTAGCTTTTCACCTAATTTCACAGTATAGGTGTGCCTTCTTGTGCAATTTCTTCGTGTGTGTGTGCTACACCCAGAAACTTTTATTGATCAACTCTTTTTTTCTAGTTTATTTGTTAAATACGAAGGCAAATGTATAAAAATACTTAATAATACCCAACTTCTTCACTCCTACCAGCTTTAAAGAATTATTTACCTTGTAAAAAAATTTCATAAACAACCTTTGCTATTTCTATTTCTTTCTTACGTCGACTAACACTTACAATAAATGCTTTCCTTTAAACCACATATATCAACAGTTAATAATCAAGGCATTTTAACATTAATACTATTTGGATGTATTATTTAAAAATGATTAATATATTCATGTTCATAAGATATTTAAACAACTAAACTATAAACAATAGCATTAAATTCGTGATGACGAGAAAACCCACTTGTAGATATATATATATATATATATATGTAAACACGACTGGTATGGAAAGAGAAAACTCTATGTAGAGGAGCGAACAACTTTTCAACCTTCTTCAGTCATCGTCAGGTTTACAAAGAAAGAAAGAGGTAACTAACCAATAGCTGACCACATATTTGAAGGCAGTGTGCAATTGAGTGTAGGAATGTAGAGGGCGTGCTAAGATGTTTGATTATATTTATTAATATAGATATAAAGGTGTTCCTTTGTATTGGTTTATTTTAGGCTTGAGTTGTTGTACAAGTAAGGTTTCTTTAAATTTGCGTTTATTTATGTTTATTTCTTTATTTAGTATTTGGGTGTTTTTATGGTTACGTTGTGTATATTTGATTTGCAGTGTTAGAAAACGTGTTACGGTAACTTTTTGTGTTCTTTGAATCTGGTTTCCATTTTTCTACTTATTTCTCCAATATAGAAGTCATGACAATTATCACATTGTATTTTATAAATAATGTTGGTGTGGTCTATGTCAGTGTAGCTTTTACATAATATAGACCTTAATTTTGTGCCTGATTTTTGAATAAATCTGGTATTAACTGGAATGTCATACTTTGTTAATAGTTTTGACAAATGTTGGTTATTTTTCTGCTCATATCGGGAATATATGGTATGCAGCAGTATATGGTTTCATGATTTTTTTTTATTTATGGGATATATTTACATTTGTTAGTTGATTTTGCTTTTTATTTAGGTGTGTGCGTATAAAGGAATGCATAGTCCAGTATGGGTGATTTTTATGTGGATTTCTGTTTTAAATTGTGTATCGATTCTTGTAATTTTGAGGTTAAGAAATTATGCTTCACATCGACGTGACATGCTTTCAATAAGTTTGTGCAAATCAAATATTCCATCTCTCTTTAAGTAATTCTAAAGTTCGTCTTCAGTGTTTCGCTTGCTATCGTTAATTGATTTAACTCGTAAATTTTCAATCTGATTGATATTAGGTGATTGCCCTGGCCACTTCATAACATTAGTTCTCTTATTTCTAAGATGTCTTTTAACGACCTCACGATTGCCGAGAAACTAAGATAGACCACATATCGTAACAAAGACATACTAATGCTCTGTTGAAACATGTAGTATGTTCCACAATCAATAAACTTATTACTTATGTTTATAAATCGTTGTTTGCTTGTCATATGTTGTTACGCCTATTCACCGTCCTATACTTTACCAGACTTGACCTTTACCTACATTTTAGGCCTGGCATGGCCGAGCGCGTTAAGGCGTGCACTCGTAATCCGAGGGTCGTGGGTTCCCGCCCGCGTCGTGCTAAACATGCTCGCCCTCCCAGCCGTGGGGATGTATAATGTGACGGTCAATCCCACTATTCGTTAGTAAAAGAGTAGCTCAAGAGTTGGCGGTGGGTGGTGATGACTAGCTGCCTTCCCTCTAGTCTTACACTGCTAAATTAGGGATGGCTAGCACAGATAGCCCTCGAGTAGCTTTGTGCGAAATTCCAAAAACAAACCTATATTTTATCACCTGTTGACATCATTTACGCCACATTTAATCCTTGTGTATGTTGATTTTGTAATGATATATAAACTTCGTATTGCTTAGCATTGTATGAATCTCACGAAGATAAACACGTATGTTCCACAAGTATAAACGTTTAATAAACGTATTCCTTACGCTTATAAATCGTTATTTGCTTACCTATTATTATGTTAACATAATGTGCTTCCATACTCAATAAATTATAAGCAGTTACAAAAAGTAAACTATATGAAAAAAAACAATGCAACAACTAATAAAGCTATTGTAAAATATAATTTAGATTATAATCATGTGTCAAGATATTACACAACACAATGATATCAACTGAGCCATTAACCATATAACCAGTATACTGTTAATTATACTTTATTTCTTAACGTTAAGAGCTTCAGAAAGTGCTGTTTCTTCACACCCAAAAATATTTGCAGAATATTCGTTTTCAGCAAAATTTTTTATTCTTCTCTGTCTCTTGGCTTCTCACATAAACTATTATAAATTTGTTTTAATTTTAAGAAACCAAATAAACACAACCACAAAACTGTGTTCACCAGATAAAATTAACGATGAAATAGACAAAATAAAATATTTCATCAACATCAACACATTTCTTCCATAAACCGTTAAAAAAAAGTATACGCATTCGCCTAGATCATCAATAAATCCCAAGATATTTTGGTTTGTTCGTATAATCTTTTCAATGGCTTCCGAAGGAAATTTTTTGATGTTGATTAAGTATTGTTTTATTTTGTTGTTTTCATCGTTAATTTTATCAGGTGAACACAGTTTTGGGTTTGTGTTTATTTGGTTTCCTAATATGTTGAGTTTTTGTTTTGTTTCACGTGCTGAGTTCCAGGAAATGTATGGGTGATTTTTCTGTGGATTTCTATTTTGATTCGAGTATTGGTTCTTGTGATATTGAGGTTAAGAAATGCTGTTTGATTTTGTTTTTCCTGTTCACAGGTGAACTTGATTTTGGGGTGTATCGAGTTAACTTGGTTGAGAAACTGTGTGTTCTTTAGATGTAAATCCACAATTTCTGTGACACCTTTATACCTATACTAATTAATAATTTGACATCTAATTACAACGCCCCTTCACTCCCGTACCCGTTTACATTTTTGTCCCTAAGACATGTGCCCGGCAACGGTCAGGCGCAAACTCTCTTTGTTAACCTGAATATGACCTAAAAATGTCGAAACTCTGCTTTAATTTGGTAAAAGTGTTAATGCCCATATCTACCGTCCTAAGATACATTTTCATGTACATAGTTTAGGCTAGATGGCGCCTTTTCAGCTTAAGTACTTCTTGCATTATACACACCATCAAATTTTTAATTTTCAATTAGAGAACGACTGTTTCGTATATAAAAAAAGACCAAGATATTTAGACAACGACTAAGACACTAAGAACACAAAAAGTTTTGAAACAATGAAACGATTTTGAGAAATCGAAACACTGATTTTAGCATTGTAAGTCTGAGTGACGGTACATTAAGAACGTATCAGTAGGTATAATTTCTTGTTTTTAAAATTCGCAAAACACTTCCACGTTTGCTCACTTTTTATTTGTTTCTTCTGTTGAACCCAAAAATAAATAATCTGTTAATTCGTGGATTGATAGCTACATGCAGAAGTAACTACAATCAATCCTGATATTTAAATACGTTGTTAGGCTGTTGAATGTTAATTCAAGTACTAAAACCTTGTCTTAAAATTTCTGTATTTGAAATTAGTTGCACCGGTAATCAAAATATCGTACGTGCTCTTTAAGCATTATTCTTTACTGTAAAATACATGGCCGAGCGCGTTAACGCGTGCACTCGTAATCCGAGGGTCGCGGGTTCGCGCCCGCGTCGCGCTAAATATGCTCGCCCTCCCAGCCGTGGGTGTGTATAATGTGATGTGACGGTCAATCCCACTATTCGTTGGTAAAAGAGCAGCCCAAGAGTTGGCAGTGGGTGGTGATGACTAGCTGCCTTCCCTCTAGTCTTACACTGCAAAATTAGGGACGGCTAGCACAGATAGCCCTCGAGTAGCTTTGTGCGAATTTCCAAAACAAACAAACAATACTGTAAAATATTTAATTTGTAATGAAACAATATTATAACGACTGAGTAAATTAAAAGCAAAACTATTAATATTTTGCAGTGTTGTAATTAATATCAGACACCATCCCTAGTTACTGATGTTCGATTTTCTCTCTAGTGAATAATCCATATTTGAAATATAAATGCAGTAAAAGACTCATTGTTCATTTTTCAGCCAATAGCATCAAGATACCTGGCATTTGGTTTAATTGTAGTTTGATTTTTTATGGTCAAACGTCTTTGATCTTCTCCTGATATTCATTTGTCACTGAACCAATGTTCAAGAATTGATCCATTTTTATGTTCTAATTACAACTGTTTCAGACATGATGGAGTGTGCTAAACAATTCCTTGTTAATACTGACAGTGTTTCTTATTCTCAGTACGATGTTGTATATTTGATCCAACAAAAACATACTGAGCTGATGGCTGGTTGGACTAAAAATTTGACATTATTTCAAGATGTCCTGTCTCAGTTCCCAATCCATCATTCCCCAGTTCATAAGGCCATCATATTGAAGGAAATGCTGTTTCTACATATACAAAATCTTAGCCTCAACAACAAATTTAAAGGTGTCAAAACTGACTCTTAAACCATAATTTGGATCTTACTTCTACCAGCTCCTCAAAAATCAGAGCACATTGCATAATAATCCACTTTATGGTTTGTGCACTGGTATTAGATATTTGTGATGTGACTGTGTTGTTGTTTCTTTACATAAAAAATTAAATATAAATATATATGAATGTACGTATATTTGCAAGTCATTGATATTGGCAGATAAAGTTGGGTGAGTTTACCTTTGAAACCAAAATGAATCAAATACACAACATCTTAATCAGGATAAGTGAACACTGACAGCACTGACAAACGAAGTTCCAATTTAACACCCCATATGCAGAACTGTGATTTGATAATTGGTTTAGTGGAAAATGAAACCTATTTCAGATAAAATAAAGATTAATAACTACAGAAACTGAAATTCCAACTAACTTAGATACTAAATGCCTTGATGCTAATGATTAAAGTATGAACTGTAAGTCATTCATAATGCTGAATTAATCAAATAAGTGTAATGAAGCTGCATTAAATATAAGTTACTAAAGAGTAATTAGGGTATAAACTACTGTGATTACTTTAGACTCCTTTTAACTGGAACTTATCAGGTGGTCAATCTGAGCAAACATCCTGTTTTAATGAATGTTTCAAAAGATGAAGAAGATCCTTTAAGAACAATTTCCAAATGATGATATGTATAAATGATAAATTTAACTGACAACCAATGGAGGGAAAGTTATGTCAAAAAAATTATTATTTCTGAATGTACTGAGCAATTTACTAATTATATTCTAATTACTGTTTGTTCTTGTCTTGAATTTAATTATAATTTACAATAAATGTTAAGAATCCTTTATTTTCTGGAAAAAAGTTTACTTATTCCAGTGCCCATAAATCATTAGATTTATCTAGTGAAAACTGGAATTTTAATTAATAATTAGAACATCTTTAATTTTATGACACTTGGGAATTCACAAAATTAATGCTTCTGAACAAAGAACATGTTTGGGCAGAACCAGTAAAACAAAAAAAGGCATCTTTTTCTCCCCTTGCTATCCCTAAGCATGTAAAAAACAACAACATTATTTTCATAAATAATTTTAAAATTACAGCCTTGGATCATCAAAACACTAATAAAGCTAAGTGAAATATTTCAGTGTTGCCTCTGGTAAGAAATATAATTCAAGTATGTTTCAATTCTACATACACTATGTTCATCTGTTGTATATATTACAAATCACAGCTACTTAATATATTCTTTTAGAGGTCTCCTATGATGGAAATTTTGAATCTTGAAAGTTGTGAAAATTAAACATGATTGCAAATATAACTGCAGCTTTCAAGCAGTTTCTGTTGCATGTGTGAGTTTTCTTATAGCAAAGCCACATTGAGCTATCTGCTGTATCCATTGAAGGAAATTGAACTCCAGACTTTAGCATCATGAATCCAAAGACTTATTGATGTCTCAGCAGGGGACCTGATGACAGCCATCCCCTAAAATCATCATGGTCATAAAACCAGGAAATTATCAAGGCTCATCAGTCTTCCAATAATGCTTCTCAAAGAAAATAGTCCAAGAAATTTCACACAATTTTTGGTTTGTTTTTGCAGAAACTTGTGAACAATTAAATTTTAAGTTGATATATTAAAATAATCATGATTAATAGTAGCAATTTCCAGTAATGTGGCTATGTTACTTTAATTCTCTTTAAAATAAACAGTATAGAAAAGAATGCTTCTGCCAACACAAGTGTCTTATTCAGAAGTTGTTTCTAGTTAAAATGTACATTAAAACACAGGAAAACCTCTTTGAAAACCTCAATGAAACAAGTCTTAACCTTGAATCTGTTTTACAATATCACAATATGACAAATAAACGTATTATAACAGATTTAAAAAATCAACTAACTTAACTTATATGATTGGAAATGTTTCATATCTATAAGATACAGTAACAGATTTTTAAAAAAACTTTCAAAAAGCAATAATCTACTACAATCATAATAAAAACACTACCCACTGAATATTTTGAATTTTTATGAAATAACCAACCATGTCCTGTAATTTTCATTTAGTTCTTATTTAATTCATTTACTTGATGTTAAGCACTAAGCTACACAATAGTCTCTGTGCTCTGCCCACCATGGGTATCAAAACACAATTTCTAGAATTTTAAGTCCACAGACGTACCACTGGGGAGCCACTCAATCCTAATTAGAAATGTCCAATATTTTCTTTCCATGCTTTATGTATATTTTAAAGAAAATCTGATGAGAAAATTCTGGAATGAAATTAGTTTTTCTGATAATTCAACTACATCAATTTGTTTTTGTTCTGATACTGAAGTAATTCAATTGCTGAAAAATGTTTTAATCATAATTTGAAATCTGGTGATCAGTTTTTCAAACTACATTATAGACTATATTTTCTTTCTTTGCATGTAGCTATCATTTAACCACTTTCATTAAAAATTATAAATTAAATTTTCTACTTTAATTAGAAGTTTGATTAACATATATTTTGAAGTTTTTAATAGTGATATATTGTAAGTGTTTACAGATTGTATTGTAGCATTAAATCTAAATAATGATAAAGTTCTACTAATGCATTTTATTGCTAGTAAATATTTCATATTCTATTAAAAAATAATATTTTACTTAAGGACTAGAGTAGTGTTAAGTCTGCCATACAATCACTATCCTACATCACTCAGTTGTCACACAAAAGCATTTGAACTTCCAGTCCTGAGCAGAAAATGATAAACTATGAAGGAAACCTTGTCTCATTCAGTGAAGCAAACTGAATCATGTGTCACATCTAAAAATTTTGAATAAAAGCTTTTTATATGAGCTGCACATTAAACAATGGAAAAATAATGCAGGAATAAAACAAATATATTAATAAACGACTTTCTAATTTGAATATTTTATTTCTGTAACCAAGCTAGTAAACAAGCTATACACATATAAACTGATACAAAACCTATATATACATATATATATACAGGTAGGTTTGTTATGGAGTTTATTGGACCAACTTGGAAAGATCATTGTGTTGTATATCGCATCTTCTTGCGGTCAAGAATTTCACCACTAGGAATGTGAAGGGAGAACTGCTTTTTCATTAAATTCAGCATGAAGTAAAAGTTCTTGAATCTTAACTTTAGCAACAGCTCTCTGGTATGGAGTCAGACGTCTCAGCACTGCTGCAACTGTTTCACCAAAATGACCTTCTTCATCCTGTACTTGAGAAATAACATGCAGTTTATCTGGTCCTTTCAAATTAATACAAGGACATTTCCTTTTTATACCATGAAGGGTATCTCTGTTCTGCGAAATTTCGAGTGACTCTGTTTCCTCTTCCTGTAAATGTGGAACAACTACAGTTTCTTTTGATTGCTGCATTTCCTTCAGTAGATCTTCAGATGTAATACAGCTATTGTGTCTAAGAACAACAGAAAAAAATAAGTATTTTCTAATGGAAAAACTAACTTGTCTATTTGAATGAACATAATATTTAGAAATACAGTGATTGAAATTATGGTTTCTGGTTGAAAAAATATCACATAAAGACAATTCTAAAAACAATTCAGTAACAAAACTTTTTTAGATCTAGATTAAATCTAGACTATCATTGTAATTGTATGGCTCTCAAGCAAAAGTTAACATTTTTATTGCACAAAATGTATTTCCAACAAGTACTTACCTCTTGACAAACAAAGCAATTTCAACCTTCTTTCTGGCCTCTAAGCATTACTAAAAGATTTATACATGTAGTGCACCAGTCTATTAACCTCATCAATTCTGAGCATTCCACCACCTACATTGACACAAGTAGATTCTTCTGTTATTCCCACTCCATTCTCACTTTTGAAAAGCAGCAGAGGAAAGAAAGGGCAGGAAGTGTGCAAGAGGAGGCAAGTGTCCATCAGAAATACATTTCCAGTAAAAGAAAACTATTAACTTTTAATGCAGTCTTATGTCTTCTGATTCAAAGATGGAATTCTACATTCCAAAAGTTGAAGAGCTAGTGTAGGTACTCAGTACTGAAACCAAGTGGAAAGTGACTGCCCAGAATACAACTATGCTTTTCAATGAAACTGAAGGATACATACACTAAATCTCAAACATGTATGTTCTTAGTTTTTAAAGAAGTAATCAAATTTGATATGGGTGTGCACAAGTAAAATCTAGTCTGAAAGGTGCAATTCAATAGCAAAATATTAACTGAATAAGCAACGTTGATACACAACTTCAATTGGACAGAAGAGGTTCCACAACTCATCCTCGGCATTAGGAGTTTGAAAATAAAATGGATAGAGAGAAATATATACAGTAACATAAACATAAAGGTTAAGGCACGTTGACAATGCTAAATATGTTCACCAACCCCAATTGGAGGTAAACAGTGTCATACGACAAGCAACCAGAATTATGAAAAGGAAGTAAGTATTCAATCAAAACTTAATAAATGTGTGTTTTTGGGTGTTTTCTTATAGCAAAACCACATTGAGCCATCTGCTGTGTCCACCACAGGAAATCAAATCCTTGATTTTACCATTGTAAATCTGAAGATGTAGCAGGGGAAAAAATTCAAAAGGTGAAATGGCACCCAATAAGGAATGGGAAGCATAATAGGCAATAGAGGAAATATGTGAAATCACATACTTGATTACAAAGTTCTAAAAAAGGGGTGGAAGGGATAATCTTCTGAAAAGGTTTGTGACTGACAAAAATAAGAACATGCATGAAGAAAAAAAAATCAAAACTGTTGTCACCCTGATTATATTGTTTCTCAGAAACATAGATTGAAAATGAGAAAAATCTGCCAGCTAAACATATGATCCTAACTCCCTGCAAATGAAGGTCTACATTTCCCGTAGAACCAAGAAAAGTAGAATCCAAGTGCTGGAAAGTCATATCACTTGCATTGGCGATTGTCGTGGCAATATCAAATTCAGAGATGTACCACTTCCACTTCTTACTAAGTTCACATACAGTTCAGGAAAAAGAAACAAATTTAAGAAAAGAATTGTTAAAACAAATGAAACCAAACACAGAAAAATAAAACTGTGGTTGATACAAAAGTTTAAAGAATTACGTTAGAAATGGCCAAAAAGCACAATCATAAACAGCACATGCACACAAAACAACAATCTAAATGATGTAATGATAATTGAGAAAGTGAGGAATGAGGAGAAACAAAAGTTAGCCACATGCATTAATATATAGGTGTTGCAATACTATTGATGGAGAGTAATAACATAATATGTACATGTTCAAAAATGGCATGAAATTGATGGAATGCATAGACAGGTGATCTGAGCATGAATATTTATTTAGCAATGGTTAGAGAATCGAAAGAAAACTGAGATAACTCAATTCAGAGAAGATAATACCACATCAGAACACAGTCTTTACATATCAAATTCTCCTTTTTCACTATATGTATTACACAAACAAGGAAATATTTGGCCCTTCAAGATTTTTACAGAATACTCATCCCCAAGAAATGAAAAGTCAAAATTTTATATTCCCTTCTTAAACTCTTTATATATTCCCAGTTTGTAGTATGACTGATGGCGACTCATTCTATAACTAATTATCCAGTTTAGGAAATACACACTTTTCTTTTTCAGATCTTACTTTTCCTGCATAATACAAATGAACTGGTATCCACGTCCTAGTTTATCGATTCAATAATTATGACAATAAAAATGTACAACAGCAAAATATTCTTTGTACTTATATAAACATAAATGTTATTTGTGATTGTTGTTGGAGACATTTTTCTGATAGGGATTATAAATATCTAATTCAAATGCTAATAATTTAAGTTCAAAAACTGTATTGCTAGGAAAACATTTTCTTCATTCTGCTTGGAAAGTGATATTGCTGTGGACAGTGAGACATTTTTGTTTGTTCTACCCATTTCTAACCATCCTAGCTTTATTTAACCTGAGTAATATTAGGAAGAAAATATGTTCACACAGCAGTTGATTTTTAAAAGTTCCAAGTTCTAACTGGTTGGCTCTTACTTGTTTTTATTACTAACAATATCAGTTTTACTAGTTATTGAATGTTACAGTTGTTTGTTTAACAATAACAGTCATTATGTTGAATGTCACTGCTTTTCATTTTGATTTTTCAGTTAATATTATTACACTTTTATTATAAAGGCTGTTTGCATTGATAGTTTAGAATCTGTATTTACGACTAAACTAAATCTCCTAACTTCTTCAAACCTCGTGACGTGTTGTTGAAATTATGGCCAAAAATATTAGAAGCAAGTGTTTCAAACTGATGTAGCAAACAGTTCTGTTCTTTAGAAGTGTAAGAGAATTATATTTAATCAGTTATACTGTTTACCAGTTTGATTTTTAGTTTCAGTCTAACTCTGATGAAAAGTTATAATTATTTATCATAAAATGAAATTGGTAATGGTATGGAAAGTACTCACCCCATATCTTTCACTGGCATGTATCCACACAGGAAAGTCAATTTATCATAGAATCTCCACTTCTTTTTATGTTTGACAGAAGTTCCATTTACCTGTTGTTCAAGCTTTCTTTTCTCTTTTACAAATACATCCTTTAGATTTTTCCATCTGCATTTACACAGTTCAGCTGCAAAAAACATGATTTTTAAATAAAAATAATTCTATTTTCTTTTGATAAATGGCACGGGAATTGAGACTTTTAACTAAGTTACCAACTAAAGCTGAAGCTCAACTGAGGTTATGGAAAAATCACATGTAAATGTACAATTACATACTATATGGACCAAATATGAGGTAGAACTAATTTTACCAGTAGGCTGAGGTAAACTGAGAAACACTTGTAAATTCAAAATGATCTCTAACAAAAATTCTCACAATCAAAAGAGTTATATCTAAAACATAGGTCTTTGGAAATTGTAATATTTATTAAAACTCCTACAAAAAAAAAATATTTACATCCACTAAAGTGATACCCTTAGTGGATGTTTTTTAAAAAAAAAATTAAATATTATTTTGCAAATGTCTAAAAAGTCAAAATATTATTGCTCCTTAAAATACAAAGGGATAGGGTCAGTTAATGGTAATTTCATTTAAATACAAAATTATTAGCCTAATATTAATAACCTTTCAAGTTGCTCTGGGGCCTATTAGGCCCCAATTTTTGTAGGAGTGTTAAAAATTGGAGCATGGTGTAATGTATTTTATTCAACTTTTAGGTTGATATTTTAACACTATTACTTTTTATGATAAGATAAATGTTTATGGGAATATAAGAAAAACAAGAATTAGCAACATAGCAAATAAGAATTTTCTTATCATGGTTCTATGCATAACATTGAAGACAACAAGGAACTATTTGGTCCTTTAAAGTTGCCTCTTTATAACCTCATTCATGTCAAAAAGTACACATTCAACTTTTACTTTTCAGGATACCATCTATTCTCCTCTTAAATACTGTACAATTCTTACCTCCAATAAACTAATTCTGACACCAAATCACCTTGTTAGGAAAATAAATGTTTTAAAAGGAAACTAGTTGTTGTTTTTTTTCAAATTTGAAATTTATGTCTTTTCATCTTATTGATTCCAGAATACAGTGCAAAAAAATTAAGGCCCCTTTATCTTTTACGTTCCCTAAATTATCATGTGAACTTCAGAAAGTTTAACCTTTTCAAAATGAAGCAAGTTTAGAAACCTTAATCCTTGCTAGCCCTCTTCTGACCCTTCTCCAGTAAGTCAATATCCCTACTTTGTAAGGAAACCAAAACTCATATAGTATTCCAATTATGTGAGGCATAACTAGTGATTTGTTTCGTGAAATAATTTTTCTTACTACAAAAGTAAAACTAATTAGCCTATAATTTAGAGGGTAATTCTTATCCTCTTCCTTTACAAATATAAATAATGTTAGTAATTTCCAATCTCTAAGCACTTGCCCACTGTAATTTACATGGTAACTCCTCTCCCTTAAAAAAACACAGTAGCAGTAGTAATTCTTAAATAATCAGACACTTCTCTGATATCTAAAACTTCAAGAAAAAAGTTCAAGTGAGTAACTGAACTTTCTCCACTACAAATAAGACAAACTGGCTTATAATTTCCATGATAATTCTCACTGCTCCCCATCCCCCCAAAATATTAAATAACATTTGTTGTTTCCAATCATCACGCACCTGTCCATCATCTGTTGACCTACTAGTGAAGCTCATGTACCTGATTTTTGATGTCTTTTAAAATGTTTGGATAAAACATCTTCTGATTCTGGTGTTTTATATACTAGCTTTAATCTCTTAGTCTTCTTTCCAAGGGATTAATGTCAACATAATTCAGGTTAATTTCACTATATCCCAAAAATATGTTTAAGATCATGAAAATTGTTAATATCCTGTCTTGCAAAAACATATCAGAAAAAAAGAAAAAAATTAAAAGCTTAGCCATTGTATAAATTTGAAAATAAACCTTGCAATCTGCAAGATTTAGCAGCTCAATTCCCATACTGTTAACTTAGAGCACACACGACAACAGAATTTAATGTTCCTAATCCTCAAAGCTAGAAATAAAAGAAGACTTATACTGCAATATTCTCCTACCAAACTGAAAATTTATGTCTATTCCAGATCTACAAACAGAATGCATAGGTACCAACAGTTAAGCTATGTACTTTCTGCCCATAAATGTTCAGAATTGCCACTCAAAACTTTTGATACCAGTATTTAAAATGTTCATCACTGAGAAGAAAATTTTTAATTTAAAAGGCTCAATGGATTGAGTTTTATGTATTTATGATCAATCAAAAATGTGCAAACTTTACAAGGCAATACTCATGTCTGACTAAAGAGTAGGATTTGATATCCACCTTTATAAAACACCCACTTCTGCAAAGTGTGGAATGCAACATTTGTTTTTAGTAGTAAAATAATGCAAATTATGAGCCCACAGTCTAGTACACTAACAATGTGGGCATTCTAAACCCAAATTACATCTAAAGTTGAAGACAAATTGAGGTTATGCAAAAATCAAATAAAATGTACAATTACATAAAATATGGCACAAATATGACACTGGATGCGATTTTTTTACAAGGCTAAAATAAAATAAGAAATATATGTAAATGCAAAGTGATCTTTAAAGAAAATTCCCATAACAAATATTCAGCCTTAACAATTACTTGAAATTGTAACATTTATTAAAATACTGGTCTTGGTGTAATGTTTTAAAAATTGTCATGGATGTTGACATGATTTCTATCATTCTCAATCAGTGTACAAAGTTTATCTCTAAGCTGCACAATTACATTCATTTTATTCAAAATCAACATTTTCAGTGTGTTGACAAAGAAAGAAAAAGATGAAAAACAAAAGAACTGACTCCAATATACAACATAGGTCTTACATGTCTTACAACACTCTGTACATTATTAAAACATCCTGAAGTTAAATATAATTATTGTAGAGAATTATATCCATGGTCTAAAGGTTATAATTACTTGTTTGTACATATCAAAAACATTCACAGAGTTTATTTATAATTACTTAAAATATACTTCTCACTGAATATATGAGACATAGTTTTTTAATCATATATATTTGTTTTTACTTATTAAAGTAATAAAAATTTATTGCATATCCCTATCATTTGAAAATACATAATTTTCAACCATGAGAATAATACACTTTAGAACTGACATTTATTATATGGTTTTATTTGTTATACTTCAGAGTATTTATGTCCATGGAGAAATCTGTACCCTGAATAAAAGCTCACGATTTGCAATGTGCTTAAAATTATTTCTAGTTATACTTTTTGTGAAATTCTTATCCTGGAACAATTTTTTTTTAATTTAATTTTAAGATAATGACTCAATATATAGTTTTCTCTATAATTATGTTTTATATGTAATATTATCGCTATATGATAATGTTATTTACAATTAGTCAACATAACTAATTCACTAACTACTATACAACAATATTAAGATACCATGTTTGCTACTAATACTATGCCTTTTCATACTCAGCTTCACAGTAAATATGATATAAAATCTACATCAACTAAGTATCGCATTAAATTTCGCCTCGGTCTTATATATATGTATGCAAGAAGCAGCCTGATTAATTGGTGATAATTTCTTGGTCAGAAAAACCCGTAGGTTCAAGAAGCCTTAACATATAACGATAAAAACTCTTTAACCCCAATTAAAGGGTTTTTAATCGTTTTATATTTGGTTATAATAATATTATGAAAACATAAAAACAACGTTGTTTTTATACGAAGAAAAACTTCGTTTTTTAATTTTAATATAATTAATAAATCATGTTGCCTTATAAAATGGCTTACACTCAGAGAAACAATCCAAGATAATTTTAACGAGCGACAAACGGCACAACCGTTTTTCGCAAGAAGCCGAAGAGAGATTTTTGTTCGAACTTACCAGGTACACCTAAGGTTGATGCTATAATATTCCAAACTGCTGATTTTTTAGTACGATCTCTGAAATCAGATCTTGTTATATCATATAATATAGGATGTTTCCGAACAAGTTCGATCAACCGAAATGAGTTCACAGCCATAATGCAATAAAAAGTCTAAATTCCCCTAATTAAATTTCTCGCGCGAGTATAATATCGCGGACAATCGTGTGACTGAAATAGGTGAGTTGTTATTTGAGTAACTCTCGCTCATTCAATCATTATGATCTATTTCGCTATTTCGCCTATCACAATTTATATCGAAATCGCCCCTTTTTAAAATAATTTTAGTACCATAACTTAAGGAAAAAGTAATATTTACACTTACGGTACGAGTACAAATATCGCTTTTGCTTAAAATTATAAAAATTGTTATTAGGAGCTTCTCAACACATAATAATAATTTTCATTAGGTAAGCAATCCTGTAACTTAACTATAAACTCCGAAGAAGAAATTTTTAGGTGTTTATTAATTCAACGTGCCTTCAAGTGGCATAGCGGTATGTTTGCGAACTTGTAGTTCTAGAAAATGGGTTTTGATAGTCGTATTGGGCAGAGCACTGATAGCCCAATGTGTAGCTTTATGCTTAACTACAAACAAAATAATTTCAACGTATAGCTATAACTTATAAGCTTAGGAGGTAACACACTGTCCTAAGGTATAGGAAGTGCTTTTTCTACTCTTTAAAATAACTATCTAACAAAAGAAGAAGGTACAATGGACGAAATTTTAACAATCATTTATCATCAAACTACAAATTAGGTAGCTAAGTTCTTCATTCATTTCGACTTTCTTTATACCTAGAAACATATTTCCGGATCAAATACGGCTGTAAAATTGTCATATTCTACAAGCATACTCTTTGTATTAAATAGTGCACATTTCTGAAAGCAAATTGGTATGCTACTGATGGTGATGTTCACAATTTAATATTTTCATGGTATTTAATGCTGTGATTCCACCTTAATTAAAAAGAGTTGAAGAGAAAAAAAAAATCTTTCACAAACTTTAAATGTCCACAGACTTATAACGTTAAAATCTAACGATCGATTTTCTGCAGCAGTTCCTTAGCTAGGGTGTAGGTTTGGGTGGTTCTTAAATTAGTTATTTGAGCGTCCGAGTTATTAGAAGCGAGGGTCTGGGAGTAACCAGAGGTTCCAGAAAGCTATATGGTTTGAGAAGGTCTGAGGCGCATTTTTAGCTCCTTAGGACTCCATTTTAACGTGAATTAAAATATCCACTGATACCCTATTGTTTCACATCAGAGTCTGGCAATGCTCAGCACATTAAGTTTGAAAATTTTATTTTTTAAGGAAAAAGGAATAAACACAAATGAAAATCATTAGTCAATGAAAACATTAATACTTGAGAATGATCGGGCCAGTGATCAAAACATCGTACCTGTTTTAAAAACGAATCTTACAGAAAATGATGAAAATAATAATAAAATCGTTAAGCTCCATAATAGAAGCACTTCTATTTCTATTTTGTAAATCCTCGCCAAAAAACCCATACACTCATATATATACTTGTATGACATTCTGAAATGAACTTCTATAATACAGAATACTTATATATTTATACTTATAACATCAACACACTTTCAACTTCAGGGGCCACAGCTGTATTCACATCCACTTCCTTTTCATAGTAGACCTGTTTCTTTTTCCCCACCTGCGACTTTTTCAGTAGTTCTTACAAACCGGGCGCAGCAATAGCCAGATGGGTTAAGGCATTTGACTTGTAATCTGAGAGTCGTGAGTTAGAATCCCCATCACACCAAACATGTTCGCCCTTTCAGTCGTCGGCGCGTTATATTGTGACGGTCAATCCCACTATTCGTTGGTAAAAGCGTATCCCAAGAATTGGTGGGGGATGGTGATGACTAGCTTCCTTCCCTTTGGTCTTGCACTGCTAAATTAAGGACAGCTAGCGCAGATAGCCCTCGTGTAGCTTTGCGTAAAATTCAAAAACCAAAAAAATTACAAAAACATATTTTTATTGAAGTATTTTAAGAAAATAGAATAAAAATTTGTCCATGAAGACACTAAATATCTGTTTCGAATAGTTCATGTGAAGTGATTTTCATGTGAAAATACTTTTCTTCATAAAAAAAATTCCTTATTGTTATCCCTAATACCTTCTAAATGCATTTGAAACGTTTTCTCTTTCTTCTTCAGTAAAACTTTATAGTTTATCTGTTATTTTCTCTATCATATCTAAAAGTGGAATCGGTCAGTTTAACCGACTTCGAACTTCCAAAAAATTCAAAATAAATCTAAATTACCGTTTTCTGTTTGTTTTTTTGGAATGATTTCAAGTTGTAACACGAAACTCCTGTTCTCTTGACTGTGATTTCAATAAATAGTAGATAGGGACAGTAGCTTGAAATTCGTAACAGTATGCATCTTTTCACAAACAAAGTTTATTATTTTACTGCAATTTGAGTTTGAACAGTGTCTAATTGCTGTCCGCGCTCGTAAAACTTAAGTTATGCGATCGAATTACATTACCTACCTACGAGCTGCTACAACTAGTACAAGCAACTGAAGCGCGTGCCTCTTGAAACAATTTTAATATAGTATTATTTATTGTACCTAATCTAATCTTAAATAACATAAGAAGATCCCTATTTTTACATTTTAGTTACTTTTATAATATACATAAAGAATAAACATGAAAACAAGAAATAAAATATTTATCTAATATTCTTTTTTCTTGCTATCGAGGCCCAGTATGACCAGCTAGTTAAGGCATACGACTCGCAATCCAAGGGTCTCAGTTTCGAATCCCCGTCACACAAAACATGCTCGACCTTTCAGCCGTGGGAGCGTTATAATGTTACAGTCAATCCCATTTTTCGTTGGAAAAAGAGTAGCCCAAGAGTTAACAGTGGGTGGTGATGACTAGCTTCCTTATTTCTAGTCTTACACTGCTAAATTAGGGACAGCTAGCACAGATAGCCTTCATGTAGCTTTGTGCGAAATTAAAAATAAACATTGCTCTCAATTTTCAAGAGAGTTAACTCTAATGTTTATAGTACTCATGGTATTGCACTTAATATTTTTATTTAATTAAATAATGCACCAAACAATGTAGAGTAACAATATGTAAAAATTAAAGAAATTCCTTTACCTCTCAAAAATTTCCTGGCTTTTATAACCCTGCGACAAGAGTCGTTAGAAATTCAACCAAGAAAGTCGTTAAATTTCTCGCGAGAACGATGTTGTTTCTCCGAGTGAAATTTACGTTTAACCATTCAGAACATAATATTACGCACGTCATTTGATAGATAAAAACCTCGTGTTTCTATTGGTTATAGGTAGTATATAATAACACGTAAAAGAGATCTATTAACGAATTATGAAAGAGTGATACTGACAGGTGACTGTAGAGGAGGGCTCTAATTTTTTTTATTTTATAGCTCCGTATTCAAGCAAATATATATTATGTTTGGTTTATCTGAGCAGTTACGATTTTATAGAGAGTAACTTACATTTAATTTCATACTTTTTCGAGGTGTGGTAGATAAAACAGTGATGATGATTCTGAAAGAAAATGTTTGACGTGCTTCACACTAGGGAAGTTCAGGATTTTTAGAAAACTATTGCCTTGTAAAATTAAAATTTAAAACCTATATACTCTTAAAATATAGATTATTAGATGATATTTTATGCTATTCTAATTGGAATAACATGAACAAAAAGTAGTTGAATACAATTTTGAATGTAAGACACTAACACTGTGTCGCCCGCAGTAAAGGATACCCGTGACGATAGGGTTAACTCTAAACAAAAGCATTAGTTACCTGCTTTAATATATTCTTGATTGTTCCTTAAGTGAATACTCCCTGTGGCTTGTGATGTTCAAGGCTAGACTGACAAAATGTAACAGGCCTTACCACACATGAAGCCTTGGAATTACCTAGGGTGTCTAGTGTTACCCATATAATTAATCATTCTCATTACAGCATAGGTGGGGTCGTAATCCCTAGATATAATCTAAACAGCCAGTGAAGGATAATACTACCGACATTCAGTATTGTACACACTTTTTCTTATATTGAAAATATAAAGAAATAAAGGTAACTTTGGTACAAAATCAACTTAATGACTTTCCTGATCATATATCAGGTGAAGCACTACACATATACAGAACTAAAAATGAATAGAAAATCAAGAATACAATGTTATAATAAAATAAATACATACCCCCATATCACACAAGTTTAAACATACCTGGAGCATGTTACGTCTTTATTTTTACTTATGGTATGAACAAGTGGGTGGAAAGTACACTTTGGAGAAGTTGATATTGTAATATACAAGCATACCGTGTTTTCTGCCTCAAAGATTCTTAAGTTTGGTACAAGTGCAAGTCTGTGTGCAGTTACCACATAACACTTTGGTCAAATGGTTATTAGTTACTTCACTCTAGTTTTCCATCGTCTTGTGTTGTCCTGTTTTATAAAATATCACCTTGCGATATAATCAATATAACTTTAGAGCCCTTGGATATCATGAAGTGGTTCCGAATTCTTGAATAATCGAGTTTGAATAATAAATGTGCAATGCAAGTAAAATAATCTTTATTAATTCACAAACAAAGTATATTTGTAATTGTTTTATAAACGTGGTATAACTGGTTTTAAAGGGTCAAGCAGAATCATTTAATACATTATTTAAATTAAATGTTCGTTATTTCACGAGTGATATCGGGTTAAACAAAAGAGACTAGCACTGCCATATGAATGATCCTTCTTATTCAATCATGGGGAAACCAAAATCTCGAAATATTACTAGAACTACTGTTGAAAATAATTGCTATCTAAGTTACTCACAATGTGAAGCACTGTATTCATTCGTCCAATAGGTAGAACATGTACAGCCTCAATAGAAAGACAAGGAAAATCGATAAGCACAAAGACGTTAACTTAACGATTTTTTTAGCATGTGTTACGTCAAACCCGCAAATACAGAGAATAAATTATAAACTCAGAATAAAATTATATAAAACAATGCAAGGGGACAGACAACCTGGAAGCCCGAACCTGTTTGAAAATATTTTAACATTAATTTCTACATGTTTTTAAGTCAGGAGTTTTATTTTATCATATCAACGCTTCTCGCTCTGCTTCAGTTATACTAATTTATTCTTAGGTTTCTTGTATTTGTCTTACCACCCACTAACATCTTCTTTCTCGTACTAACCAACGTTTCCTTACAAAACATTTTTGGACTTGTTTCAGTTGTATTCAGAATTTCAGTTAATAATTTATTTCATAGGTGGTGTTACAGGCGTTCGGTTGAATTCACAGGCTGAGTGAGCTTGACAGGCTTGAAACAGTAAAGGCTATTGTTTAGAATTAAGCACAAAGTTACACAATGCCTATCGAAGCTCTGTCCACCACGAGTATCGAAACCAGGTTCTCAGTGTTGTAAGTCCGCAGACATACCGCTGAGTTACTGTGAGGCAGTGTAATAGTGTAATCATTTTATTCAAATGTTAAACAACAACTGAAACAGTTTTTTAAAGCTATAAAAATTTAAAGATCTTGCTGTAAATATGTCTATATGGAACAAAAAACAGCAACTCTACTTGGATTTGAACACAAATCTGCTACTAGAAGGTAAAGGATTATATTTATTGGTCCAATTTAACTATCACTTTTCAATACTAAATATTAATAATACCATTTAAACTCTTGCAGCATTTGTTGTCATTTTCCGAATATTGAAAAAAATTTGTTCAAAATTGATTAGTTACTAATAAAAGTGTAATAACAAATCTCAACTACTCTGCGACTTTAAATGTGAAACGTTCACTTGAAGAGGGGTGCTCTAAACACTAAACCAATCTAACGTTACCAACAGACACCGGTTTTTATATACATAGATTAAGATAAAAGGAATATGTCTGTACAGTGTAGTGTGTTTACATAGTACAACCTTTTACCTTTCCACAAAATATAACTTTAAGATCTTATCTGATACCTGAAGTTAGACAGCTGTCGTTTGCATTGATATTCAAGTTATATATTGTAATTATTACCATCCTTGTGTTACAGTAAGATTGACCAGTCATATGTTTAGCACGAGTTACTTTTAGTAAAACTTATGTTAGTAGTTTCAGAAAGTAATAAGGTATTTATTTATATTGGAACAATATCTCAATCAGCAAGCTTGATGCAATCCAAAAGAGAGAAACAATCTCAAAGCAAACACTAATAAAAGCGATTGCCTGTTTTGGCTTGTAAAGTACTCTTTTTACTAAATTTTAAAATTTACAGTGCCATCTGAAGGATGGAAACCATATTCAAAAAAGACGAAAGAGAGCATTCAGAATAACGTTTTTTCTTATTTTACCATCTGTTTCGACTTACATTTTTCAAGGTTCTTTAAGCATCTCATTTTACAAAATTAATTTAAAATGATTTATCGTTTCTAGAAATTTAGACATTTGGAAAATAACGTCAGAAAAACTAAATTTACTCACCGGATAGTTTAAAAAAAAGGACACTTTTTTATTTGAACCTAATTTGGCTATTACGGTTACATGATGACCAGTATAAAAACTGGTTAATACGAAAATATGCTGTTGAAAATCAATGTTCAATATTTTAATTTGTTTGATTCAATTATTAGCTGGAGAGCGCCTGACCTTAGGTCAAGGAAGTCTTACAAATATTTGCAATACGATTTACTTCAACTAAATTTAAACCTTCGTTAGATTAGTTAGAGAGTTAGTTGAAAGACAATCGTGGAAATGGTGGATAGGAGTTTCTCATGATAAAGGGTGAAACACTGAATAGATCAGTTAGAACAGCAAGTAATTTGATTTGTCTTACATTGTTCTACACTCAAGTGTCTATTGATGGTACCAAGATTTGCACTTGGATTTGCTTTATTGTACAACACATTTTGACGATGCAAATATTTCTACTAATCTCCATTATGAAGTACTGTGACTTGGTATGATGACCTGTGGATATCTGATACAGTTTAAGTTTGCATCTCTGCTGTGAAGGTGGTTCTCAGAAAAAAAATCTTAATTTGTAAAAATGGATTAGTGTAGGCGTTTTGTGGTCAGTAATTATTTACCCGTTTCTTGATTCCAATAAGCACCTGCTGGAGTGTATGTAGATAACTGAATCATTTATTTATAGGAAACGCATATTTGTTATAAGATGTAGCTGTTAAAATCCGCGTGCATTTAATTTCCTGCTGTGAAGATATTTTGATATAGAAAATCATCCTGATTGTCAATGACCTGATTAACAAAAATTTGCTGAAACTAAATAGAAAAACAGTTTTGATGATTCTCACTAAATAACTTTTCTGACACTTAGCTGACTCACTCAGTAACTTTTCATTAAACATTTCATTTACTAACTAACTGATGATTTGTAATTATAGTTGATGTAACTATATGTCTAGATATTCATCGATGCAGCTCGGTTCTTAACTTGATCGTGAAATTTCTAGGTATATTAGGGATGCTTTTATGAATTTATTTGATCAAGTGAGCACTATATATATATATATATATATACATAATAATTGGGGAAACCACCATCCCTTGACCATAAATATAGTTCCCATACCTGTGCATCTGCTATCTAATTTGGAAGTATCGTTTGTATATGTGCATAACGACAAGTAATGTGTACCAGACAAAGTTTTGCATTTTACGTTTAGAGGATATGCACAAAATTTTATTACCTTATAATAAGTTTAACATCATAGATATTTGTAATGATAAAAAATAACATTCACAGAGTATATCAATATCAATTTTAAGAAACAGAGTGTACATCTGTACCGTTTGTATAACATAGATCAATCGAGCGTAATGTATTCAGATAAGTTTTTTTGCAAAAGTTCTCAAACTTACTGCTCTGTCATCTAGGGACATGAAGTTTTAATATGTATCAATAATACAAAATTTAATAAGGTGTTCACTTCATTTGAAATTTGCATTTTATAATACATTGTTTCTAAATTATTGTTTGTAACGTAACAATAATTTAAAAGAGTATCAACTTATTAACAGTTCATTCAGGGACTTATCAGTGAAATATAAACCACCAAAGTCAAAGGCCATTGATCGTAAAAACCATAATGACTTATCTATGTCCACAACAAGGAATTGAACTCCATATTTTGCGTTGCACTTGTCCCACTGGGAGACGAACAGTAAAAGTAACTAGAGAAAGAAATATTTAATGTCAATGGAGCTAACAAGTTGATGTTGTTAGGAATCTTGTACCCACCAAACAGTAATTGTTGTACATATCATAAAAATATGCAAACATTATGTATGATGTAGGAAAGTCAATATCAAAAAGTACATAAATAAGGTAAGGACGAAAACACAAAATCATAAAAAACACAACATAAGTTGCCAGATCTTTTTAAGAATAACTTTCATTTATAACTAACTTTTGAATTCCTGTCAATTACCTGAATTTAAGATTGATTAAAGGCATATGAACCGAATGGTACTATACATTCTTACAATAAGCATTAACCAAAAACTTGTAATGTTGACTCACTACTTACAATAAACATTAACCAAAAACTTGTAATGTTGACTCACTACTTACAATAAACATTAACCAAAAACTTGTAATGTTGACTCACTACTTACAATAAACATTAACCAAAAACTTGTAATGTTGACTCAGTACTTACTCACTACTTGCATAGAAATTTCTGTTTGGTTTTATGTTTTCATCTCTACTTTGTTACTGTAATTTTTGGCATTACCATTCTTACACTCTGTACCCCACTGAGATAATGGTAAGTCTTCGAATTTACACGTTTAAAATAAGGGGTTCTGTTAGATAGCCTCATGTTGTTTTATAATAAGAAAACACACACTATATTTAATTATTTGTTCCCCACTATTTTGTAAATAGTTTCACTGGGGTAGGTTGATAAATGAACATTTATCTAATTTTTAAAATTTAATGGTAATAATCATTTTTAATAAGATATCCATTTTGTCAGTTTCTGTAATTTTGAATTTCATTGGACCAGTGAAGCTGGAATTATTCCTTCAGGATGTTACATGCATCCTGAATAAGTGAAATAATATTGAGGAAATATTTACAAAACCTACGTCTTCCAAATTCGCCTCAATTCGCTGCATGTGCATCGAATCAACTTCACGATATGCTAGGGTTACGTCCATTAATAGCGAGGACATTATACAAATCCTAGTCCATAAACTGTGATACCACACATAGACACGCATCTGCCAGGCTTGTCTCCACTGAACACTTGAAGATATCACCATCATTATTGGTGCCATTTTATTCCAGTCTGAGGAGGGACTAGCGGGCTGTTAAAGAGTTACACCCTCTCGCCGGCCAAGGGAAGAAAACGAAATGAAAAGAGGGAAGATTAATATATGCAAGATAAAATTGTGAGGGAAAGTACATAGAGCATGAATGAAAAAGAAAACAAGGATGAAGATGACGAAATGGGGAACATAGTAAGAACATAATAAATGAATGTCACAGCAGAAAAACAAGCTGTGGAAACATATGTAAAGAATGGTAGAAGTACTACAGTGCAAAAACATGGAGGAAATTTTGTCTCAAAAGATTAAATGATTAACTTCACGAGATACAGGGCACCACTAAATAGAAGTTGGTAGATTTGACATAAAAAACAGCTACATAATTATGATTATCTGGCAAAAATAACATAATATGTATGTTCAAAAGATGATCTCAGCAAGTGCTTAAACCATCAGTATAAAATTCACTGTGATGACAAAATTTGAATAAAAGTAGACCACTATTGTTTTGATGATTTAAAAACAGGTGTTTTTAAAGTCACACATCATCACATAGATCTGTCAGTTTCGTGAATATTTAATCTTATTGATATCTTTAAAATTAATTAAAATTTTTCTTTCTTTAATTTTACTGAAATTGTCTTGGCTGATATCACGTTTGTGCAATGAGAAGTCAGAAAGATCTCCACATAAGAACAATTGATGCTGTCACCTGATGACAAAAAAGGAAACTTATTTATGAAATAAAATATGTTTACAAATTGAACGTATTACTAAGCAGAATTTCATTATTTCCCCACAAAATATGCGTGTGGAAGAAGAACAAAATAACATTATTAATACACAAGCCGTGAAAATACTCAATAATAGCAGTAAGGGGCTATAATTCAACTTTAAAAGATATATTGTTTTGTTTGTTTTGTAATTTCGCACAAAGCTACTCGAGGGCTATCTGTGCTAGCCGTCCCTAATTTTGCAGTGTAAGACTAGAGGGAAGGCAGCTAGTCATCACCACCCACCGCCAACTCTTGGGCTACTCGTTTACCAACGAATAGTGGGATTGACCGTCACATTATACACCCCCACGGCTGGGAGGGCGAGCATGTTTAGCGCGACGCTGGCGCGAAACCGCGACCCTTGGATTACGAGTGCACGCCTTAACGCGCTCGGCCATGCCAGGCCTAAAGATATATTCAAACATTACAGAATAATACATTCAATGCAGCAATTATTTTCATCTCGGCTGCTTGTTACTTACTAGACACAACCGCACTTGGTGACAAGCTACACTGAAAATAAACTGTGTGATATGGAATTTTATTTACAAACAATATGGAATCCACAATAACCACGACACTTCAAACTCTTGTTGGCATAATTAGAGTTAATTAATTTATAATACTTTTCTTTCCCTGTTATTAGTTACGTTTTTGTGCACCAGCAATACAAAGCTTGAGGCATGCGTATACCCGATTGGATTATATTATTTATAAGAATCTTTTCCAGCCTACCCACAAATCGAAATTAATTTTGGCAGAATCAGAGTAAAATAACTTAGAAGACCTTGGGTGTGGTCAAATACATCAGTGTAAAAGAATTAACTTCAAATCTGTACTTGAAAAAAAACAAACCAAAAGGAAACAAAGTCAATTGAAATAATATACAACTTACAAAATGAGAAACTTCAAATACATTATGGAAAATATTCTGAATTAACTTCAACCTCTGAAAGAAAGCATCACTATAAAATGAGAAAAACAAATCGATACTTAAAGATTATGTTAAACTGGAAGGTGAAAAATTTATTGTTTCCAGACAAGGGCTTTGAAACTAGTATATGTTGCTATATATTACATAGTATCAGCAGTGAAATATACATAACTCTTTGACACCTTAATATAAGTGAGTAAGAAATGTATCAAAATAATTATGCTAAATGTCATATCTAAAAATGGATTAACCTCACGGCTTGGCATGGCTAGGTAGTTAAAGCGCTCCACTCGTAATCTGAGAGTCGCGGGTTTCAATCCCCGTCACACCAAACATGCTCGCCATTTCATCCTCTAGTTTAAAACTGCTAAACTGAAGACAACTAATGCAGATAGCTCTCGTGTAGCTTTGCACAAAATTAAAAAAATAAACAACAAACAAAAGCAAGCTCGTCAGTAACCAGCATTGGCTTCAGTATCGCAATCGTATTATTAAGAACAAATCTATATTTTACAGAACCAGCAGGATCCTTTAAAATATTTGGTGGTGTTAATAGATTCTATTAATGCCATATAATTTAGATTAACAGTTTTTTGTCATCACCCCCACGCAATTGCTACAACCGTATTAAACATTATTTTTGATGTAAACTGATTAAGCTACTATCATGTGACGCTAAATAAGATGATTTCATAAAAAATAAAACATGTTTGCTGAAAAGTTGGTAATCAATAATGATCAATAACTGTGCACAAGAAGGAATCTTTTGAAAACTTGAGTTAGAATCTCCTGTTTAGTTTACTTGGCCTAACCAATACTTACGTATCTGTATGTGCTTTCATCTTATACTTTTGATGCTTTAAATTATCTGTTTTTAATCCGAATGACAAAAATCTAAAAGCAGTCCATGTTTATTCTGTGGTAAAGTTGTAATAAAAATGTTAGACCGATAATTCATGTGAAATTTTGCGTAAACGCGCACAATAGTTTTATTTAAACCTAAACGGTGCTTGTTGAATTTGTTTGTTGCTGGTTTTTATTTGTTTGTTTGTTTGTTTTGGAATTTCGCACAAAGCTACTCGAGGGCTATCTTTGCTAGCCGTCCCTAATTTAGCAGTGTAAGACTAGAGGGAAGGCAGCTAGTCATCACCACCCACCGCCAACTCTTGGGCTACTCTTTTACCAACGAATAGTGGGATTGACCGTAACATTATAACGCCCCCACATCTGGGAGAGCGATCATGTTTAGCGCGACTCAGATGCGAACTCGCGACCCTCAGATTACGAGCGTATGCCTTAACGCGCTCGGCCATGCCAGGCCGTTGGTTTTTAATTTCACGCAAAGCTAGATTCCTGTCTTCAAAACTTCTACTACATTATATAAATATAGATTTCCTAAATCCTGTTTACACGCCAAAATAAAGTATAAAAGAACAACCACAATTTTTTAAGATGCAAGATTGGACAGTTTCAAGTGTCTTCTTCAGTCCAACTTTGTTTGGTGAAAAAAGCTTTTTGTTTTTTTATCCAAGATATATGTTTTTACTCTAGGGATCAGGAGCGCCTAGGAAGTGAACACTTCTCTTCACCTCACTTACAGATTAAGAGCTGTTATCAGAATACTTCTAAACACTTCTCTTCACCTCACTCACAGATTAAGAGCTGTTATCAGAATACTTCTGAACACTTCTCTTCACCTCACTTACAGATTAAGAGCTGTTATCAGAATACTTCGTGGCAAAACAAAAACTTTATCTAGTGAACAGTCTATTCCCAATTTTGTTCTGTTTTTAATTTCGCGTAAAACTGCTCGAGAGCTGTCTAAACTATCTGTTCCTACCTTAGCAGCAATAGATTAGAAAGAAACCAACTAGCTAACACCATCCACCTCCAATTTTTGGGTTACTCCTTCACAAACTAATAGGGGATTGTTTGTTATATAATAAGTCCCCACCGCTGATAGAGTTACCAATTTTGGTAATATGGATTCGAACCCCTGATCCTCAGGTTACAAGGCGAGCGCCTTAGCCACCAGACCATGCCAGGCCTTCTCTATTCAGTCAATAGCAGCAGAAGATACAGAAAAGCCTAAATTGTCATGCAACTTAAGTTGCTTCTTGAAGAACTTTTTTTGTCATCTTTGCCGTAAGAAACTTACAATCTATATTTTAAATAAAGATCCTAACTTCAATAAACGGGAATATTATCTCAACAAATCCAAGGGGAGGAAGTTGGAGCCCACCCCCCAAAAAAACTCATATTTACTGAGCACGGCTAAATATTCTATCCTATCAGTGCCCGAATTTAGAACATAAACTGTAAAAAGCATCACATTAATGAAGCGTAACATCGATTAAGTCACTTATATATGGAGTAGTAAGTTATATAGCTAGGAAATTTATCCGTTGACTGAAGATTGGTATGTGGTTTCAGAGTGTTCTGTTGATAAGACATTTTTGGTCATATTCTTCAAAAAATCTTTTGAAATATGTCACTTGGTAGTATCTCAAATCATGTGCGCCAGCAGTTTCCAACGTCGTATTTTTCTTCGTGAGATTCGGAAACTGACAGCTGAGGATTTCAGCTTATGCCTGTTGGTATATATCATCTTGATTGACGGTCGGATGTCAAGAAATGCACTGTAGCTGTTGGTGGAATGTTTGTTTTGTTATCTACTGTTGTTGGTCTTTAAAGAAAATTAGATTGCTTTGTGGCTTAGATTTGATCCATAGTTGGGGAAATTGGTTTTACACATGTTTTGATAAGGTCAAAATTCCTTTTCTGGTTTGGTTTTAGGACCCTAAAATGAAAGTAATGCAAAAAAAAAACACGATGAAGAATTCTCTCTCTGCTATCTGACGAGAAGCAATTTGTGTCTTCATGAATAGAGCAGTCTTTCTAGTTTTTCTATATGAGTGTTTTATGCGAGCTTTCGAAGATGTGCTCTTTTCAAGTGTTTGGCAACCTTTAGATTAGTGAACTTTCCAAAATAATTATTTTAATATGATTTCTAACATTATGCATTATTATGATTGGTTTCAAGTTGATTTGATGATAAAGATTTTTCATGCGTACAAAAACAGTAATATTTGTTTGGCCACTTTCAACATCCTTTTTGTGTTATTCGAATCTGGTATCAAAATTTTTATCATTTTTGCCAAAGTAAACTTTTAGGAAGCTCGCCATGCTGTGTGGATATCCTGCTCTTCACCTCGATCAGTAGGTTTATTTAAAGGTGAGAAAATGTAAATATTTTACTGTATTTACGAACAGTTATGAAGTCATTATTTCAAATATATTTCTCAAAAACGCCATGTAAAAGTTGTAACACTCAGTTTTGTCTTTACAGAATCCCTAATGATATTTGGATGTTTCGTTCATGAAACTTAATACTGATCAGACAATATTTTTCTCTTTTATGCAAAGTCATTTTTATTATGGATTTTTAAAATGCATACCCCTATCCACAACATTTCTCTTGTAGTCTATCATCATTACAATGGCACTTTGCTATGATGCTCTTGTACTGAAGATATGAAAAATACTCTTAGTGTTGAAGAAAAGAGAAATTGCAAATGCCTTTAACAAGCTCTATGTTCTCTTAAGACACTGTGGTGGATCAATCACAAACAGTTATGCGTCAATACTCTATTGCTTCAAACCAAAGTACTCAGAATGAAAGCCACATAGGTTAACTATTGAGTTATCGAGAACTATTTGTCAGTTTCAAAAACGCTAATGGCCCGGCATGGCCTATCGCGTTATGGCGTGCGCTTCGTAATCTGAGAGTCGCGGGTTCACGCCCGAGTTGCGCCAAACATGCTCGCCCTCCCAGTCGTGGGGGCGTTATAAAGTTTCGATCAATTCCACTTTTCGTTGGTAAAAGAGTAGCCCAAGAGTTGGCGGTGGGTGGTGATGACTAGCTGCTTTCCCTCTGGTCTTACACTGTTTAATTAGGGACGGCAAGCACAGATAGCCCTCGAGTAGCTTTGTGCGAAATTCCAAAACAAACAAACAAAACAAAAACGCTAATACTGATATATCGAAAGTGTTCGGCTGTACAATTTTTGTTTGTGCCTATTTTACTAATATCAGCATATTGGGGGTATTTCTGTTTATAACATATATTTTAAATAATTTCATACTGATGTTTTGTTGAAAACAATAAACCTGTAATAATTGTTTCTTTCTTTATGAAACTTATTAACACATGGTTAGTTAATCTGTCTGGTCTCAGAAAGGATATTGAATATCCTTGAAGTGTCTGAACTGAAAGTTTGAAATTATACGACTTATTATTCGTTTAGGAATAAGTAAGGAATATTCGTTACTACCCTGTTTTATCTCTAATTGTTTTTAGTAGTTTCAGATGTTTCACAAGTGGCTGAGCATACTCAGAAGCCTTTAATATTCGTGTACGTTACGTCATCGCCAGTATGAATTCTCTTACACCCACTGTATCTAGCCAGAAAGATCCGAAACAGATGTGAACAAGATATGCAACTGAATTTAAAATAAACTAGAATATTATATATATATAATCCACTTGGACAAAATCGAAAGTGTTCAACGATTATTGCAATATAAATGTCATTGAATTTATGACCTAACCCACTCTGTGCATGTGGATTATGTACTTGAATATGTTTGGCCACACACCACAAAACTCCTACTGGCATTTGGGTTTCGCTTAAAACGTTATTTCGCAGTTTGTTCATAGTTATAAACAGATACAGCTGTGTATTTTAGATAATATTATTTTCGTATTTAGTCAAACGTGTAAATAGCAATTTGTTAAAAAAAATTATAATGTGCAAAACAGTTGAAACATACGACCCAGTTTTTTTTTTCTTGTATTTGTGTGTTTTCATTCCTTTGTTTGCTTTACATAACACATTGTCAACTAATCCTTTTGTAGATAATCTCGCTAGAGAGGTTGTGGGAGATTTTAAGTGCACCAAATATTGCTAGTTACCAACATTCTTTATTTATCAAAAATCACCTTATTAATTTTAGTATTATCCCACAATAGTAATGGTCTAAAGTATGTTATATAACATTATCCTAAACTTCCTTTATGTAACTCATAATCACTGGATTTTTTTTTAAATTCTTTTCAGTATTAGGGAAATATCTACTTAAAAGAAGTTTCGCTTTATAACTTTAAAAACTCTTTGATGTTACTTTATGATATAATTAAATGAAGTAAAGTATTGGAGATTTTAATATTGTAGCAAAACAGCGAGTGTCAAATCAAACGTTTACTCAGGAACTGTAGTTTGAAAAAGTAATACAAAAAATATGATTATAATACAAAATCTGACCAGTTGATGTCCAAAGTATATCAAAAGTACCGTTTATGTTGCTAGAAAATGTAATGATTTGTTGCATAATATTTCAAGTTATATATATATATATATAATCATTTTATAGAAAATTAGTGTGTGTGTGCTTTCTTGTAAAAAAAACCACATCAGACTATCTGCTGAGTCCATGGCGGGGGGAATCGAACACGTAATTTTAGAGTTGTAAATCCTGTACAATTAGACCTGTACTAGCGGGGAGGTAGAAAGTATATACTAATATAATTAAATAAACAAAATAAAAACAAAGGACTGCGTTTAAAACATCAAATCTAAACCTCTGACTAATTGTAATAATTTGTTTTTGTTCAACATGAGGAATGATCACAAGAAAAACAAAATACGTGGCATAGCTAACTGAAGCATTAATACTTGCTGTAAACGTGTTATCAATGATATAAGTAGGGTTACCAGTTTCGGCCCCAATCTTCGTTTCATTCCTTTAAATCACACACACCATCTTTTTTTTCTTTTTTTTTGACTCACCTTTGTTCACACCAGGTGATTTTGACTAGATATCATGGCTATTTGTTAATACACGTCAACTAACCAAAGCAAGTAAGAAAGTGGCACTCGATAACAACCAACATTTGCTTTAGGATCACAAACCTATTATTTAGAACAGACCTATTCTGTTGCAGATACAACCAGTTACTTTAAAATATATGATGGTAGTTTTCCTCTCTTAAACAGTGTTAATAATTTCCTTTATAATAACGTCATGGAAAGTAGATTAACAGTTTCTTGTCATCCCCCACATGCACTCGCTACACTTGTATCATGCATTATTGTTAATGTTAATTTCTTAAACTAATATCACGTGACAATAAACACTCTTTAATTAAAATAATTTCTAATTTTAAACTCGTTCTGAAAAGATGGCAATGAATAATAACCATCCACCCCATGATTCTTTTGAAAACTTGATCTATAAACTGATAATATAGTTTGCTTGGCCTGACCAATTCTTACGTCTGTGCACGTGCTTTCATCTTTCAGTTTGTTTGTTTTTTATTCGGAGTAAAGATGACTGATTTAGAGCACCAAAGCTGTTACTTTTAGGTAGAGCTGTAGCAAATGTTTAGACCAATAGCTCATTTGACTTTTTAATTAGGCGTGCTTATATATTTTGATTAAAATTGAGTGATTTTTTTTGTTTAATAACTTTACACACGTGACTTATATTTAAACAAAGATTGTTGGTTCTAAAGATCTATCAGTGCACCAAAGATAAAATTATTCATCAAAGTTAATGACGTTTTTGTTTAAAATAAAATTCCCATATTTTCGAGGCAAATAAAAAATAAAAGGAAGAAATTTGGTTAAAACTGGAGATTTTATAATTCATGTATTTCTTAATAGATTCCATTGATATCTGATGTGTGAGATAAGAGTCCAGTAGTGCACATCCACATATTTGATAGTTTGGAATGACACAGACGGAGATACAGAAAGTGGAAGCTCTCTAAAGTAACGCACCTGTTAATAACAGTGTGTTTTTGTTGCACGACACGCTAGCGTGTTTTGATTTTACCATGAATTATTTACTTAAACAAAATCAGTACCTACAGTGAAGTGGCCAAAACAATAATACTTCTTTTATACACACTTGAATGACTAAGAAAGGAAACTATATTGTCATGTGATAGAAATGTTAAAATTGTTGTAAGGGAAGATGATTTATGTTTCAACGTTTCAACCAGAGAACTTGACTAACATTTGTCTTGCTCACTGGATCATACAAATGTTTCATCCTACCCTTTTCTTGTTCTTCATATGTACTATTTTACTTTTTTTTTCTAAAATTCAAGCTCATATAAGCGAAAATCTCAGTTAAAAATTTGATAACAACAAAATATTTTCATAATTAATTTCTGGGTTATTTATCAATGTTCGATCTGCCTGGATAGTGATCTTATTCCTACGGAAGGAACCAAAAAGACCATACTGTGATATTTCTGCATGTACTAGACGGAAGTCAGGGAGTTTTTCTAATGAGCCGATTTTAATTTCTTATCATTTGAAAAACAGGAAACCTGACACGTACATTGACGTGTTTGGTTTAAAAGCTTATAAAGGTCGACAATGGTAAATATACCAAAATGATAAACTATCAGGATTAATATAACCAGAAATGGTTGGAGTTTGGCATGATCAAAGAATGTCCAATGACAGATGACCCACTTATTTGTTTCATTATTTGTCCCTAGAGACAATGCGAATAAAACACGACCACCTAGCTACTGTAAATTGCCCATGTCCACTAGTAGGGTCATTACATCAAATCTTTTTGTACAACAAACAAAAGTGAATGAAATGAGCTTATGTATGAAGTTCTCCATTTGTCTTCATTTAATAAGAGTGTGAAAATATTCTGATCATTTCTTTCTGTTCTGACTGACCACATGTGTAAATTTACAAAATGCTATCGCGTACGCGCCACTTAGTATCTCGCAAGCAAAATATATTTTTCTCTTTTACTATGTCCCTATAGGAGTTCATAACCAACAAAAATTTGTTTTATAAAAATTAAAGCTTTTTATATAGACATGCTTACTTTACACACATATAAAGAGAATAACAAAACGTAAAAAACTGATAAAATAATTATACTCTTCAAAAAAAAGAAACGCAAAAGGGATATTTTTTATTTTAAAGAGAAATATATGTAATAACGTCACAAGCTCAGAGTATGTGAAGTTGCGCGTGTTAAGGCACTGATTGTCAGACCAAAATGACAATAAAAATTGTGCACTTTGAAAACGGAGGAAAACATCGGAATTTTCGCCAAAACGCATTCGTGTCCAATAAATTTGTTTGAGAGATCTGCATGTTCTGCAAGTGCAACATGTGCAAAATTCCTATAAAAGTAACGGGTTCTCGGTTTCCATAGCTCAGTGTTAAGCCATCGACACGCAATACAATTACGCCAAGACTAATTGAAGCACATTGCAACAACGCCATTGGTTGCTTGGGGGTAGGCAAATCTAGATCAGATGTTGCCAGAGTTGTGAATGTCCACCCAAGCACCATCACAAGGCTATGAAATCGTCACCAACAACATGAATCAACTTGTGACCGTCCACGATCTGGCAGACCTCGTGTGACCTGTCCCACACAAGATCGCTACATCCGGTTACGTCACCTTCTGGATAAAACCGCCACTGCGACGTCTACTGCCTCAACCATACCAGGACCGCGTAGAATTTCCGATCAGACCGTACGCAATCGTCTACAAGATTCTTAGGCCCCATGTGCAACCCATCATGGTGAGCGTCAACGACGTTTTTCAACATGACAACGCCTGTCCTCACACAGCCCGACTCACCACTGTCATCTTGAGACACCACAACATCAACGTTCTTCCCTGGCCCTCCAGAACTCCAGATTTAAACCCCATCGAACATCTTTGGGACGAGTTGGAACGACGTTTACGACGGCGACAACCTCAACCGCAGACTCTACCTCAGCTTGTAGCAGCTTTGCAGGCTGAGTGGACAACCATTCCACAGGATGTGATTCGTCACCTCATCGCTTTCATGGGCAGAAGATGCCAAGCAGTTATTGATGCTCACGGGGGGCATACTCGTTACTGACGTTGAGTGACGTTAAACTTCAACTAGTAAGCGTGTACTTCGCCTTTGCAGACTTTGGATGTTCAGCAACGAATGTGCAAAGTTTCACACATGTCATACAGAACTACCCGGAATAAACTTATTAACAATTTGTCTCAAATTTTGCCTTTTGCGTTTCTTTTTTTGAAGAGTATATTAAAACTCAAATTCTCCACCTAGATATAAGTTAAATGTATGATTAAAAAAACTTCATACATCAAGAAGTATTAGTTCAATGTATTAAAAAAACTTGGTGCATGGCATGGCCAGGTTGATTAAGACGTTCAACTCGTAATCCGAGGGTCGCGGTTTCGAATCCTCGTCACACCTACCATGCTTGTCCTTTCAACCGTGGGGCGTTATAATGTGACGGTAACTCCCACTATTCGTTGATAAAAGATTAGCACAGAAATTGGCGGTGGGTGGTGATGACTAGTTGCCTTCCCTCTTGTCTTACACTGCTAAATTAGGGACAGCTGGCGCAGATAGCCATCGTGTAGCTTTGCGCGAATTGTTTACGTGTGAAAAATAAAATTATTCTGGTGTCATCAACCACATGAGGAATTATAAGATATCACTAACTGTTAAATAGAATTTAATTTTGATATGAATAACATATATACTTGTTGCTGTTTCCAGGAAGTTAAACAAAGGTCGTAATATCGTTAGTTGTAAATAAACAGTGAAAAACAGATATACAGAATGTATTAAATGAATACATGGAACGAAGAGAAAGCTTGAAGTTTTATATTGATAAATTAAAATAGTAACTAATTACTGTGTTGGGCTAGCACATTAAACAGTAAAATTAATTATTTATATGATAGATTCAACAACAAAAAAAAGATTCCTGTGTTATATAGACACATTAAACAATGAAAAAAGTATTTATTAATCAGGTTTTATTCAAAAAGATACTTTTGTAAATATTTAAGATATGGGGTTTATGCTCAAAGTTGCATTAACCGAAGGAAATAAAAGTTAGTTCCCGTGCGTGGTTTTTTTTAACCAGACAGGAAATGTACTGAGTCTCTGTGAGAAAGAGCGTGGACAGTATTATTCATACTGACATATGACGTGCATCCGGAGTGAGTAGGAACGAGATTATTTCATGTATATCTCATATAAGGTACCAGTAATGAAACACTGATTCACACCACCAGCTCTGCGTCAGACTTGACATCTTAAATAAAGAACGATCAGTAAAGGTAAGATTACTTATTGTGTATTATGGATAACATTGTACATTCTTAACAATAAGACAAATGATGGATAACATTGTACACTCTTAACAATAAGACAAATGATTGAATCGTACCTGACGTTGGGCTGGGCACGAGTTAGTTGTCCCATCCCGTTTCTGTAATATATATGTATATATTCATGCTCCTCACTTCAGGGCCGTGGGTGCATTATAGGTGTGACAGTCAAATCTTATTATTATTCTATTGTGTAAATACATTAAACCATAAAGAGACTGATATATTCTTGCATAGATACATTAAAGTAGTAAACAAATATTAGTAATTGATAGTGAGTGGTGCCGAGTAGCTGTGTTTCTTCCTGTCTGTCAGCTAAAAATTAGGATCATGGTGGTTTTATGCAGACACCCAAAAATTAACATTTCATGTTTGATATTCAAAAACAAAGCATTATCTCATCCTACTCTCTACAGTAGTTCAGCGGTGTGTCTGCAGACTTACAACGCTAGAAACCAGGTTTCGATACCCATGATAGGAAGAGCACATGTCGTCTTTTATGTAGCTTTGAGCTTAATATAAAAATAACAGTAAAACATTATATCTCAACATTGAGCCCGGCATGGCCAAGCGCGCAACTCGTAATCCGAGGGTCACGGGTTCGCGCCTGCGTCGCGCTAAACGTGCTCGTTCTCCCAGCCGTGGGGGCGTTATAATGTGACGGTCAATCCCACTATTCGTTGATAAAAGAGTAGCACAGGAATTGGCGGTGGGTGGTGATGACTAGCTTCCTTCCCTCTAGTCTTACACTGGTAAATTAGGGACGGCTAGCACAGATAGCCCTCGAGTAGCTTTGTGCGAAATTCCAAAAAAAAACCACAAACAATCTAAACATTGTAAAATTCATCTGTTAATTTAGTTAATTATTTTATTTTATCCTACAAACAAAGAAACATCTAATCAGCAATATTCTTTCCCTGGAGTGAAGAGCAAATTATCAAACCACAATATAAACTATTAAATTTTTGTAAGGTTCCAGCTTACAGACATTCCAATTTAATATTGAAAAACACATCATTAGCATTGTATTAAGTCGTATTGACTTACATTTCGTAATTTCAAATTATCATTTAATTCATACAGATCTTCCTTCTAATTACTATCCAAAGACTGTGAGGTTCCTGAGTTACAATTAACTTTCAACTTTTGCGTCCTGTCTTTAATAATTATACAAATACTGTGGGATTCTAACACTGCACAGTAACTGTTTCACTTTCAAGTCCTTGTTTTAGTAAATATCTAAATATGGTTTAACTTCCTGTATTATAAGGGTGTCTGTATTATACAATAACCTTTACGTTTTCACATCCGTTGTTATAAACTATTCAAATACTGTGAGTGTTTAAAAGTTAATGCATGATATAATATAGAAAAGATACTAGAGAAAAGACAGCTAATTATTACCACCCATTGCCAACTATTGGGCTACAATTCTGTCAACAAATAGTGGGATTAAACCCGTGACAGGTAGAGCACAGATAACCCATTGTGTGTGTGGCTTTGTGTTTAACACAACATAACCACAAATTTTTCAGTTGTTCGATAATTTTGCATAGCTTTGCGTGGAATTCATAACAAACAAAACTGTCAAGAGTATCGATATCCAATTTTTAACGTGTAAGTCTACATCGAGGCTCTTGAAGCATAATTTGATTTTTGGTGTACGTTGAGAGCGACATTCTTCTATAAACAAATAAAGATAAGCGTGTCTTGTAAAACCCTGTGTGACACAGTGGTATATCTGCCGACTTAAAACCCTAGCAACGAGGTTTCGATACCCGTGGTAGACAGAGCACAAATAACCCACTGTGTAGCTTTATGCTAAACTCCAAATAAACAATTGTACCATAGAAATGGTAGTTACATTACTGAAGCGAGGCTGGTGTAAAATCTAACCTTCATAAATATTTTGAAAATCAAAAACAACGTATAAACTATACGCAACTTGGCACTTAGTTCACTGAGAGAGAACGAATTAAATCACTAAATCACTGATTTAATCAGTGTTCCACTGGCCTAACGGTAAGTCTGCATGCCTACAACGCTAAAAATTGAATTTTGAACTCTGATGTTCAGCTTTGACATTAGCGCCTTTTCACTGAGATAATTCTAGATAAAGCCACTAATATGTGTCTTTCACTGCTTTTCTAGCAAAATATTAAAAAAATCAAAGCTACAACAACACCTCACCCTCTCTATCAAAACAGACCTAACGTTGTCTGGTGATTAAAGTGCACGACTAGTAATGTGCGGAACGTACATTCGAATAACTCTCATCTAACATGCTCACCATTTCAGCCATAGTAAAGTTACGACGTGATAATTTGGAAAAGAGTAGCTTCAGAGTTAGTGGTGGGTGGTTTAGACTTTCCTATTTTCTACCACTGCTAAAGCAGAGGCGGCTATCTCAAATAGCTCTCGTGTAGCTTTTCGAAAAATTCAAAACAAAGTAAAATAAAGTTTACCAAAACAACTACTTTTTCAGTAATATATAGATGGCGCTGTAATGGATTCACCCTGAGGATCCACTCTTGTCAATATCTTTCTTTGTTTTCACAATCATCATTATTAGGAGACTCCTCTATTAACTTCAAACTTGTTCATCACAAAAGGTAGGTAGGCATTAGTTTCATTATTATCCGCACGAAACAAAGCTTTTCTCATTTTTAATGTATCTAAATCCATAACGTATATAACCAAACTCTTCTTTTGATACATGTTCTCGTAATAAGAAACTGTCAATTTCTCTACGTCTGTTGACAGGGAAAAAACGCTTTATAATCCTTTCACAGATTTTGACAATGTCTTTTTCCTCCCTTTACAACAAAACATTATTTCTTGTCTTTTCAATACGTTCCACACAATTTAATTAAACTACCAGACTCTCCAGGTTTTACACATCTTAAAACGAAATAGTTACCACCAAATTTTATAGATAAAGTCACATGTAATTTATTAAACACTGAGCTTAGTCTTAAAGTCAAACCACTCAGTGTTTCCGAAAGTATTTAAGCGTGTTCACAAGTCCGTGCGTATCCGACATTTTTAATAGCAAAGAAAAGAGTGGCCACCATATCACTATATATAATTTAAAAATTCTAAATCCAGGCATATTTGACAAAATTATTAATCAAAGAAACACTGTTTATCAACCAAAAAAAAAACTATTTTATTGATACTTTCTATGTATTAAAATTCATTCTGTTCTCTTTAACTACCCGAAACTTACGTGTTGTTTTCCTTTTTGTTTTTTCAGTTTTTCTCTCCATATTCTATGTTTACATAAAGTTAGTAACGCTATTCTATTTTAATTGCTACATTTAACTTACATTTTAACTGTTTTAGCAGGAAATCGGTGAAGATGAATGTGTGTAGTCTGAAGTAAAATGTTTATTTTCACTATAGTCTCTATCTTCTTGTTCATCTTTTGCTTTATCTAAATCAAAAGAGTTTGTACGTTTGTTTGTTTCCTGTAGGCATGAAGCAACACAAAGCCAAATCTATTTTCTGAGTTGTATAATTATATGTCCTCTAATTTACCTCTGATGCACCAGGAAGAAACATGCAAAGAAGTAACGTGTGTTGAAAACTATAATACGTTTTTTGACGTAAGGTTTAACTATTTACTTTATATATAATTATACATAATAAGATGAAATTTGAAAAAGAAAAATTAAACACGATCATTGTTTTCAAGTTGTGTCTTTTTTTTACATTAATCACTGATTGAGTATGAGAGAACATTGTTTTATTGTTTCGTGTAAAGTTACCCGAACATTATCAGCGCTAGGTGTCCCTAATTTAAAAGTAATGGAATATAGAACGGGTAACTAGTCAGCGCTTGGGTTACTCTAGTCTAACACGGGGATTGATCATCACGTTATAACAATCTCTCGGCTCAAAAGGCAAGCATACTCAATGAAAAGGTTCGAATCCGAGACGCAAAGTTTGTGTGTCTAGCACTCTAACCATCAGTCATGTCAGGCATCATACAAGAGAAACCAAATTGTTAAACTTAAACTGTATTCGTAATGTACAATAATTTATCTGAGCGTTAATTTCATCTGTTTATTTATAGTGTGTTATAATGATGCTCCGAATACAAAGAATCTGTATCAGAAGTTAAGCCACCTTTGTACGGGCTTCACTTCATGAGCTGATTTCCCTGTATCCTTACACTATTAAATTAGAGGCGGCTAGCGCAGATAGAACTCATGTAGCTTTGCGCGAAATTCAAAACAAATTCAAATACTTTATGAAAGGGATTATTTGGATTAATATTATAATTCAGCATTTCTACGACTTGCATGTATATAAGAGAGTTAAGTACATGTTAAGTTTTAGATTTATGTTACGCGATAGGTATCTGCTCTAACAGTTTGTAAGTTTGAAATTATTGTCCAGATCTTAGTCTAATCGTTTAGAAACTAATAATATTGGTCATCGCTAACATTATAGTATTCTCACGGCTGAAAGGGTAACAGTATTCTGGGATAGGTTTCGATCTGGGGACTCGAAGAAATTGGCAAGTCCTAACACCAGACTAAAAGTTACAATCTTAAAGTAAGATTTAAAAAAGAGAGGAATTTAAGGTGAGTGTTTTTTTTTATAGTAAAGCCACATGGGGCTGTCTGCTCAGCCCACCGAGATGAATCGAACCCCTGATTTTAGCGTTATAAATCCGGAGACATACCTCTGTACTAGCGGGGGGCGTTTAAGGTGAAATTTGCAGTTATATTCAGGTTTATGGCAATGGTATACTGTTTAGTTTCTGCTACTAACTTCATTAAAGTGATCGAACTATATATATAATAAGTTCGGACAAATCGTTTGAATTATCAAACGTCTCTGACGAGGCATAAAAATGTTTCCTTTGAGTAGTTTCTTCGGATTACAAACAACCCATTATTCCGTTAACATCGAAGTCAGCTGTACAGACATTTGACGTGAGCTACTGCTACGCAACTTAGAAAGTAATATGGTTACGATTTTAGTAGGATTGATTATTTAATAAATACATCATTTAAATTATTTTAAGTTTTAAAATTTCTGTTGTTTAAATATTAATACAGGAATAAATAATCAACTGTGAAGTTAGTTCCTTCTCGTATAAATACGAATAGAAGCAGACAATGCGAAGTTTAGTCGCATCTTATAGTTACAGTAGAGTACAATAATCTACATTATAATTCAGATTACTATTGTTTAAACATTATTTGATATAAAAGGTAAAGTTCTTTGGCAAGCATGGTAAGTTACTGGTGATTAATGAATAACTATTCAAGATTATAAAAAGTAACAGAAAAAGTTAGTTACATCTGTCAAAAATCACAGTCACACACACAGAAGTACTCTGTGTTTTCTGGTTCTGTTTTTCGATACTGCAAAGTACCAGTAACTGTTTGTTTGTGTTGAAATTTCGGCAAGCTACCTAGCAAATTACACCTAAAGTTAACTAGCTCTAATTTTGAACTGATAGACTAATGGAAAAAGTAGTTTCAACCCCCAACGCTTGGGCTATTTTTGTCTTATTAGATAGAAGGATTTGACCTTCACTGTTGTAGAAACACGTAGAGTAACTTTTGTTTTGGAGGCCACATACTGGCCTTAACTAAAAATGTTTTTAGTTATATTGTTTTGTTTATTTCTTGAATTTCGCGCAAAGCTACTCGAGAGCTATCTGCGCTAGCCGTCTCTAATTTAGTAGTGTAAGACTAGAGAGAAGGCAGCTAGTCCTCACCGCCAATTCTTGGGCTACTCTTTTACCAGAAAATAATGAGACTGACCGCACATTATAACACCCCCATGGCTCAAAACGCGAGCATGTTTGGTGCGACGGGGATGCGAACTCGCGACCCTCAGCTTACAAGTCGCACACCTTAACCCACCTGGCCCATTCATTTGTAGAATAATTTTAATTTTGTGTGTATTTTTTATTTTAATATGATTTTACACATGTACCAGCAAACAACACTTTGTAACTACGTTGTTGAACTGTTTCGTACAACATTTATCACATTGCTCATGTAGAAACGATCGCTCAAGTAATATAAGTAAAGGCAGAATATCTGTTGAATCTTCTGTTCCTTTCTCAGTGGGTCAGTGATAAGTTTGCAGACTTATGATACTAAAATATGGGTTCCGATTCCTCCTGGTGGACAGTTTGCAAATACTTCATTCTGTAATTTCGCATAACAACAACATAACGTAAAGTTTAGGGACAGCAGTGACATATTGGTCCACCCAGTCTATCTTAAATTATGAAATTATATTTTAAGGGTGTTTCTATTTTAGCGTATCTTGTAATAACGTGGTGGTTAAGGTACTTCACTCACAATCTAAGGGTCGCGAGTTCAAACTCCAGTCACCGAACAAGCTTGCCCTTTCAGCCGTGGAGGCGTTATATGGTTATAGTCAATTCCACTATTCTTAGATAAAATAACAGCTCAAAAGTTGGCAGTGGATGGTCTTGACTATTTGTCATTCTTCTACTTTATCTCTGCTAAATTAGGGATGGCTAAGGTAGATAACATTTGTGTAGCATTGCGCTAAATTTTATGTAAACCAAGCTCATTTAGAGACGGTTCAACTTAGAGGTGTGTGAGTATCAAGTGTTGAATTCTGTCGACTTTCAATAACAGTGACTTTTCCAATGTCGTTTTAACTATAAAAGTGATTACTAAGAATTCTTATTTCAACTACTTCCACCAGATGGGGCACTTCGGGTGGCAAATCAAATTTTTGCTTTCTGCTCTTGTCATTTTGCCATGTGAGGTATCTGAACCAAAACTTATTGACGTGGACTATAAGTATCACGGATACGACGACATGACGACTCTGCTACAGAACATCACAAACAGGTTTCCAGAGTTGGCCAAGCTTTATTCCATTGGACTTTCAGTTGAAAGTATGTTGGAACTCCTGCCTGGTGTAAATGAATGTAAACCTAATGAAAATCAACTTTTATTTCCTTTTAAATTATTTAACAACGTATTTCTTCATAATAAGCCCTCTAACGAGGCACTACATTTTAAACTGAATCACAGTAAATTTAACGTTCCAATTGCAATATCAATCAGTGATGTCGAGAAACCCACTTGTTGAGAATTTTATATGCAAAAACGGCTCGTTTGGGTTGTTCGCTCTTCTATTTGAAATATTTTCTCAACCCAAACGATCCGTTTTTGCATATAATAATTGCAATATCGTAACAGAGAGAAAGAAAAAAAGTTCCTGATGATGTTTAAGTTTTACTTGACTTTCTCACTCTGTCAGTGTTGGTATTATTTGTTACAGAAAATACAGGTATCTTAGAAATTAGTAACAGGACTGCTATGAATTGTGTAATTTAAAAATTCTAGTATAGTTATCTATGAGGATTAATTGTAAATTGAGGTCTTTAGAATGTAGATTCCGCCTTAAATCTTTGTCAAGACGGCGTTTTAAATTATGCTTTCGGGCCAAAATCTTAAGCCCAATGAACAAAAAGAAAAAATATGCATTTTGCGTTGTTAGACTTATTTGAGTAGACCTTCGAAAGATAAAAATAAGAAAAGAGAAAATAAAAAAAAACTTTTTAGCATTTAATAGGAAAAATGTGAACACCATGAAATTAACCTAAATACTAGCTGGTCAAATGTTTAAGACCATACTGAAACGAAGCGTTAATCGGTAAACACGTAACGAAATTTAGTCATTTATGTTCAAGCATAAGCGTTGTTAACATCTCCCACTGACATCTCTTGTGTTACATTGGGTAAAAACATGGCAAAGGCTAAAAAATTGACAGAGTTTAAACGTGGCAGAATTGTCGAGCTGCAAAAGCAAAATATCTCTCAACGTGCCATCACTGTGAGATTGGGCTTAGTAAAATTGCAATTGCAAATTTTTTAAAAGAACCTGAGGTATACGGAACAAGAATTTCAAGTGGTTGGCCCAAGAAAATTTCGTCGGCATTGAGCAGAAGGATTCGACGAGTTGTCAGGCAAGACACCAGCTTATCGTCAAACCAGATTAAGGCCCGTACGGACGCAGAATGCAGCTCAAGAAAAATAAGATGGTATTTACAAGAGAAAGGTTTTTAAAAACTGTAAACGTCTTCAAAGGCCACACCTCCTTCCACACCATGAAATAACTCGGTTAAACTTTGCTTAAAAGCACCAAACATGGGCCGTAGAAAAGTGGAAGATGGTTTTGTTCTGTGATGAGAAACAATTTAACCCAGATGGTCCACATGGTTTCCAATGTTACTGGCACGATAAGAATATCCTATCAGAGACATTTTCTACACGTCACAGTAGAGGAGGTTCCATCATGATCTGGGGTGCTTTCTCCTTCCATGAAACAATGGAATTCCAAGCTATACAGGACCGTCAAACAGCAGCTGGCTACATTGGCATGTCGGAGAGAAGATTCTTATTGACTGAAGGCCCTCGCTTGTGTGGAAATGACTATATCGTTCAGCAGGACAATGATACAATCCACAGTGCCCGCTGGTCAAAGGACTTTTTCATGACGAATAACGTGATTCTTTTGGTCCATTCAGCGTGTTCGCCCAAACTGAACCCCATTGAAAATGTTTGGGAGTGGATGGCAAGGGAAGTCTATAGAAATGGACGTAAATTCCAAACAGTGCATGATCTTTGTGGAGCCATCTTCACCTCTTGGAATAACATTCCAGCCAGCATTTTGCAAACGCTTATATCGACCATGCCAAAGCAAATGTTTGAAATTTTTCGCAGTGACAGCCGTGCAACTCACTACTTAGACCTCTTACTGGGAATTTCCTACCCTGTTTAGGACTTCTTTTTGGTATGGTCTTAAACTTTTGACTAGCTTGTATTTAGGCTAATTTTATAGTGTTTACATTTTCCCTATTAAATGCTAATTTTATATTATTATTATTATTTTTCCTTTTGTATCCATGAAACTCTACTCAAATAAGTGATTGAGTTTAACAACGCAAAATGCATATTTTTTTCTTGATGTTAATTGGCCTTAAGATTTTGGCCAGCAGTGTATATTAAGAAAAGATCTCGAGGAAAATATATGGATGAATTATGTCGAAATTATCCTCACTTATGCTTTACTTTACTTTACATAATATTTTGACATGTACAAAGGTTTTTCATGATTGACTATTGTGATAATGAATTAATGCTTTTTTCTTGTGTTTATGAGTTTTATGTACATATATGGATGAATTATGTCGAAATTATCCTCACTTATGCTTTACTTTACTCTACATAATATTTTGACATGTACAAAGGTTTTTCATGATTGACTGTTATGATAATGAATTAATGCTTTTTTCTTGTGTTTATGAGTTTTATGTACATATATGGATGAATTATGTCGAAATTATCCTCACTTATGCTTTACTTTACTCTACATAATATTTTGACATGTACAAAGGTTTTTCATGATTGACTGTTATGATAATGAATTAATGCTTTTTTCTTGTGTTTATGAGTTTTATGTACATATATGGATGAATTATGTCGAAATTATCCTCACTTATGCTTTACTTTACTTTACATAATATTTTGACATGTACAAAGGTTTTTCATGATTGACTGTTATGATAATGAATTAATGCTTTTTTCTTGTGTTTATGAGTTTTATGTACATATATGGATGAATTATGTCGAAATTATCCTCACTTATGCTTTACTTTCTATCATTTAAAACAGCAAATATTTTTAAAATGTATGATATGAGCTTTAAACACTCAGTTTGTCAAACAATAATAAAACTTACTTTGACTGACACTATAGATGCTGTATAATGAACATTAACGTCTAAAAGATGAGTTCCAGAAACTTTATGATAAAAAATACACTTTTGGTAATTCGCATTTTAGAACTGTTAACTGTTCAGCAACACCCACCACCCATATATAGTAACTTTTAACAGAATAACAGAATCGACTACCACACTTATAACGTCCCTGAAATCTAAAAGTGTTGAGCGTGTTCGCTGATATATTGCAGTTTATACTTTGAGACTTTCGATCCGCAGCCCGACTTGTTAACCACTAAGCCAAGCCTCGCTCTCCATCTAATAAAATAGATATGTCTTTTCTCTGTACGAAGGATAAAATTTTGAAAACAAATATAACTAAATATTGTACTTAGCTCATTAAATTCCATAATATTTTGACATGTACAAAGGTTTTTTCATGATTGAGTGTTGTGATAATGAATTAATGCTTTTTTTCTTGTATTTATGAATTTTATGTATACAGATGAATAACTCATTTCGTTTATACAACATTATCAAAAATAACGATCCTCTTAGTTAAATCTAATGTGTGAGAAGCTAGATGCTTGGAAAGTTTGGTTGGTTGGTTTTAGTTAAGCGCAAAGCTACACAATGGACTATTTATGCTCTGTCTACCACGAGTATCGAAATCCAGTTTCTAGCGTCGTAAGTCTGCAGACATATTGCTATGTCACTGCGGGGCACTTGAAGAGAAAACTCTCTCGAATATCCCCTAGTGATTCAAGTCTTTAGGGTATTTGTTTGTTGTTGTTTAGAAAACTTGCCTACATAGGTTACCTAGAATAATTTTTGGGCTTCATTTTAAAAGTGATAAAGTTCGAATTCGATTTATAATTTGTAGAAAGTATATTAATAAGATTTATTTATACATGTAAAACTTTCTTCCTGACTCATTTCTACGTTTATTAACGAAAATACCTCGCTGTGACTGGAAGATAAGTTGAGAGCTTATAACGCTACGATGCTTGATTTGATTTCTGTATTGGGCAAAGCACGAACAACGCATTCTGCTTAACAAAAACCAAACAAACAGATGAAATTATCAGTGTAACTTTGAAGTTCTCAATAATTCTGTTCTATATTTTCAACAAATGATAATTTCTCTTTAACTTGTAATAACTCTGTTCATGTGAAGTTTAGTGTTGAATCATATAAAAGGCTTTAATTGTTTTGCTCTTAGAATTAATTTCTTTGATTTCCTATATTCAGGTTTATAGATAGATCATATCTATATCCATGAATCAAAACGAGTCGCGTGGTTTTTGAAGGGTTAAAGATTTGGTTTATTTATGTTTCACATTTAGTTAACTCTGTAAGGATCTCAGTTTAACCTGTTTCGTATTATCACACTATTTAACGCAAATTTTATTCTTGGATAGTATGTATTGTTTCTTAATTGCTTGTGTTGTAAAAGTACAGGAAATGGCCATTATTCCCTGCAAACTTTGCTTTTGTGATCTGGATAATGACATTTAGAAATTAACCTATTTTCTATGTAGAAACGGGCAAATTTGCATATTTTCATTGACAAAAGGTCTGAATAAAACAACATATGAATCAAAATTTACATTTGTTTATATAAAATTGAACAAAAATGTTTAGAAGTGAGCAGTTTTTCGCGATTTGCGAATGTAATGTAAATCACTTTTACGTATCATCCCCCAAATACCCATCATGTTTTCTTTATACGCTCTTTGGTAGCAACGTCCAAAGTCCAGTATATCTTGGTGGAAGCGCTCATCTTGCTCATCTGAGTATGCTCTCATGTTCTTTTTGAATTTAACAAGATGAGCATCAAGAATATGGACTTTCAGGGACTTCCTACAGACCATTTTGCCGTAGTTCTTCACAAGAGCCTCAACCAGTTTCGCATAATTTTCGGCCTTGTGATTGCCAAAGAAGCCTCGAACCACTGCGACAAGTTTGCCCTGAGCTTTTTTTTCCTTCTTACTGAGCTTCTTGGGAAATTCTGTGCACTCCAGGATCTTCTTTATTTGTGGTCCAACGAAGAAATTAACTTTAACTTTTGCCTCAGACACCTTAGGAAAGAAATCTCAAAAGCATTTAAAGGCTGCAGACTCCTTTTCAAGAGCTGTGACAAATTGTTTCACAAGAACCAATTTTATGTGTAATGGTGGAAACAGCACCTTCTAGAGGTGCGTTTGTAGCTCACACTCGACATTGTGCCTCCCCACAGAGAACTCAGTCCGTTGTGGCCAGCGCTTCCTGTTATAGTGCGTTGCGATGTCCCTGCTGTCCCAAAGGCAAAGATAACAGGGAAATTTTGTAAAGCCTCCTTGGAGACCTATCAGGAATGCCACCATTTTGAGATCTCCGATAACCTCTCAGCTGTACTCATTATACTTTAAGGCTTCTAGCAAGGTCTTGATGCTGTTGTATTCCTCTTTGAGATGCACCAAATTTTAAAAGGTCTAAACTTTGTATAATATGAAATCTCACTGTTTAAAATGCAAAAATTGTCAGTCTTACCTTCTAGAGCTTTTTTTTTTTGCAATGCTCGCTGGTAAAATGAGGTGCCCAGGCTTTGTCTTTATCCCCGAGAGGCATGCCAAAATATCCCTTGTAGGCTTCACACATTTTAGCAGATGCTGTCGCAGAGTACATTTTTGCTCTTGTCTTGTTAAATTGGTCACATACATAGCAGAATGCTTCCAGCTTCTTGATGCCATCTCTGATCAAATAAGGTAGATCTGTGTGTTCACGTCCGCAGCTGGAAATAAACTGAAGTGGTGAGTGGTGAGCCCCTGATTATATTACTATGGAAAGTTCCTGAAAATTCTCGTAAGTTTTACAACATTCTAGAAAATTATTGTAAGTTCTGCAACATTCAAGAAAGTTCTTGAAAGTTCTTGTAAGTTCGAGAAAATTCTCTATCACCTACTCAGTACTAAATCTACCTGAAATGTTCTGGAAAATGAGTAAATTTAAAAATTTCATTATCCAGATCACAAAAGCAAAGTTTGAAGAGAAAAATAGGTTTTTTACCGTTTACTTTAGACATAAGCAATTGAGAAATAACACTTTCTGCCCAGGAACAAGAAAACGTAGAAATTTTATTACATAGAGTAATTTTAATATCATAATAAAATACATTGTATTCACTTCCAACAGCACGGTTATTCTAATTAAAGGACGCAGTACAATTTTATGTACCGAACTCAATTTATTAAATGTAATTTCATGTTACTTAAAACAAACAGAGTAAGCAGTTTGAAGAATGGTAATTCATTAATTCACAAGACTAGCCACTGAATATTATGGATTAATTCACAAGACTAGCTACAGAATGTAATGGATTAATTCACAAGTCTAGCTACAGAATTCTTTGTTTTTCTAACTTACGGCTATTTATTAAAACTTATTGAGTTCAGGATATATTACATTGTGTTTTTATTACTTAATTACAGCTTCGCTTCGAATAACACTGGTTGTTGTAATCACTTTGAACTTAGGTGAATGGACTGGAAGTCGCAATCTGCATGCTTTATAATATAATTAATATGTGTCAGTAAGGGCATTATATGCTTAGTGTACATCTTTTATTACTTGAAAGTAAATTGGTGAAAAACGCATTTTACTCACGCACCTATGATTACAATAAATATTCATTATAATAAAAAGTTAATTGCTAGTTTGTTTTGGAATTTCGCACAAAGCTACTCGAGGGCTATCTGTGCTAGCCGTTTTAATTTAGCAGTGTAAGACTAGAAGGAAGGCAGCTACTCTTGGGCTACTTTTTATCAACGAATAGTAGGACTGACCTTCACATTGTGACGCACCCAGGGCAGGGAGAGCGAGCATGTTTTGGCGCGACTCGAGCACGAACCTGCGACCCTCAGATTACGAAGTGCACGCCTTAACACGCTAAGCCATGCCGGGTCCAAGGAAGGTAACACAAAAATTCCATGTTGTTTCCACAAACATATAGGTGGCAGTTCATCTGGTGTGTTTTATACGTGTTTTAAATAACAAAATTAGAACCAAATTTATGATACAGTTTGTAACACAAACTTAGTTCAATAATAATCTCTTTTCGTATTTGTCAGTTTGTTTGATTTCGATAAATTAAAATATTATATTTTTACATTTCCAAATTTGTGCTTAAATGTTTTTATTTGTAATTTAATATAATTTATGATATTCTTGTTTAAATACTTGTCAAATGCATAAAAATAAATACAAACCAGTCAAAATATTTATGTACAATAAAAATTCATTATTCGAGCACTTTCACTTTTAAAGGTGACTTCTGCTATAGTTCCATTAAGGTCTAAAACATTAGATTTCCATACCCGTGGGGGACAGAGCAAGGATAATCCATTGTGTAGCTTTGTGCTTAATTCAAACAAACAAGGCCTGGCATGGCCGAGCGCGTTAAGGCGTGCACTCGTAATCCGAGGGTCGCGGGTTCGCGCCCGCGTCACGCTAAACATGCTCATCCTCCCAGCCGTGGGGGTGTATAATATGACGGTCAATCCCATTATTCGTTTGTAAAAGAGCAGCCCAATAGTTGGCGGTGGGTGGTGATGACTAGCTGCCTTCCCTCTAGTCTTACACTGCTAAATTAGGGACGGCTAGCACAGATAGCCCTCGAGTAGCTTTGTGCGAAATTCCAAAAACAACAAACATCAAACAAACAAGGTCAGGTAAGCCTAAATAATTAAGATTCGGCTTAAATTAATACACTAACTATTATTATTATCAAAATGTTCCAAACTATTAAGCTATCGAAAATTTGAAACATTGAACAAGTAACTCTATAATTAGTTATTACGTTTATAGCCTACTCGACTAGTGGTCGTTATAATTGTTAAGTCTTAAGTACACCTTCATGAAAAGGATGTTGTTTATACGATTTGTTTAAAATGGGTCCTTTCATGCTAGTTCGCAGAATGAGGATAGGCAAAACTCTAATAAGTACTTCGAAATTTCACTTCTCTATATAACTTTTCATAAAGAGTAATCAGAAAAGTAATAAGGTATCATTAACGGAGAATGAATTGTGGTTCTAAAAATATTTTCACAGATGAATGCACCTGGTGGCCTTGAGACATTCCTAAACCCATAATTACGTAATGATACTGTCCACTTTCCTGAAGTGTCAGAAGGTAATTATTATAGGAGCTTACTTAAAACTGAACATAACAGAACTAAAATAATTTTTCATTTGGTACTAATATGGTTTTCACACTTTTATTTTCTTTGTTCTTATGACATAGGAAGAGAATTGTGGGTTATACTTCTGTCTTCAACCCCCAATGAGAGACCTCTACTGAAGCCTAACGTCAAATATATTGGCAATATGCACGGAGATGAGGTAGGCCTAATAAGATATAATTTGTTTACCAACCACAATAGGCGAGGCAACGTTTTTGTTACTGGTATCGATAACCAAGACCTAAAATAAACAAGATCTGTATTGAGAACAACAAAAGCTTCTTTGATTTTTTTCATCACAATACCCTATAAATTATTTTCATTCTTTAAAGAAATTCCCATAATCATTAATATGTTCAATTGCATTTACAAATGAATGAAGTAGATTGTTTTGAACAACATGACCAGAATCTGTGGTGTGAGTCGTCTTGGCATGGTCTGGTGGCCATGGAAGTCGGCTCGCATTGTAAATGTCACGGGTTCGAACTCCATCCCCGAATACGCTCTTTTTTTCAGTCGTGAGGGCGTTATAATGTTACGGATAATCCCATTATTCGTAGATAACGAGTAGCCTAAGAGCTGACACTGGATGGTGTTAACTAACTGCTTTCCCTCTATTCAAAATTAGCAATAGAAACGTTGATATGTCTCTAATAACTTTTGTCACATGTTTATAGATCTCATGCAATCTACAATCCTGACCAACTGCAAGACCAAAATTTAATAGAAGGAAGAAGTCGACGTAACCTGTTCCTCCTGGATATATAAACATCAATGCCCAAACACCTATAAGATATATATATATAGATCCAATGCTGTCTCTTGTTGCTGATTAAAACCAGTAATTACACTTTTTTATGGTCGAGTAAGCTCGCTTTCTGGATATTTGGGTATGTTGGATTTTAGATACCCAGGAGGATCAGATGCAAAAGACCTCTTTCTCCATCCCTAATTTTTGTGTCGGCTACTATCATGTTGTAGTTGTAGTGCATTAGGGTCAGAGTAACCCACAGTTCTTCGGCCCTTTTCAGGGCAATGTCCATATATTGTCTTGAGTTGCGTTTTTTAAACTTTTATTTATTTTTTTCTTCTTTTATATTTTTTCATAATTATTTTAAAATCTGTTTATGTATATATATTTAACATAGTAAAATCTATGAATATTATACTAATTTTAAACGTCTAGTACATAGTGACCAGCTTGATTTATATTTCTTTATATATTAATTGGAGAGAGTTACTCAGGACTGTTTCCATCGTGTACATAGTATCTGTCGGGATCACACAATGAATTATGTTTATGTCAATTTTTATTAAAATAATTTAATGCATTAAGCAAGAGTCTGTTGGATACTGTCTTTTTGTTTGCATACTTGTGTATAAATGTGAATGAAATACTACGTGGTTCTCTATACGCTGAAGTTAAAATTGAATTTTCTATTCTTTGTACTTCGTGTAATTGTGTAATTCAGACTTTACATGCGTATTCTATAATGTATCTTATGTATGTTTTGTAGATTTTTATTATATTATCAGGTGATGTACCTTGATTTTTACCTGAAAGATAGCTCTCGTGTAACTTTGCGCGAAATTTAAAACAAACAAGCCTAACCTTTACGCGACCATGTTAAGAAAGAGAGAGTTTGAAAGTGTTCGTTGCCGGAAACGTCTTACAGACGAGAGTATAAACAGGTACGGGATTGTAGGGGGCGTTGGAAATGGATGTTAGATTATTAATTTGTATAGGTATAAATGTGTTCCTTTATATTGGTTTAATTTTGGTTTTAGTTGCTGTATAAGTAGGGCTTCTTTGATTTTGCATTTGTTTATATTTGTTTCCATACCTAATATCTGGGTGATTTCTATTGTTATGTTGTGTTTATTTGATTTGTGGCGTTAAAAACGTGTGAAGGTGTTTTTTTGTGTGTGTTTTTTGAATCTATTTTCCATTTTTTGCTTGTTTATCCATATAAAAGTCGTGGCAGTTGTTGCATTGTATTTTATAAATTATGTTGGTGTTGTGTTTGCCAGTGTAGTTTTTACATAGTATTGACTAGTTTTGTACCTGGTTTTTGAACAAATTTGGTGTTTACTGGAATGTTATGTTTTGTTATATGTTTTTTTCCAAATGTTGGTTATTTTTTCGCTGATGTTGGGAATGTATGGTATGCAGCAGTACAAGATTTTGTAGTTTGTTGTATTTTGGGATTTATTGTTGGTCTAGATGTGTGCGTATAATTTTTACATGGTTTTTTTAGGACATTTGTTAATGTCGATGAAGTGTTGTTTTATTTTGTTAATTTTATTGGGCGAACATAGTTTTATGGCTGTGTTTATTTAGTTTAATATGTTGAGTATGGGTAATGCTTCTGTGAAGTTCTGTTTTGAATTGTGTACCATTTCTAGTGATTTTGAGGTTAAGAAATGCTGTTTGGTTAGCATTTTCCTCTTCACAGGTGAACTTGATGTTGGGTGTACTGAGTTAATGTGATTGAAAAACAGCTAAGTTTCGAAGTACTGAGAAAATAAAGCTGCTAACAGCAAAGGTATAAAGGAGGCTCATAAGACTCAGTGTACAAACTCTGGACTGAATAAGTACAGAAAGACCACGTGCAGAGTTAAAGCCTCAGTTGGTGTATGTGGTCCAATATCTTCAAGGCCGTGGTCCTGGCAGAGCCATAGACCAGACCCATAATCCAGATTTGATGGAATGAGGACACGATAGATCTTTATCATAAAACATAAATCTGCTCTCCAAGAGGTGGAAGAAAGGAGACGGTAGATGTTTGGTGCCCTTGTACACTTGAGTTGTAGCTGCTTGATACATGATATAAAGGTTAGCTTACAGTTTAAGATTAAACCCCAATAATTTTGCTTCAGGGACCACGGGAAGAATAACTTCACTAACTCAATGTTCAAGATCAAGGTGAATACCTCGTTGGCGGCAAAAATGCATGAAAACGTTTTAGAGAGTAAAAATATAAAACCGTTTCTATGGTCCACTTCAATAAATGACTGAGGGCAGTCTGTAGCTGCTGCTTAATAAACTTCATGTTTGATGACTGATACAAGATGTGGAAGTCGTCAACGTAGGGCCTGTTTGCAACTGTAGGAGCATTAATCTTTATACTTAAAAGTGTGACACTCAAGACATAGTCTTGATAGACTCTTACTTTTATGTAGGAAAGAACGGAAAAGTGTCGAACCCACAGGAACTTGGAATCTCCTGTCCATTAGAAAAAATAATAAAAATGGGCAAATGACCACGCAACCCATATGAGTGGAGGTCTCGCAGAATGCGGTACCTTCACGTAGTATTGTAAGCCTTCTCAAGGTCAAAGAATACTGAAACAAGTTATTGTCACGTGAAGACTGTTTAGATGTTTTGCAAACAACTCTGCTGGAGACACGGAGAGATCTGTTTGCACTCCCACTGTTGTAGAGGAACAGAGTGCAACAGCATACGTCTGAGATGGAGTGAGAGACAATAACTTCTGAGCATCTGTGTAGGAGATATTGTTTATAGTCTTCCAGCATTGCACCTCTTTTTCCTCCACCCACTTTGGGCAAAACATATAGTAAGAGAGGTATCAACCACTACAGTTAACACAGTGTGATTCCAGTTCGCACTCGTGGGTATCGTGGTCTTTGCCACCACAATGAGTGCATATTAAAGAACAATGACATGGTGTTTTCAAGTGACTGAACCTCTGACACGTAAACGTCAATATCAGAACATTAGTAGCCATAATAATTCTGTCTTTGCGAGTAAAAATTTGGCACACTGCAGAAACGCCTTTGCTGTAGAAACCAACGAAGATCTCCGACTCAGGATGTTCTTTAAATTCTCTCAGCTGTAACTCCTTTTAAAGAATCCAGAGTTACATGGAGAGTAACCTTGATGGGTTTATCCCCAGTGGCTTTTGATTTTAAGAAGAGTTTGGTTGAAGATGTTTCCACCAGAATGTCTCGAGAGCGTAACTTCCTTACTGACTACTGGGAGCCCACATTATCCTCTAATCCGTTGTGAATAAAAAAGAGAGGCATTTGCCCTAAGGATTTCATGGATAAGGAATGCATAATTAGAAATTGAGGTACAGAATCTGCTTGTGACGGTGGCTGTACAGCAAGTTCGTCCATGTGTAGTCGTTTTCCGATAATCTCTTTTTTTCATTTTTATTTATCTTTTCTTAAATGGAAATATCCATAATAAAGGCAATACATTTCAATGCCCACGGACCCAATCCACCATGGAGCCCTACAAGAGGATGCACTATAATGCCAAACAAAAACATTGCAGCAATACCAGGGTTTCATGAGCCCTATACCGGAACAACAGCATCAGACACAATGTCCACAACATCCATTGAGAACATCCAACACTCTACTTGGTTCACCCGAGCCCAAGTGGACCATCCGATTGATCTTGGGGAGGCCATCCGTAAGCCGCCCATCTACAGGAATTTCAAGACCAAAGATGTGTGTTAGGGTTGGACCCCTTAACCATCAGGATCTTCTTTTCCCTTTCACGAGTCGCCACGCACAGCAAACACGTTAGTATATGTTTATATCCCGGAGGAGGTATCTTCCCCGGGAGGTCTCCTCATCTCGTACAGGAATCCACACCGAAAGGCAGAGCGATTTAACGGTCACTCCTAACGCACACTTTCTCAAAATGTGGCATTCTATTTTGCGACAACAAGATTATAAAGTCACACGATGAACTTCCCATGCTTATATTAAACATATACAGAATTAAGTAAACATATTTTAAAATTGTTCACGAATAATGCACAAAAATGTTTCAGCGCAAACCTACACAATTAGTTCATCTGAAATTTCTTGTTAACCTTTTTTTCCTCAGATGTAACAGTATTATATAGAGAGTGCAAGCAAACAGTTTCACTTTAGTAAAGTTCTTCGTACATAAAGAGATATTTACCTTTTCATTTTCTTACCAAATATCGTTTAAAGAGTTCAGAATTTAATCGTAATTTACTTTTCGAATATTCACTATAATATTTTTCTCACGTTATGAAGTTAAAAGTTGCATTGTATTTAAAGATATCTCAAGCATCTGTTTTCAAGGTAATTTGTTCTTTCTAAAATATTTCTCATCAGCTTAAACTATAGATATACTTCCTAAAATCTTACGTCTGCAGTTATTTGATGGAGTTTTAACACTGCATTAAGTTCTATAGAGTATAGCGATTTCCTAATTAGAACGATTCACGATAAACAGAATAAGAGAAATCCTCAAAAGCCGCGGCTGTAATTAGATCTTAAATTGGTTAAGCGATAGAGCCATGAACTAAAGGTTTGTATTTTGAAAACACAAAAACTCAGGACCATTCTATATGCTGCTGACAGAAATATGAGTATTGACAGTGACCCATACGAATGTTCATGTTTCGCTGATATCGTTGAAATGATAATTCTAACTATGAACGTACTACTTGCTATCTAATTTATGGTTTTACTGTACATTTTAATGTTTTACTTTCAGTCAGTTGGAAGAGAACTCTTATTGCATCTGGCTGCATATCTTATCAATAACTACAACAAAGATCCATACGTCCGCTGGTTGATGGATAACACCCAGATTCATTTGATGCCATCCATGAATCCCGACGGGTTTGAAATGGCACTAGAAGGAACATGTTCTCATAGCCCTGGCAGGTTAGTGTTTAGTTGCTTTTAACTGTGACAACTGAGTGAGAAATATGTTTTAATTGTGTTTCATTTTTACACTTTTGAAGAATGTGTCGATCTGTGTCAGAAAGGTTAATATTTAGTTACATTTATACTGAGCACCCAGTGACGTAGGAAGTGGGAGGGGTATTCCACACTTCTTAATGTGTTATATTTAGGATGCACCAAGTTTAGAAAAATTACTCTCACAAAAAGTAGGTGAATGCATAAAATTTAATACAGAACTGAAGAGCTTTCTGGGCCTTAAGACCTCGCCTTAGTGGGTACGTTTGTGGTGTGCATTCTCGCTATTCGTTTATTCAGATAAACCTTGCTCCCCATACTTTTAATCTGCTTCCTAAATCTCTGATACCTGAATGTAAGGAGGAACTTTTTGTTTGTATAACATATTTATAGTTATATTTATCTTGAAAGGTTTAGAAGAAAACGTGTTTTCTTGCACCAGAGAAAAGACCTTTATGTTGTATAGTAAGAAGAGAGTGTTTGTTCTAGTTTCCGACAGTTTAGTATTTGGTTATAGTTACCCTGTACAGCTGAATCTAAAGAGTTTTTTTTTCATGAATTAAAGGGTTGTTTCTACTCTTGTTTATGTTTCAGAAATAACTTACATGGCGTCGACCTAAATCGCAACTTTCCAGATTACTTTGAAGAAAACCCACAAAAGGAAGAACCAGAAACAAGGGCCGTCAAGAAATGGTTAAATGACATTCCCTTTGTTTTGTCAGCCAATTTACACGGAGGAGCTCTAGTTGCAAGTTATCCGTTTGACAATCTTCCTCCTTCTAAAAAAGATAAACGTAAGCTCTTTGGAGTTTTTCAACATATATTTTTCGCAGACGACAAAATAAAAAATACGTTAATTATCTAATTGAAAACTGTTTTGTATAATATGAAATAGTTTCAATCGTAACGTTTGCCAGCCAAGTTTTAGGGCTAAAGAGATTTTTTTTTATAGTATACTGTTATAGCAAAATGCTTTGTATGGTCTATCAAAAAAAATAGTCATTATACATATAGAATGAAATGTTATCAAGTTTTATAAAAGCCACTTTTCAAATACGGCATAAGTCTTTACAGTCTATAAGTCACCGATTCAGTAGTAAGTTATACGAATTTCATTCGATCCACTGGAGAGGTTTTATACCAATATAAACCTACTGAGTTACCTTTTCGGTTTCTATAAAATATTATTTAGTTGTCATAAGACCTGTGTCGTCACAGCTTAAGTTAAAGGAGGGTATAAATCAACATTAGTTAGTCAAACGTTCACTTTTTATGATGTTTATTTCAAATATAATTCTTACCAGTTTCATCAATTTTTACTTACTCTTAGTAAAGCACCTTGAGGAATGGTAAATTTATCACTTATAAAATTATGTGAGAGATAAGAGAAAGGAAAACATGCCATATAACTTTTCCTTTCAGGTATTCTTGTAATTGTTCTTTCTGTGTGTGTGGGAGGGGTTTAATTCAAAAGGATAGAAAATGAAAAGGAAGTTGTATATAATCATAAATACCGGTTTTCAGACAAGCCTACACGACATATTAAGTCCCCTACTCCAGACGATGATTTCTTCCACCACCTGGCCTTACTGTACTCCTCTCACCACTCCACTATGCATCAAGGGCTATCGTGTAGGTGGGGGATACCTGATTTCCCGGATGGTGTTACTAATGGTGCTGAATGGTACGCTGTTAAAGGTAAAGTGTTATATATATATATATATATATGTAGTGAAAGTTATTACTACACCCTTGTGCATATTAATTGACACAAATGGTCATTTCACAATATTTTCAGCATGGCGGCCGGTGTAGGCTCGCTGGACCCGCTGATTTCCTTTAATAGTAATTTTTTTCACACACGGCGTCATTAGTTGTGTTTTGCAGTGCGGTCGATCTATGTTTGTGATATATCTTGTTTTTTTTTGTTTTGAATTAAGCACAAAGCTACACAATGGGCTATCTGTGCTCTGCCCGCCACGGGTATCGAAACCCGGATTTTAGCGTGTAAGTCCGCAGACATACCGCTGAGCCACTGGGGGGCTGTAATATATCACCAAATTTTGAGGAATATTACATCATTCGAAATTGTGTTAGAAAGGCAAGGAGACCAGTCAAAAAACGTCTTACCAACTCAATGGAGAGGAAACGGTATCAATGGGGTATGAAATACAAGAACTGGATGCAAGAACAATAGGGGAATGTGTTATTCAGTGACGAGACTCATTTAATCGTACAGGGTCAAAGAAGTCTGCATGCTCGCAGATCTCCAGATGAGAAACTTCGAGAATCTCACATCAGTCAGTTCGTAAAACATACCTTGAAGAAGATGTTTTGAAGTAGCTTTCTCAGCTACTATGGCGTCGGAGGCTTACATATCATAGAAGGTATCATGCGAGGACCACAGTACATCGAAGTTTTGCAGAGAAGAGTCGTTCAAGAATTGAAAAAGAGGCTTCCAGATGGATCTGGCATTTTTTCAGCAAGATCTGGCTCCGTGCCATACATCAAAATTTATGAAGAATTTTATAACTACAGTACGAATAAAGGTGCTGGACTGGCCTGGAAACTCTCTGGATTTAAATCCTATTGAAAATCTTTTTGTAAAGAAAGACTTCGAAGAAAAGACTACTACGAAAGATAAGCTAATTGAGGCCATAATTGAGGTGTGGTACCACGATCCAAAAATTAGTAAAGATTGCAGTCAACTCGTGGATTCGATGCCAAAGCGAATTAATGATCTTCTGAAAAATAAAGGTGGTCATATCATGTATTAATTTGTGAGTAATTTTGGGATTCTCAGAAATAAAACGCAAAAAAATTGAAAAAAATCGTAATTTTTTATCTTGTTTTAATTATTTTGCATAAGGGTGTACATATAATATAACAACATCATAAGCCAATCTAGTCTTCTCCATCTTGCTCTGAGCAGTTTTCTCATAGCTTTTATCAATTGTCAGCTTTTTCATCACTGCTTTTCTTAGTAAAAGGTACACAGTTGGTTGTCTGCATCTTGTTTGCCACGGAGAATCGAACTTCGGATTTGTGTGTTATAAGTCCACAAACATTACTCCTTACACAACGGGGGACAAGTCCTGCTATATTTAGAATACTGTTCTCCATTTAGATATAAGCCTTTCTCTTATTTTTATTTCCGAGATAGTGCGTTTTACGCTGTTATTTCTTCTGTAAATATGCTTAAAATAACCCAGTTTTCTCTGGGTAATTAATATTTGACATTTCAAGGAAGTAGTATAGACTAAACAATATCGTTAGCAAGTTTCGTGCATGTAGAAACTGTTGACGTAGGCAGCTTCTGTGATTAAGTAGTGGTCAGACACTAATCTTCAGACCAGTATAATTATGAAGCATTTAGTGAAAAATTACTGTAAAATGTCCAAGTTTTGTAATAAATTTCTTATAACAAATTTGACTTTTAGTAATGAATTTCTCACTTTGTTTTGGTGAAAAAATAGATAGTTGTAATCGATTGTACACGCTGATGTAGAAACCATTCTATGTAAATGAGTAAAGTTTCAAATATACTTGATTTTGGGAAGCTGCGACTTTTAGAAAATGGACCTGTCTTAAAGTTGGCAGATATTTTAACTTCAAGGCAGTTGTGCTATTAATTCCTGGGATATGAAGTTGGTTACTGTATATGATCTTACACACACACTAAAATATGACCCCCTGTGGCACAACGATATGTCTGCAGACTGACACCGCAAAAAAAAAAAAAAAAAAATGGATTTGGATACCCGTGGTGGAAAGAGCACAGATAGCCCTTTGTGTAGCTTTGTACTTAATTCTAAACAAACAAACACTGACATATATCAACCAATACTATGTGAAGTTTTTATAATTTGAATCCTATATGTATATAATTAAGAATACCATTATTTGAGTTTTTCTTTAAAAACTACTTTTTAGATACCGATTAAATGAAGCCTATGTGTTATGGAAGAATCTCATAACATTCCTGTGTATATAGAAGTTAAAAGGTGGAATTACATAAAAGTTGATTCTCAATCTCAGTAGGTTAAACGTATGCTAGATAATGTACATACATTCAAACAATGCATGAATCAAATTAGCTTGTAAATCAAAGGCAGTAAGTCATTGAGAATGAAGAACAATCAAAATCCATAATTCACGTCCATAAAACCAGAAAATATTAAGTAGATAAATATTATAACTGTGTAAAATGAACCGGTGTTACAGATACAGAGAAATATACTCTTCAGAAGTACTTACATATAAACATAACACTAGTAATCACTGTAGATCATTCAGTATAGACAACACAAAGCGGTTTGTTAGGGAAAATGTAATTAGAAATATATAACTTTTTTTGCAATATATATAATATTTATTTTCAAACTAATTCATTACCGAAGAAGAACCAACTCAACTAAATCAGCTGATAAATGAAAATGAGTAATGCTTTTCACTTGAATTTCCTACGCTATCTGGTTCCTACATTGGTACTGGTTTTTGTGTTAAACACTGCATGCTACTTAAAATAATATGATATGTACAGAACACAATTTTGGAGAAAAAAAATGAGGATATTTAGTGTATCAATTTTCGTAACTATGATTTGGCATTGTACAAGTAACCAAAACATAATAATTCAAATACATTACTGATCAATTACAGTTATCATAAAATGAGTAATTATATTTAATGACAAAAGATATCTTTAAAATTTCAAAGTTAGAATTATAAGGTATGTTACTGATTTAGATATTTGTGTAGTTGTCTGGTCAGAGGGAGGTTTTATGTTACATGATTAGCTTATGGCTAAACAAATGTTTTGATTATGTTTATATTTGATAATATAACGATTTTTTTCCTTGTAATGAACTGTTATTTAACTTAATTATCATTAAAGCTGTAATGTTATTTTCCTTTGTAAACTACAAATAGTAATAATAATAAACAGGGAAACTATTCAGTATATATTTTGAAGAACTTGCAATATTTTTTCTTCCACTTATTACAAGAAACAAGATTTGCTAATATTAGTTATAATTTATGTTAATTTTTATCAGGCCTTTCAAAATAACTTAGAATTACATTTTAAAACACCAATACTTTACTTTCAATTGTGATTATTTTATGGTATAAAGCTTTCAGCTATTTAAACATCGTAATGAATATTTCTAATAACATTAGGCTGGTTATCCCGTGTTTCCTCAATTAATGGCTTAAAGTTATAAAATTATTAGCAGGTAGCACAGTTTTTAACATATAGTTTTGATGATCTAAAATATTATTTTGGAGTGTACTGAATCTAATATTTTAAAGTTTTTGTGTTACACCACTATTAAGAATCCAATCAGTGATGTTCCTTGTTCCAGGAGGAATGCAGGATTATAACTATGTTCACGCTGGTTGTATGGAGATCACCGTGGAACTCTCGTGCTGCAAATATCCAGTACCTTCAGAATTGCCTAAATTCTGGGAAGAAAATCGAGAAGCTTTACTCAAATATTTAGCTGCAGCTCACCAAGGTAGTGCATTCTCATAGTCTTGATATGAAATGAGATAAAATAGAAGTAACAAATATTTAACAATCCAACTGCTTTGATTTTATCTAATTTTGAAACAAAAAACTTATTGTATAAAAGGATATTCAACGTTCATCATGAGTTATCAGTCTTGGCAACACCGTTTACTTGGAATCATGGAGTCAAATACACTTTCAGCAAGTCTTTAGAAAGATACCACTAAATTTTTGTATATAAAGTGAAGAAAAATATTTCAAAAAAGGAAGTAAAGGTAGGGATGGCTGATATCAACCCCTCAAAAACATTACAAACAGAATAGTAGGAATGACATTTGCACTATGAAAAATTTTGAGCCCTTGACTTTTAACCTTACGACTCGAGCAGCATAACTACCAGCTTTATAATTTATATGGCAAATCAATTATAATGAACACTAAATAATGAGCTAAAAGGGGAAAATTTATATTTTACAAGGTGCGTTTGAAAATAGAAAAATTCCAATTTGTATAAAAACGACTTCTCTAAGGCACAGACAATATAAGGTAACATAACGTTTATGTTACAGATGAAAATATTTACAATTTTAAAAGCTACTGTATACTACAAGTTGATATTTTTTCACATATTCTTAAAATTATTTTAAATTTGATTTTTTTAGCTGCATTACTCTGTTTTCATTAAATTATAATTTTTGGTTATATAAATTATATGGTCATTTTTAAAGGAAATGCATGAGGTGCTATTGGTGTGATTGATTTTTAGTCTTGAACACCTAACCACTTTGCTTTAGAACGGTTTAATCTATATTCGTGCTTGGAGTGAAGAAAAGGCCGACTGAGTTCAGCCAAGTCCTATTTAAACTAGAAAACTTTATTTAAATGAGTAGCGTGATAAGACAATGGTATAATGAAAATATTCGTAATTTCAAAATTTACAACAAGCGATAAATTATTATTTTTAATATACTGTTGAAAGTGTTTTTAAGTTTAATCAAATTGATGAATTTTATCTTAATATATAGACTATAGTCTAGATATATAGATGTGTAACGTACATCTTACTGAAAGTGTTAAGCATAATAATATATAATATAAGTGTGTGTTTTCTTACAGCAGAGCCACATCTGTCTGCTTGGGGGAATGGAACCCCTGATTTCAGCATTGTAAATCCAAAGATACCGCTGTTACACTGGGAAACAAAAAATATATATTTATAAGTTTTAATATAAAAGTTATGTTTTATTAATCCAGCCCTAACGATATAACAATTATTGTCAGAGAGTATCTATATTTTTGACAAAAATACAACAGAATTTTTATCATTTTAAATATTTCATCATTATTATAGAAAATACATACAAAATAATCCTCGTAAAATAAATCAAATTGTTCTGTACTTAATAACTATAGCAGTATATAAAATAAGAAATTACTTTCGTACGTATAGTTTGTTTTGTTTTGAATTTCGCGCAAAGCTACCCAAGGGCTATCCGCGCTAACTGTCTGTAATTTAGCAGTGTAAGGCTAAAGGGAAGGCAACTAGTCATCGCTACCCACTGCCAACTCCTGGGCGATTTTCTTACCAATTTACCGTCACAATACAACGTCCCCACAGCTGAAAGGTCGAACACCTGTGGTGCAACCGGGATTTGAACTCGCGACCCGCATATTACCAGTCGAACTCCTTGACTCACCTGGTCATAATGGTAAATGAGTGAATAAGAAAAGAAAATGTACTTATCATTGTTTTAAGATAGGTCAGATTTGTAAAAGTTATTTAGCTACTTAAATGGCCAGGTGGGTTAAGGCGTTCGACTCATAATCTGAGGGTCGCGGGTTCGAATCTCGGTCGCACCAAACATGCTCGCCCTTTCAGCCGTGAGGACGTTATAATGTCACGGTCAGTCCCACTATTCTTTGGTAATAGAGTAGCCCAAGAGTTGGCGGTGAGTGGTAATGACTAGCTGCCTTCCCTTTCGTCTTACACTGCTAAATTAGGGACGGCTAGCACAGATAGCCCTCGAGTAGCTTTGCGCGAAATTCAAAAAACAAAGCAATCTACCCATATGTGACTCTTTCTAGCATATGATTTTGTGTGCAAAGGTTTAAGAATTTTATCCAGTGGAAAGGCGCAAGCCCCTGTCCATTATTTTTTGCAAACATTAGACGATATTAAATAAAATAATTTAAAATATTGTAATTGATTAATACATCTTGACGCTTAGCCGTTAAAGCCGCTTGATACTGCTTTAATTTATTACAACAACTTACTTGACTATTCTCCTACTCAGGTGTTCGAGGTTTGGTCGTGGATTCAAGTAACAGAACATTACCTAAAACGAGGTTAAAAATTAAAGGACGAGATATAACCTTCCATACAACAAAGAATGGTGAATACTGGAGGCTACTTCTTCCTGGGAATTATACTATTGAAGTAAGACTGAAATACATTTATTAGAAGTAACGAAATTCAAGACACGTTTGTTAAAATTCCGTAATGTTCGTTCATTGAAATAAACTACTTATACATACAAATGACTGAAATATGACTAAAATAAACATATACAATTGTTCATAGTATAATCTAAATATATATATGTGTAACGTACATCTTATTGAAAGTGTTAAGCATGATAATATTATATCCATCGTACAATAATATAATATTGTACGATGGATACCAGCTGTTAGCTGGGGCTAAATTTTCCATTTTCTTTAGAGGAAATGTGCCACCTTTCTCATCCGCTTTTGTTATTCCAAGTATCGGTATATAGGTCTTGTAGACCTGTGAGAGTCATGTTCGAAAGACCTCTTCCTTTCTCCAGCACGTGAATAATTTTTATTCAATATTGAGTTCATTGCTACAAGGTAGTCAGAATTTACTTGTTCCACGCTTTCACTGTGATCTCTTTCAGAGCCATGTCTATCTGTGTAATTGTATTAACGGTGCTTTCACGAGCCAGACACCCAGGATTTTGCAGAACCTATTTTTTTCAAGTTATTCTGGAACGTTTGTTTATTGGCTAAAATTTTTACTAAAACCTGACTGGACAAAAACAGGTAATTGCCTTTGTAAAAACTGAATCTATGGCTGGCCGCGATAAGGATATCGACATATAGTAAAAAAATATGCTAATTTTATACTGATGAAACAACATTAATACAAGAAAAGAGGAAAATGGCTTGTAAATGTAGTACTTGTGGGAAATATCCTCGATATCAGTGAGAATGTAACATTTTAGACCCAGACTTCAATACGGCACGAAAAATAAGTGGGAAACTGTTCTAGAGCAAATTTAAGGCACGAAAAAAGAAATTATTAAAGGCCAAGACCTTCGTATCTACTCTAAAAACAAAGAAAAAAAAAGATGAACAAATAGCTAAAAACATAAATTATGCTCGATCTTAGCCAAGAAACCGAGAGGATAGGCCAACAACACAACACCACACATATATCTTCTAAGGTGGACGAACGTCCACACCAAAAAATGCTGTTTACTACTGGCCAGCTGGTTAAGTCATTCGATTCGTAATCTGAGTGTCACAGGTTCGAGTTTCCGTCAAACGAAACATGATCGCGCTTTCAGCCCTGGGGGCATTATACGAGTAATGTGACGGTCATTCCCATTATTCGCTGGTAAAAGAGTAGCCCCATTGTTGACGGTGGGTGGTGATGACTAGCTGCCTTCCTTCTAGTCTTATCTTACACTGCTAAATTAGCCCTCGTGCAGCTTTGCGCGAAAGTTCAAACCACATCATTAAATATACTATTTTCTTCGTAAGAGTTCGTGTGGATTTTAGTTGAATATGAAAATAGGACTGTTTTCCTGTTTGCGTTCACATGGTAGATCATTCTTTTGCCAATATTTAGCGAACAATGTAAGAGTCTGTCGGTTAGTTTCTCCATGTTCACGTATTTGTGCATAAATACTGAGCAAGTTGATGTAGGTACTTGTTATGCTGTTATAGGTAATATGTTTTGTAATGTTGGTAATTTAGTTTTAATTTGTTTTGGTGTGATATTTATCCAAACTGGTGATGTATATTCTATGTTTGTATGTTTTATATATTTTTACTACGTTTTCTTTTCAACTATTTTTCTGCTATTTTTACCTGTTAGACCACCTGCATAATTCGTACGCTGCCAAACTTTGTATTTTATAATATTTATGTGTTCAACCCAATTTTGTATCATATGTTAGAACTAGGAATTTACCTGATGTTTCTTATGTCTGTCATACACAGTCGTGGTGGATCATTTGTTTAGTTAATTTTGCGAAAATAACTAATGGAATCTGAAATACATCATTTTAATACGATATTTTTGGCAGAATTCTGTTAAATTAAGGTTGGATATTTGTAACTACAACAGATATAGTGGGAAAATATCTCCGAAGTGTTGCATCGTTTTCAAAAAGCGACGAATATCCGCGATTCGGATCATTTAGAGGCGTATTGTTAACACATATGATGAATAGGATAGGGCTAACCACTCCACTCTGTGGGAGGCCTGCCTCCGGAATAAAATAATCCGGGAATGTTCCTTCTATATTTATTTTAAAATTTTTGTTTTTCAAAACGTTGGACTGCCAACGAATAATACGACACGGAACCACAGACCATTATGCCATTTGTGAGTACCGGTTCTGTGTGCATTGCATAAGGCAAAGCAAGGATTTAATTTTTATACAGTGTGTGTGTGTGTTTTTTTTTTAGGAAAGCCGCATCGGGTTATGGCGTGCTGAGCCCACCGAGGGGAATCGAACTTCTGATTTTAGCGTTGTAAATCGGTAGACTTACCGCTGTACTAGAGGGGGGGCGATTTTCATACAGTGAAAAGTAAATGCATGTATTTGTTACCCTGAAATTGAATGGGTTTATATTCAACTAATCATTTGTAATCCATTTTTTGTTCACAAAAAATGTCCCAGAGATACTATATCTTTAATAAAAACGATTGGTGATAAACAAAAGTTCACAGTAATGTTGTTCCTGTTGATAGGATTTGAAAGTTACATTTGAACATTGTTTTATGTATGTTTTGTTCTAAATAATTTAAAGGGTTGCAAGGCGTTAAATCTACCTTACGTGAAAAATTACTGAAGTCTTTAACAAATGTTTTTTTTTTCTTATTTGTAGGCTTACCTCAAAGGTTTTGTAATAACGGAGGTCCAATTTTCTGTGACGAAAAATATGACAACTCTGAACTTGACCATGTTCACTGAAGAAGAGATGCAAGAGATAAAAACATCAACAATCTCAATAGTGTCTGATTCTAATACGAGAACAATTCCGGAATCGAATCTTACTACAAATATCGACTTAGGAAGAACATCTGAAAAATACATCTCAGACAATACGACAGTCTTTCATGTTTCAAGTAGTGAAAGATTTACATTTGCAATCCCAAACTCAGATAAAAACTCTTCTGCAAGACATGCACACAATGATGCTCTTGAGTCTATACCAGGTGATGGATGTGCAGTTCATCATGATTTTTTTCTCCCATCAGTGGTACTGATATGTCTAGTTTCATTTTACATACTTGTCTGAACTACCGTGAAAGTCGCCTATAGTAAAACTGTTTTTTATACAGAGGTAATAAAAATGTAAAGTCTACGTTAAGTTTTATAGAAGCCCAGTACAAGTTGCTTAATATTTTGATACAGAAAACGTAGATACTTAATTGGTACACTAAATTTTAGTATTCTCAAGATACACTTCTGTATATTGTTTTTTTTTTATATTAAGTTAAATTAAAATGAACGTTACCAATGTGATATTTTTCATTTTCAGCACATTGATGCTCATTAGTTTCATCCATGAACCTTCCAAGTAGTTCAGGTACTTATATATCAAAAGTGTTCTGTTTTTGTTTTAATTTCACGAGTTTCTTTCGGTTTTTCACGCGCCTTTATAACAGTTAGTTTAAGCATAAAAAGTAAATATTTGAACTCAGTCAAAGAACAAATAAATAACATTTCCAGTTATATAGTTTGTTAGATCTCACTTGACATCTGATATGACAATGAAAAAGATTTATGTTTATGGATCTTGTTTCTAAAAGTTATATATTATAAGTGTTATAGATTATAATTTATCTCGGACGAGTCTCCAATTTATGATGTTGCTTATTACAATTTCAAATACCCTGAATTGAGTTAAATTGTAATTTGTGTTTAAAAGTTAATTAAATGCAGAGATGTATCAAATTTATGATGTTTGCCAACAAAATTGATACAGTTTTCTTTCTTGACACATGTATATTTGTACATAGAAACAACAATGCAACTTGAAGTAACAGTTATTAAAAAATACTTATTTATGTACAAAAGTTTCACAAACTTACAAATAATGTCGAGTCTTATATCTGGTATGGAACTGAATATTTTTATTGTCAGTTCACGATGAGCGAATTAATTCTGTGTTGATACACAGATACACTTCACTTAATGGGCAAATAGCTAGTTTTTCCACTAGAGTTATACAATACCTTTATAGAAATACTAATGTTTGAAGTTAAACTGTTTGTAATGTTCGTAAAATGTAATCATTCCTGGTCAGATATCTATAGTTTTCCGATTAATAAGCGTTAATTACAGTTATAGCTACCAAAGTTTACAGTATACTAACTGTAGAAAACCAACAATGTAAAATTGTCTCTCCGCGTATTACGATGACTACGTCTTATAATCCTTAGGTGATGTTCTCGAAATTTCAGTTGGCAACAATACACTAATTTTTTTGTAAAACATATATTGTTGATTCTTAAACTCAGTAATCTACACATTTGAGGAATAGGGGGTAATTTTACAATACGTATTCAACAGTATAAGTTACATACATTTCTAAATATATATTTAACTGAAACAAATATTGGTATTAAAATAAATATTTAATGGAATGTGTCTTATTACATTGCTACGTAGAACTTTTGTACGTCAATGAATTAATTATAAATAAAATGAAAAAATAAAACAACATATGTTCTATTATTGATTGTCTTTTAAAATAATTAACAAGTTGTTATGAAAATAACAGTTTTCGAGACACGCCCCATTTGACTGGTCGATTTAAATTTATTTAACCAAAATATATAAAAACAAGAATTAAAATTCTTCAAAGTCACTGTGACTTACTTTGATATTTAAAAAAATTTTGTTTGTTTTTTTTACGGTTTTAATAACAACTGCTGAGAGGCTCACTTTACAAATCTGAATTTGTTTGTTTATTTGATTTTCAAGGGCAAGATTTTAGCTAATCGCTCCGTCACCTCGTGATCGATTCGAAATCTAATTACATACTTGGGCTCAAAAGTTCAAATCCTTTAGGTTGATGAATTAACCATGCCCAGATTTTTAGCGTTGAAAATAAGTCCTCAGATTTACGCTGAGTTATCTGGAAGAGGGGGAAAATTCCAAAAATAAATATAACTACATTTTCAATAACCATACAGTTTACCATGGAGTCTTTCTAAATCTCTCTCCTGGTCTCTTACTCTTTTCTTTCCTTCGTGTTGTAGAGTATTTTATTTCAGAAGTGGTTAGACATGTTCAAACCTACACTATACCATAAAAATATCCCTATACTTTAAGATGTGAGTGCATTGTACGAGTGTTAATACCGTAGTGCGGATAGTAAGTAGACAAATCTATTAAATTGGAACAAGAAATAAAATTTATCAAGTATAAAAGGATTCAATGAATAAGATCTGTGAAAATATTAAATTAAATATATTACAAGCTAAACATAACTTACCACTAAGCAGAATGAATGTAATATTCTGAAAGAAACACATATGAAGAACAAATTAAACATATAAGAACGAGAAAATATAGAGATAATGTAACATATTATTTACGAACCAAAACGTGAGGAAAACTTGGCTTCAAAAGGGGATCTGAAAGGTTCTTAAGATTTTGTGTTCTTTCTCTATTAGAAGAGATATTCCAGACTCTCTGTATGTCTATTTTGAAGTGTTTGTTTGGAATAAAACACAAAACAACACACTGGGATATCTGTGCTGTACCCGTCATGGGCGTAGAAACCCGTATTTTAGAGTTGTGACTCGGCAGACATACCGGTGTGCCACTGGGGAACGATTTGAATTGTACTTTTTCACTACCTAATCATCAGCTCTTTTGGACAGCACCATTTTTCACGTGTTATCAGCCTTTATAATGGCCACCCTTCAAAATGCGTCATCTTCAGGCCTCTGTCTATTTCACTGTCTGGATCTAGCACTGGTGGCTCCAATGGTTTATGATATAAAGATTGAAACTGAATTTAACTAATTTAAAACTTGCATTCGTGTCAAAGAGGTTCCTTTCATCGGATAAGGAACCAAATTTTATTTTTCCGTTTGTTCGGACATTTGAATTGTGAAAAATGTCAGTTTTTAAAAAGTTTGCGAACTTCCTTCAAATTATATTCCACATTGTTTCAATTTATTGTGATGTGTATACCATTCTACAAGGCATAATGCTCTCATCACTTGGTTGTTTGGTGATAGTGCTTCTTGCTGGCTTTCACCAAATAGGCAATATACCAAATACTTTAGTTAATCTGAAGATTAAATATATATTTAGTATTAACCAACATCAATAAAAGTATTGTTTAATTATAGTAACTTGCAAATTAATCAGATGATTATACTGATACACATTATTACACTTCAAGAAAACTGGTCAAACATTGAGAAGCAGCAAATAGAATCTCACTTGAGAATACAGCAATAAAGACACTGTACTATGGATATATTAGTACTGCAAACTAAGTAGAAACAAATACTTTTCATCTTAAATGTGACTAAACATAGTAAAAATCTGAAGAATCTCACTTGACAACGCAGCACAAAGTTTTATTGATGTAAGATTGAAGTTGCAAGTTTCCTCAAGAATTTTCTATCGAAAGTCATGACAAAACTTAATCAGAATATTTATCTCAATGAGATACGTAAATAAGTATGTATTAACTACATGAGAATGAGCAATAATGTTTAATTATTGAATACAGAGAATTAATTCAATTGGTTTATAATGTAACTTAGATGATTGGCAAAGCAACTGCGTGATAAGATTAAAGTGATTGATTTTGCAGATTTAACTGAAGAAACACCTTGGTTTTCTGATGCAGATATGTGTCTGTTGGTGTTTGTCTTGCTGACATGTCGAAGTCATATCAAACTGGGCAAAAAATTCTGTTGCTGGTGGCAGGTCCTCCTTGATCGGATAACGAAGAACCGGAATGACAGGGATCCAGTAAGTTTCTCATTTTTAGATTAAAGTAAATATGACGTTTCTTTCATTTTAAGGTTAATATATTACAGTTAAGCTTCACTGATATCTGCGGAATAAAAAAATGGCAATAGCCAGAACTCGAGAGTCCAGATTTTATGTAGCAAAAGTTAAGAATGAAAACTCTCTGAGACAATTCAACTGATAATTAGTCAGAAGTTCACATAATGATCAATCAGGTTGCCATTTTGTGCAGGAAAAAAGCATTCAACACTTAACAGTTTGGCTAATAAACGTATTCATCTCTCTATTACGATAATGTGCTTGTCATTACTGAATCCATTGACCTTTTATGGATAGTCAAACCCTGATCACGCAGACTGTGTCAGTGAGTACACTTAACATACATGTGAATTCTTCTATCAATGATTAGAACGGTGGAGCATCACCGCCGAAGAGGTTGAAAACAATACCTTTAGTAGCAAATTAAATCTAAGTAGTTTACAAGCAGAAACCAATGCTTTTAACCCTAAAGATTTCGTATTGTATGTACCAAATTATTCTGGAACACAATTTCAATATAATTTGAATCAAGAGCACAATCGTGCATCATTTTATAATAAAACCCAAACTATGCTTACATATGCTCCCCATTGACTCAGCGGCATGTCTGCAGACTCATACCGCTAGAAACCGGGTTTCGATATTGAGGTAGGCAGGGCACAGATAGCCCATTGTGTAGATTTGTGCTTAATTCCAAGCAAACAATGTTAATATAAACAACATCATAACTATCCCCTAGCACGAAACATAAATATAGCTAAGAAATATTTGTTTCACAAAATGTACTTTGCTCAAGAATAAAATATTAAGATAAATGATTCAGAGATATCTATAAATTCTACAAATAGTTCTTTTGTACAAATCAAATATATTTCTAAATTACAACTACTGAAAAGATTAGCAATTTTCTATTTCTTATCTTTCTAAACGAACCAGGAGTTATGAGCTCACCTTCTTCATTCCAAAAATCTACAAATATGTATTAATTACTCCAAATATAAGATATTTCCAGAAACTCCAAAGAAAGAAATATGCCTGCGAGGTTTCTTCCAGGTATTTTAGGTTGAGAATAAATAAAAAATATTATTTCTTAACATCTAGATCTGTTATATTTTATTGTTACTGTGATGTCACAGCAGTTTTTACAAAACACACATTTCAATATTCAAACCAATTTTTATTTGGCGTTAACAATGATACCTTTGTATGTATTACATTTGAGTATGAATACTACACAGACTGACAAACACGCACCACCATCTTAACTTGCTATATTAATCAGTGCATGTTTATCGTAGGTGATGTAACAGTTTAATGTGAAACCTGATAACGTACAAACCAAGATCAGACCAGTTATCGATCGAAACTTCCACGTACGCTAAACACATATATATGACATATATATAGCACTTACTTCAGTTGTGTCATGAAAACTAATTACTGACAGAAATAAGCAGAAGTGCCAGTTCCTGGCATAGCCATCCGTCCCAATCACATATCTTATCATCAAATGTAGGATATACACACATCCATGCAGACTATTGTAGTAAAAACACCAGAGACGACATATGAAAATTATTTGCAATGTAATATAACATAATCAGCGCAACTCCCCATATTATTTTCACTGACGTTGCCATATAAGAGTCGAACATTGTACTTATACCAAATAAACACAAAAATATCTCTGATAAATATTCACCTGAATGATGCAGATTATTGCGCTTCAAGAAGACTGGTACAAACATACAGAATCAGCAGATAAAATCTTACTTGACAATACAACACAAAGTTGCATTGACATATGATTAGGGTTGCAAGTTTGCTCAAGAATTTTCTATTGAAAGTCATCACAAAACTTAACCAAAATATTTCATGAGAAAGCATGGCAAAATAATTTTAGCAAATTGGTTTGTCAGCGTTTCATTTCGTAATGAGCGTAAATTTGCCAGGAGTATTTCCAATATCCTTATCTTTTAAGCCATGGTATGTCATGCAAAAATCCCACAACTCTCTAGATAGACTGAGAAATTACTTCATACTTCAGACCAGTGTCTTATTACTAAATGTGTTCGGTAGTTCGATATTGTAAGAATCAGCTGTGAGCTGTTGATCTTTCAATCCACAAACTATGGCGAAAAGAAGCTACTAGCACTGGATGTTCTATATATATCTTATAGTGTAAATTTGTCGGAAGGTTCAGTAACTAAAGAATGCACATCCTTTTTGTCACTAACTTTTTAATCAACTAAGAATTTCTTCTAACTGTTAGCATGCAGTCAGACCTAGCAGTAACAATAAAAAGGTCAGCATTGTTGCCATGGCTCATTACAATAGCAGTTAATTGGGCCAGTGATGTTTCTCCAGGTGATTTTTTCACATACTATTAGATGAATACTGTTATCTTTCTCCTCATCAGATAAGTCAAGATTATACATACTATACAACCGTCTCGTTATCAGATTCAATCACATCAAATATCTATGATTTTTGGAGTTTTCAAGTGACTCACTAGCAACGTAGAAATTAATCTCGCTCAAGTGCTTGAAGCACTGTTATGAATATTGTAACCACTGTAACTCATAGTTACTTCATTGAACTGTCAAGAAATAAGGTACAAATTAAGGAAGACAAAATCTAATTGTGTGCACACTATAGACATTATAAGTCAATCACTAGACTCGAATTCTCATTCTAATAGTTTTATTTTTTGTAGCATCATTTTGTACATACGACCACTTTATTCATCAGTTATCAACTACTGTAGAATCCGACAAGACCACATATTACTGGGAACACTACAATACCAGGTAACATCAGAACCAGTAGGAGCTGTATGTTTTGACGGTCACTCAGAGAACAGTGATTCCACATTTGCTCAGTTGCATGGTGTGCCACCATGAAATAGTTTAGGTGCTTATCAAAAATAAACATTTAATCAAAACCTCAGAATGAGGGTGATATGATGAAGTGCAACACAACACCAACTACAAACCAGGAATGCACTATACTAATTTATCAACCAATGGATAAACGTTTCTTCTCTTGATGAAATACTTAATAATATCTGAGTTTTGTACAGAAAACCAGCCATATGTAGGACAATTTTCTATCTTGGAGAGCTTTTATTTTGGAATTTCGCACAAAGCTACTCGAGGGCTATCTGTGCTAGCCGTCCCTAATTTAACAGTGTAAGACTAGAGGGAAGGCAGCTAGTCATCACCACCCACCGCCAACTCTTGCGCTACTCTTTTACCAACGAATAGTGGGATTGACCGTCACATTATACACCCCCACGGCTGGGAGAGCGAGCATGTTTAGCGGGAACCCGCGACCCTCGGATTACGAGTCGCGCACCTTACGCGCTTGGCCATGAATCTTAGAGAGAGCCTGCAGCCTTCTATTGGAGTTTTTCCTGATTGACTGTCTATTCTCTGAGCAACACAAGTAGGATCAACAGCATCTCTCCATATAGTTTTGTGGAATGATTGAGACGATGTGGTATTACTAATGGTGTACTCATTCAACATCTCTAAATAATTATAATCATATAAAACATTTCTTTGCTCTGATCTAGAAATTACTCTATTTTTACTATCTTTCAACTATCTTCTCCATGCGTTGGTGCCAACTAAATTATAATCTGTCTTCGTTCTGGTTGCTTTGTGAAGCTTCTTGCTGATTAATATTCCAATTCTAACGTGATGTTAATATTATACACCCGCTAGTTAACACTTAAGTTACGTTATAAATATATTTTATAACAATATAGTTATTAAGATAGTTAACAAAAACACAACTACTTTGACGTTTTATGTTATGTAGTGATGCTGTAAACTTCTTATCCCGATAGTTTCACAATTTTATCAAAAAAAGAAAATTTTAATTCTTTTCGTGAAATATTTATAGGCAACTAAAACATAAAATAAGACATGAACCATCGACTGAAGTTCATTTTTTTAGATACAAATTGGTATATTTGTAGTTTTGTGTATATTTTTCTTATAGCAAAGCTGCATCAGGATATTTGCTGTGTCCACCAAGGAGAATCGAACCATTGATTTTAGCGTTGTGAATCGGTAAACTTGCCGCTGTCTCAGAAGGGGACCAACAATTACGTATAAAAAACGTCATGCACCTGACAACATGTTTATAAAAAGTGTGATTTTAAATTTCCAAAAGTTGAGTGGGAAAGCCTTCTTAGGTGAAAATTCTGTAATTTTCGAACTATATGCAGTGCATAATACACTAATCACATAACCATGTTTACATATTACAAACACCTGGCATAAGTCATTTATAAAAACTATGTTTAGAACATAAGTTTTTCATATTTCCGTTAATCTACATTACTGCCAGGGACACGCCATTATTAGTAGGTAAAATTAGTTTTATCACACAGAGGAGATGCTTGTACAACTTGTAGCAACTTTCAAAAAAATCTGATACAGCAGTAAGTATTTAGAATTTTATAATAGAGGTGTGTGGTTTGTTTTTGTTTTTTTGCGTTTTTACTCAGGCGTTTACAGACATACCCGTCTTCAAACAGGCTTATACAGTTCTCAACAAAGTACCCTAATGTTCAGTTAGAAACGGAAAAAGAATTTAGCAAATCGTCAGGCGAAACGGCTAAAAACGTTGCCGTAAGGATACTATGCTCATAGACATCCTCGAACGAAAAAAGCTTGATGGCCTTCTGAAGAGAAATCATCGGTTACATTTGGAGGGACCTGCAGGAGACACATTGTTGAGCCTTGTGTCGTGTATGCACAAATGGTATCTATAGGTTATTGACCTATTTATCTAGCTTGAGGATAACAGTTCAAGAAAACACCACCAGGTTTATGTTACAACGTGCTTTCGTGTTGGAAGTTACCTTGTTCCTGCTACGTCAGAATTACTGTACAACTTACGTGCATATCCTAGGTCACCCGTCTTATGGCGTTACCTCTCGGTAACGCTCAACTGCACCACTGAGTCTGAAGTTAATTGTGATGCATTTATAAATAAAAGATTCGTTAAATGTGCTGTTCACAAATTTACCAACTAGTAAAAATAAAACGAAGGAAAAAAACACAACAAAAGAGGTTTCCATCTTCACGTACGTTAATAAGAACAAAATGTTAAAAATCAGTTAACGTTTTAACATGGGGATTTTTTAACATATCACATAACACAAAACGAAGCCTAATAAAAACAACCACGCCATAGGTGAATCTGAACATACACTTGATTAGACAAACTCTTGGGTTTGTACTTCTCTCACTTGAACTAGAAAAACTAACTAGTGCAGTAACTAACTGGGTTACAAGGTGAAAGGCCACAGAGATAAAAAAAACACCTATAAACACGTTTCCTTCTTCAATAGTTTCGACAAAATAGAATGCTTCCCACCTTATACTGAGGGGGTAAAAATATTATTATTCTTTTGTCGGCTTGGTTGTGTTGTATGCTTTTCCGAAAGATACTCAAAGGCTATCTGTGCGATCTGTTCCTAAATTTGAAATCAGACTTACCAGACTGAATAATGGAATACGGCTGTCACTCTAATAACATTTATGGTTACAAAGTGCGAAGCATAATTATTATTATTATTTTTCTAGGACGCGAGCCATGGTGTCTCGAACCGATACGTTTTTGTAAGCACTCTCTATCCAGACGTTTAAAAAGTCAAATCTGTATTCTATTTGAAAAACAGTATCTACAATTTATAAATTCCTTTATAGTTACTTCTCCGTATTGTAACACCAATAAAAAGTTTTACAAGTGACAAAGATTGCAAACAGATTGGTCATCATAGGTCTTCATTGAGGCAGTCCTGATTTTGTATACCTAATGCACTGTGATTTCTGTTGTTAACATGAATCATGATCAACTCTCTGAAACTCGTAGCAAATTACTAATCGACCTTTTCATAACCTGAAAGTTAAGTTTTATACAAATAACTTCTGGGAAAATAGTTAATACATTGTTAATGTAGTTGAATATGAAGTCGTCAAAACGACTTTAGGTTCGTATTTAATATAACATAATCATAAAGGCTGGGCATTTTTTCCGCAGAAATACGGATTAATAATCGTATAATAAAACTTGCATACACATTCATTATGATACGTCTGTCTGATAATAACTCCATTCATAAGTTTTATAACAGTTCCAGCCACTAATCTTCTGCATGTCATATAATTTTCCATTAATTTCTTTTCGGAAAGTTTGTTTGTTTGTTTATTTTTTAATTTCGTGCAAAGTCACACGAGGGCTATCTGAGTTAGCCATCTCTAAATTAGTAGTGTAAAGACTAGAGGAAAGGCTGTTAGTCATCAGCAGCTACCGCCAACTCTTGGGCTACTCTTTTACCAACGAATAGTGGGATTTAAGGTCACATTATAACGCCTTCACGACTGAAAGCGTGAGCATGTTTGGTGTGATGGGGATTCGACACGCGACCTTCAGATTACGAGTCGAACGCCTTAACCACCTGGCCATACCGGGCCTTTTCGGAAAGCTTAAAATCAGATTTTTAAAACGACAGTTGGATTTCCACTTGAAGACTTAATACGCATTAATTAGTCAGTGAAACTAAAAGGTATTCTTAACTATAACGTAGTCCGGCATGGCCAGGTGGTTAAGGCACTCGACTCGTAATCCGACGGTCGCGGGTTCGAATCCCCCTCGCACCAAACATGTTCGCCCTTTCAGCCGTGGGTGTATTATAAAGTTACGGTCAATCCCACTATCCGTTGGTAAAAGAGTAGCCCAAGAGTTAATGGTGGGTGGTGATGATTAGGTACCCTCCTTCCAGTTTTACACTGCTAAATTAGGGATGGCTAGCGTGTGTAAGTTTGCGTGAAATTAAAAAATAAACAAATACTCTACTATGATCCACTGCTGGTACAGCGGTAAGTCTTTGGATTTACAACGCTCAAATGAGCGGCTCGATTTCCCTCGGGGGACTTAGCAGATAGCCCATTGTGGCTTTGTTATAACAAAACGCATACTAAAGTGTAAAGTGGACTTTTTAGTATCTTATAAATCCACCATGTTTTCCTATGACATTAATAACTTACAGCGGAACGAAAAATATTTATAATTTATTTTTAAAGTTGTTAACAAAAAAAAATGAAGCTACTTTACTTTTCTCGAAAAATTAAATTTAACTGCCGCTAGGGGTGAAAGGTTTCATTTTGCATGAGAATCGCTCTGATTTGATAATGAATAGGGCTTCCTTCACTCTGATAAAAACACTGTTTCTGTTATGTCACCTATGGCGGATTTTAAGACTACAAGACCAGAGGTGTTTTTATGAACCTATTTATGTCTAACATACAATATTGATTTTCTTATTCTTCACACGAAAATAGTTGGTGGAAGTATTGAGAAAAAGAAACTTCTATTTAATATAAATACAGCATTAAATAACAAGTTTACAACATTTGTTGTCGTAAGAAAACAGATACGGGTTTACACACTAGGCTCGACAGTACTAATTCCTACTGTTAGTTTGATTATTTGACGAAAGAGGGAAAGATATTACAATCTCAAAATTATTTTTGTCAGTTGGAAAGATCATTTGGATACTAAATAATTTAAGGAAAGAGTGAAATAAAATTGAACGATAGAAACACACCCATAAAATCTTATTAAAATCGATTCAAAACAAACTATTTTCAGAATAAGTTGTCGCTGTTTTCAAATAAGCACAAAGTTACACAATGAGCTATCTGTCCACCACGGATATCGAAACCCGGTTTTAACATTGTAAGTACACAGACAAAGCTGTGCCACTGCAGGGATTTCAGAAGAAAAATATTCTCTTCGTATATTGATATGAAAAAAATTTATTAATAAATAAGAAAATAAGGGATAAACCTAGGATATTTTTCACTTAAATTCAACATCTGATGGACTTTGATCTTCCAGGCGTATCATGAAGCTTGAAATATAACAATGATGGGTTTAAATGAAATTATTTTATGTAGAGCATAGAGAATATAAAAAGTTATTCAAAGGGATTTTTTTACAATTAAACAAATTATTAAAGTTTTTTTCGTGTATTCTACCGAATGTTAATAAATCAACATTTTTTGGTGTTCAGTAATTTCGAAACAAAGGTATTTTTATCTGACAACCTGCAGATACAGTACGGCTAAAGTATAGTTCCTGAAAGTGCTATATTTATTCGTGGTAGAATAAAGCATGTGAGTTTCAAAATAATATTAATTTTTATTAATTTGTACCATAACATTTCTGTTTACTTGAAAACAACAAAAATGTCTCTTACATTGCTTAAAATTAAACATTTTGAATGAATAAATTTTAACGTATTGTAAAGGGAGAAAATTAAAATATAATTCCAAACCTCGAGAAAAGACACAGCAATAAGACATCTTCATGGTTTTCCATTTTTTTCTTTGTTCAAATTTCTTCTAAGCTAAATTAGTGAGAAACACTTATTCCTCCGATTACAGATTTCACGTCTACTTTGTTTGGTTACTTTTTATTCTCCAATAAATTAGGAATGAGTACTGTCAAGTCTAGTGTATAAGCCTATATATGTTTTCTTACCACAACAAATGTAAAAAACTTGTTATTTAATCTGTTGATATGAATATTTACAAAAAAGGAAATTTACTCTCTTTTTTTCCTGTCTCGCAAGTAAAATTAATATCGATGTGTCAATATTAATTTAATTTGTGAAACGGACAAAAATCGTAAGTTGCCTTTCTTTCATATCCAAATCAGAAAATTAAGAGTTATTATGTTTAGATGTAAAAAAACGTGTTAAATATTCACACACTTTACTTTTTTCAAAACTCTCTTCAGATTCTTTTAAACACTGTAAAAGGACTAAAATTACCCGGATGTTATGTTGGGTATTCTTGACCTACAAAGATGTAGAACTCTGACCCGCTGTTTAACCAGTTATTTCGTTCACTTAACAAGAAAGGTTACTTTAACCAATCATGCAGTATAGAAGAGCCGCAAAAGATTTGTTGCAAGTTCACGTGACTAGTTGAACCATTTGTATTTAAGGGTCTATGATTGCTAAAGCCGAGCATTTACGATTAGATTTATAGATCTGGATCTTACATCTTTCTTCTTTAAAGGTAAGAAACTGTATAATAGGTAAGCAGTAGTGGAACGTAGGAGACATTTTAGACGAAACTGTAAAACAACGTTTAACGTATTTTTCTGTTTCACAGTGAAGAGTTTCTTTTTGATGACTTAAAGTTTGTTGTCTACTTCGCAGGTTACATAGGTACTAATTGTCAGGATACTTTGTTTAAAAAGTATTAATTATAAAGAGTGTAAGGCCAAATAAAAAGATTTTATTGAGAAGTTAGTGAAATTGCATGTTTCACATTATGACGTGAAACAAATTTTATGTATATATATTAAAATACACGTTTTATCTAATAAAAAAACTTCCACTGTGCTAATACTGTACTTTTACAATGTTTCACTTATAAAAACTAGGAACTGTAGCCTAGTTACTTGAAAGTATTCTTCAGTACTAAATTCATTCTAAGCTCTGGCTTCTTTTTAGGATTGGATATCTGTTGTTTAATGCAATGACTTTGTAGCACTAAGGACCTGGCGCCTTCTTAGGTATTAAGGAATGTGTTACTTAATACAAAGACGGAAACCCGGAAGTATAATGTATCAGTGAGGTCCTTCTTAACTTGGACGCCTTCTTGGGTGTTAAGAAATGTCGTGATGGGCTTGTAACAAAGGTTGTAATCATTAAGTATTACGTAGCCTTAAGGCCCTGGTATTATTTAGGCAGCTGTGAACTGTGGCTTACACCCTTGTCTTTCAGTTCGACTATAATGTATTCCTTGTTATATTTTTGGTATTAACGCTCTTGTATTTAGGTAGCACTGATGATCTGTTCGGAAGTTACATATTTTAGCTTCCGTTTTTTATGTCTATACTTTCTCGTAGTTCTCTCTACCTAATCGTTCTCCGTTTTCAAATCACGTCGAAACAGCAACTGTTATCTCTTTCCTTATTTTAAAAGTTTCATAAGTTATTGGTGCTTATTGCCCATTATGGTAAGAAATAAAAATACTTTAATTCATTGGAAATCAATTGTTACTTTCGAAATAACTCTGGAAGTTGGGACGATATTAATTATGAATCAGAATGTTTCAGAGTTGATTTACTTTCAAAACAATAACTGATAAAATCAAACATTGTATAATGTATTCGTTCGTTAACATTACACATTTTTTTATTATTGTAAGTATTCACAATTGATAAGTCAGTATAGCACATAAATTTTGTAAAGTATTTTGTTTGTTCGTTTAGTTAAAATTAAGCACAAAGTTGCACAATGAACTATCTCTGCTCTGCCCACAATGGGTATGAAAACCCGGTTTTAGCGGTGTGAGGTCGCAGGCGTACCGTTGTGCCACTGGGGGGCGTAAAGCATTTGAATAGCACAAGTTAAAATTTTTGATGACTCAGAAAAACAGTACCTGTGCCACATTCTTCTAAAATGTTATCCGCTTTTTAGTCGCTGTTATAGATGGTATAAAGAGCTGACGTTTCTCAGTTACTGGTAGAATTTACAAGGAATTCCCTTCATACATTAAAAAACATTAAACATTAAGTATGGCGAATAAAAAATACTTTTTGACAAACATTGTACAACAGTATTTTAATTATAAAAATGTAAAATTGTTTTTTTTAACATAGTTCAAAAAATCACACACACAGACGTATTTATGGACAGATGAAAAAGCGGTCCGGCATGGCCAGGTAGCTTAGGCGCTCGACTTGTAACCTCAGGGTCCAGGGTTTAAATCTCCTTCACATCAAACATGGGGGTGTTATAAAGTCATGGTCAATCCCACTGTTCGTTGATAAAAGAGTAGCCCAAGAGTTGCTGGTGGGTGGTGGTGGCTAGCTATCTTCCCTCTACTATTACATTGATATATTAAGGACGGCTAGAGTAGATAACCCTCGTTTAACTTCGCGCGAAATTCAAAAACAAACAAAACAGATGAAGGAACGTTAAATATTCATTTACTGTCTAATTTCAAGATTTTACAATAAAATTGTGATTATGCTTACGTTATTATACCCAACTAATTACGATCATGAAATTAATAATTATCTACTGGAAAGTTTCTGAAAAAGATTGCATTACAACTTATATTTTGTGTTCAGGACACCTCGTGGAAAATGATTCTCCAAACCGTCGTAGTCATGTTTTTCACTGCAGTTGTGGTTGTGGCTAATGAAAGGATGGTACTTACAGTACCCCTTTCTGACAACACTAACCTGGTACTAAGTCCAGTGGATACCCAGTTTTCTTGTGTGAACAAAACGTATGGTTACTATGCAGACATGGAGGCAGCTTGCAAGGTATACCACATCTGTAACCCCTACGTTACACAACATGGACAAGAGCAAATTGTTCAGTTCGTTCAATACAGTTTTTACTGCAGAGAAGAAACAATCTTCAGCCAAGCGACACTTAACTGTGAACCACCACATCAAGGAATTCCTTGCGAACAAGCCTACTTGTATTATCCCGTGCCGTCGTCAGCATCCAATACTGATGAAGATCGTTACGCTAACCCTGATCAAGACTCGTAAGAGCAACAGTGTTTGCGACCGGAAATTATTCCTCAATGCCAAAGTCCTCAGAGTCTGTAATCACCGTCTTTGTTCAGTTTATATGACTAACCACGAACATTAAGTGAAAATTAAGTATCCTATGGATACACGTCTGTTTTATCTACATCATTTTCAATCTGTTTAAGTTGAAACATTATAAACTGAAGTTTGGGTATTCAGTGTTGTTTAAATTTCATTGTTTAATTAATAATGATTGTCCCACTTCATTTCTGTGATTTTAAAATAAATTTCGTAATTTTGCAGAATTCAACGCCTGTCGTTTTTCTCAAAACAGGTGAAATTATTATCATTTCATGATAGTTTATTCTCAATTTCTCTGTTTGAAATGTTGTAGAAATTTTTTTTTTTTAAATTCCTTTAAGCATAAAAACTATTTACGTGGTACGTAAATTTAAATTCCATATAAATATGCTGAACATGTACTAAATACATATCACAGATCATTACAATTTAGTACAAACTAATTTAGTACAAATTACCATAAATTATAAATACAATACAATGAGGATTATAATTAACCTATACATTTTTAGCCGTAACTCACCAGATTTAATAACATTAATTTTCAGCATGCTATTTATTTACATTAAACCTTAAAAAATGTTTTTTTATTTCAGATAAATATTTCACATTATAGTTACAGAAAAATTACCCTACTAATAGCTTAAATTTAACTATATTATTTTCAAAATTGAAAATGAAATTGGTGTTTTTGTTTCCATAAGGACGATGCAATAGTTGAGACCTTTTTCCATATAAAATTCTCAACAAGTGGGTTTCTCGACATCACCAATAGTTGAGACCATTTTTTAAAACTTAGAGCTTTTAAATATTTAGTAACTCTTATTTCTATCGAACGTATTGTTCAGAAAAAACTGAAAAAAAAATTAACATGTCTTGAAAATCCTAAATAATCTAGAAATATAAAAGGAATTCAGACAAAGCTCTAAACGCCCTCACCTCTCACCCCACGTGTCTCAAGGTTACTTCCGGTTAGTATCGATTAAACAAATACGCCTTCTTGTTTACAAGCTAATTAAGTCTTTATTTTTATGCCCCCAGTGGATCAGCGGTATGTCTGCGGACTTACACGCTAAAATCCGCGTTTCGATTAATTCAAAATAACAAAATCTTTATTTTATTATTCTTTAACTGACAAAACCGTGGTTGAAATGAGATAAATATTTGTGAAATGTAAAATTTCCACTATTTTCAGCTCTATCATTATGATGTTTCACCAGGCAGACATGATTTTAAGTATTAATTATGTTTTTATTTTTTATTAGTAGAACTAAATAGTCCCACTGTAGCTCAGAGGTAATTCTGTTGGCTTATGACGCTACAAATTTGGTTTCGATACCCGATGTAGGCATATCACAGGTAGTCCATTGTGTAGTATACTTAATAATAAAATAAGATAAGCAAATATTTTTTTGTATTAAGCAATAACTTTTTTACGCATAATATCCTTTTAAACTAGTGGTTGTTTAGTCTGTGTAAAATATTTTCTCAACCCAAAAGAGCCGTTTTTGCACATAAAATATTGGTTGTTTAATTGTAGTTAAAACCAAAATTATGCAATGAGACCATGAGGTTATCTGTGCAGTTTTCCTTATGCTGCTTTATACAAGCCTATTTATGTTTTGACGTCTGACGTCGTTACGTTCTTTTTATACTGCTATACCGACCTTCAAATGAATTGTTTTACTTAAGTGTTCTTTAGCCCGCTTTGCACCAGTGTAGTTATTCATCTGACTTCTAAGTCCGTATATAAAAACGAGACATATTTATTAACATGATAATTACATTATTCTTTTCTTTTCATTGAATAGAATGTATTACATCTTTCTAGAAGTTATCAGTCTTTATTTACTTAAGAAGCTTTTTCTCAATTAACACTAAACTTGCAAGTCTTTCTTAGTGTAGCTATGTATTATTTCTAAATGAAAAAAATAACACTTATCTAAGCACTAAGTGTGTGGGTGTTTCTTTATAGCAAAGCCACATTAGACTAACAGCTGAGTCCGCCGTGAGGAATCGAACCCCCAATTTTAGCGTTGTAAACTGAGGTACTGGTGATTGGAAGAGTTAAGATTAACTCACACAACTTTGTAAGTTTTTATAGGGCTGCATTTAACTCGGCATTTCACAAACAATAAAGTAATTCATTCAATGGTTTTTCTTTCAAATTAGTGTCAGTTTATAAACCCGAAAGTTCACTTTTCAAGCAATATCAAAGTATTCTTCATAATTATCTTGATATGATATTAATGATAATTCATGAAATATTTTTTGTTTTCTTCCTGTTTTTTAGTGTCAGAAAGTTCAAAGAATGCTATGATTTTTAAGCTTTGAAACCTAATTTCAAGTTGGCAGCAAACTGCATCCAAAATTTCATAAACTTACTTTCTGTATGTTGTTCTAATGCCTTTTCTGGGATCATTTCTTATTCGCTTAGTAGGAAGGCATAATCCATCGATTGCTACCCAAAATTAATCGAAATCGCCTCTCTTTTTGTAGAATAGTCACTATTTGTTTTATATAGCAGGGAATGCCAAATATCCTGATCTGTAGAACATCAACTATAACATTTGTATATGAAGAAAATACTGGAAAGAAATTGTACTCAAAATCTCCGAGATTTGATGAAAGTACTTTGACACAGGTAAAGGTTTCAGCATCCCAGTTACCAAAAATATCAACTATATTTTGAAATAAGCCATCGAGTTCTTCCTTGTATTCCAAGACACTTTCAACAAGGTAGTGATTATAATTCCAAAAAATCGAGGCCACTTACGATAATCTTTTCTTTAATTCAGTATCTAAAAATGTGCACACGCTTTGTAGATTTTGAAAACAAAACAAAGAGAATAATTTAAGTTTTGCAAATAATCTGTCACACTTTTTGATCTTCATAATAGATTGAGACAACACTAAATTCAATCTATGTGCCATACAATGAATGAAAAGAGCTTTTGGAAACTTATTTCTATATATTTTTAAGCTCATTCACTTCACTGGTCATTACGCTTGCCTCATTATAGGCTTACGCAACAAATTTTAACCCAATATTTAATTCATCGACTAAATTAACTACTATCTTGGATATATTTGCACTAACATTTCTAAATTCCCGAAATCTATCGCAAAATTCACCATCTTTAATCACATATCTCACAATTCTAAAAAGCTGAGAAATGGTTCTTGCATCAGTGGTTTCATATAAGAGCCACAAACGGATAATCACTTATTTCGCTTTTGATTGTATTCAACGATACTTTTGCTACTCAATCAAGAGGTAATTTTCGATTATATTTGAGAGGCCAGAAAAAAATAATCGATTTTTCTAAATGGTATTTCAATAATAATCATATTTGTTGCACGAATTTATCACTTTCACATACTTTTATCGGTTAGCAAACTTCGGTGGTTCATCAAAGCCTCTAAATGCTAATTGTTGTTCACTCAAATTACACGCTACGTTGATTATTCTTTTCAAAATGGCTCTATTTCTCTTCAAATTTTTATTGTGTATTTGCATAATTATTTTATGTTGGATATTTAGTTGGAAATTCAATCAGTTATTTTACAAATCTAACTAGGCCTACAGTTTAAAACATGATTGGAGAAGTTTTACCTTATGCATATTATTTAAATCGTCATATCCACTTGGGTTCCATGTCCCAAATTCACTGTTAAATAATAAACACAGCCAACAGAAAAGCGACTGCAAGTTAGAACAAGCAGTTAACCAAGATGTCCAGTCATCCTGGTTCACATTAAATTTTCGAATGCACAGCTTTGCTTGTCTCGCATTTCTGATAATGCTTTCTTTATCACTAACACACTTTGTACTAAACTTGTTCGCTGATAAGTTTTCAATATAACAGTTACAATATTTCTAATTATCTTTTGAATCCATATTCAAATCTGAAGAGTGAAACTTCACAAAAAAAGTTATGCAAACAAAATATAACAGTATCGTTTAACACAACTCTTGAAATAACTGCACATCATAAACGTAACAAACAGCCACGGGCGCAGGTCATGAAAAACAAGTTTCCAAATATCGCAAGAAAATTAACAACAAATTTATTATTTTTGATTCGTTTACTGTACATTTTAAATTATAAAATAGTAATTACGAAAATCCTATTTATAAATTATTTATTTCGCTTAAATATTTAGTGATTAAAATAATTTAATATATAGACTATAAATTGTCGAATGTTCCAATTTTGCATGTATTTTGAAGCAACATGAACTGCTTATTTCTTCCTTATGCGACAGAAGAAGCAAATAAAACACTCAGGATATGTTTAGTTGTTTTTTTTTAAATACAAGTATGAATTTTTAATATTCTGAAAAGCATTTATGCAAGAAGCATTTTATAGTTTAAAGGATATATATTATGTAGCAAAAGTGTTTTTAATTAGAAACAAAGCCTTTTCTAGAAGGAAAAAGCTAAAATCGACACGAAAAAGGGAGCATTTTGCGAGTTATAGTCCAGATTTTTTCGACAGTGCTTTCGTCTCCTCTTTCTCTCTCGCGATTTGGGTGTAAATATGTACGTACCCTGGAGGGTCAGGTTCTCTTTGACCTCTTCCTGTAATTGTGTGGTCATGCAGTGTTTGACTGTGGTTGTTACTTCTTTTTAGGGTCAGAGTGAGCTGAATTTATTCCAACCCCTTCTCGGGCAATGCCATGTATTGATATTGTTCTGCCCTATCAGTAAGATGTCTACTTGTATATATCAATTATTTTTATGTTTAAAATACATATTGACTGACTTCATCATGTATAAGATACCTGTCTAATTCTCATAGTAATTCGTTTTTCATCCAATTTTTATCGAAGTATGTTATTGTACTATGTAGGAGTTTATGTGGAATGGTTGGTATGTTAGAATATTCATGTATAAATTGAGATTATGTTGCTATGGGAACACAATATTGTTGTGAGGAGTGTGTTTTAGATTATTTGTAGTTTAGTTTTAATTATTTTGTCACTTACAGTTATCCATGCTGGAGCTACATAGTCGATTACTGGTTTAACATATGTTTTATAAATTTTTTGTATATTGTCTGTTGATGCTCCACTATTCTTGCCAGTTAGACATCTAGCATAGCTGGTTCTTCGCCAGACTTTATTTTTAATTTTGCTTACATGGTTAATCCATGTGAATTTTGAATCATAGGTTAGACTTAAATACTTTGCCGATGTGGCAGTTTGAAATAATGTTTCATTCATATGTATTTCAGGCTGTAGTTTTTTTGTATTTTGTCAATTTTGTAAAGACAAGGTGTGTTTTTGCTGTATTTTTGACAGTATTCGCTTATTCTGTTTACTTGCAGTTGTATGTTTGTGGCTGCTTTTGTTGGTGTTGTGGCACTTTTCCAGACTGCCACATCACCAGCAAACTGTAAAGAGAATCCATGAGTAGGATCCTTCAATGGCATACTATTTACATGCATGATGAAAAGTATAGGGCTAACCATCCTCCCTGAGGAACACCAGCTTCTGGAGTAAAGTACTCAGAAAAGGCACCCTCTACATTTTCTATTTCCAAAAGATTAGATAACCAGCAAATAGTTCCATGCAGCAGTCCCATTTCATGCTTTCGCCCGTACAGGGTTTGGTTTTTGAATTTCGTGCAAAGCTACACGAGGGCTATCTGCACTAGCTGTCCCAAATTTAGCAGTGTAACACTACATGGAAGGAATCTAGTAATTACCACTCACTGCCAACTCTTTGGGTTACTCTTTTACCAACGAATAGCAGAATTGACCATCACATTATAATGCCCCCACGGCTGAAAAGACAAGCGTGTTTTGTGAGAGGGGGATTTGAACCCACGACTCTCGGATTAGGAGTCAAGTGCCAAGCCTCCTTACACACTGATTACTGATTATATACTTTACAGCTTCCATATGCAAGTTCATAACATCATATTCGGTTGATACTTAATTTTTGTAAAGAACTATTTGGGAAGTACTGCTTCCCTTACTTCCCAGGACTGCATGCCGATGCCTTATGTAAGTATGGCTATGACCTTCTGACCTTTAGATAGATTTTTTTTTTGTAAATAAACTTTCTTCGTACTATTATAGAAGTGCAGTTATATTCATCTATCCTGTAGATTTGTTATTGCATGCTTTTAAAATAATGGTAATAACAAAAACAACAACTATGAATTACACTGTTAGAACAACTTTATGAATGCTAATTTGTTTGACATCTCACCTCAAAATTAACAAAACACCCACCAACATTATGACTGTTACTGCCATATCTCAAAACACATCAGTATTTCAAAACTTTATTTTAATTCTGAATATATAAAGAGATGCAAAAAAGTTGACTTGCACAAAGACAATGACGTGCTATAAAAGCTTTATAAGAGGAAATAATACAAATCCATGAAGAAAACACAGATAAATGTTTTTCCAGTCAAATTTCAACAAATTTTAATATTTAATAATGTATTGCTTAAGTTGCAAACTTCACATCCTACAATAAAGACAATAACTAAACTCTCTTCACAGTATTGTTTCATATTCCTTTACAGTACTGCTTCATATGACTAGCCTTTCGTGTTATTATTATTATTTCATAAGGCAACTAAAATCTTTTACACTCTTTCACATAACAAATGAACTCCCTCTTGCATTATTTTTCCACATGACAACTATACTCTCTTACATTATTGTTTCATATGACAGATAAAATCTCTCAGAGCATTAATTTGTACAAGTAAGGCTTTATTATAACATTGATATATTAGAAGAAAAGTTGCTATAGAGAAAATGATGCAATTAGCATTGCCAAATTTAAGAACATCTTTACCTACTTCTTACTAAAAAGTTTAGTGCCTATTCATGTATTAAAATCATACAAGTAAAAAATATCAATGTGCATTTCCAAAACAATTAATTTATATCCACATTTTGCAGACTACATTTGTTAGTTTGGCATGAAAGCTGTTTCCTGAAGACACAAACAGTATGTTTTCCATCATGAGTGAAAACTTCAATTTAATAAATTGTGTGCATGAACTTGAATAGTTTGTAGAAAGAAAAAGAGCCTAAGCAAGAGCAATTTTATTATTTACATATTTCAATTCCCAAGCATCTTAGTCATGGTTGAGTAGGACAACATGAGCCACTGTAAAATGCACTGTTATTCATTATCACCCATATATTTTAAAGCTAATTTTTTTAAAAAAGAAAAGGAAAATAAATTCAACTAAATAACTTCTTTCTAGTACTTAGACATGTATATTATGGTATTAGAGCAGTACAAAAACTATATATATCAAAAGTAACCGTAAAAAATCAAATAAAAACTTAGCTAATAATCCTAATACTTTAACATTCATAAGCCAATCAGAAAAATCATGTGACTATAATTTTCATTAATGTATAATGATTTTCAAAACAGTGTTCTAGCAGAAGACCCTTTTCCAGTATCATGTTGATTCTTCATCAATGCCCAGAGCACAGATTATTGTGATTTTAAATTTGTGATAATGTCAAATAATCAGTAATATTTTTCAAATATAAGGCTGATTTGTTTTTAAGATGAACACACGTTTATGTATAATTATGATTTTATGTCAGTCTTTTTTTATGTCAGGTTTAATCTAATAACATTTTTCTACAATAATGATAATTTTTATTTCACAATTTGAAGATCCAAATGAAACAAATTAAAAATGATTTTACTGTGTTCTTTCAAAAGTTGTGAAACTGTTTAATAAACAGTTCAAGATCTTCACTATATTGCAATAATTGTCTTCTACATCATGAACATGTTTCACTATATTGTGAATATGTGTCTACTAAAGAGCAAACATTTGCCTATTTCATTAGGTAGTCAACACATTTTCCTCTACACTGTGAATGTGAAACTAATCTGCCACACTGTGAACTCCTGTTCTGCTATAGTCCTTATATATTATAAACATGTGATCCAATACACAGGGAACTGGTGTGCCTTTATAGTATTAACAACTAAATCTCCCAATACCTCATGAACACCTCACAGTCTCATTAGTTGTTAGCACATCAATTTTTCACTACACCATAAGCATGTCACAGTCTCACTCCACTGTATGCACGTCATTATCTCACAACATTGTGAACATTTAAATATACACCATGCTGTATACCTCTATTCGACAATATCCGAAACACTCAACTATCCCTGTACATTGTAAATACCAGTTCTGTTACAATGTAAGCCTCTGTCCCATAATAATGTAAACCTATAACTATCCCACAACAGAGTGACCTTACTGACACTATGAATATATCTAACTTTCTTATGTAGGTATCTTCAGGATTAGATTATATTTAACAGATGTATCTGTTACTTATATTTGTGTGTAAACCACCTAAATGCTTTTAAATTAGATCTCATGTGTCTGAGGCACTAAAACGTAATTGGTTACAAGAGTTCACAAGTGGCAAGTTTCTTAAGAAATCATGTTTGATCTTCCAAAAGTGGAAGTATTGTGATCTACAATTTTTGCAAGTCCACAAAGATGTACTTCAACACATAATATTAGTTAAATGATTTTTGGTAATTTATCCAAAATCGTCATTTCTCTAAGTTACAGTATTAAGCTCTTCGTCACTTCTTAATAATAATTACATCAGAGGTGAAATGATAGAAAATGTTTCCTTAAAACCAAAATATATATTCCTTATCATATTAGTAAAAGTGTGCACATATCATACAAAGTTTGCTTCGTCTTTGTTCAGTCTTACAACCTACAAAAATGACTAATCTGTAGCAATCCTGACATGCACATTAAAAAAGGCAGAATGGATGAATATCATGCAAAGTTTGCTTTATCTTTGTTCAGCCTTGCAAACCACAAACTTGACTAATCTGTAGTAATCCTGACATGCATAATAGGAAAGGCAGAATGGGTGATTTAGGCACAAACTTTCCATCACACACCTACTTTTCTTCATCTCTACTATCAAATTTCACTTGCTTTTTTTTCTTTTTGCATTTCTTTTGAATCTGGCATTTTTATTCTTTGAACAAACTTCTATAAATTTATCTCTTGAAGAACAGGGGAGGACAGCCTTTGCACTGATGACTGGTCTGAAAGGTGAAAGAATGTTGTCAATAGAATCCAGAATCTTTAATTATTCCAAGTTCATCTGTTACCGTTTCATCGAGAAAAGTACTTTCCTGAAAGGAGTTGCATGCATCTTTATTAACCAAATTACTGTGGTTAGTTTCTTGATGAACTATTGATGTATTATTGGATACTCTGTCACCAGGTCTTCTTTCATGAACAGAATTTTCAACAGTTTTGTCACTAGGTCTCACTGGACTAATCTCTTGAAGAGCTGGAAGTGTACACTCTAAAGAAAGTTTTCTGCAGACGTAAACAAAAATTTATTAAAAATACAACAGATAATAGTAATATTTTAGGTATCTTTCTAACTTTAGCAAAGCTGGGAGCTGGATAGAATAAAAAGTTATAGTATAGAAGAGAAAAATGCCTCTTATAGTAATATACTGTAAGGGAAATGTTTATAGTTTGTTTTTAACAACTTGTTTTTTTTTCTCTTCAGAGTGATAAAACTACAGTTTTTAATAAATAATCCATTTTTAACACAAGTTCACAAGCCCTCACTACATATGTGAAGAACTTAAAACTGTATGTAGTTTTATTTACCTATCCATATAAAGCTCATATGATGATGGTGCTGAGTTAGAACGTCCAGTTCTAAGAAACTGGTCCCGATACAGGTACGGATTGTCTTTGAATGGATTTCCAAAGGAGTGTTTCTTCAACATACTCTTAACCAGAATCTACAAGAGAAGTGATAGAACTATTAATGTCTAATAACATGTAATATTACAGCATTTAAAACAACTTCTCGTAAATACTTATAAAAGATACTACATTGTTTTGGAAGTTTACAATTTTGTCCTATACCTTTCCGTACTGTGAAACCTTTACATTATAAATCTAAAATACAAAAAAACATCATATTACTTAAGAAGTAAATACTAAATATTATAAAAAAAAAATTTAATACCATCGGGCAACCTTTAACTTAAAAGTTAAAACAGAACTAATTTTGATAAGCTTAATCAAAATAAAAAACATATCCTTGAAAGACTGAACAAGAATAAGAACAAATTTAACAATATTAAAAACAGTAGTTCTCTGACAAGTTGTTAATCTTAAATTCAAAATATGTTCACAATAAAACACAGTTCTTTATATTTTACTAAAATATCATAGGTAACATTATTCTTTTGTTAACTGAAGATTTCCTTAACCTTATTTAAAAAAGACAGTATTTAGCTGAGGGTAATTGTAAGCAGTTAGTAACACTAAAGAATATAACCTACTATGATATCCAGATTGCAGATACAGTCCCAAATTACAGCCCACACAGTTTCTAGGTTATAGCATATGTAAACAATGGATAAAATTCAAAAATATAGTGTATTACAATATTCAAATTGCAGACTGTAAACAGTTGATAAAACCCACATATATAACCTCTTACAAAACCTAGACTGCACATAAAACTGCAGATAAAATCCAATAATATTACTTTCTATAATATCTAAATTATGGATCATGAATGTCATATAAACCTAAAAATGTCACCTACCACAGTACACACTCAATGGCATCTCTAGGATTTTATATTCTTGTTTTAAGAAGCGATAAGGTGACAAAGAAATAACGTGGAGACAGAACACAATTAACAATTTTGTCAATGGTAGTCATAAAGTACAGAATATGAAACCTTAGTGGACTATATTTCAAATGGGAGACTGACGATGCACTGAGTTCTTTAACTAGGGGTTTACTAGCGAATATATTAACAGTAAATAAAACCCAAAAAAGTAACCTACCATAGAACCCACCTTAGAGTGACAGTAAACAGTAGATAAAAATCCAAAAGCATAATTTACCAGGAGTACCCATCTTAGAGTGACCTTAATAAGCTCATAAAGGTCAAGAATGCACACTAACACAGTATTTACAAAAGGATTGCTCAGGAGAAATTTAAAATCAACAACGATAGAAGCAGAATGAGTATAACTTTAAAGCTCAGATAAAACCCCAGAAATATAAACTGTTTCAGAGTTTGAATGGTAATAAACAACAAACAAAACCCAAGAATATAGCTTTTCACAGTACAGAGGACAAGTGTGTTTCCAAAGACAATTTGTACACCCTGTCCCCCTTCCTTTTTTTTTCCACAAGCTACACCTTACCATCTAATCAACTGGCACTTAAATCATTCAATTTGTCAAAACTTTGTTTATGTACATACACACTAGCTGGTTTAAAAAATCATCTGATGAACAGCTGTAGAATGCCTACACACATAAACTGGTAATACGTTATTATGAAAATGTATGTGTCATTTATAAACTAGCAAGTGTTAGAAGCAGATTAAAGAGTGACATTTTGTCTCATTTAAACACTGTTACATAAAAAATTTTGATACATTCTTAACAAGATACTTTGACTTACACAGAGCATATAACACATCTTCTCAATACAGCAGAATACATAGTCACTGTTCTCTCTATAAAATATAGGAGTTTTTACAGTGTGATATAATTTTCATGAATCATTTAGACCACAGGCAACAGTTTTTATCCATTTAATTTTCATCAAAACATGCCAAAAATCAGGCATGTCTGTCTCAGGGCCTCAGTAAACAGCAAATAAAGTTAAAGAAACAATCCATGATAGTTCTTGTGTTAAGTTAACAGCAGGGAAAGATATGGAATGTATCATACTACAAAACCTACCTTAGAAACTGTAAACAGCAGACTCAAAGAAACAATCCATGAGAGTATTTGTATCAAGTTAACATTAAACAGCATATAAAGTCAAAGAAACAACCCATAAAGGTATTTGTATCAGGTCAACAGTAAGCAGCAAACAAAGTCAAAGAATCAATCCATAAGAGTAATTGTATCAGAATGATAGTAAACAACAGACAAAGTCAAAGAAAAAACCCATGAGAGTGTTTGCATCAGGGTACCAGTATACAACATAAAGGGAATAATCCACAACAGTATCTTTCAGAAGGTAACAATAAACAGTTAAACAAGCCAAAAAATTAATCACATTATAGCATATAATATAAAAACTGTAAACACTGGGTACACAACATAACTCTAAAAATTCAGAAACACAGAACTCTTAAAGCACGTATATGTTCAAAAAAGTAACTTACTAGAGTATCCAGTTTGGGAATTGATCGAATACAGTGATCAATATCTTCTTGTGTAATTTCAATAAGCACACAGTTTTCTTCCTCCGACAGAAGTGGAAATGTACCAAACTTTGTCACCCACTGATGAACCTATGAGTAACAAACAGTGATATAAGTATGTACATAAAGTAAAACTAACTCATTACTTTCCTAAATTAGTATAATAATAATAATAATGACATAATAAAAGTTATATTTATCCTTTTATACTCTCTTAAAATGTTGTACATAATTTAAAATGTGCATATGGTTCAGCAAAAATAAACCAAAAACTCAGATGTCTTTTATGAAGTGAAAATTAAGATTGTGCAGATCTATAATATAACTGTAATGCAACATTAATTAGCAAGAGACTAATTAATACTCAAACTGACCTAACACCCAAATTAATTTTGTTCGTCAAAAAAATTCCTCCAATGTGCAGCTATCACTAAAAGCCAATTTTGCAATCTCTTTTGTAGACTAATTTTGTGACGATATAAACATTATAATTTAAACCTGAATTCCTGTGTGTGCATTTTTATTTATATATATACACACACAAGCATTTAAATTTATGTATACAGCAAATATACATGTATATATGTACATACACATCAGCAAAAGTGTGCATCCCCAGTGACAAAAAAGTTTAGTTCATCTATCAATTTAAATTATTTCACAGACTTCAAAAAGATCAACTCTGAGTTACTTATACTGCCCGCAGCAAAAAGTAATTATTGAACGTTTTAGTCACATTAAGAGCCACCCAATGATAACACGATAAATCTACATTTTTATTCTACAAGTTAAATCACATTTTGAAATGTGAGTTATAATGCAATTGCTAACAATTTAGTGTAGAATATCCTGGTTGTGAAATAAAATTTGTCATTTACATATTTAATTCCTATTCTCCTGTCATTTCAAAAGTGTATGTTGAGCTTTGTCTGGCCACACAGCTTTTCAAATATAGCACTGGAAGCAGCTGCTGTAAACAGGAAACAAAGAAACACTCAAACAGGCACCACAGTTTGCGATATATGTTTTGTTTTTACTTGTTGGTATACATTGGTTCAAGACTAAGAAAGGTATTAGTCATTTGAAACATACGTTCTGAAGTGATCTCGTAAAGTTTAACACCTTTATGAATATTATGTAGCTTTGCAAGCATAGTTTTAAAGAATGATAACAGGTTAAGGTTAAGTTAGCAATATTTCAGTACTCCAAAAATATAATAGTTTTGTATTGCTGAAATTAAATTAGCACTATTCTACTTTCTTTTAATTTTGAGTAATACCTGCAACTTGCCCAATTTAAGCTTTTTTTTTTCTTTTCTCAGCAGCGATAGAAATAGTTGATTCAAGACTCAAGTTCTATTTTATCCCACAGAAGTAAGTTAACACTATACTACCCCTAATTCGATTTGTTCTTAATTCCATGACACTTTTCTTACTATTGATCAATTTAACAGTATTTTTTCCAGAACCTAGGCTATAATTCCACTAGTTTATATTTCAGATCTTTAGGAGATATTTTTACCTTAATGACAGGTAATGTTATTCTTTCAACTGGATCTTTATGTAGCATCCTTTTCAGCAGATCCTTTAGTTCATCACTGATGTTTGGACTGAAAATAACACACGTGTTACAATACCTTTAATCCTCCTTCAATTTTAAAGCATATATAATAATTCAAAACACTTGTCACTTTCCACTCAACCTTAAAAATAAATTGTTTCTAATTTTAAAATAGTCATCTGCTCTAGTTGATTCTTATTTTGTAATAATGTTGATGTATGCATACAGTCAATATTCTGAAGCAAAATTATTCATCATTGTTTAGCAGTTTTAAAATACTTTAAATTATGTACTCAGTTGCATGATCATGTTCAAGATTATTCAAAGTGATCATAATTCATGAATATTATTAATACTCAACTATACTAAATGAAAGTTTCGAATAAAAGTTATTTTCACACAAGCTAAAACTTTTTATTTATTAAAAGAATACAAGTGATACTGATATGCAAAGAAATTTTAAATGAAGCATTTGGCCACTTCAAACCTTTTAATCTCATTCAATTGGCAAATTAAATCTATTTATGAGCAGAATGAAGGGAAATTAAATTTACTGCATATCCCTGACTATTTCTGAATCTCAACACAAATTGGACCTGAGGAATTCAAACCAAACTACCTACCACAAAAAATGAAAACAGGGAATTAATGCGAGTTGTTAGACACTAGTTGGTTTTAGATGCGACACTTTTTGGAAAAAAATGGTTGGATTAGTACTATTTTATTTTGTATGTGATAATCAAGTAGGGTAAGAGTTGTGTATGAGTTGATTCTGTATGTGATACACATCACAGGAAGAAGTGAGTGGTTGGATTCTATATTGTTATAATTAATATTTTCAATATGCAATTTAGATGTTAGCTAGAGGGCACATGAAATTAAGATCAAACAAGTCTGTGGGGAGTTAGCCTAAAATGCTCTAAGTTTGACATCATTAAAATATAGTAAATTCAAAGAGTATTAAAAGAAAAGATTATAAATAGGAAAATGAGTGACACATTAAGTCACTGTGTGTTTTATCTGAACTTGCAACAAGTCAATGTTTTGCATTAAACAATACTAAATGAGTATTGAGTCGATCAGTTTAGTTCAAAGAAGCATTCGGATCAGATATATTCAGGTTTTACAATCAGCCATGAAACTGTGCAAGTAGTTTATTATTTTTAGTCTACTTCAAGTACCAAAATTATCAATCCAGGTATTTCTGAGTTAATATCATTTGAAAACTTAAACCTACAAGTTACAAGATGTGTACAAGCTTATAGAAACTAATTTGTTATGCATGCATGAACTAGACAATTATTTTTACCAAATAATTTGAAAGGACTAACTTAGGAAAAGAAAATGTCACAACAATATTACTGCTTTATACACAAAATACTCACTTGGCAGGAAAGGTTAGTGGCTGGTTTCTAATTTTGTTGTACAACACAAGAATATTTTTATCATGAAATGGAACATTCCCAAAGACAAAGCTATACAGGGTGATGCCCATTGCCCAAATGTCAACTGCCTAAAATAAAAAAATAAATTAACATTGATACACGCTTAAAGAAATAATTTTAGAAGCGTTAGATCTTCGTTCACTTGCTGGTTACAACAGAAAAATAAGTCAGGTAGTATCATGTTACTTATGTTATTTGCTTATTTATCAAATTCTAAGAACTTATGAGTAAAATCAAAGATAGATATCTTATAATATACCACCTACATCATACGCAAGATATCTAGCACCAACATAATTATTAGTTAATCACAAAACATCATGTACTTTCAAATAAAATTTATTTTATGACTTATTTACAAATTAAACAATGTTGCCATTTATTATGTCTGAAATAGTGTTAAGTGTTATCCTGTTACTTCTTGATTTATGGATTTAACACACACTTGTCATTTATTAAATATACTATTAAATAATATCCCCGTTTCATGACTTAAGATTTATATATGTAGGTGTGTCTTTATAACATAAAGAAGCAATTAATACATATACATGTGGAAAAGTCATCAGTTTCTATAATTAATACTCTCAAGTAAAGCTAAAGTACAATACAGTCTACAATTATCATAAAAGGTACTTTATCACATGAAGAAATAAACAGAGTTACCAACAGATTCTCTTACAGTCTTGGATACTGATAAATAAATATATCTTACATTTAACATTCATATTCTTTCTTGAAAAGTTCTCTAAATTAAAATCTGGCAGTTAAAAGAGTGAGCTTTTAGTTACAAACTTGATAATAAATTTCGTTACTTGGCTAAACAGTTTAGAACTTTCTCAACAACTGGTTATTGCTAATCAAATGAACTTTACTGCAATTAACAAGTAAAATTTTTAATGGCCCATATGATGCAAAAAAAACTTGAATTGTACTGAAAGTTTAATACTCTTCCTCGTCAAGTTTAGAAGATCCACTAGTGGTCAAGAGTTTGAAACTAAGGATTGAAGTTTAATTTTTCCCTCAACTGGACCAACAATTTGATGGTTTTAAACACACATGAGCAATCTTTCAAATATGGTGGTCCATCAAACAGCATAAAACGTTAAGGAATATGCCATAGAGGAGTGTGAAATATTTATTCCTTTAAGAATCCTTAGTGAAATCAATGATAAGCACAGTGTTCATGTTACAGAGTTTGCTGATTAACAGAATGAACCACAGGTCAACCAAACAAGTTCAGACACAAACTTTAATTATAAAGACATCAGTTCCAAAATCAGTTCAAAATGGATTAAAAAACTTTTAGCTTAAAAACTTAAGATCTAACTCAGTGATGAAGTATGTTTATTTATGTCAAGTATTGATGAAAAAAAAAAAGCTGTTTGAAAAAGGAATGCATCAAAACATTTCAATTTTTGTCATTCTTTTCCTATATAACTCTGTATTATGTAATAATTCAATATGATTTTATGTAATTTATGCATCCATAATGGCTCAGCTTACCTTTCCACTGTATCTACCTTTATTACCTGCAGAGAAAAAATTGGTAAAATTACATAATTAATTTTAGGTATATGAGATATGCTAGTAACTTAACATTTTTTGAAATTAGATACATTGCACTGAATTAGAAAGGTTACAAACTAAAGAGTATACAATAAACAGGGGTAGTCCATGAAATAAAATAAATGAAGTGAGTGAAGATAGATTATGATCTAAAAATATACATGTAAACTAAAGAACATACAGTTGGTATGCTGAAAATGTGAATTATTAACATACACATAATACACTGAAAAATGTAACTGTAAAACTTTAGAATATGCAAAGTGCTTACTTAAACTGTTGTTTTATTTCAATTAAATAATTGTTTAATATGACACAAAAATATACACATAAAAGTACCAGATATAATGTTGTAATAAGCAACAGATACAATGTAGACCTTTAAAATGTTTTGCATATTTCACTGAGGTAACTTATTACATCTTATTACTTTGGATTTTGAATTAATTCAGTGAAATTTATTAATCTAATCAAGTTTTAATCCTGTAATAAGATCCTTGTTTCATAAACTTGAGATTGTTTTGAATTAAAAGTAGTTATACTTGAAAACTAATCAGGATCTAAACACCATTACAACTTTGTTGTACTTCTACAGAAATATTTGTTACAACCATAAATATTAAATAACAATTAATTATGAAAATATTTTAAATTAAACTGTAAAAATTTTTTCTCTAAAATTATAACAGTTAAATGACTTTAACTTGTACATTTTAAACATTTTTCCATACAAAGCAGCAATTTCAAATTTCTGATAACTCAGTAAAAGAGGAGAGAGACTCGAACCAGGGTTTTCAAAAATAGCTAATGTGAACCCTCTGGGATTGAGGAAACTGTACAGATGGTAAATTAAGACCTAGGGGTCAAAGATGCCTAGAAGTGTAAGGTTGGTCTAAGCAATTAACCACCCAATGCCTAGTAGCAACAGTACAGGTTGCAAGAAATGAATGATGTTCCTTCTTTTTCTTGAATCTTCCACAGTATACAAATTAACAGTAATAAAAATACATATTTTAACAAGGTTTAATTTAATCACTTGTTTTTTATACTTCACACATATAGTTGTATTATAACTGTTAAAAATAAATTTATAAATAAATAGTTCAATAAATTTTTTAATAGTCACTCTAATGTAGCATTGTTTATTGATATACATATGTATATATTTAAGACTTCAGATTCATAGAGTGAATAGGAATCAAGTGGTTTAAAAACAAATTTATTTCTGTAATTATATGCACTAGAGATTGTTGTATTAATAAAAAGCAAATTGTTTGTGAACCACGTGGTCTGATCCTAAGAATCTTACTTACAAGGATACTCGAAAATGAAATTCAAAACTTTGCTTACTTATGAAACATATGCCTATGTGGAAATATATTGCAAAATAAAGCAATTAAATCATCTAAGCTGAAAAACTACCTTGAGAGAATGTACCCTATGAAGAAAAACATTTGGAATTTTTTAAGAAACTGAGGTATAGATTCATGAGGCATCCAATTTTTATGTCTTCTATCAAGTTACAAGTTGCTACTGATAATGAATGAAAGCTTGGGTCATCTTACAATATCTTCATCATTACTGAAAAAAATCACGTGATTGGTGAGAGAGTTGTACAAATGGTTATAAAAATGGATGCAGAACCCATTTTAAAGAGCATTCCATTGAGTAACAATTCAGTGCAGCAATATCTTGAAGAGATGGCTGGGGAAGTTCATAAAAATGGTGACTTCAAAGCTTCAAAAAGAGTTTAAAGTTTAAGGATTTGCTTTGATTATCTTGAAAATATATGGATTCCTTCTTGTTTATTTTTCCAAAGAAGTTGTCACAGAAAATAAAAACATGTCTAACTTACAGGGGGAACTCATTTAAATGAGTATGGATCTTGAGGCAAAAACACTTTCCAAAGTTAAGAGTATAAGCAGTTACTGGAGTGTAGTGAGAAAATTTCTGCAAATTAGCCACACCTTTGTACAGCTACTGAACCATTAATTACGGTATTACCAAGTTCTTACCTCAAAGCTAGACTGAACTATACAAGTGGTCTTATGAGCAAACATAGAAACAGTCTCAATGTCAAAGAAGATGGAGATTTGAGACTCAAACTCTCAGCCAAATATTCATATGCTTATTAATGCCCACCAGGCTCATTTATATCATTAGAGAAAATTAAAACATTATTCTTTTTACATCTTATACTTCCTAATGATTGTACTGTGATTAATAAAATGTCATTTTATACTGAAGTTTCTAGAATATAAAGTTTAATTTACTATTTATATTCCAAGAATTTGGGGTAAATGACAACTTTATAAGTTTGTCAAGGGGCCAACAACTCAAAAAGGCTTGAGAAACCCAGCCTTGGACAAATATATTTGCTCTGATATTAAACAATCCAGTTATAACTGATATCAAAAAGTACACTTACAAGAGTATAGAGACCTACACGATATGATGAAAACATGAAAAAACGATTCACACTTACCACGAAGAGCCTCTGGTGCAACAAAAGCTGGTGTTCCAGCAGTTCCAGAAAGGAAAGCATCTACCCCTTCAAACTGGTTACAAACTCCAAAATCTGCTATCTACATGAAAACACAAAACCTCTGTATAATTAAAGCCCCCAAAGAAACAACAACATCACTGTAAAATAACTGGAAAGCTTTAATTGATCTATGAAAAATAACACTGGAAAGCAAGAGAAATTTGTTTACAAAATATGTAAAATTAAGGAAATTCTTTATCCATACTGATTGTAGTTTCAAATCTTTGCAGATTTTGATACCACTAAACATCAAATTAGTACTAATTAAGAGACAATTATGAATCAGTATCTAAACATTCTTTATAAGTTTGCCAGTTTACTTAACACTATGATCAATTAAAATGCCACTGTATGTGTCAAGACTGGTATTTAAAAAAATTAATTTTATTAGAAGCTCCAAATGAACATTTCTTAAATATTTCTTGGTAAACTGTGTTTGGGGTATAATCAAACCAAATCAAATTGCATATTTCCAGGATCGATTTTAGACTAATCTTTTATTTACTCAAACACTTGTAATTATTGTCTTAGAAATAAACAATGGTACAGAAGATTGCATGATTATGGTAACGTCATTTTGGATATTTTTACACATGAAAACATAATGGGACAATAACAAATTTTCAAAACATAAATGTTTACTAATTAATCATAAAAAAGGCCTTGAATCATACTTATAATTTTTGTGTTGGAAATTAAATTTTTTCTGCTGGCAGCATGCTACTTTTAACACACCACCACTGTTTATTTCCTTGGTTTACTGAAAAAAACTTAACATAAACTAAAAATATAATATATACACCTGTGCGTGTTTTGAAAGCTCTGTCCATCGTTTATCATTTAGAAATTATATGTTTGTGTAAAGTACATAATCAGAGAAATTTATCCAAGAACACTGGCAACATCATATTGGACACTTAAGAAAACCTGTCCCATTCATGTCTAACTCAAAAATCATTCTAACAAATCAAAAATATATATTAGTCAATAAAATATAATATTTTTTCTTATAGGAGAAAAAGAAAAGTTTGTATGTTTACAAAAATTAATAAACCTGGAGATACTACATTCACATACCAGTATATTGTCTTTATCATCAAGAAGAAGGTTTGATGGTTTGATGTCTCTGTGGATGATTTTCTGGTAGTGAACTGACAGAATAAATAAACAGCTTGTTAACAGAAGCATGAATTACATCATCTTTGTAATGTAACCTAAACTACAGAGATAATAAATTGGCATAACAGAAAGTTGTCATTATCAAGGGGGTTAGTTGTCTCTGCGGATGATTATCTCATGATGAGCCAACTGTTGAATTGGTTCTGCTTTACACAAAAATTAATGCAAAAAATTATTGTTTTATTACTCAATCACTACAGAATCAAAAGTGACCTCCATTTTATAAGAGTGAAAAATAAACCATCTATAAATAATATTAACAAGTGTTTACAAAATAAACTTAGAAATATGTTTTCACAAAACAAGTTATAATAGTTAGAATGTTTATAAAACAAAAGTGTCTCTAAAATTTGCATTGGTGAGGGATAAAACTTCCTTTTGTTATTATAAATACTTATTTAATATAAAATCATTAAGCAATTTATTAGTAAATCTCATAACCCCTCTTATTCAAGTTTATCATTTAAAAAGCAATCTTGTGTGAAATTTCTGAGAAACATGAACATAAGAAGTCCCTATAAAATAAAAAAGACAAACTAAGATATAATTAGATATATCTATCCATTTTAATAAATGTAGTGATGTCATTGTATTCCTTTCAAGGTATCTTTCAATCCTCTTCATAGCTAATAAAAAAAAAGTGCATAGAGATACAGTCCCTGTTCCTTAATTTCCAAATGCCAAAGAACTGGTACCAGTATGACCAGATGGACAAGGCTGAAAAGTACCAGTGATAGGCTTAAAAATACTATAAAATAGAAATACACTTAGTCAAAAATTAAATTAATTATAAACAGCATGTTTATTATATTTTAATAAATTGTAGAAAATGGTATTTGAATCTGCAACGGTGTATGTATGCATTATGTCATGTATAATAAGAATACATGTTAGTGAATCAAAATGTCACCTTATAACACAGATAGTAACTGATGGTAAAATCCTATATTTAATCAACTATCTGTTACCAAACTAAGAGAAGTGTCCAACAGTTACAAGATTTCACAAAAACTTATTATTTTTTTTGAAAATAAACAATAAATAAAATGTCATCATATAATGTTACATTTATTTGTATTTAATCATCTTATTACTAATTATGTAAACATTATGATAGCAAGATAAAAAATGCAAACAGTACTTGAAATCATAACAAAGAAATACCTCTAAAAAAAACAAAAATACTAGCTAGTAACTTACCCACTTCATCATTTCTGTATTATATACAGTAACCTCAATTACTTTAGGTGAAGTCAAATTGACTTAAAACCCTAGATAATACAGCTGCTGTTATCAGCACTACTACTTAAAAACAAACAGTCAAAATCGGTTCTCTTATAACTGCCGAAAAACATGGTTTTAAACAACAAACTGACAGTACAGATGAACTGAAAGTAGGAAACCTTAACAGTGTTAACTAACAATATCTGAACACCAAACGTGCAGACACTGTTTATGCAAGTTTCAATAATCCTCTCTTTTTCACTTATTTTATTAAAGACTTAAATTCTGCACTAACTGTAACCTGTTTCTTGCTAATTTACACATATAATGCTTATTCATGTTCATTAACATTTTATTAACTGTTTTTTAATATAAATATTTAAGCGAGTTAAATTGCAATTTAAACTTAGAAGTTAATTAAATGTAGAGATGTATCAAATTAATGATGTTTGCTAACAAGACTGGTACAATTTTCTTTTTGATATAAACAAATGTTAACACAGAAACAATAATAAAATTTATAATAACAGTTATTACAAGTAATTACAAAACGGAGTCTTCTATCTGGTCTAGGACTGAATATTTTAACGACAGTTCAGGATGAGAAAATTAACTTCAAGTTGATATCAATACAGTTCACTCGACGGATAGCTAGCTAGCTCTCGCAGATCACACCCGAGTTTTTCATCTCTGAGTTACACGGTTTGTAATGTTCATAAAGGTTCGTGGTCAAATATTTATACTTTCCCGTTTAATAGGTGTTAATCACAGTTAAGCTTCCGAGGTTTAGAGTATATCAACTGTAGCAAAACAACAATATATTTTGTCTCTACGCGTTGCGTTGGTTAACTTTTATAAGCTTGAGAGGAGATTTTCTTGAATTATAGGTAAGGTAACAATACCGGCAATCGCTACTATTTATTTACACATATAGTATATCATTGATACTTACACTCGAGAATCTTCTATAAATTTAGTGAATAGACGGAAAAATTGCAATACACATAACAGTACAAGTTAGACACATTTCTAAATATATGTTTAACTGAAACAAACATCGACATTAAGATAGATATATAATAATAAATCTGTTACACTACTTATCATCATTAACCTTAACCGTTTTACTAAATCTTATTACCAAACATGAAAATTAGTTAATATTTACACAAATTCCATAATAAAACACTTACGGTATTCAATTCCCATAATAATGTTTCTAAAGTACTTCCACGCCTGTTCTTCCAAAAGGACATTGTCTGTTGGTATATCAAGCACCGCCCTGTAGACGAAGTCACCAGATTAAAGTATTTCTTTACTTGTCACAACAACACTCGATTTATAAAAGTTCAACAGATTATAAAAAAATCAAGAAGGACTTCAAAGAGTAATTACCAGATGAGCAGGTCGTCAAAGCTCTTCCAGGTTTTCATATTAATTATTTTATAAGACTGGCATAGAATACCCGTGCTCCTCTGCGAAGTTCAAAGGCCTATTATGATTCGCAGAGGCACTAATGTATCGATCAGGTTCATTAGTTATCTCCAGTTATTCCTATGGCTCTATTAAGGAGGTCCGATATATATTTCTTATAGCAAAGCCACATTGGAGCTATCTGCTAAATCCACCAAGAGGAATCGAACCCCTGATTTTAGAAGGAGGTTCGAATAAAATACCCAGTAAAAACACGTGATCGTGGTACCAGAGTTGGACATGAATAGACTGTTAGAAACTTTATCTGTTGCCAAGTTTGGTTCTGCTAGTTCCAAAACTGTCGGAGGTATTTGTGGGCAAACAACATGAATTAATACAGGATGTGTAATCCCATATTATTTTAAAATTAATGTGAATAAATTTATGTTTTTGCAAAATTAATCAAACTTCATTCAGAAGATGGTTCCACTTGATCTTGTAAGTGAATGTAAGATGAACTTTATTTGCATTTATTTTACTATTAAAATACAAATTGTATAATCGGATTTGTTCAAACCAGTTTAATACTTGTAAAACCGATTTGTGATGCTGCTCAGTACGTAAAAATTATCTAGCTCTTAAGTCATTAATTAACCAGAGTATTGTTATGGTCAGAAATATACGAGTAACAATTTGTTATTTACACTTGTATAATCGTATGGGAATTGTTAGGCGTATTAAAGAAATATCATGTTAAAAATAATAACATTTTTCGTCCTGTTTGCTAGACTACTATAGAAATTAAAAAACAAAAAATACACTTGTATAGTTAAAGGTTTACATAAGAAGTCCAACCGATCATCGCGTTATCACGTACATCCGGTTAAAAACAAGACCATTTAAAGCGAATTAACGTAAGAGATGTACGGTAAAACTGTTAAAAGGCCTTAAAATACGCCACGCTTTAAAGTTATGGTTTTGAGTGGCGAAAGATGATGAAGTGTTACAGATCAAGATGGCTAACAGTTGTGAGAAAAATCCGTTAGTCTTGAACTTTGCGGAAAGTTGTGTGTGCTTTCTTTGAACAAAACCTGCTGTATCTACCTAGGGGAATAAAAACACTGATTTTGACATCGTAAATCCGAAAACTTACTGCTGTCCCTGTGGAGGACTTGTGCAAAACTATTAGAGGGCTACTTGAGCTAGCTTTCCCTAATTTAGCAGTGACAGACAATAAGGAAGGCAACTAGTCAACACCACCAACTACTGAAATATTGTTTTACCAATTACGGAATAATGGGATTTATCGAAACATAAAATACGGCTTTCAGGGTGAGCATATTTGATAAAAGGAATTTAAACACAAGACCCACAGGCTATTTGTATTGGTGCGTTATAAGCTTTAAAATTTACCGCTGAGCCACTAGGGTAAACATTAATGTGAAATAAATAAACAAGTGAAACATCTGCACTCGTAACATGAAATATCTGCTATACATATTTCCAAATAATTAAAGTACTTTTTCCTGAGTAAAGTATTTACTATCAAAATTATAAAACCAAATAAATCACTTACCCTTTCTCTAGAAGTTCAAAAACTAAAGGGAAAACAAAAACAGGAATTAGTGATATAGCGCAATAAAGTAACGTAAAAAAAAAATTCTGGTTAACCTTTCTTACCCGTTGTCATAAAATTCCTTTAAACACTATTTGTGTACAAACCGTTTCCAACCAAAAGAATATTGGCACGGTAGAAACGACGGAAAATGAAGTCATAAATATGCCAAACTCTGCATAAAAACCTTTCCTAAATGTAACGTATTATGTTACCAATAAGCTACCCTGAAAATGTCGTTCTTATAACTAGAATTGCCATCAACTGGCAAGTAATCTGGAAATCTCTAAGTGACTGAGAACCGTCTGAATATATTAGCATATTGATGGAAACAATCCGCCAAGCAGGGGCTATTTAATCAATTGACACAATACAACACCCACACATTCTCTGAAGATGAGTTGTTCGAGAATAGTAAGAGAGTGTGCGAAGACCCAAATTAAGACAAATCCTTTTTAAAAGTTAAGATAAGTGTTCATGTTGACCTTTAAATAATAAAATAAATGAGAAATTTAATATTCATGAAAACAAGCAGTGTTAACCAATGTCACTACACTACTAAGAAAAATAGAAAAATTATGTCGTTGGACGTCACTATACTAATGAGGAAAAGCAAAAATATAATAGTGTGTGAAAACATAATGCCTGTACGATAAAAAAAAAACGTATACGACTATCTTATGTGACTACATTACTGAAAGAGGAACACGCTGCTGTATTTGAGAACCCAATTTATCAGATAAAAACAAGTAAAAAAATAATAACTGATGATATCATGCTTTTGTAAATAAAAACAAATCGTGTTAGCTGATATGTATAGACTTTTGAAGAAAATTAATACCATTTGATGACAACATGCCTAAGTAAAATAAAATAATGTTATCTAAGGTGATCACACAACTGAACAAACAAGTAATAATATTTGATGACACCATACCTCAGTAAAAACAATCATGTTATCTATGATGATTACACTAGTGATCAAACAAACAAGTAAAAACATTTGATGACACAATGAATCAGTAAAAAACAATCATGTTACCTACGGTGATCACACTACGAAACAAACAAGTAGTATTTGATGACATCATGCCTCAGTAAAAAAAAACAAAAAAACAACGTTATATAAGGTGATCAAACGACTGAAAAAACAAGCAATGGTATTTAAAGACACCATGTCTCAGATGTAACCAATTAATGTCATCTGATGAGATTACAGTGCTGAAAAGAAAACCAGTAGCAATATTCGATAAGTCATCTTATCTGATAAAACCTAAAAAATAAAAACAAACGACAAGATTTGAGAACACCATGACTCAGCGAAAAAAAAAAAAGAATATATCCTGTCATCTGATGTGACTACATTATTGAGAATTAATAGTATTTGATTATCGAAAAGAAAAATAACATTACTTTATGTAACTACGTTACAAAAAGAGAATTGATGCTTTCTCCTGTAACTATACTAAGAAAGTAAACAGAATAATGATATTTTGAAACAAAATAAATTGAGACTTTAAACAGCTTGTGAACAAATACTAGGTGGTACTAGATGCATATGTCTAATGACACATACAACGTTATATGTATCATTATATAGTCATATCTTCAGTACAATTAAAAAACCTAAAGCGTCAAAACAAGCTGGAAAGCTGAATAGATTTAAAAGTGTGTGTACCTTAAAGCTACACTAAACTTGGTGACTATCTCTGCCAAAATATCCATTTTTCATCCGAACCACCTATATCTGAGCTTTTTCCGAATCAGCATTTCTCATTTTAAAACACTTATATCGTAGCAAACGAGCACTCTTCGAAACTTCCGACCTGACGGAGGTCAAGAATTTGTTACTTAACATGACTTTATGTTTTCATTTTATATTTACAAGAATATATAAATGTAGATGAAAAATAACATATAGCACAATGACATAACTTATACAAGCAAGTCAAAATTATGCTAAGGTATTTTCAAAAACAAAAAGGATATAAACAGATTCTGAGAGCTAGTAACAAGCTGAGGTGGAGAGATTCATTTTCTTTTTTCCATTTCCTTAATAAACACTGAAAACTTTACTAATGCAGTGTGTTAAAAATCAATTGTAGGCTGGAATCTTATTCGCTTTGAATTTTCAATTTTTCTTATTTTTGTAAAGAGTTTTAACAAGAAACGTCAACAACGATACAGAAATTTTATTCCCACGGGTTTCTCATTAAAGAACTATTTCGTTTTCAAAGCCTAGATTTCTGGTTCACCTTTTCAAATTAAAACTAACTTGAGTTGTTTAAAATTATTACAGTGGTACCTCGGTTCTCGAACTTAATCCATTCCACAAGGCTGTTTGTAAACCGATTTGTTCGAAAACCAAATCAATTTTCCCATAAGAAATACTGTAAACTAAATTAATCCGTTACACACCTCCAAAAATTACGCATTACGAAGTATTTTAAGTAAAGATATTGTTTATTTATACCTGTATAATAATACTTACATGCATAAAGTCAACCACAAAAACTATAAACACAATAAAAAACAATAAATGAAAATTTAACTGCACTTTGCCTGTTCTGAAGAGAGTTGATGGTGTAAGTGAAAGGTGGAGAGTAGGAGGGTTATTATTGTTTGTTCCATAAAAACATCAGGTAATTCTCCCTCTGGGGTTCTTTCTCTTTTCTGTCTCTTTGCACCACTAAATACAGCTCGAGACTCACTGGACCTACTTCTCACTAAAAACTTGTCTAATGAGGTTTGTTTCTGCCTCCATTTTAAAATGTTTCTGAAGTAAGACATGGGATTGTCATTCAAAAGGTTTATGTTGCGGTTTGCTATAGCTTCGTCAGGGTGAAAGTTTCCCACAACCCGTCCTCTAAGCCTGGTATGTGAGCAGGTACATTGTGTGGTAACTGTTTTTTCGTGAGGTAATTCTTTACACTTGAGGCAAACACTTCATGGACCCACTCTATAACAAATTGCCTGGTTACTCATGCTTTACTATTAGCCCTCCACATAAGATTTAGTTATTTTTCTTTAAAATTATCGGGTTCTCAGAATGGTACAGAAGCAAAGGCTTAAGTTTTAAGTCCCCACTTGCATAACAATAGAGTTAGCCTGTCCTTCATTGGCTTGTGTCCGAGAAGGGACTTCTCCTCCTTGGTGATGTAGGTCCTCTTTAGCATTTTCTTCCAAAGTCATCACAGTTGAACACTTGTTGGGGAATAAAACCCTCAGCTTCTACACAGTCCTTAAATTCCCTAACAAATTTATCAACAGCGTCTTTGTTAGAACTGGCACTCTCCCCATGTCTCACCACACTATGTATGTCACTTCTCTTCCTAAATTTTTCAAACCACCCCCGACTGACCTTAAAGGCATAACTTGCATCAGCACTCATTCCAGGGGTGTTTTTCAGGTGGTCAGCATGCAACTGCTTTACTTTCTCACAAAAGATGGTCTCAGAAATGCTATCACCAGCTAACTGTTGTTCGTTTACCCAAATCAACAACAGTTTTTCTACCTCTTCCATTGTTTGTGATCTTTATTTTGTAAGCAGTCACTCCTTTTGCAACATCACCTCCTTTAATGACCTCTTTATTTTTCAGTATGGTGCAGAATGTAGAATTTTCCATATCAAACTGTGTAGCAAGGTCAGACACATGAACACCACTCTCATACTTCGCTATGAGATCTTTTTTCACCTCTATTGTGGCTCTAATAACTTTTCTTTTAGGTTTGCTGCTTTCATTATCCTTCTTTGACCCATGGTGGCTTATTTAATCAGAATATTTAGAAAAAACCACAAAAAGAAAAACGAGAACGCTCACAGCAGATTTTAACGGGGGTGTGGACTGTGCGACAGGTGCGGGTAAAATGAGCAAGCTTGGCGTGGGCCAAAAATGGTCGAAAGGTCGTTCGGGTCATCAGTCGAGTTATTTCAAGGGTTCGGACCACAACAGCTTACTTCGGGAACCGAGTTTACGTTCGACAACCGAGACATTTTTTTCTCAAACAATATGTTCAAAAACCGAATGTTGTTCGAGAATGGAGTCGAGAACCGAGGTACCACCGTGTATTTCGGTAATTGGAGCAGTTATTTAGCTTCAAGCGTTTTTTGTATCGAGGAACTTCCCACGTGTGTAATACATGACTTCCATATATATAAGAAATTTAGTAAAATAAAGAGTCATTACACTAAATACGATAACTTTTAAATGTACAAAGGGTAAACTTTCTATTTCAACTTAAAACTCTATAAATAAAACCGTTAAGTCGAAACTAATGCTGAAAACGTGATATAAATAGTTTATAAAGCACGTTACATAATCATCACTTACCCATGTACAGGTTGTCGTCATCAGGATCATCAAGGACCTGAATATAAAAACATACTGTGGTCATGTTAGTAGTAGGGTTAGTACTCTGATTACTAAATATAAGAAAACAACAAATATTTATTTGACATTTTTATTCTTCAAAGTTATTCAATAATTACACATACAACTGATTTAAAACACAAAGTCTTCTCACAGTCAATAAATTAATTTGTTACACAGTCGTCTGACTGTCACATGGAAGTAATGTCTTGTTATGCAAAAGTAGGATCTTTCTTTCTCTGTGTACCATATCCAAACACGATGTTGGTTGTCATTATCTTCCACAGGTCTTCTCGAGGCACGCAAAAATTTCCAAAATCGTACAACAGTCAGGAAAATATTGGTTTGTTACACGTACGGTCGACAGTCGGGGAAGTAATGGCAGGTATAATAAAATGTAAAACAAATACCTTTTCAAACAAGTAAAATATATAGTTTATATAACTGTAAGAAAATTTAACTTTCACATGAATGTTGAAAGTAGTAGACAAAATTGTGTTTCACCTATATAGCTTTTGCAAAATCACAGATGTTGTATTACTATAACGAATACACTTAGAGTATTTGAAAATTTTACATATAAAGTGACACTGACGCAACAAAACTATTTGTATATATTGTATTACTTTCAGTTTAAATGATTTAGACGAAACAATATCTAGAGTTTGAATCTTCAGATAAATATGTAAAATAAACAGTCCATTTCAAGACTATGTCTTTGCAAGATAAACTAATGTACACTCACGCATGTACGAGTTATTTTTATCTGATGCTTACGATATATATCTACTTAAAATTTGAATGTTTTATCGTAATACGAAAAATAGTCCTCTAGGTAGATTGTAAATAATAATAATGTTCTGATAAGAGTAACGTATTTACTTAGAGCAAATTAAATATGCATTTCTTAAGTGTTTACTTATAAAGATTGCACTACATTGTTTATCAGTTAGAAGTTGTTTTGAATTAAGCACAAAGCTACACAACGCTCTGCCCACCACGGGTATCGAAACCCGGATTTTTAGCGTGCAAGTCCGCAGACATACCGCTGAGCCACTGGGGGGGCTTATCAGTTATCACTGTTAATTCTATGATTCAGAAAATAGTACTTAGGAGCCTGAACATTTTATGTATAAAGCGACACAAAAGAGTTCTTCTCAAGAAGATACAGAATGTACGTTAAATCACAGGATAAATATATTAAGTTCAAAAGCTTTATTTTAATATCAACAACAGTGTTTTACATGACTAAATAGATAAAAAGTTAAATATCCTTGATAAACAATTAAACCATAATAAAATCAACATTAATTTTATCTATTCGAACACTTTGTTTATGACGAGTTGAATACACAAATACTTCTCTCCGATTTTGTTTGGTCATAGAGCTTTAGATAATTTTTATATGATTAGTATGAAGAATTTGAATGTTTTATGTTAATGCGAGAAATTGTCCTCCATGTTAATTATAAGTTAAATTAGTATATATTACTGAAAATTAATACATTTTTGATAAAGTTATGTAAACAAAATCACAAGGATGGGATGCATTAAAAACAGCAAATCCTAACCTCTGACTAATTATATTAGTTTGTTATTTACATAAAAACAATCTAAAACAAAAATTTTGTTTGTTTGTTTGTTTTTGAACTTCCCACAAACCTACTCGAGGGCTATCTGTGCTAGTCGTCCCTAATTTAGCAGAGAAAGACTAGATGGAAGGCAGCTAGTCGTCACCACCCACAGCCAACTCTTGGGCTACTCTTTTACCAACGAATGGTGGGATTGACCGTCACATTATAAAGACCGCACGACTGAAAGGGCAAGCATGTTTGTCGCGAGGGGGATGCGAACCCGCGACCCACAGATTACAAGTTGCACGCCTTAACACGCTTGGGCATGCTGGGCCAAAACAAAAATAAATTAAACTAAAAATGCTGCACGAATTGAAAAGATCCCAGGGTACAAACTATAAAGTGGGATTATAAAATGTATCCTAGGTTTTGGAGGTGACTAAGGAAGTGGGACCCACATTACAATGAGTATAAACTGTCTATCAGTCTTAACCTCCTTTCACCAGTCCCACACAAGAAATAAAAGAGTGCCAATAGATATAAAGTACTAATTAGGAGAGCTAAATGTAAATGCTTAAGCTCACAACATCCCACATCTATATCACCCTTTACTTGAAAATAATACTAATGAACATATTTCGAAACTTAACTATATTACATCTTACCCACGTTATGTACTTACAAAAGTAAACACAAAATTATCCAATATAAAATTAAAGAAATACTACAAGATTTATCGTTTCATCAGTTAAAAATAAGATTTAAGAATTGCAAGAAAAATATGTTATAGTTCCCATTGTTAAGGTTAACTGTGAAACTGGTACCATTTGTAAAAAGTTTTATGCATTAATTATGATAAAAAGAAATTTAAACTTACCAAACAATCTAAAGATACAGTAATTAATAATTTCATTAAAGCTTAGAAAAAACTAAATTATTTTGTAGATTTACCGTCTTTTTATGCTATTCCCAAACCAAATAAATCTGAAATCAAATACAGATTTATTTCTTATTCAATAAGAACAATTATCAAACAACTGGCTATTTTATTAAATAAATTACTCAATATTATACTTGATGAAATTAAAAACGTAAATAAACATTTTTGTATAATAAAAAGCCATTCTTTTTCAAATATCTAAAAAATTGTGAAGAAATAAATAATATTAAATCATTTAATTTTACCACAATATACATCACAATTCTATTAAAAGATTTAATCTTTGTTTTAAATTAATAGAACAGTTCTGTTATCCCTTTATAAAACTAAAAGAAATAAAATTTAGCTAAAAAAAAAGACATTAAGTTTCTCTATTTACAATAGTTATATATTTTTCAGTAAACAAGTTTTTAAACAAGTAATAAGAGTTCCAATGAGAACTAACTACTCTACAGCAAATTTATATCTTTACTATTATGAGAATATATTTATTGAATGCTACACAAATCCAGCAGAATCAAAAATTGAAAATAGTTCAATATATAATACAGAAGTACATTATTTGGATTTAGAAATTGAAATACTTGATAAGGATATCAGTGTAAATATTTTTGATAAAAGACAATATTTTACCTTTCCAATATATGGTTTACCCTCTTTTAATAGTTATGTACCATACCCTTTTGTTACAAGTATTATAACTTCGAAATCATTCAAATATTTTAAAATTAGTAATTAAACAGAATATTTTACCAGTAATGCTGAAATACTGATACACAAATTAATAGTTAATGTGTTTAATAGAAAAACTTTAAATAAAATATTGAAATATTCTGTAACAAACAGAAGTTTGTAAAATGTGTATATACAGAAATACAAGTTAGAAAAAATTTTGCTTTAATATATGGAATTCTAAGTACTTAAGTTTGTGTGCAGATAGACATTACACTATGGCTTGCAAGTAAACAGACATCAGATCACGCCCTACATAAAACTGTATCTCACTGCGGCTTGTATATAGGTGGGTATTACGTCACCGACTGTAGAAAACTGATTTCTATAGAGACGAACGACACAACGGCTTGCATAAATCTAGGCTTTGTACAGACGGGCTATATATTCGATTTACAATCTAAAATTCTCACCTAAATCCGTCGCCGAACATGCTAGAAACCAGATTTCGATATTCGTGAAGAACAAAATAGAGATGTAAGCTTTGTGCCTTATTCAAAACAAATTCTATAGCCTAAAAATTAAAAATTACGAGTTAACTTTCGTATAAATATTACAAGAGTGAAATAAGTATGTACTATAAATAAGTACGCTTGTATAAAATATTTATATATAACATGAATTACCTCAATCAATTTGACTATGTTTGGGTGATTCAACTTTTTTAATATTGCAATCTCCCTGTATACCTGGACCAACGGATGAGAAACTTGTCGTTTTCCATCACGACCAGGTGGTTGTCGACCTTTATACAATAAAAGGATCATAAAATAGTCTTAATCTAACAATACTAGTTCAACACATTTAAACATTCCATAATATTTAAAGTCATCTAAAGTTCATACTAGAGTAAATTACAAAATTTTATCAAATGTTCTTAATGTACTAAAATGTAAGTAATCAAGAATAATAATTTTGAAAATTATAACAAATATCGAACTGTATTTTAGAGAACACTTTTGGAAGCTATGGCGTAACACGTATCACTATTTTAAATCTAAATACTATAGTTCAGTATTTTTATTGAAGAAAAACCCTAACTTCGACACTGATCAAATTTCTTATAAAGATAGTTACACTTCCAGTAGTTGAGTTTTCTTGCCGTTAACCAATCAGAATTCTTGTCTTCGGGATCGTTTTCGCGTTTACACGTGAAAAACTCAGCTAAATTTTGTTTGTTTCAGAATTTTGCGCAAAGCTATACAAGAGATACATGCGCATAACTGTACCAAATTTTGATCTAAAGCAAGTAGCCAACAACTTGAGGTCGAACAATAGGATTTTACCATTACTCTTAGAGTAAATATACAGCTCTAAAGTGCCAAGTTTTTTTTAACAAAGGGTTGTGAAGCGACCCATGAATTTTCCGAGTCACAACTGGGACACATTATCATTATGCCAAGCGTATATCTCATAATAAGCACATAATAAAAAAAATATATATTATTTTTATGCACTGGCTACAACATCAACGGTGAGTTGACACTGATTCTGATGTTAATAAAAGTGATACAGGACCTAAAAATGTAACATTTACGTAAATAAAGTACCAGTAGTTAAATAGCAGCAAAAAGAATTATTAATAAGTTACATAATTTAATATGTCAAACTTACCAAACATCCCAGCTCTTTTCATTAGCTTCTTTTTAGACAAGATTTTCATAGCCTAAAAAAGTATGTGCGATAAGAAAGTATTTTGTGAAAATCAAGAATTTTTCCGTAAATCCAGAGTAGGTGTAAAAGGATAAATTTTTGATTCCATTATTTACTAACTTCCAAGTTTAGCGAGTTGAATGACACACATTCTAAGGCAGCAAAAAGAAATATAAGATTTCTGAGTAAAGAGCTACACAGTACTAAGCACTCTGATAAAAATAAATGCAATATTATGAAACAGTATTTACAGACAACATTTAGAGGAAGACAAGAGAGAAAAGTAATATAACAGAGGTAACAAAGCAGACGACATCAAATACCCTAATAGAAAGATAAAACACAGAAAAAGAGAGGTAATATTAACTGCTGATCTAACTGAGGTATATACTTAGAGTGAAAGTAAAATGTAATATAATTAATATAGTTAATTAAATATACATTTTATCAGTTGAGTACCCTCAATGTTAACAACAGTTTCGGCCGTATTCCCAGTAATATCTCACAAAATTCGACCAACTCAGATGATTTACGCTAGTTTTATATACAAAATTTGCTATGGATAAAACAAAACCCACAATATTTAATACTTTGACAGGAAGATGAAAAAGAGAGAAGTAATGTTATGGCTATAAAAAAAAAACTGATATATAATTCTCTTACAAAGAAAAATGTACTTTTACAGATGCAGATGATACCAGACACCTCACCCCTCGTAGAAAAAAATCTTGTCATAGCAAGTAACGTCTCAAACATCCAATATCATCGGATAGAGAAATAATGAGGACAAAGTTATCACACGATACCATCCGTTTAAATAGAACGTTATGTTTCACAGAAGTAACCGCGCGAATAATTTGATAAAGAGAAATGAAAGATTATAGAGAAGTCGCATGAGACACAGTACTATTACAGAAACAGTTGCTAAGTTATCGTGATTTTTCCCGTCTGCTGGTAAAATACAATATACAAAAATACCACAGTTCCTTATAGAAAATTACCATCAGCTCTATATTAAATAAGATAAATTACAAACTTCCACTGAGGAAAAAATAATGTATTTTTTGCATGCATTAAATTTAAAGAAATTTCTTCAGTCAAGTATAATATTTCTGGAAAAAACGATAACATTACGAGTATTTTTTAGAGGGATTATTTCTTGAAATATTTGATCAGTTTTTGTTTAAATGCCAAAGAAATAATCACCTGACATTTATGTTCAATGAATAATGACTATCTCCATCGAATGTCGTATTATCAACATGTTCTCGTGCTTATTTTTCCTCAACGTTTTTTCAAAAGCATGAGAAAACATGTTTGGCAGATTAGGATTTTTATATTTTCCGTTTCATCATGTTCTTTAAGTATTTCCACGTAATATTATACCTTTCCACGAGTTACACTAAATGCGCATTTTTATTCTTAACAGTAACGCCTAATTTAATTAATTTAAACGTGGATTCCGTTTATTCAAATAACTCGTATACCTTTAAACCTTCTACAACTACAGAAGTATATTACTAAAATATTATTATTTAGTTTTTTCTGCTGAAGATTGTTGTCGCTATTTCTTTGTCACATTTTGCAAATGAAAATCAGTCACGTACTTTAAATAATCATTAATCTCACAGAAGAAAAAAATAATATTCTAGATGATAACACTTACGTAATGAGCAGCGTCTTCTTCATTATATGCAAGTTTCACGATACCATAAGAGCCCTGAAGAAAGAGACGCACCTTAGTCGTGTTCTTCAATTAGAATTTGCTTTTTCATGCCTTTATCGTTTGGTTATTATACATAAATGCCATTGTTTAAAAGCTTTATTATTTATTTGTTTCGTTTTCAAATGCAACGAAAGATATAACGCTTGTTATTTATTTATGTAATGAATCAGTACTTTCATAAGGTTTGTTTCTTTGTAATATTAGAAAATTTGTCTTTATTGAGTTATATTGAAAATCTTAATTTTGACAACAAATAAGATTTTAGTAACACCTTAGTTACTTCTATCATCATTTGAGTCGTCGTAAAGAAATCCTTCAAATTTACATTACTACTTGTTCTTATAAACTAAGGTTGTAAGTAACAGTAAAATGAGTTGTAATTTATCGTTCGTTGATGCTGTTCTTCACTGCAGTATTCTTGTTTAATTCAATATTATGTTTCTTTTTTGAATTTCGCACAAAGCTACTCGAGGGCTATCTGTGCTAGCCGTCCCTAATTTAGCAGTGTAAGACTAGAGATAAGGCAGCTAGTCATCACCACCCACCGCCAACTCTGGGGCTACTCTTTTTTACAGACAAATAGTGGGATTGACCGTAACATTATCACGCCCCCACTGCTAAAAGGGCGAGCATGTTTGGCGCGAATCCGCGACCCTCAGATCACGAGTCGCACGCCTTAACACGCTTGGCCATGCCGGGCCACAATATTATGTTACTTGGTCATTTTAACCCCAGTTACTTTATTTTAAAGTTATATTCATAAAAATAATACAAAGTCTAGATTAAAGCCAGGCTAAAATCTTAAGTGATTTTCAATGCATATGAAAAGCACTTATGAAACGAAAATTTAACTTGATAAAACTCGAGCCGAAGTCTTTACTCATGGCTTATTAACTTCGTCACTAAAGGCAAAGGAGGTTAGTTTTTTACCTCCTGTATCTCAGTAAGATTTCTTGACGAAAGTTGGTATACATTTGAACTACAAACCAACTTAGAAGAGATTAGTTTTCGGACTACTCAAGTTCACAGCAAGATTACGAAAAACTCCTTATCTCTTAAAACAAGGATTAATTTTTCATGCAATTTTTGCTCTATAAATTAGGAAAAAATTATCGGATTTTCTTGAAACTTTTGAACGTATGTAGAATATTATTCTTTATTATCCTGCTTTAAATGGTCTGTGTACGTTGATAATCGTTTTTTGTTTTTGTTTTTTTTAAGGGTCGAATAAGATCGAGGCTGCATAGCGGAGGTAAACGCTATACTGGACGCTCCTTAGGTTGCTTTTTTGTGGTTTACAAATATGAAAGATTGTTTAGTGTAAGTTGTATTAACTTATTCTTTTGTGTTTGTAATTCATTGATGTCGAGGCTATCAAACGTTGTGTGCAATCCAACAATTTCGAGACGATAGAGATTTCTAGAAGGCCTAAATGAGAGATGTATAATAATGGCGACCAGACAACCGGAAATAGAGAGACAAAATAAAGTCATGCGAAAGAGAAGATCAGTGAAAAAACGTGAAGTTAACCTTGTGGGGGTGAAAGGCCTAACAGTTGATATGTTTAAGTGAGATTAACAATTCTGAAAGAGATAAAGTTAATAAGCTGTGTCGTCAAAAAGTGTTCTAAAGTAAGTGAACCCGCCAAAGAGGACTTTGACAAAAGACAGATAATTGTTGAAAGTAGGAGAAAAAGTAGACGATTACTTGGAAAGTTCAGACCACAACTGCGGTAACTTAAAGACAACGTACACTGCTGGCCAAAATGTTAAGGCCAATGAACAAAAAGAAAAAATATACATTTTGCGTTGTTAGACTCAACCACTTATTTGAGTAGAGCTTCGAAAGATGAAAATAAGAAAAGAGAAAATAAAAAAACCTTTTTAGCATTTAATAGGGAAAATGTGAGCACTATGAAATTAGCCTAAATACTAGCTGGTCAAAAGTTTAAGACCATACTGAAACAAAGCGTTAATCGGTAATCACGTAACGAAATTTAGTCATTAGTGTTCAAGCATTAGCGTTGTCAACGTCTCCCACTGATATCTCCTGGGTTACATTGGGTAAAAACATGGTAAAGGCTAAAAAGTTGACAGAGTTCGAACGTAGCAGAACTGTTGAGCTGCAAAAGGAAGGTATCTCTCAACGTGCCATTGTTGGAGAGATTGGGCGTAGTTAAATTGCTGTTACAAATTTCTTAAAAGACCCTGAGGGATACGGAACGAGAATTTCAAGTGGTCGGCCCACGAAAATGTCGCTGGCGTTGAGCAGGAAGATTCGACGGGTTGTCCGGTAAGACACCAGCCAATTGTCGAACCAGATTAAGACCCTTACAGACATAGCATGCAGCTCAAGAACAATAAGACGGCATCTACGAGAGAAAGGCTTTAAAAACCGTAAACGTTTTCAAAGGCCACGCCTCCTTCCACACCACGAAATAACTCGGTTAACCTTTGCTGAGAAGCACCAAACATGGAGCATAGAAAAGTGGAAGAAGGTTTTGTTTTCTGATGAAAAAAAATTTAACCTGGATGATTCAAATGGCTTCTAACGCTACTGGCACGATAAGGATATTCCATCGGAGACATTTTCTACACGACACAGTGGAGGAGGTTCCATCCTGATCTGGGGTGCTTTTTTCTTCCTTGGAACAACTAAGCTTCAGGTTATACAGAGGCATCAAACAGCAGCTGGCTACTTTGGCATGTTGGAGAATGAAGGCCCTCGCTTGTGTGGAAATGACTGGATCTTTCAGCAAGACAACTCTGCAGTTCACAATGTCCGCAGGAGAAAGGACTTTTTCTTGGCGAATAACGTGATTCTTTTGGATTATCCAGCGTGTTCGCCCGAACTGAACCCCATTGAAAGTGTTTGGGGGTGGATAAAAGGGAAGTCTATAGAAATTTCCAAACAGTGCATGATCTTCAAGAAGTCATCTTCACCTCTTGGAATAACATTCCAGCCAGCATTTTACAAATGCTTATATTGACCATGCCAAAGCAAATGTTTGAAATTATTCGCAATGATAGCCGTGCAATTCACTACTTAAACCTCTTGTTAGTCGTTTTCTACCCTGTTTAAGACTTCTTTTTGGCATGGTCTTAAACTTTCGACTAGCTAGTGTTCACATTTTCCCTATAAAATGAAAAAAATGTTTTTATATTCTCTTTTCTTATTTCCATCTTTCAAAGCTCTATTTGAATAAGTGGTTGAGTCTAACAACGCAAAATACATACTTTTTTAAATGATAATTGGCTTTAAGATTTTGACCAGCAGTGCAAGTGAACTAAACACGGACAATATGGCGATAAGATACAGAGAAAAATAGTTCGGCTTGTTAACAGAATTCCAAGGCAGTTGAATAGGCTTAATTCGACTTTGTTACGAAGGAGAGAACTGAAAAGTTTTTAAGATATAACTGTGATTTTCATATTGTAAATAATGTTTGTTTACGTTTAACTTGTTTCGAATAGATATATTATTTAAAAGCTAAGTGGAGTGCGTGCTGTTCATTTATTTACGAATTTTTCGAAACAAATCACAGACATCTGTTGTAGAATAATTCTTAGCCCAATACATTTATATATTTACATAACTATATAATATTCTACAAAGAAAGTTCCTGACAATGGTTTTCCAATTATATTGCGTAACAATAGCGTGTCAATATAAACATACTTTACTAGAATGATTGTGACCAAGTCTTGTTATTGTACCTGGGACTTTTTCAATTAAATTTTGTATCAGATTCTTGTTGTTGTAATAACTGTGACATATTCACTCAAATTCTGTACTATAGTTTTGTTATTACTGTGACTTGTTCAATCAAATAACATATCACTCACATATTTTCACTTGCAGAAAGCGGTTTAGATTACATAATCATAAACACCCGTGTTACAGATTGCAATTAGTTCTCAAACATAAAACATTGTACTGTTGGTTATCAGAAGTGTTAGACCATCAGAAATATTCGAAATGCTGGTTATAATTAGTAGCAAAACATCAGAGTATTCCTACTGCTGGTTAAAGCAAGTAACAAAACACGAGAAGTATTCAAAATGTTGGATATAACTAGTGTCAAAACATTAGAATTTTCAAACTGCAGGTTATGATTAGTACCAAAACAAAATAAATACTCAAAACGTTGGCTGTAACCAATGATTAAACATCAGAAACATTAATACAGATGGTTACAAACAGTGCCAGAATATCAGAAATATTTATACTTCTGGTTATAACCAGTACTCAATCATTAAAAACCATTAGGATGGTCATTATAATTTGTACTAAAACAACAGAATCATTAATACTGGTCGGTATACCTAATATCAAAAGATCAAAAACACTTACACAAATAAATAGATGGTTACAAATAGTATCAGAATACCTTAAAATAATTACACTGCTGATCATAATTCGCACCAAAATATAAGAAATACTCGAACAACCGGTTTTGATTAGTACTAAAACAGCAGACACTGCTAATTATTAGCCATCCCCCCAATAGGGGGATGCGCCAATAATACCACACGTGGGATGCACGTATACCCGACTCAAACAGAAATTCTTTCAGACAAGGTTAGAGTTAATTAGTCTATAAAACCACATCAGGGGAAAAGAGTTTGCACTTGAAAAACTCAGAACCATTCTATAAGCCATTATACCGGTACTAAAAACATTTGTGTTGTTATTGTAGCTAGTAACAGAACGTCGGAAATATTCTTCGATTGATAATAATAAGTACAGCACTATAATTAAATAACAACATTATAAATACTTTTACACTTGGTTATAACTGCTCTAAAAGGTCATATATTATATTAGTTACAATCATAATCAGTCTGAACCGTCAGAAGTAATATCAGTTATACTTATAACTGATCCAACAGCTTCATATAATACAAAAATTGTACTTACTGGCTACGCGAACAACCTTTATCGCTGTCTGATACACTGTGAATTAAGAGTGGGAGAACGCATGCTGAACGATTTAAACACAACATAATTTTAGTCCCTGGTGTCTTACTGGGTAAAGACAACGAACTCTTTATTAGAACAGCTTCATAGTATGCTAATCTACAAGTTCTTATTTCAGTAAAATCTATCGTTCGAAGTTAACATCGAAGATCTCAAATATGACGTGGTAACAGCAGTCTTTCGACCTACCTGACCTATTTCCTTTTTGATTTTGTACTGGTTTAGCTGCACATAATTCGGATAGGTTTCTATAGAAACACGACTGGACTCTTTCGTTGGGTTTCTTCGAAGGCGGGGAGAAGAGTTAGGTGAGCAGTAGGGAGAAAATGGGAGAGACGGATAGATGGGCCGATTCGACCCACTCCGGACCATATGACTATCCTGAGAGTGGCTGTACGTAATTCGAGGCACCCGGTTATGCCCACACTTTGGTATAGAGCGAAATGCACTCCATGAAATTCCAGGTTCTGAAGAGTGATCTGATGGTGTTTTACTGTGCTCAGGTGGTAGAGATGTCCGTCTGAGACCTTCGCTTCCCCAGCAAGGGTTGAGAGTAAGCCTTTCCACTGTCTCTTGAAGATCTTCATGTTGTTCTTCCAAAGACAGTTTTTCTTCCTCACTCTCTTGAACATGTATGGGGATACGACTCCACATCCCAGAGGGAACTCTACCTATAGAGCTTCTAGATTCAGATTGAGCAACGCCTGGCCCCATCTTTAATTTATTAATAAAGTCTTCATCTGTAGGTCTCAACTGCTGTTTACTGTTAGAGGGAGCCAGCCGTATATCTTGGGTAGCAAGTACTTCGGAAAGGTCTTCATCTTCTGATTTGTCCAGACAGCTATGCCTACAGGAAAATAAACATGATAAACTAAAGATATAAATTACCTAAAACAGTGTAATACTCTCTTATGGCCAAAAACTTGTACTTCAAGGTGTTTGAATTCAGTGTTCGGAACAAATGTGTAATTATTTAATATACGGTAAGGTACTTCTAGATTACAAAATGACCTACTCCATTGTATTAATAAGATATAAGTAAACACAGAGAGAATAGTGCTCACTAATTACAGCAACAAGTTTATTCCTAATCCACATATACAGTAAAGAATCACAGTTATAAACACGCATAACTATGTAGTACTCAGACAAACTAATATCCGACAAGTAGTTTAAAGTACCAGCAAGAACGCAAGTCTTGGAAATACTATGTAGAGAATAAAGTGAACACAGACAGCAAGAGAAAAATACAAAAACACAAGTGAATAGGTAAGTTACACAAATGTTCATTCTCAATAGGTGTAGTTAGTGTATTTACTATACTGCCCAGTTTACAGCTTTCCATTGACTTCAACTGGTTTGTGGGGCGAAGAGGGAGCTTTTCTACACACATCTCCACAATGCAGAAACTTCCCAATCAGACCATGAGTACACTAAGATACAACATAATCCAAAATTGCACAGGTCACCGACTCTTTCATATCACATATTAAGATATTGCAAGTGACGTCATAAACATCCTATTTCATTCAACGTCGCCATGTTAGATATCAAACATTCTCTTCTAGCAATCAACAGCTATCTAGATAAAGAATACACTTGCGTTTATCTGTTCAGATCTTTTCTTGCAACTTTCTCAATCAAACGATACAAATCTCATCCCATTAGAAAAGCCTTCGTCCAAGGAATATGAATTTCATACTGGCTTATCCAGCCAGAATCGCCTTATTCGATTTTTACTTAGTCAAGCTTTTTAATGCAACGAATATGTTACACCATAACGCAACGTCATCATTACGTAATGAGTGGCTTCGATTTCAACTTTAGTTGTTGTTGTTTTTATTTCCAAAGTAATTTACACAACCAAAATTTAACCCGCGTGTAGTTTCCCACAAAATGACATTACACTAAATACAATTGCTATGGACTTTCTTAAAATATCTACGCGCAGTTCGTTCAAACCCATATGCTTATCACTTTCGTGAACACGCATTCAGACGTTTCAGCACATCAGCTAAGTATGCCTTCATCACAGATTTACACTTACCTTTACATTGCTAAAATTTATCTTCGATTCGTGTAACAATAAACTGCTATAAACACCTTTTAGCTGTATTTTTCTTCAGTATGGGTTTCATTTTTTGTTTCTCTAAATTTCTTTGTTTCAAATCGTAAAATCATATACACCGAACTTTCGTAACTGTTTCATACTCTGTACACGATTACAAATACCATTACTACACTCTTTTGTATACTTCACGTGTTGTTTTATTATACCAAGTTATGTCTACTTATACCGGGTGGTCGCTAGAAAAGCGGAAAATTTGAGGGTCAGATGAGATCATGAATAAAATGCGTGCTTACTCATTTCTATTTTGATTTCTTTACATCATGAATAAAATGCATGATTTTAATATCATAAAATGCATTTTGAGCATCTATGAGTGTAATATAACATATGCCTTTAAAAAACTTTATAAAAGTTACTTTTTGTAAAAATAAATAGCTGTTTGACAAATTTTTCGCTTTTCTAGCGACCACCATGTATTTGTCTACCTGCATAAAATGTTTTTATATAGACCAGGATTTATCGATTTAACATACAATGCCTGCAAAAAAGCGTGGCTGAAAATGATGAAATAAGGAACATTCTAGATTAGAACATGAAAACTACAGCAAATCATTAGCGGGTTGCGGCTACTCCATATTAATACAAAATTTGGTAAAGCTTCAAAGCAGGAATATCCCCAATGGCAAAACATAGGGATCCGAAACTACAGTCACTGAGTTTCCTTATACATCTTTCTTGATGGATATCACTTAGGCTCGGCATGGCCAGGTGTGTTAAGGCGTTCGGACTCACTCGTAATCTGAGTGTTGCGGGTTCGATTCCTCATCGCACAAAACATGCTCTCCCTTTCAGCCGTGGGGGCGTTATAAAATGAAGATCAATACCACTATTCCTTGGTAAAATAGTAGCCCAAGAGTTAGAGGTGGGTGGTGATGACTAGCTGCCTTCCCTCTAGTCTTACACTGCTAAATTAGGGACGGCTAGCACAGATAGCCCTCGTGTTGCTTTGCGCGAAATTCAAAATAAAACAAAAACAAACGTATCACTCGGATGATTTACAGTATCAGCTAGCATTATATTAAACAACAAATCTGTAATTTTTCACCTCAGATTAATTCAATACGGCAAGAATACTATACGTCACAAAGCATTTTGACTTCAGCATTAGACCTCTATAAAAAAAAATACCTGTTTAACTCACCGAGATGGTCTCCCTTCCTTCCAGTGGGCAAATATAATCACACGTCTTTTAACCTGTACTTAAATGGTAAAAAATATAAGCTCGCGTTTACGACCTTTCGGCACCTCGCTAACAAAAACGTGGTGGCCGCATGCAGAAGACATTCATGGAAATCCAAGGGGTAAAATCAACATGTTACATATTATATTTTATCTAGGACGAGTCTCAGATTTATTATGTTACGTATTATAATTTCAAATCACTGAAAATTTGAACTTGAATTTATTAGTTAATCAACTATCGATAGTATTATATGTATATCTGCCAACAAGATTCATACACAAAATTTTACTTCTTGACACCAATATATTTTGATATACAAACAACAATATAATTTAAAATAACGGTTAATACAGATTGTGATTTATATTCAACAGCTCTATAAACAATACTGGGTGTTCTATCTCATCTGGAACTGAATCTTTTATTGATTGACGGTTTACGATTGGTTTCAATTTCGCACAAAGCTACACGAGGGCTATCTGCGCTAGCCGTTACTAATTTAGCAAAGTAAAACTTAAGGGAAGGCAATTACTCATCACCAACCACCGACAACCCCTGGCGTTTCTTTTTTCCCCAATAAATAGTGAGACTGACCGTCACATTATAACGGCCCCAGAGCTGAAAGGGCAAGCATGTTTGATTCGACGGGGATTGGAACTCGCGACCCTCGGATTACGAGTCGAGCGCCTTATCCACCTGGCCATGCCGGTCCGACGGCTTACGAAGAGCAAATTAGTTCTATGTTGATACACAGGTATACTTCTCCTGGCGAGAATACTAGCTCGCTCTATTCTTGTTTGGTCTCACGTCAGTGTCTCACAGCTGAAGTAATATAATGTCTTGTTTGGTCTCACCTAAGTGTTGTTGTTGTTGTTGTTTTTGAATTAAGCACAAAGCTACACAATGGGCTATCTGTGCTCTGCCCACCACAGGTATCGAAACCTGGATTTTAGCGTGTGAGTCCGCAGACATACCGCTGAGCCACTGGGGGGCCTCACCTAAGTGTCTCACAGCTGAAGTAATATAATGTCTTGTTTGGTCTCACCTAAGTGTTTCACAGCTGAAGTAATACAATGTCTTAGTACAAATACTAACGTCCGAAGTTAGTTTTCTGAAGTTTAACGGTTCGTAATGTTCAAAATCTACAAACGTTTATGGTCAAATATCCAATTAACAAGCATTTGACACAGTTATATCTTACAAGGTTTGAAGCACAGTGACTGTAGCGACCCAACAATATTAAACTACCTCCGCGTGTGTTTCGCTTCATAAACTTTAAATTGTGGATTCTTACGCTCGAGAATATTCTACAAATTTAGAGAACAGGCAGGACCTTCCCAATACACATTTAACAATACAAGTTGCATACGTTTCTAATTACATATTTAACCAAACCAAAAACCAACATTAAAATAAATATGTAACAGAAAATCCATTACATACAGTACTTACGAAACCTTTACATCACTGTAGCTATTTCACTTAAAACTATTATATAGACTGTAAACCTATGTTCTCAGTCAACAGTAATTTACTCCACACAATAATAACCGAGTCTTAAGTTCGACAGCTAAGCGAATCTTTTCCGTTTTTCGAGACATATTAAACACAATACCTTAAGAAGATTTGTTATTAGGCCAACAACAGGGTAGTGGTGGTGACATTTTGGCAGTTGTGGTTACTATATCGGTTGTAATAAATATTTCTTTGGTTCTTTAAAACGGATAAATTTTACACATCTGTCTTAGTAACAACCATTGCTATAGAACAATGTTTCACGATCTGATGCAATTCATAATCAGGACTATAAAGGTCGAGAAAAACATTCATCTTCTGCAGATCTCCAATACCAGTGAACAGCGTAAGTCTTAACAAACTATCAGAACAATGAATTTGTTTTATGATGAATACTGTATTATATACCACAATTGTGTCTATCAGGCTATGTCTCAACTGATATGATTCACCATTGTTTCTACACGAGGTGTTCAAGTGTAAGCCCATTCCCCCTGGTAGGATTGCAAAACATCGCCCGAAATCTTTCAAAATACTTAATGTCTGGCAACCGTTTATCATTATTTGAGTAAGTCACATTTTTCACTGGCACACGTTTCACACACCCGCTAATTGCTCACATAAAATGTTAAAACTGAACTAATTTCTACACTGATTATATTTATTTTGTTGTCCAGAACTTCTTAATAGTTCAAACTGAGACAGAGAGGGGGCTTCACCATTCGTGAAACTTCTAGTCTCAAATCATAGCAATAATGTATTGTATGCACTGCTTATCTGTACATATTTAATATACTTTTAGTAAATGTCTAGAACTAAAATAAACACATTTTTCCTACTTCTTCTTTTATTTCAAGTTTACCTACGTGTTTATACTGTTGAAACACGTTGATTCTAAATTAATTGCATCCGGACCCACGTGGTTAAACTGTATTCACACTTACTGTATCCTTGGTTTAATCGAGCACAATTATTTGGTACTTGTTTTAAATAGTACATTACTATTTAATGTCAACTTTAACCATATTTAAATTTATTTGAAGCTTGGGATAGCTATAGACAAAATGACTTGATACACGGTTCATTAACATTCAGATCTAATTGATGTTTGGATTAAGACATGATATCAAGTTTAGGTGTGTTTAGGAACAGTGCTGGGTTTAATGCATTTAGTGATGTTTTCCGAATAATATAGCTTTTATAGTTTGTTCAAATCACAAAAACGCTATTTTTTTAAAAAAGAGATCTCACTGAATGAATTAATCCATGTACTTGTGTAATATCCAACTCAGGCTAGGGCTAAGTAAAGAAATATTTCAACAGCTTTTTCTATTATGTTATCTTGGTTTTTGTTTCTCGTTGTTGTTTTTTGCTTAGTGTTTTAGCTCTAGTGCTTTTGTCTTTAACCCTAGAATTCAAAAAGTCACATAATTTCTATTGTTTATATGTGTTTTCTCAATTTCGAGCAAAATTACTAAAGGGTTATCTGTGCTAGCCATCCCTACTTTATCAGTGTTAGACTCGAAGGAAGGCAGCTAGTCATCACCACCCACCACCAACTCTTCAACCAGCGAATATTGGAATTGGCCACAACATTATAACGTCCCCAAAGCTGAAAAGACGAGCATATTTAGTGTGGCGGAGGTTCGAACCTGCAACCCTCAAGTTGCGAGTCGAATGTCGTAACCACCTAGCCTTTCCGGGAAATTTAAAAAATTCGGGTTTAATTGTACATTAAAAAAGAAAAGAAATTTGCTTATGTTTGAATAATTCTGGTTCAAAACTACAATAACACCATTTGTTAATGCTGTGCGGCTATTACCCTGCTAATAATCAGCAGTACTGATACAAAACTAGAACAGAAACCGATGCTTATAGTTCGGTAGTTTTTACTTACGGAGTTTCATACTTACAGCTTGCTTAAATATGGTCTTGAAAACCGATGACCACAGTATAGGTGAGATTTCATGTTGATCCTATTATCCTTCAATGAGATTTTATATTGATCCTTTCATTTTTCAATAAGATTTGTGAAGTCGGACCACAACGCGTGGTCAAGGTCATCACAACGAAGTCCATCGATGATGTAAGAAGTTTTAGAAACGTTGTAAATGTCAAAGAATAAAAAAATTCGGGACCAATTTTCCAAGTTTAAATCTTCTACCCACTCTCTTTACTGACTTACAATGTCGCCATTTAAACTTTTCGAGTACATAAAAGTATCAAAAATATAAGACATATATAAGAAGAAAGTTAAAAAGGAACATTTCACAGAAAACTATTAATCATCCACAATATCACTTAATGTTTAATTTTTTCTCTAACTTAAGTTTAAGCCTCAATGTGATGTGAAAGACAAAAGGAAAGACAATCTAATAAACATAATTTATCTAACAGAAACTCGTCTGTAATGTAAAATAAAATTCCAGAAGTCTTTCAAGGCAAAAACAACAATAATGACGTGAGCGTTAGAGTAGTAATTAAAAAGTGAGATACACTACTCTAGTCCTCACTGCAATCCTAACACACAACTACTTCGGCACGTACTGTTCTATCCATGCACAGTGAAGTGTGGCCACTACAAACAAGACTTTGTTGTACAAGCCAAGAAATAATGAAATTATTGGATCCGTTTGCTAGAGGAGCAATGGCACGTGCTTACCTACATAAAGATAACGTCTCGAATTAAACCATCACGAAAGAGGAAACAAGCAGCTTCTATCATTCGTAATACACAGTCAGTAAGATTTCACATAAGAAAAAAATGAAGTGGTTTTGAGCTGCAATATGAGAGGGATAAACTTATCAAAACTTACTTCCTCTAAAAAAAACCACAAAAAACTGTAGTACGTGTTCCTTACCCTTTGGAGGAACCAGAAACATATGGTTGGTCTGTTTTAAATTTCGCGCAAAGCTACACGAGGGCTTTCTGCACTAGTTATCCTTAATTTAGCAATATAGGACTAGAGGGAAGGCAGCTAATCATCACCATCCCTCGCCAACTCTTGGGCTACTTTTTTAGCAACGAATAGTGGGATTGACCGTTAAATTTAACGCCCCCACGGCTGAAAGGCCGAACTTGTTTGGTGCGACGGTGATTCGAACCCGTGACCTTCGGCTTACGAATCGAGTGCCTAAACCACCTGGCGATGCTAGGCTAAAAACATGAAATACCGCGAAGTAAACAAAGCAATAATTGAAATAAATCCTTCAGTTCTTCATAAAGCAGATAGAAGACACTGAAACAGTGTTGAACGTAAGTACTTGAAAAACGTGCTAACAAAGAAGAGCAAAAAGAGTTAAATTACAGCTATCAGTATCTCAGAAAACTTATGAAAAGAGATGAATACAGCCGTCAGTATCTGGAGAGACTTGTAAAAAATAAGAATTACTTTCCTTCCTTATCTCAAGAGATTTGTGAAAATAATTGAAATACAAACTTCAGGATCTTAGAATGTCAATGAAACCAATTGAAATACATCGTCTTAGAATACTTACGAAACCGAGTAACAATTTCTTTAGTATTTCAGTAGGTTCATGAAAACCAGCGAAATATTTCTTTTTGTACCTTCAGGGGAACATTAAAATACGAAAAGCTACCAGTCTGCACACTGTAATGTGGCATGCTTCCAGTTCATATCTAGGATAATAATTTCAGAGAACATTTACATGCGTGCGACTAAACTGGTTCAGCTCATTTAAACCATATACGGGCACATATCTAAAAGTGACATGGTAATTCAATACACAATACTAAAAGTATATTCAACAAAAACTTGTATAAATAAAACAAGTTTGGTTGAGCTCATTGTAATCCTAAAGTTTTATCTAACAAAGAACTTGTATAAATAAAAGTAGTTTCCTTGAGTCCAATTAATGTTCAAGCTTTACGTTTCATATAACAAAAACATGCATAAATAAAGGTAGTTTGACTGACCCCATTTAAAGTGAAATCCTAAAGCTTTATCTCACAAAGTACTTGTATATATTAAGGCAATTTGGGTGAGTCCATTTAAACGACGGTATTAAAAGCTTTATCTCACAAAAGACTTACAAACAAAGGGTGTCCTTCGCTGGTGCAGCGGTAAGTCTATGGATTTACAACGCTGTAATAAGGGGTTCGATTCCCCTCGGTGGATTCAGCAGATAGCTCAAATGTGGCTAAACTATAATAAAACACACACACACACATATACAAATAAATGCAGTTTGGTTAACCCCATTTATAGTAAAATCTTGAAGCTTTTTCCACCAAAGAACTGGTATACAAAAAGGCAGTTTGGTTGAACCTATTTCGAGTGGAAGCTCAAAGCTTTATCTAACAAAGAACTGGTATTGATAAAAACAAAACAGTTTCTCAATTCATTCTGCGAAACAGTTTTTCTTTCGTAACGAATGCTTTTCAATCTCGCATTCAGTCACTTAGAACAACAAAACACACAGTTAAGAAACAGTAATTAATCCTTTAACAGAAAAAGGATTGAATCAAATCCTAATTCTAGGAGGAGTAAAATGTCTAGATTTCATACTAGAAAATTCACTTCGATATTTCTGCAGAAAGATGTTAAACTTTGCTCAAAAAACAAAATATAAGAAAATGTATTGGTTTAAGCTGATTTGGTAAAAACTTCTGTTCATAGAAAACTCCACAAAAAAACAAAACAAAAAAACTGAACACAGTTAATGCCAACATAAAGGAAACAATATTACATACATCTAGATATAAGGTTTATTTTTTTTGTTTTTCTTTCTTGCTATATTAAACTCGCTCGCACTTGATCGCGTTCTCTTGAAATTGTCAATCCAAGTTTTCTGGTCGAAAAACTTCTATTGACAAAACTTCTAAATAGCCTTAATGAGAAGTGTACTTCATTCATCAAGTAGACACTATAGAACTAATACAGAGCAGATCGATCGGATGCCAATACCAGCATCTTGAGCCAAGAGGCTTTCAAGCCCATGGATAAAAATCCCTGGTGATTATTCGAAACATCTGCTTTGACATATATACAAAAGTAGTAATATTATTATAAATTTTAAAATTGAATAAATCTGTTGTGACGTCGAAATAATCCGAACTACTTAGTTCTTTTGTCTAACAAATATGATCAAAATAAGCTTTTCATTTTTTGTTTCTTTCGTGGATTTTATCTACAATTTTAAAAAGCAAAAAGAAAAAAAAGAAAACACAAGATTTCCAGATTCAACCTTATCATAAAAGTTCACAAATAGCGAAACGAAGTATACCTCACAAAAAACAAAGGCTTGTATGTAGCACACACACAAATTACATCCAGAAACACAGACAAGCACTGCACCACACATTCTTCACACCCAGGAATAAGAATATCACACAGTCCTTCTGAGAGGATCACGAACAACAAGGACTATCGACACACTCAACTCCATGAACACGAACAGAGTTGTACCACACGATAACCATATTTAGAAACACAAACAACAGGAAAAATAAACACTCATTAGATCCAAGAGTAAAACAATATAAATCCCCCGGTATGGAGTGAAACACAATTTGCGTTTTACGTGCCTTACATTATTAAGTAAATTAAACAGCGTGGCTCTTACATTTCTTTATTACAAAAAAAGAAAACGAAAAAAAAATATTTGCAGTTATTATCAGCTGTACTATACCTTGGTATCTCGCCAATCTTTGGGGGTCTTCCTCGTCGACAGCCCACTTGGTCCCACACTTGACAGACACAACTTCCTGCTGAAATAAAAGAATAAATAGAAAATTTGTGACAACAGAAAAAGTAAATCAAAACAAGCGGTACAACACCAGTAAAATCTCTGTATCAAATATGAAGCTATCATAAGTAATATGAATATTGGTAAAAAACCTTTATTTTAAACAACATGACGGGCATTGATACACACCTGAAAAAAAAAGTTGAAAAACAACGTAATATAATAATAAAGGTCTGGACATGCGCAACTTAGCGAACACCTATATGGGTCTGAAGCTGTGATACATAAACAGCACCATAAACAACAGTACGTAACTGAAGATAAAATACATAAACCTTCTGCACTAACAACAAACTGAGATAACCCGCCTTTTGTCAGTGTTATGGCCTTATAAAATGTAGTGGATGCTTTGATAAATAATTCAAAAAATCCCAACTTTCACACTATTTATAACATATTATTATAGTAATTATTATTACCTCGTCAAAAGCTGTGTTTACATTATAAAAACTCAGGAAGTATATACTTGAAACATGATATACACTGTGTGATGATTATAGCGACTTTGTACAAAGAGGTAACAGCTAAACAGTAGCGGTAGGGATGCCTTCTGTTACTTGCTTTCAACAACTAGCCTTTAATGACTTGGGTATTAATAAAACGTATTTAACTCAATACTACCTACATCCCTCCTGGGTATTAGTAAAATATGACTAACTACATCTACTCTTACTCTCTATTATACTAGTAAAACCTTTATGAACTCAATGCTACCTAAACCTTCCTGATATACTAATAAAAACCTTATTAATTAGTGGCACACACGTCTACATACATTTTCCTCTTATGCTTTGGTTGTCGGATATTTGCGCAAAGTTGTACAGGAACTGTCTGCGCTAGACGTCCATAACTTCGAACTGATAAACTACAGAAAAGACAACTAGTCAGCACCAGCTCCCGACCTATTTTGATGAAATAATCGGATTTGATCGTCACTCATAGAGTAAATCGAAGGCTCTAAAGTGTGGAGTGCGATTTCTTTTCTTTTTTCTTTGCAGCAACGGGATGTGAACATGGACTTTCAGATCAATAGTCGGTATATTAACTACTAGAGCACGCACGCCTACTATAGAGGATACCTAAATGCATTTTAATCATTGTAAGTAAGAACTGTGTATAAAATTGGATACATTGATTACTGGTTTGATTTGTTGTTTGAATTTAATTACTTGTTCAGATAACGTAAATTGACACTCTAATGATATGGGAATCATTTTATAAGACGACAGTGGAACGTATATAAAAACTCAAAATTAGTTACAACGTGAATATGCAGGTGTCGAAACGAAATTTCTAAAATCTACAAACATACAGAGCTATACAAACTAATACAGTGCAGGAAGTTAGAAAGAAAGAAACAAAACAGATAGAAACTCAAACTGAAAAAGAACAGACTCAACAATTATAATTCTACCGAATTCAGCAAATATCGAAATCAATAAACAAGACGATAGTGCTAACGCTACAAAACATTCTGAAACAGACACATGATTGAATAATAAAACGCATAGGCCCGGCAAAGTCAGGTGGGTTAAGGCCGTTCGACTCTTAATCTGAAGGTCGCGGGTTCGAATCCCGATCGCACAAAACATGCTCGCCCTTTCAGCCGTGGGGGTGTTATAATGTTTCAGTCAACCCCACTATTCGTTGATAAACGAGTATCCCAATAGTTGGTGGTGGGTGGTGATGACTAGCTGCCTTCCGTCTAGTCTTACTCTGCAAAATTAGGGACGCCTAGCGCAGAAAGCTCTCGAGTAGCTTTGCGCGAAATTAAAAAAAAGCAACCAACAATATATTGTAGAAGACGATCAAGCACTGACAGAAATAATCGAACAATCTAAAACACAAAACACAAGAGCAGGAATACAGAGTAAAACACTTCTAAACCCATCCACTAGCGTGGATTAACAGAGGCACTTTTATTCTGAAAACATAAAACAGTTACACAGTATAAAGCTAGCAAAGTTTTGTGATACATAAAAGGAAAAGAAATCGCAAGTGAAGCTAACACAGAGTAAGCTATTAATGGTGCTAATAAAACATTCAAAACACATACGAGTTTCAAAAATAAAAACTAATACACCTTCAGGCAAGCGAAGATAAAATATATACGAAATACATTCAAGCTTGAAAGATCAGGACTGACGAATACACGCCCAACCACTTCCAAATCTGGCAGAATATTACGAAAGACGAGAATCGAACTTAATACATTCTCAGATACAATTAAAGCTAACAGAACACTTTACAACACAAAAATCTGGGATCTAAACTGTTTAATAACAGGACATGAGCATAACTGATAAAAATATTCTCAAACATACGATTTCAGGGTAACAATTGTTTGCCAGTCAGGCATTGACTTAGCGGATAAAATATTCTCAAACACAAGTTATGGAGCTAGAAGAATATTTCTATTTGATTTTCGAAAACGGCCCTTCTCTCTATGCAACAGCAAAATTTAAGTCAATATTACATCTCTCTGGAGTAACAAGAAAGTTATTTTTTAACCTTTGCAGGTAATAGGAGATGTAGTTAGTCATATTTAACTCAATACTACCTACATCTCCCCTGGGTATTAGTAAAATATGACTAACCACATCTCCTATTACTCTCTATTGTACTAGTAAAACTTAACGAACTCAGTGCTACCTAAACCTTCCTGATATACTAATAAAAACCTTACTAATTAGTGGCACACACGCCTATGTCAAAGTATGAACCAAACTTGATTAATTTAGCATGATTCAATATCAAATTAATATTAACTTCCGATTTTAGTAAAAATTATCTCGAGCTGTTTTATTATTCTGTAGATGAACCGGAACAAACAGTAACTGACTTTTTCTTGTAGCTGGTTAATTTTTATTTTTGATTTAAGTAGGTAGCTTTGTCTGATTGGAAGTTAATATTAAAGTAACCACATTTCAACCTGTTTGATCCTCTACATATATGAAAAGTTACACAAATATTAACCTGGCGTACACTTTTCAGACAACCATTAGGCTAGTATAGGTGTTTTTTTATATATATATTTGACTATAGAATAATCATTTTTCAAACTTTTAATAAAATACTGTGTTGACCTGCTTTAATGTGCATGCAGGTAACCGTGTTTGACATCTAGCAAAACGAATGGATAACTTACGTGCACGATTCACACAGAAAATACCAAATCGCATGTTCAATTAGGCTTATGAAAGAAATATATATAAAATAAATCACATGAATAACCGTTATCTTCAGACAACACAATATTTCTACAGATAGAGCAGCACACGACGTAATTCATAAAGCCTATCACTCTTGATATTTAGGAGAAACCACTTATAACATAGGGTTGAAGTTGCTCAAGAATTTTTAATTTAATTCATATCTGGAAATGACGTTGCGGACGTGCATCATTAATAACAAGTCCAAGTAACCAGAGTGTGTGAAATACTGATGGAAATCGTGAACTGACCTCAGGAAACTGATATGGTGGGTGTGTTTCATTAGCACTTTGACTCGACTTCGTATATATTACCGTCTAATATGCGCATATTTCTCAGTCTAAATATAAATAACAAGACATTGTAATATTAACTTTGGTGGCATCCAAGAAATAAGTCTAAACTATTCATAAAAACTCAAATTACGAAAGTTTAAGGCAGAGAAGACTTGTGTTTGCTATCTGAGTTCAAAATTACAAGTGAACAACTGAAACGAAATCTTCATTCACTACGACTGGGTTTATGCTTTTATACCAAGCTTACAGTCTTTTGATATGCTTGAATCCAAACTGGTTGCTGATGGGAAGAGTTTATAAATATTCCAACAGAACAAAAATAGTAACAATTACATTATACCGCATTTTCAAAACTTCCAATGGGTCCTAGTACAGCACATAATAACTCCAAATTGTATACATCACCAACAATTCCAAATAACACAGTCTAAATACCAAACTATTTGTTATCATGGTGCGTGGAACTTGTTAACTGATTCCAAGAAACTGATGTGATTGCTAAGCAGGATTATCAGTCTTATATCCATCAGATCAGAGTGTAATCAGATCACAGTGTAGTTATTTTTATGCTTACTTACTAGGCTCGAACGCTTCTTATACGGTTAAATTTAAAGTGATTTCTCGGATTGGTGAGATTTTCTACTCGACCACACAGAGCAGAGACGTGAAAAATTAATACATACTGCATCTTCAAAAACAAACAGTGGTTCAAAATATTGACTTCGATCAGAGTAAATATTAATTCTGGACTTTCTATCATCCTATAAATCAATGAGAGACGAAACAAATACGACACTACTTACAACTGCAGGTCTCGAATTAATGCATCTATCGATAACACTATATAACACAAATATTGTTTCTGGATAGTATGTGTTATTTTTTAATTGCTTTTGTTGTGAAAGTACAGAAAATGAACATTATTCCCTTCAAACTTTGCTTTTGTGACCTAGATAATGAAATTTAGAAATTAACCAATTTTCTGTGTAAAAACGAGCAAATTTGCACATTTTCATTTACATCAGGTCTGAATAAAACAACTTATGAATCAAGATTTACATGTATTTATACTAAAGTTATAAAAAAAATGTTTAGAAGTGAGTTATTTTTTAAGATATGCGACTGTAATGTAAATTACTTTCATGTATCAGGCCCAAATATAGTCTCCCATTATGTTTTCGTTATACGCTCCTAGGTTAAAAAAAAAAGAAGCAAAATTTGAAGAGAAAAATGGGTCTTTTCCATTTATTTTAGGCATAAACAATTGAGAAATAACACTTTCTGCCCAGGAACAAGAAAAAGTAAAAATTTTGTTACATAGTGTAATCTTCCAAAACTAATATCAGGAAACGAGCAGATCGGTACTGATCGAACCACTCAACAATTAGTCTTCTAACGTGCTAAAAGAATAGAAACAGGTGCATACACAACGCGATAGAATAATCTAAACTCTGTTGTATATACACTTTACCTAAACAAAAGGATTAGCATGTGTTTACGATCTTTCAACATCCTGTTAATGAGAATAATTACATGCAAAATATTTTCATGAAAATATCTGAATATACCTAAACCACCATATGTATCATATACTAGCTATAAGATAGAAAAAATTAGCAGATGTTCCAGTTATTACACTACTTATAATTGTAAGCATTAATCTTTCATAAATAATCTCAGGAAACGTATGGATTTACAACGTTAATTCCTTGGTTGGAAGTTTTATACAGATGTCAGTCGACGTTCTGAAGTGAACGAAAAAACTATTGAAAAATCTTAACTTCAGGATGCGTATCATAATACTAAATACAAGTCATAACATCCCATATTAAGACCTTCAAAATAAGTAAGTCATACTGCACTACAGCGTGATTTATTAAACGTACTTTTCAATCAAAATCTCAGAAGTTAATTTTCTACTATTTTAAAAAAAAGTATTTCCTTATTTTTACTCATAAAACTTTTACGCGGCGATTGGACTTATACTCAACAAATCGTCTTTTAACATTCTAGAGAAAACTTAAGCACTTATGGAAGTTAACACACAAGTCATTTTCCAAGAACTGCGAATCCTGATAAACGTAGATGTACAGTTTGTTTTCTGGCGTACATATATAGATATGTTGATATTTCAAAATTCCTTATACATCTATGCACACGTAATTGTTTCACAAATGTAAATCTTTATTGATATTACTGTTGTTACGGTGTACAAACACCAAAGCAAACGATAAAGTTTTAATAGTGGTTAAACACATCTATACACGCGTTACTATTTCCAGGGTATTGAAACATCTGTAACCCTTTTATGTTGGGATCCAGGCAAAATCGTTTATATAATGATTACTGTTTTAAAACTTCTCTACATAAACAGCTGATTCAGAAGTGCGTAAATATGCATATGTACACTATACATACACAGAATTCACACATACAGTACTGCGCAGAAGCGTTACAACAAGAGAATATGTTGTCATTCTTTCCATTTTATGTGGCTAATTATTGGAAAGGGGCATTATGTAGTGATGAGTTCATATTTAAATTATCTGTTTCAAAACGTTGGTTGTACGTCTAGCGGTAGAAAAGTGAAAAAACTCGCTTCAATGTACAGCACCTATCATGACACATGGGGGGAAAAAGTGTGAATGTTTCGAGTGTTTCTTCTGTTGAGGCGACATCAGACAATATATGGAATGATGAACTTCAGATACTGATCCGTTATGGTATAGCCAATGGTTTGTGTGTTATTGGTAAAGGATTCTATAACCGAAGATAATGGCCCCAAACATTCACCCAACCTATGCAGAAATTACTTAGCTAACAAGGAAGCTGCAGGAGTCATTCAAATGATGCAATGGACCCAGCAAAGTCCCGATCTCAACCCAATTGAGCAGATCTGGAATGTGATAGATTAAAAACTTGACAACTGATAGTTACTTCCAAATACGCTTTATGGGAAGGTATTAGAGAGATTTGGAGAAAAGTTCCAACAGACACTTTGAATAAATGTTGCAACAACGGCTAAAAGACTGTCTGCCCGTAATAACAATTAAAGTAAAAGGGAACACAAAATATTAACTGTTTGCTGAACTTAAGCATTTCCACTGAGATTCTGTTGCACTGAACATAAAAACAAATAAAATGTTGATGTTTCACCTATGAATAAATAACTTTCCATTGTTTTTGAAAGTAGCCTGAATTATTTTTTTTTAACTTTGTCCTAAGATGTTTGCATAATACTGTAGGTTACTGTTTCTATGCAGAACTCAAACATCCGTACATAGGTTACTATTTATATACGGAACCCCTATATAACAATCTATTAGGTTATTGTTTATACGCACAACTCAAAATTAAATATGTGCAAATCAAGCCTCCCCTTCCTCTTCTGATTTCCACTTCATTTATTACTAGCTCACAAATTACTACTCATTGCCATAAAATAAAAAAACAGGATTACAAATAATAACTGTTTTTAATATTTTGATAAATACTACACAGCTGATGAAGACTTTTCTTTAGTTAATACTGTCAGAAAACAGCTGTAACTCCATAAAAGGGCTAGCAATTACATTTACAGTTGAGTCCCCAATCGCAGCAAATATCATGTGGTTCAGTCAAGATGGAGTCTTCTTCCCCACCACTCATATCTCCATCAACAAATGTACTAACATACCCTATGCTAAGAAGATGCAGGAATGTTGTAAGTACCAGCATCAGATGATGATGGCTCCGGTTAAGGGTTAACGTATATGTACATCATTAATGTTTTTACGGTGTTTAAACACCTACGTTACTGGTGTCTAAATACGTTTTGACGATCTACATGCACACAATCCACGACGCAAGTGTTGGAGAAAACGATCACCAAAAAGTCGAGTTTCAGGGTCGTTTGAAATCTATATACACTACAGTGTTTATTTGATTGTTGTTTTTGAATTAAAGACAAAGTTACACAAAGGGCTATCTGTGCTCCGCCCACCACGGGTTTCGAAACCCGGTTTATAGCGTTGTAAATCTACAGACATACCACTGGGTGGTTTCGATGGTTAAACAATATTACATACGATGCTATTCATTTAACGCAAATATTTTCATTGTGTATTTTTCTGTAGATGTTTGTAGAAATAGTGATGTTTAAGCACAATCTATTCTGTATCAGTTGAGATCGCGTACGAAAAATAACAAACCGAGCGACATCGTTCACTAGAATAAATATTAAGACATCGTTTGAAATAGTTTCTGAGAAAATAATCTTTAAAAAATAAATTATTTATTTCATAGTAGTAGTACAATTCTTTTGAAAAGCATAACCGTGCAAAAATACCAGCTGTAACATACACTGTAGTGGACAATCGGTGACAGTATTATTTTAACGAGTCCAAGTAAAAGAACTTACCGAACAGTATTGCTTAATCTCAAGTCAACGAAATGTAAAACAGAATAAGCTGGGAGTCACGCTCTAACAAAATTCCATAACACTTGTAACGTCTATGAGCAGCTGAAGCTTGTCTCAGATATTTATACTTCAAGTTAACGAGGTTTTCAGATAATGTGTTCTTATCATGTATGTCCGTGACGTATAACGCTGGTATTTTATAAATCCTAAGAAGGGTGAAGCTAAGCGTGATATTCATATACGGAATTTTTCTCAGGTGTTTGAAACCATTTAATACGCCACGTGACCAGCCATGCAGCATCTGAATGGTCGGTTTCAAAGCTTTTCAGTGTTTAGTTTGTTGAAATAACATCATATACCTAAAACCTGGAGGATGTGTTTTGAGATATACGAACTTCGCACGTCATATCGAATAAAATATTTATAAGGTTCTTGCCTGTGTTTTATCCGTAATGCCCAAACCTGTAGCGAAACAAGCATATAACGTAGTATATTCAATTTATTTTAATAAATATGCATATTTTGGCATGCTTCCAAACATAAAAAAATTAGATTGTTTTTGTATCGAATACTCTGATGCACCGAGAACAACAGTCTATGTTCAATATTATTTATACAGAATGGTTATACAAACATTTTTGAAGTCTGAAAATTTACACATAAATGTTACAGTACATAATGATTTCTCTCAAATTCTGTGTAGTTTCAAATATATTAACGCTTAATAATTTCTATCTCTATTAGTTATCTTCTTAACTAAACTTGAGTACGGAAAACGGTGATGTAACTATTTCTGAGGTAAATACTGAAAGCCTAAACTGATTGTCACATAAAGAGAAAGAAACCTAATTGCTTCAAGAATAATGTTTGAGCGGTAAGCTTGATGGCTTAAAACGTTAAATCAGCAGATTCGATCCTCGCGATAAACATGGTGTAGATAACACACTGAATAGCTTTGTGCTAAAATAAACCGATATCATACTTTGAACTTTCAGAAACATCCGGATACAATGAATTTCTGTTTTATTTATATTCTTCCAGTTTGTGTTTATGCGTTTGTTTAGAATTTCGCGCAAAGTTACACAAGGGGGTTATCTGCGCTAACCGTCGCTAATTTAGCAATGTAAGGCTAGAGGGAAAGCGGCTAGCTATCACCGCTAACTGCCAACTCTTGTGCTACTCTTTTACCAACGAATAGTGGATTGACCGTTATATTATAACGCCCCCACAGCTTAAAGGGCGAGCATGTTTTGAGTGAAGGGGATTCGAACCTGCGACCCTACGATTGCGAGTAGAGAGCCCTAACCAACTAGCTATATTCTTCTAACCAAATTAAAATACAGGGTGTTCGGAAGGTCACTGTGCAGTTTTGTAATCAGATTTTATTCAGTCTATTTCAAGCCAGCAACTGATAGCGGTGTTTAGAAACAAAATAAAAAGGATAAGGCCTGTATTGATGCCAACGGGGGTCACTTTCAACATTGTTTATAATTGTCATTCCTATTTACCTCCTACATTCTATATTGAAACATGTCTTTTAATAAATATGTAAATACACTGTGATTTTCCGAACACCCTGTATAACGTTCCAGCACAAACGATAGACGGTTTTTGTTTCGGTTTAAACATTTCAACACACACTTAACCTTTTTTTGACAGCGGAATATAAATATCGAGTTGTGTGTTCGCTTAAAAATTTACGTTTTTGATTTTGACAAATGTAAAAATAACACGTTATACAAAATATTTCAAGCTTGTTGCAAACCAGTCAACTATTTTTCCATCAATATTTGAGAAAAGACCAAACAATGCCCAAGCACCAGTGCTATCTGGTAAAAACATTTCAATAAATATGATACAAAACTTAACGACGCGTCAAATTACATTAGACGTCATCCCTTATCAATAACCTCACCACGTTGTTGAAATTTAATCATAAATTCATCCGAAAATCTCAATTGAATAAACTATATATTTTTTGTTATTTAATGTTGAAGGAATAACTTTCGTATTTCTTGCAACACGTAAAGTTCAGATGGAATGCTTAAGCGAGCATCAAAAAGTAAGCTGTAATTATTCTATAAAATAAGTTCCTTATATTTTGCATGACAAATGTAAAAGTCAGATTTTGTCAAGAATTAAACAGAATGGGCAAAATCTTTTACCAAACAAAAAAACATTTATTGTGCAAAATAACATGTAAAATATGGCACATGAAATTATACGTCTAGAGCAGATGAAAACACTAACGTATATTTCATAGGCTTGGCCATAGAATTTTTTTGAAAATAACTTATTTTCCTATCCCAAAACACTTTTAAATGTACTTTTATTTAACGTGAACACACAAAACATTTTGGGATTCACAACATCAGAAAACAAGATCAAATTTACGTTTTTGTTGTTTTTTTAATTTCGCGCAAAGCTACTCGAGGGCTATCTGCGCTAGCATTCCCTAAGTTAGTAGTGTAAGACTAGAGGGAAGGCAGCTACTCTTGGGCTGAAAGAGCGAGCATGCTTGGTGCCCGGGATTCGAATCTTAGACTCTCAGATTGCAAGTCTTTCGCCCTAACCACCTGGCCATGCCGGTCCTATACATATAAAGAACAGATATGAAATGATAGATATACGACTATGTAATTTGTTTTCCCATACACTGCTGTATACAGTAAACATAATCTACTTCCTGGAGCTGACAGTCACACTTTACTGCACTTCTACTGTACAAAAATCAATGTAATAACTTCATTGCTTCAATTTAAGTTTGTTACATTTGTGTAACTGAATTGCCGCACATGGCCAGGTGGTCAGGACGTTTGGGTCCCAATTTGAGTTCGAATACCCGTCACACTACCCATGCTTTCCTTTTCAGTCCTAAGAGCGTAATAATGACACGATTAATTCCAGTATAATACCCTCCCACAGTGGCACAACGGTATGTCGCGGAATTACAACCCTAGTAATCGAGTTTCAATATTCGTGGTATTGATATCCAATTGTGTAGCTTTATATTTAATTACAAGCAAGTGACTGAATATTTCTGAATTAAAGGAGTATGTATATTTATTTGTGAGAACAGTTTTGGTTTTAAGTTTAGATATGTTCGTGTGTGTTGCTAAACTTCTTAACTTCCAAATGTTCACGAACTTGTTTGTATCCATACCTACTTGGAGTGTTTAATGTGAAAAGAAAGCAGCTTGACCATAGAATAGAATATAACAGATAATCCACTTGTCCCTCAGACAAATCTTGTTGCTTAGGTCATTGAGTTATACGAATTTCACCCCACTTCCCGTCATCATGTTACATATGGCTACCAAAGTTCTAAAGAGTTTCATAAGCAAAACGAAGACAAGGCAAAATCTACCCTTTAACTAACTTCGGTTATAATTATTTTTACAAATTTCAGGCTTCTATGTTTCTAAAAGCTCATTAGCCACTTAAGTAACACACTGTCCACTCTAATAATAAACTTCTTAACGTACAGTCTTTGTCATGCAGTAATAATGTTGTAGAGCTGAGGGTACAGAAATGACATACAATATTGTTCATTCCACATATTCCTGTACTTGGGATACCACTCCTTGAATTCCACTACCTATAGCATCTGTACTTAAGATACAATAACACTGGAGCTTAAATAAAATTAAAGAACATTTCAGTGTCTGAAATGTTTGGTGACAGTTCGAAGTTCATATAACAAGTCAGCAATATTCACAGAAGACAACAGTATAGCTGTCTTGGAGAAACTGGCCATATATTGTTTGAGGTAGGAAAATACGACTACAAAACTGCATATTTCTTTTATTAGCTAGAGTTCAATCCCTAACTACTATGATACTTGCAAGATCAGTGAACTCTCCTCAAATCCAACACTTGTGTATATAAGCACAAACTTTCTCAGCATTCTTTTCCCACTGCAATGCCAATTTCAGATAAACAGCAGCACGTGGAAACATGTTGTCAAATACTAAAACGGCATTCACAAAGATAAGACATCTTACTCATTGCAAGCTTCACAGTACAAGCCCCACTTTCTGCTCAAAATTGGCTGGCTCTTTACAAAACATAACAGCATGACACAAAATCCGTACAGGCTATGTTGAGTTATAAAATAAATCTTCTGTCTGTACTATCCAGTTCTGTTCTCCACTAACCACACCGTGTACGTCAAAATGGAAATGCAAAAATCATCACCTTCACGTTTTCCTGCTTAAAATCAACACATTTTCTTTATAGCCCATCTTTCTTCATTATCGCTACTACACAAAGGCCAGGCATAACCTAAAAGCTGATGGTTTTGTTGCTCTATCATTCAATATTTACTCTGTATAAGTACTTGAAATGGCCTCGTGCTGTAAACAAGTCTGAATGGGGATTGTTTTATTTAATATGAATTACGTGCGTTTATATGTTGATGAGCTATGTTGTTCATGTTGTACATGCACCTAAACTCATAAACACACCAGAAAATTCTCCCAGTAGCTTTTGAACTGTTGGAGCTGGTCTACTTTGATACTGCCTGCATATTCTTCATCCAATAATCTCACATGAACAATCTCGGATGCAGTGTGCCTGAAGCAGCACCAGCTAAAAATGTTGTTTTTTGTTTTTTTTTACCCAATATGCTGGTAACTGCTCCAGCTGGAAATTTAAAAGATTTCTGTCTGTAAATACAAAGCATCACTGAAATTAAACTGTTTCTGAGAAACAGTTTTGAACAAATGCAACTTAGGTTCTGGGTAGCAAACTAGAGGTTTCGTCACAACAATTTATGGTTCACGTACAAGAAACAGTAGCAAAGGTATCAATAAAACATTTATATATTTGAAAGCACCAAAACTTCTTACTTTCTGTATACTCGTAGTCTAATGTTCTAGATTCTGACCGAGTTTGAATGGTCTTACTACGAAGCTTCCGCTCTTCTGTACCACAGCCCATAATAGCTTTAACCTGTCATAATAACTATGACATTTCTAACATGTCATACTGGAACAAAAATCAAATCACAGACAACGAGTTCTGTGTGACAGATACAGCATTAATATGAAGGTTAAACCATTCTTATCTAACTACCTCAAAACAACTCTGTTAGTCAGAACGAGGTAAATTATAACCAGCAAAAGTGGTAGTTTTGGTTACAGTATCTGATGTAGTGAGAAGTCAAAACATTCGGGCAGCACCATTATCTACTAAACACTATCTCATACATATTTCTTTTAGAGCTATGCAACAACTCATTCTTAGAGATAAAATGAGCAGGATACCACAGTTCAAACACAAGAAAGGTGATATGCTTGTGGGTCACAGAATACGCTAGTTTCTACCAGTCAGAACAATGGCAGTTATTACTAGTTAGTACTTCTGCTTACTGAGCTGAAAACAGATCTGCTGTCCTTTATATTACCCAATGTTTTATAAACAGTTTATTTTGAGCGCCAAACCGACTTGCAATTAAGGTAAACTGTCTCTTACGATCAGCTCTAGCTGTATGGATTTACTTGTTAACAAAGACTGGATACCACTGACTATTCAATGGGAGCAAGAAGGTTTTCAGAAGCATATTATGGTTGATATAGAGCCACTACAACTATAGGTTTCTTCCTTTCTAGTGACTTGTTTAATGCGACTTTCTTAAACAGACACAGCTTCAGTCAGAAACAAAATGTCCTTAGTACTCGTATGCTATTGTGTAGATGAATATCATGTTCTAGAAATCTCTCTAAGTTCCATGTCGTCACTGGTAATCCCGATAAACGAAAAAGCTCATAAACATTACTTGATGAAGTTTGCGAGTCACGTAGAGTACGACCCTCTTAATCTTAGGATGGCCAGTGTTTAAATACCTGGTGATCAGTAGTCATTAAGTTCTTCAGTATACTGGAGACAAAATACTACGAACAAACCTGGTAAACAACATGGGATGCACTAAAATGCGTATCCTCTTCCTGGTTAAAAGCCTGCATGACTCCAGGAATCAAAGTTTAAAAAACTTCGTACTAAACATTTGAAAGCTTGTATTAATAAATACAGATATTCACACTCAGAGTTATAAAAAGGAGTTACATAAGAAAATGTATATCTCAAATGCTGAAGTAACATGTATAAAAATGATTAATCACACCTCATAAGAACACATAAGTACGATAAACTGTATTTTACAGTTATACGGATAAAGGCTCAGATGTATTAAACATCTTTTTACAGTCTTTCGGAATTGGACACTCTTCTTCTGCTGGTAAAGGTATATATGTAAGGTAGTATCTTTCCATGCTATCAATAATCTGAAGGGCAGTGACTTGTTCCAGAACAGATTTTGACAATTACGAGTTACATACAACCTGTGTTATTAAAAATATATATATATACGTTACAGATAAAATAACTCGTCCAGCCGATCGGTAACATAGTGCCACGGACAAGTTAATTCGTTCTCAATAATACCCAACTTCAATGCTAGATGTTAGCACCATACACGCATTTAACCTACTTACAAATTGTTTCACTTTTGATCCAAAATGATGTCACGAAAAATGTTACAAAATAAAGAAGCATTAGGAGTGGTATTGTAGCAGCTGAAATACTTGGCAGTCAACAGGTTAAATAACCAAAACTGGTTGCTTTGACGAAAACTACCGAAAGCAATTTTTTTATCAACAAATACACATTCAAACTCCAGAATCGATTTCCGAAAAATAAAACACGTCAACGTAGCGTGTTTTTTTTAAAGTTTTAGTATCATACTGAAAGTTGGTATCTTTTCATCGACGTGTTAGATCAAGGAAAAAACCATAGAAGTGACAAATAACAATATACTTAACAATAGTTTCGAAATACACACATTCCATGTTCTGCAAATTCCCAAAGTAAAACTATGATTTCAACTAATAACTTAAGCTTGAATACAGACCCATACTTATCAAATACCTACATTTACTATAAAGAGACAAAAAGCTGTCCGTCTATCACGCTTATATATCTCTGGTGTTTTGGTTCCCATTAACTTGCAACTTATACGAAACAACGTCACTTTCTGTCGCGATAAAGAAGTTTGTGTTTTTAAAATTATTCTAGCTAATGTATATATGAAACGGGCGAAGAGCTACCATATGCATTGGAATATTTAAATATGGGCTATAGAGGGCTTAACCCCACGGCCCATGTTCTTAATGAGTCTATTGATAATGATATTCTATGTAATATTACATGGGATGTAACGACCACAAAAATTATTAGCCTCTGAGCCCACACAACCATAAAACCGCCACTGACTATGAGTCATACAATCAGATTTGAAGGTAGGTTGGTTGAGGTTATGATGAGTTATAAAATCGAATCCAGTATATACGTGCCCCATGCTTGGTATTGCTGGTACATTAAAAAAAAATCATAATAATTGACTGAAATTCTCCATTATGATTGCTTGGTTGCCAAGGAGACATAACGACAGCTTCACCAATTTTTATCCAATCAAAACCCTCGGCTACAACTATAATAACCCGCATGTTTCTCCAGCAGCACATTTCAATTTTGAAAATACACAAAATGAAGCGCGCTTCTTCAGCTAAACAGGGTGACAAGGCCAAAACTAAGAAGTCAGTTCAAAGTAAATATCCCAAAATTTATAATAAAATTTCCTTTATTTACAATCACAATTGTGCAGAGTCATACAACTGACCAGAGCGAGAATATGGTTTTGAGTATAAGTTTTTTTCTCATGTTTAAATCTACAAGGCTTTATCAATAAGAACACTGGAACATAATTTAAATTATACAGAAGTCAAAATACTAACCAAATGATATTTAAAAGAGATGACGAAATGCACGTAAAAATATTTTCGTGAAACAGAAGAAAGAAGACAACCATTCTCCATGAATATATTGTTACCATATCGAAATTAATTTCTAGAAAATATTTTCACAAAAATTATTTGATATAATTTCGAGAATCAAAATTAATAATTATGTTCCGTCTTATGACTAAATTTAGCTTGTGTATCTATGTAGTTTATAAGAAATAATTAAAACGCGCTTAAAATCAACACGCGCTAGGAAATTTTATTTAATACGGTTAAAAAGGTTCTCTTATAATCTGAAATTACAAGTATTTGTGATCTCTCACTAAAACCTTTTATAAGTCTGCACAATTTTGTATTTATTCTAAGAATAGGTTACCTCTGTTTCATTCGGTTTGTTTTGTCTAGACAAAGTTGTATTTAGATTTTACACGACCAGATAAGAATTTGCAATGTGACATCTCGGATTTTAGTTGATTGTTAAATTAATCAGCGAGTTTGTTATAATGTTTCTGATCGATTAATAGCATATTCAGTGGTATAATTGTGAATATGTTAGCACAAAATGATATAGATACACAACAAGAAAGTGACGCATGTAAATAACTATACGCTTTACAAGCTCAGTAAAGGCTTTCACACTATAATAAGTAATTCTTTAGTTTTATTTTAGTTTCGGAATTCTTATTGAAAACATTATCTGTGTAGTTTTCATACTATAATAAGTATCTAGCTTTATTTAAATTCTGAATTTCTATTAAAAACATCTATGTAGTTAGTAAAGGTTTTCACGCTGTAATAAGTAACTCTTTAGTTTCATTTAGATTTTGAATTTCTAACGAAAACGTTAGTTGTGTAGTTAGTAAGAGTTTTCACACTACAATAAGCAGCAATTCGTTTTATTTAGATTCTAAATTTCTATTGATTGTTTGTTTGTTTCTGAATTTCGCACAAAGCTACAAAAGGGGTCTCTGCGTTAGCCGTGCCTAATTTTGCAGTGTAAGACTAGAAGGAAGGCAGCTAGTTATCACCACCCACCGTCAACTCTTGGGCTACTCTTATACCAACGAATAGTGGGATTGACCGCAACATTATAATGCTTCCACAACTGAAAGGGCGAGCATGTTTGGTGTGACGGGGATTCGAACCCGGGACCCACGGATTACGAGTCGAGTGCCTTCACCACCTGGTCATGCCGGACCAATTTCTATTAACAACATTATCTGTGTAGTTAGAAATACCAGCCAATATAATTTGTAAAATTTGTACGTTGTAACTCTATTTCAATCAAGTGACTAACTTTGCATAACGAACAATATTAATACAATAGACCGCCCATAGACAGATACTTCTTCTCCAGAGAATGATAAAAAACATTTTTACACAAGCCAATGTTTCGCTGTTGCTACTGCATTGTCTCGGTTGAAGCCAAAATGGCGAAACAACAGTTAAAATTTAAAACAAAATCTTTTTATCATCTCGAAATTAAAGCTCGTTTCTTCTAACCTTACGGTCAGAGCATCTAAATCCTTCCAGTATGCACAAAACATTCGAATAGAAAGTTACAATAATACCTTATTCTGTATAATGAATCAAGCTTTAACGATATGCCCCTTTCGTCATCATCATTACTGAAACAATAATGATCTATATTTATTTTATTAATGAACACGTTTTTATTTAGGAATTACATGATTTTAGGAATATGATTTTAAACGTATCCTCACCATTAGGTATGTACGTATAATTAAGCTTACGTTAAAGAGTAAATGTTGAATCTCACCCCTTTCAAAATCCTCTATGTTTCTGAAACTTTATTTCATAAAACTAGAGAAAAAAGAAACTATTCATAGTACGAAATTACATTTAAAAGTTTCATAACAGCACTCAACATATTATATGTGTAGAAATATGCTTTACAAGACCTTATGTGTAAACTCTAAATACAATACGCATTACGTGACCTTTATTTTTTGTTTGGGCAAAACTGCACAAAACTACCTGCGGTCTTTCCACCGCGAGAAAATGAATCTGATTTTAACTTTTAATATTAATGCAGTTGGAAGTTATATATTTCTGAAGGTTGGTATGCAATTTCTTTGTCATAATATCATGATCATGTTAGATTAGGCATTTATGTTATGTCACTAAGAGCCTAGGATTTACATGCAAGGAAAACTAAATTGAATTAAAATATGTCTTAATGATTATAGATTTTTGTTACGAGGTCGGTCGGATTTACCTGTCTCATTAACACTTTGTACTCGTTCATTTTAATATTGAAAGTCATGTAGGAATTATCTGTGTATAGCTGTATCGTCCTTATATTATTGTTTGCATTCTTTCTTGACACTGCCATTCCTATATAATTTTATATTTACAAAATGTTTATTATTTGTATACAACTTTGTGTCGTTGTATTGTCTAAAGAAGCCGTTTGTTTGTTTGCTGTCAAGCCAAAAGTTGCACAATAGAATATTTGTTGAGCCCAACTTTGTAAACTTGCCGCTGAGTTACAGGGGGCTATTTTGATCTAAGAATGAAGAACTGTCTCCACAAAAACTGCTAATTTTCTAATATAATAACAATATCAGTGAAATTTACTTGTTCAAGAATAACTTTTCTAAAGAAAATCTATACGAAAAAGTGACGAGTGACAGCTAAACAAAATAGTTTCACTACGATCCCACGCCTTCAGGTAAATATATCAGGAAATATTCAACTTCTCACGACTCGGTTGACTCAAAAAGGTAAATACAATATCTTAACTGTTAAATTCCTTCGAAAAATAAATTCAAGAAAATACACATTCAAACTAACAAGTTATTCAAATAAAAAACACGATACGTTTGGATAAGTCTTTTCCCAATGGCTCAGTAACACTTGTTTAAAGCCCAAGGCTTCGCGGTTAATAAGTTTTGTTGAACAGGATCAAACTGACAGCGTGTTTACGTGTGTGTGTGTGTGTGTGTGTGTGTGTTCACAAAGTCTTTTCACAGCATCGTTCATAAAAATATTTTCCACGGACTTCTGTTTACGTACACATTAATTCAAAATCAGCTTATATTAAAGATGGTAAATCGACTCTTGAGATAATATATATGACCAATACATCGAAAATGCATTGTCTAAAATTTCACACTGGGTAAATAAAAATTATTTTACAAAATCTTCCGTTTCAGAATTGTAAAAGCTCGCTTCACAGGCCGCGATTTTATGTTTTATTCTGATTATTTTATACAACACATTCTTTCTCTGAGTAGATGATACATAATTACGGGCAGCTTGCTGTGGCTGAAGCTACTCCCCAAATGTGGTTTATCCCTTCCCCGCTGTAGCTCCTACACCCAATGAAAAATGTTTACTGTTAAAACTGGTTCACTCCATACATATAGTATGTGTGCTCACAAGATGCATGTTACAGCCTCTTAATTTTTCTGTCTAATCCTACTCAACCCTACTCTTACTGTGTTATGCATTACGATTTCAAATAGGCGGATATTTTAATTTGAATTTAGAATTAATTTAATATCAATATATAGTAAAATTTATATTTATCAACAAGATTGATAAACAATTTTCTTTCTAACACAAATATAGTTTAATATACAAACAACAATACAATTTATAATAGTGGTTATTACAAATAATGGTTTATATACAAAAGTTTTACAAACTTGCAAACAATACCGAGTCTTGTATTTGGTCTGGAACTGAATCTTTTATTGAGGGTTCATGGAGAGTGGCGGACTCAGCATGGTCAATTGGTTAGGGTTCTCGAGTCGTAATTTGAGGGTCGCGACTTCGAATCCCCGTCACACCAAACATGCTCGCCCTTTCAACCGTGAGGACGTTATGATGTCACGATCAATCCCACTATTCGTTGGTAAAATAGTAGCTCAAGAATTGGCGGTGAGTGGTGATGACGAGCTGCCTTCCTAATTTTTTGCTGGTCTCACTTACGTTTCTTACAGTCGAACTTATACAATGTCTTCGTAAAAATACTAACGTTCGGAGTTAATTTTCTGCATGTGAACGGTTCGTAATGTTCGAAATCTATAAAAGTTCCTGATCAATATCTGTATTTTTCCGATTAATAAACGTTTATTACAATTACGACTTTTAAGGTTTATAGTAAACTGATTATAGCAAATCAATAATTTTATTTAACCGTCTTCCCCCCGTGTTGCAATGGCTACATTTTATACTCATTAGGCGAGATTATCAAAAATTCAGTTGGCTGAACAATATTGGTATTTACGTAAAAATATAGATTATTGACTCTTATGCTCAGGAATCTTCTACAAATTTAGAGAACAGGCAGAACTTTCGCAATACACATTTAACAATATATGTTACATACATTAAAGAGATTAAACTGAAACAAGCATAGATATTAAAATAAATGTATAACAGTAAATCTGCTAAACCTCTCAACGGGAAGAGGCTAGTGCTTCCCGTGAAAATGATACAAATAAAACGAAACGACTTTTTTTGTTTTTTTACAACCCGTCATCTTCAAATATGTAAATCGTAAGATCTCATACAGTTTTAAAAACTGTTAGCAAATTATGTCTTAATTACAAAATCTATTACTGAATATCACACCACCTACTTGGATTCTGACCCACTCTCCTAACTTTTCTTAAGATTTGATTATCTCCAAAGGTCACAAGTATCTCTGTCACCCTAAGGTTGTGTTATATGCATTTTTTGCACTATATCATATTTTGTGTTCTACTAAAGTCTTCAGATAATGTTTGAATACCTATTTTCTTATTTTTAATATTTCGCCTAGTCACTTCATATTTCAGATTCCTTTCAATATGTATGCGTTTCTTATAGCAAAGCCACATCAAGCTATCTGCAGAGTCCACCGAGAGGAACCGAACCCCTGATTTTAGCGTTGTTAATCCATAGACATACCGTTGCATCAGCGAGGAACTTCTTTAAGCCTGACCTATGTATGCGCTTCCAGACAATTACCATTTCTCCATTGTGTCACCACAGTTTTATTTTTAATTAATTAATTAATTTTACTTGTATATTGTAAATAAGGTAGAACATTTAATATTTTTAAAAAGATATGTTAAAACAAGATACATAAGACAAACAGAGCAAAACTGCAGGTTTGTTTGTTTTATATCTTTAAGCTCACTGGAAGATACTTCGTTTACCATTCCTGTTTTCATACATTCATATTTCCCATGTAATTATATTGTATATCCTTGTTCTTATACCTTCAAATTTCCCGTGAGAAGCTATATAATATACATACGTTTTCATAACTTCAAGATTGCATGGTACATTTAGACAACCAATACTTCTTTATTTTTACTATATTTCTGTGTTAAGCGGTAAAACTGCGAAAACAAAACCCACAAAAAACGGGTTCTTCTCCTTCCGTGCCCCGATGGTTCAACGTATTTTTTATGGAGTATAACGCTAAAAATCAAGATTAGATGCCAGCGGTGGGCTCAACACAGATATCCTATTGTTAGCTTTGTAGTTAACAATCAATTTCTTTCAATGAGCGAGTTCTTTTAAGAAAACGAAGAAACTTATACGGAAAGTTTTTGTCTAAGCTACTTGTTTTATGAATAATCAAATGTCTTGATCCAAACTTGACTAGAATATCTACCAATATTAGATGAAGTTCGTTTAATTAACGCTTAGAGAATGATACTTTAATACTGTTGACTTAACGATAATTACTACCGTAGATATTGAAGGAAAAGTGCCTAAACATATCATCACAAACATCCTTATACGGTCCATTTCCAATCGTTGTTTTCATAAGATATTCCGTGAACCCCATCTCGTGCTGGATCAACGATTTGGTGACACATAGCTAGGAAAATATTCTCTAGAATGTGTTTACATAACCAGTTAAGGACGTTTTATAACCTTCAAATAACTTGGCTTATACACACACACACACACCGTTACTCTGTTGCTGTCGAGAATTGAGATTCAAACAAATAAAATACAGCATCTTACTAGTTAACTTATTATTAGGGTTAGTTCACATATTAAAAGTTATTTTCAATTATAGAATCTTGTTTTTGCAGCAAAGTCATTAAGGCTATTCGCCGCCATCCTTAATTCTGAAATGCTAACTGGAGTCAGCAGCCCCTAACACCCACTAAGGGATTCACGGTTACTCTTATAACGCACCCACCACAGTTTAAATTGTAGGATAATATTTCTTGGTGTCGCACGGCCTCGAATCCGTCTCGCTAGCTCAAAAATCCAGAGCTCTAACACTGGGAACCTGGTATAGTTTGATGGTTGGAGCGTTGGATTTATGATCTGCAGATCGCGTGTTTCAATCCTATCTCCTGACACGCTCGCTCTTTCAGGTGTAAGTGCACTATAACTTGACGGTAAGCCCCACTACTCGTTGGTAAAATAGTAGCCCAAGAGTTGGCGATGGATGCCTTTGGCAAGCTGCTTCACTTATTGTCTATCATTTCAAAATTAAGGGCATCTAGCGAAGACAGTCATTAAGTAGCTATGCGGGAAATTCTACAAACAAATATACCACAGGGCGAAGCAGCACCCGTGTTAGTTACATGCATAATATGGCATCTAAAAAGTAAGCTTAGTAAGATAATAGAATCATCTTGAATAAACACTGAAGAAAAGTTGCGACTTATACCACTCATTAAGAAAACACAGTAAAAAAGGGGTTTCGTATGGATCTTCAAATGGCATGCTGTTTCTTTAAGGAGAACCACCTCAAGCAAAAATACAAAATTACGTAACAAAACTATTCAGAACAACATTTGATCGACTTACTCGGTGCATCATACTCAGGTCAATCAATAATCGTGTTCGATCTGTGAAACGCACGGAGAAAAAGTCTTATTCTATGATGTAAGTGATCACTTAGCTTTCCTTATCAAAGAATTATTCTAATTATTAATTTTTTATCAAAATAGTCTAGTTTCAAGTAATGTTGTAAAACGAACCAATAAATGAACTTAAATCAATGTAATATTACAACCAAAAGAAAAGTTATCTTCCATCCAAAAACAGCTGCAGATTACAAACACGTTTACTTTGGTTTCTACCAAATTTTCACGCAAAAAGTACACGAGAGCTATCTGCACTAGCCGTACCTACTTTTGTGCTGATATACCAAAAGAAAATAAAAAAGCTAAATTAACAGTATCCAATCACCAACATTTGAACTACAATGGTATTTGGCCTTCACTTTCATAACACACCCACAATAGCAAAATACAGAACAATTTCTAATTTTCTGCAGCAGAGGCACGGAAATCAGGAGCTCCGGTTTGATGATCCGTCACTCTCATTTATAGAGCACGAAACAATCTGAAACAATCAGAGTAGTGGGTCCCTCGCCTTGCCACTTCTTTCCAAGAGTGCAGGCGTTTATACTGGATGACGTCAAATGTCACCTTCGAAAACTCTGAAGATCTCTCTTAGGTCCAAAATGACCAACGATCCGAAATATTTTTGTAGTGTGATGAGAAGTCTCAACCTTGTTGTGCCCATGAAATTTGGTACAAATCTGACTACTGACTACACTTTACAGAATTATTAACCCGAAAATGCGAAAATATCCTCTCTCTCCCCTTATATACATAAAAGCTTCAAAGTGATCCAAATTCCGGAACCGGACCAAATTTGGAGAGGACTGTCCCATACTGACTTTCCATCTTGTATACAATTTTCGTGTTCATCAGTCTATCAGTTTTCACGATACGCACACGCCCAATCGCAATACTCTCGTCTCCTTCCCCCTTCTGGGGGCAGGAGTAAACGCATGAAACTTAATGTTAACAAATTGAAACAAACTGCCTCATTTCACTATAGTGACAACTCGGAAGATACACGACAAAAGACATCCTATCCAGCTCTAGTTAGTGTCAGTGATTAAAAACTGCAAGATAAAACATGAAGTAAAATGTACAGATAAGTCGGTCTGGACGCCACGACAAAATCTTCAAGATAACAGTCATAAAATAATAAAAAGGTCATTAACAATTAGCAACAATTCAGAATTTAATCAAATTTATTTTAACAGATCAAGTGTATGGTTTGAAAACTAAACATATGAACACAGAACAAAAATCTTGTGTTGTGCCTTAAGTTTAAACCTACACATATTTTTATCTGTATACACCAAGAGAATAGGTAAGCATTCAAGTCTATTTCCCTTATCATTTTCCTACCTATGTATAAGTACAGATGTCGGTAACACAAACTGCATGTTCATAGTTTTAAATGACGATGGCGTAACGTTTATAACAAAATTAACGAGTGTGGCTTAACAGTTCTCTAAAATTTGGAGAGTGGTTCCCTTTATAAATCCTAGTTTCTCACTAAACATCTATTCTTATTTTTAGAAACAAGTGTACAAACTGCAGATATGTAGCATCATTAATTACGCGGAACTCATTCAATACCAAAAATAAATCCCTCCAACAATTAAATTAACTGGCCTAGCTCTGGAAAACATCACTAATATTACGTCAAAAAAAATTGTGATGTTAAAAATGGAAATATTGGGGTTGTAATAAAGGCCAAACTTTAAAATAAAAACTTATTGGGTGTTTGACAGCTCAAAGTTAAATCCACGTATCCTTGCAAGATACCAAAAACAGTTATAATAAAAACGGTAAAGTAGTAATACACACCGAGTCTATAGTTTAATTAAGTAGGTGTCGTTTCGCAACCGGATGAAAGACATGACGAACACAGCACGAGACACGCTGGTAGTGACGTAACTGTAGTAACTCAGAAAATAACACGCTATATATAAAATCAATATCAGGAAATAAACAGATAAGACAGGCAAACTACTAAGTGTATAAAATTACATACTCATTTAAACAGTGGTTACCTATTACGTAGGCTAATTACTAGGCGTGCCAATTCACGACAACTTTGAATATCTAGGTATAGTCCACAAGTGTTATGGCAGCTTCAAAGATGTAAACTATAAATAATATACGGGCAAAAAGATGTTTATTGTTATTTCCATAATAACATAAAATCACATAAGTAATTATGAAGATAAATTACCTAGCAATATGTTGTTTTCCTTAAACAACAACTAAGCTAAATTGGGTGTCAGCCTAAAAGAATACTAATGAAATAATTAATACCTTTACTAGTCTGTGTTGCTTACACGAAACCAGTTAATTTGTAATATTTTTGGTCTGTTGTGATATGACAAAACATATCTATGTTTCTTCTAATTAGTTCATCAGTAGTAGTTTCAGATGTTACTAACTAGATAATCAATAATCTGGCTGGTATGTAGTGATTTAACTAAACAATCTGACGTGATACAAGTATGTTGCTACTAGATGGATAATGTGTAATTTCTCTGTACTGTGGAGATGTAACTAACAAAACAGTTTATCGCCCTATGAAGTATCTACCTAGCTTGTTGGTCTGTGGTGATATAACATAAATAGTTTGATATGGTAGTATCTGATGTTGGAAGTTAAACAGCTAATTTGCAGTATTTCTGGTCTGTAGTTAACAATGTACATTAGTATCCTAATTTTGATGATGTAAAAGTGGTAATCAAAATGTCTCGAAGTTTGTTTTGTTACATAACGTACAAGGTCTGACCTCTGGTATTATTTCAGGAGACATAATGTAAGATTATGCATGTTGCTTTGTTTGTAAAAGGTGGACAACCCTTTATTACTAAGATTAAGATAACAGTTCTTATCTTAATGTCTTTAGCTACGAATTTCTTTCTCGGCAGAAACTAAGAAAAGATAGTAGTGTCCCTTATATGCTTAGTAAAAATAAAAATACGTGTACAACTTTCCACAAACACTCTAGTAACAGTCGATGTTAACTGTACACGTTCAAACTTATTGAGTTATGAACCTATAAGTGTGTATGGGTGGGTGGGGAGTTATCGGAGAACCTACCCATATAGCTGTTTACCATACTGATTAATCCGTGTGATAAGAATTACACCATTTACTTAACACTCCAGAAATAATATCACCTGTAAAACGCCTTAATACGCAGAACCCGTTAACAAAGTATTTTTAACTTTTTAATTTCCTTGTAGCCGATAGTTCGTTGTTTCTTTTTTCTAAATTAAAAAAATAATGTTCGACTGGTTTGACAAAGCAAAAACTGCTGGCTGTTAGTATCGGTGAAAATTACTCTTGTATTCCATCTCCAAAGCTTTAGATTTGTTTGTTTGTTTTGGAATTTCGCACAAAGCTACTCGAGGGCTATCTGTGCTAGCCGTCCCTAATTTAGCAGTGTAAGACTGGATGGAAGGCAGCTATTCATCACCACCCACCGCCAACTCTTGGGCTAGTCTTTTACCAACGAAAAGTGGGATTGACAGTCACATTATAACGCCCCCACGGCTGGGAGGGCGAGCATGTTTGGCGCGACTCGGGCGCGAACCCGCGATCCTTAGATTACGAAGCGCACGCCTTAACGCGCTAGGCCATGCCGGGCCCCCAAAGCTTTAGGTATCTCAATTTTCATGTGAAACAATGGTCAGTATAAATTCTAACACAAGAACGAAAAAATGTACAGATTATGAATTATCACGAATTTAAACATTATTACAATGACTATGCAGTGAAAACATAACCACTTTCATGGATAAAAGATAAGTCAGTATCCAAGGGACCCTGAACTATTCTTCAAAATTAAAGTCCAGATGATTAGAAGTGACCAATCGTGAAGCATACCACCAGCTGTTTTGTCAATTTCATGTCAGATTCAGTAAACATCCTGTTATCTGTTCTTTAGATTTGAATTAGAAACTACCAGCTGTCAGGCAGCAGATTAAGAAAGACTGGAGCTTACACTATATTATTTAGTCTCATGTTCCTATAATATAAACATATAGTGTAATCTTCTACGGGTATTGAGAAACGATTTAAACAAGTTAACTTGAAAAACAACAGTTAGTCAAAGATACGACAGGCTACAGACAAAACACTAGGTTAAACACAATAGTACGTAAGAGATACAACCAACAGGTCAAACACACAGAGTTACAGACACAAGGTCAGAAAGTTTAAAGATATATAAAAGGATGTCAGAGACGCGATAACAGTTTAGACACAACAACGTGTTCCAGATATCACAACAGGTTATAGGCACAATAAAAGGTCATGGACGTTGTACTAATGTAAAGACGAACACCTAGTTTGACAACAATTTAACTCAGAAACGCACGGGAAGCTCTAAAACAAAACAGTAGATATAATGACACTGTAGTAAGTTTGAGATACAAAAGAAGGTCAGAGAAAACCACGAGTCTAAGAAATTCTAAGCATACTTGCTGGATAAAAATTTCGCTGTTTTTTACCTTACTAAGAGAACCAATTAGCATAAAAAACGAGTGAAAAGTAAGCGGTGAGCGTGTCACTCTGTCAGTGATAAACCTGGCGAGAATCGATGGTTAGAAGTTTGGTTTCAATACTAACTGTTTTTCTTTAGAATTCTAACTAATTTTTTCCACCCGTTGTTCAAGAAACTTTCTTTGAAGTTTGAGTAAACGAATGTTTTTTTTTTGTTTAGACAAAACAAATGTAGAAACGTCTAGTGCTTACATTCAACATATGAATAATGAAAATCCAGAGCCAATGCACATCCCTCAATTAACAATATTTGGCAATAGTAATGCGTTACAACTACACATAACAGAATATTTACCCAAGCAATTGAAAATACACTATCGCTTTCCTACCGTTTGCACAGTGTCACAACGTATATCTACGGACATACAACGCAAGAAACAAGGTTTTCAAACCCATGGTGGGGACAGTACAGATAACCGATTGCACAGCTTTGTGTCTAATTACAAACAAACGAAAATTCCCTACAGAAATTTTACATATTAAGAAAACTGACGTTTATATTTTCGAGTTGTATAAACCTTCGAGGAGAATACACAAATCTAGAAAAAACAGCACTGACATCAGAACACCCACACATAACTTACCCTAGATCTTATACTGTCAATTTTAAAGGCCACTTGCTGCATAGGCAAAAACTTTAGTACATGATACTTACATTTCGGGCCAACAGAGGCCATTACTTACTTGTATGCATCGATTGTGCCATGCCTCGGTTCTTCTGGGAGTCAGTGACCTATGCCCATCGAAAAAGTCTGTAGAACAAATTTCTTTACATAAAAAGCGCCAATTAGTTTATTGGTTGTAGGTCACATTAACACGTGATTTGTGACTCAGGACTGTTAAGCATAACCACAAACAATCTCCCTCTCACGTGCAGTTAATGAAGTCTACCATTTTATTTCCCTCATAAAACGTTTCTTATTTTATATGGTCCAAAATTCCGTTACCATGGTGACAGTGAAACAAGTACATTGTGGTCCTACCTAATATTTTTCTGGAAAGCTGCCAAAAGTTTGTTTATATACGCATGTGGTAAAATGAGAACTTCTGAAAATTTCAGTCAGCAAAAAAACTTCCGCCGTTCTTTTTAACTTCCATTCCTAATACGGCAACAACTTTTACTTGACGATGGAAACGGGTCAAGAAAACCATAATCACAGGCCAAGGCTTCTCACGTGTTACTGCGAAGGGAAAATTGTGTCAGTAGGCTTTGTACCCAACGTGCCGTGCTTGGTTCCACAAAGAAGATACCTGTTAAAGCACGTGCTTTACCTCTTGATATTATACGAAATTACTAAATAAGCACAAACATTATATTAAATCACCCTTTTAAAAACAAAACATAGTCACAAGCCATTACCTTTAGCTATCGTCAACCCCTTTGACAGTGCACTGAAACAAGAACAAACCTACCACAGTTTAGCGAGCGCGCGCTTAGTGACGTTCAACTGACTAGAACAGGGCAATATCTGAACTTCCTCAGTCTGGATCAGTTCATTATGTCTCGGAGGTAAAAGTGGTAGTAACAACTAAAACAGCTCAAATATGACGTTAGGAAATGTATCTCTCTCAATCTATAACATTTATTAAAGACCTAAGACCATCTTTCACATGTTGGAATGTCGTTAATTTTTGAAATGTACTAACAAGAATTCTGTTATTATAATTTATATATTGTCTGAATTTCCAAAGAATCCAGAGAGGTGGGAAAAATATAGCTTGATGATTTACTCTAGCAGTTTAATATTATACTTTCTTTTGCACGCACACAAATACTCTAGACATAATCTGATATTCGTCTTCTGAGTAAACAAATATAGTTTATAATTTCAACATAATCAAAACACAAGAGTTTATCTTCTTTTAATGTGGTTCAGGAAGCACAAATAACAGTGTAACTCAGTGGAATACGACCCCTAAACACTCTTATTTGAGTGATAACTCAATAAACTGACGAATATTTTATAACTTTCTCGCAAATTATCCGCAAATTTACTTACATAGCCAAAGATTATGAATGAGCTTATTATCCAAGTAACTGCTATGATTTATTCACAGAAATTTGTAGAAAATTACACATTTAACACTACTGTAATTCAATCAAACACATTTATTTCAGCACCATAGAACTACATCGAGGCAAAACATACAATCATTAGTTTTATTACAATTTATTTTAAAATAAATGACTTATTTGTTATCACAATAACAATATTAATAATAAGATATGACAATTAAGTAACCACTTTAAACTCCCGCATAATAATTTGATTGTAATATATTACATCTTTGAGGGAGTACAGGGTAGCCCGTAACTCCCTACCCATTCATATATCTTATATATCCAATGTATCTGTGTGCTGTCCCTCATTCTCGCTGCATAATATTATGCGACGCCATGTTCTGTGAAACATTTTCCTCAACATAGCAGGGATTATTGTTCCAAATGCCGCGGTAACAGCTGCCTTCAACTGATCATTAGTATTATAACGTTCTTTAGACACAACACATGGATGGGTACTTACGAACCACCCTGTATATTTAGTCCTTCGCTAGTACAGCGGTAAGTCGACGGATTTACAACGCTAAGATCAGGGGTTCGATTCCCCTCAGTGGGTATAGGAGATAACACACACACCTTTAATAAAAATAATGTAAAACCCAAACCAAGTAGCAATAAGGAAGTAATTTCTTTCTTCATTAAGTAAATAACATTTTATTACAAGCTATGCTTAGTTGTAAATATATCTTCAAATACAGCGGTTCGTTGTTGTTGTTTGATATTAAGAATAAATTTGTTCATAGGGCTATCAGTGCTCTAACAACCATGGATATCAAAACTAGTATTCTAATTGTATAAGTCCGTTGTCCCACTGGGTGAACAATGGCTCGAATATTTTAACAGAACTTCCCAAATTAATTGCTCACAAATAAACTTACTGACGAAACTTCAGTCACAGAGACACCAATCCTCACTGTGTAACTGGCACTAAACTACTTTAATAAATTACTTCACTGCTTAATTCTATTTCTATTTATCGCTCTCTTATTTCAACATACAACTCGAAATGTCTAGATCAGAACATCATCATTATTACGTAATGAATATCTCCTTCTAGCAAAAATAAATAACCTTTTAATTTAAAATATTACAAATATAGCTTACAAAAAATATGACAACTCCAGCATAACAATCTGACAACTAAACGATGCTAATCGACTCATTGCAACTAATATACAGTTCGTTTGTTTTGTTTTTGAATTTCGCGCAAAGCTACTCAAGGGCTATCTGTGCTAGCTGCCCCTAATTTAGCAGTGTAAGACTAGAGGGAAGGCAGCTAATCATCATCACCCACCGCTAACTCTTGGGCTACTCTTTTGCCAACGAATAGTAGGATTGACAGTCACATTATAATGCCCCCACAGCTGAGAGGGCGAGCATGTTTGGTGCGACGGGGATTTGAACCCGCGACCTTTGGATTACGAGTTAAACGCCTTAACCCACCTAGCCGTGCCGGGCCCTTACAGTGGTCACACTAATCATTCATATGGATATAAACAGTTTGAGTACCCTACTGCTTTTTGTTTGTTTTTTATTTCGGAACCAAACTAAGTGAAATGTCACGTCAGGTGGTCGCTCCAAAGCAGTTCCACATTCATAGTTTGATATATTATAATAGTGTCTTAAGAAGACAAAAAAAATTACTTTCATTGGTAGTTTTCCATTTATGATACAGCTGTTTATGAAATGTATAGTAATAACTGTTTTCTGTTTGTTTATTTAAAGTTAGTTTGTTTTTTATTAAGTGCAAAGATATACAAAAAGCAATCTCTTCTCTGTCCACCACGGATATCGATACCTGTTTTTTAGCATCTTAACCCTGCAGTCTTTCTGGAGTTATTGGGGATATTTTACGTAGGTCCCATTTCCTGTAACTCAAGAAACTCGTAACGGTAGTTTGTTTGTTTTACAAACGATGTCATTAATAAATATTTATATATATACGCACAAGATAATTTACAATCACGTGACCAATTTTAAAGTATGTAATATGCACTACTGTTGAAAACTACAAACACGGGATTATTATTATTATGTGAATCAACTTTTAAATTTACAAACAGCTGTCATTAAGTAGTTATGTTGTTTAAAAGCACTTATCAAGAAATAGTATTCGTTAAGTAATAGGTTCACGAGTTTCTGTTCCTACAAATGACATTTTTGTTGAGTACGTAATTGATTGCCTTCGATCAGTGGCGACGCTAAGAGGAGGGGCAAGGTAACGGGCACCACTCAAGAAATTTGTCTGCCTCCCCTAAAATGTTTGTTACAAAGTTTTGTAAAAGGTACACTTCCCAGAATACAACGCCATCAGTTACTAGGCAACACTATACAGGAGAAAAACACTCAGTATCACATTGTACAATCTCTAGTTTGCCGTGGAAGTCAGAACGAAGAAAATGTCAAAGCTACCTAGTCAAGTTGAAATGAGAAAATGATACTGGAACTAGTAACAACAGCATGCACTTAAGATTATAATAATACGAAACTAAATTGTTTTATATCTAGTTAACATATTTTTTGTTTTACATATTTGTATCCTGTACTTGTATAACTTACTCCTTGAAGTTGCATTTAAATTTTAAAATGTTCAGAGTTTAAGAATTCTACTTTCATTTAATTACTGAAGTGATTAATTTACAGGATCGGTGTGATCACTCAAAGAAAAGAATACACAGAGTTGATAAAGAACTTTCCACAACAGACAAGTGTATTTATGATATTAAAGAAAGCATTCACCAGCAAAAAATAATCATACTTTCCTGCAACTTTTTAATGAATTAAAATTTCGTAGTTTTCTTCCACTTATCCTTCAAAAAAAAAAAAAAAAAAAATCTCCCCTCAAGCCTATTTTGTCTGTCACCCCTTCGCTTCACCACTTTCGGAATCATAGAGTAGCCACACCGGCTTTGATACTGCATTCTTTTAATGATGTAAAGAAGCATTTATAATTATAACTCCTTTATTAATAAATTTCTTTTAATTTGGATTTCAAAAGTATGAGTTACATGAAAATTAATATTGACGGAAAAACCAGGAACCGCTTATTACGCAGTGGCATAATTATTGGTTGCCATGGTAGCAAATAATTCGCTATCTTATATACAAACAAATACATAGAGTCACTGTGGCAATGAACATACTAAATCTAGTGTCTTTTTAACAGTAATATACAGGGTGGTCCGTAAGTCCCTACCCATCCATAAATCTTATGTATCCAGTGTATCTGTGTGCTGTCACCAGTATTCTTGAGCTCATGTACCCACGTACTTTTCACAATACGCTCTTTCAGTGTAAATGAGCTTAAATCGGCCATATTTCTCTAAAACAAATTTATAATACATGCATAATAGAATATAACATAATAACATATGGATGGGTAGGAACTTACGGGCTACCATGTATTTATAAATGTTGACTTTTGAGTTGTTGTTTTTTTACAAGTATTTAAAATTAAATACTTCTGAAGAATTATATTTTCTGTGTTTCAAACACAATACCAAAATTTAGTTTTTAATTGTTTATTTGGAATTAAGCTCCACAGACATATCGCTGTTTTACTGGGTGGGCTCAAAAGTAGCATTCACTACTGCCAAGATGAATTGTTAAGGTTTCGAATAACGTAAAACGCAGTACTTTATTAGATAATTGCAAACTATATGATTTCAAAGTACCCATGATTAAACAATAATGTCCGAAATTATTTGGTTCCAAAACTTAGATCATATCCACATCTATATTAATTGGTTGCCAAGTGCATAGAATCAAATATCGATGACTGTATCTATTTGGTTACAAAAAGAACGTAGAATCAGAACTCAATGTCTGTATTCATTTGGTTCAAATGTAACCACGGTAAAAGCGCAATACTTGTACTCATCTGTTTCAAAAGCACCTAGAGACAGAACACAAAATTTCGGTTCAATTGATTTAAAAATATTTAGAGTCAAAACACAAGCTTTTTGCTCATGTGGTACGAAATCACCTAGAGTTAATATGCAAAAAATGGATTCATCTGTTGAAAAGCATTTCGAGTTTGAACAAAAAATTTGGGATTATCTGGTTCTAAAATATCTCTACTCGGAACACAAAATTTGGGCTCATCTGGTTCCAAAGAATGTGTTTCTTAATACACACATAGAGTCAATGTCAACGAGCACTACAAAGTTTAAGTAATAAAATTTTGGAATACATACTCAGACACGTCATGAGTAGCTTACAGCATAACGGCAATAAAGTTACTCATTGTAACTGGCATATAGAAGTTATCTGGATAATTTCCTATTATAATTGAAAAAGCTTTATTTTTCAACTATAAAAAAAGTTTTTCTCTATAGAAATAAAATGAAGCAAACAAAAATAAGTTTTTATACAAATATACATTTTTTTAAAACTACTATGTTTAGTAAAATATGACTTGCTAGTCCTTTCATGTCAGAGAATAGTCCGATTTTGTGTGATAAAACTGAAATCATGTTCCAGTCGCACAGAGTCCTAGCTTGTATACACAGCCAATGGACACCCAGATGACCTGCACAGGTGCGAATCCTCTTGGTGTGACATACTCAACAATGTTTTGCATCCATTTTCATTCAGCCTGTTGTCAGTATTTTCTACATCACGTATTCGTGAAGTTCTGTTTGACTGTATGTCTCTGCCTAACATCCACGTTGTGACAGTAAGAATGAAATGCAAAAAAAATTCAGTTGTCATTGACTGACTTGCACATCACAGACCAGAAGTTAGAGAAATACTTTTTGAAACACTTCTATACATTTTGCAATACAGACAGAGTACATTTCTTATTTTACTGGATCTACCCGATCCTTAGTATGGTTGTTGTTTAAGACATACATATACTGTTACAGACTTTTGTCCTGATGATCATGTCAACCTGTGTCTTGGATTGCATCTGTGGGATCAGGTGTAAGAATATGTATAATTTTAGGCTTATTCTGAGAGTTATGTATGTGTAATCTGCATTTCATGCCACTATATCTTTTTTTTTTCAGCCCCCTACTGGCTCAGCGGTATGTCTGCGGACTTACACGCTAAAATCCGCGTTTCGATACCCGGGGTGGGCAGAGCACAGATAGCCCATTGTGTAGCTTTGTGCTTAATTCAAAACAACAACTTTTTTTCATCGATCTTATAACATTACACTTAGCCTTTATTAAAAGGAATGATTCAGAGACAACCTTAATGATGCCATTGTATAGTAGCTATTCAGATAAATTTAATATGGTATAATAAATGTCCAACAAATTTTCTTCATTGAAGTACGTAAGAAGGATCTTTTCTGTTGTGAGCCAATTATCTTCATCAATGATTTCCTCATTTATGTACCAATATTATATCAAAAGTCCACGAGTGTTCCTACTTTGGTACACGAATCATATTATTTGATACCAAATGAAGTGCTTGAATAATAAGAACCCTTTAAAGAATAAAAAAGATTCACCTATACACAAATAACATTTTTATGTAACATATAACTATTTTTCTCACTTAGAGCATTTTTCTTTACTTCACATCATTAAAATCGATGTTAGCATTATTTTCAAAACAGAAAAGTCTCAGTATTAACATAAACCTTCCTCTGGTAATTATGTATTAGAAGATAAAACATATCAAAAGAAAGTCAATGGACCAATATATATATATACACACACATATACACTCTTCAAACAAAAAAAACGCAAAAGGCAAAATTTGAGACATATTGTTAACAAGTTTTTCCGAGTAGTTCTGTATAACATGTGTGAAACTTTGCACATTCACTGCTGAACATCCAAAGTCTGCAAAAACGAAGTGCACGCTCACGAGTAAAAGTTTAACGTCACTCAACGTCAATAACGAGTATGCCCCCCGTGAGCATCAATAACTGCTTGGCATCTCCTGCCCATGGAAGCGATGAGATGACGAATCGCATCTTGTAGAATGGCTGTCCACTCAGCCTGCAAAGCTGCTGCAAGTTGAGGTAGAGTCTGCGGTTGAGGTTGTCGCCGTCGCAGACGTCGGTCCAACTCGTCCCAAAGATGTCCGATGGGGTTTAAATCTGGTGATCTGGAGGGCCAGGGAAGAACGTTGATGTTGTGGTGTCTCATGAAGACAGTGGTGATTGGGCTGTATGAAGACGGGCGTTGTCATGTTGAAAAACGTCGTTGATGTTCACCATGATGGGTTGCACATGGGGCCTAAGAATCTCGTCGACGGTTGCGTACAGTCTGATCGGAAATCCTACGCAGCTCTGGTATGATTGAGGCAGTAGACGTCGCAGTGGTGGTCCTATCCCGAAGATGATGTAACCGGATGTAGCGACCTTGTGCGGGCGTGGTCACACGAGGTCTGCCAGATCGTGGACGGTCACATGTTGATCCATGTTGTTGGTGACGATTCCATAACCTTGTGATGGTGCTTGGGTGAACATTCACAGCTCTGGCAACATCTGATCGAGATTCGCCTGCTTCACAGAGACCAATGGCGTTGTTGCGTTCTGCTTCAATTAGGCTTGGCGTAACTGTATTGCGTGTCGGTGGCTTAACACTGAGCTATGGAAACCCAGAACCCGTCACTTTTATAGGGATTTTGCACATGTTGCACTTGCAGAACATGCAGATCTCTCAAACAAATTTATTGGACACGAATGCGTTTTGGCGAAAAATCCGATGTTTTCCTCCGTTTCCAAAGTGCACAACTTTTATTGTAATTTTGGTCTGACAGTCAGTGCCTTAACACGTGTAACATCACATACTCCGAGCTTGTAACGTTATTACACATATTTCTCTTTGAAATAAAAAATATCCCTTTTGCGTTTCTTTTTTTGAAGAGTATATATAAAGCAATAACTTGCACACAATTCTCACAAGGAAGAAGGGTTTACTACTACATGTTCCCCATTTACGAGTTGATGTAGTGATAGAAAGTTTTCACCACTTTCTGAACTTGTATTCTATTGTAAATCTGTTCCAAAATAGTCTATGTGAGAAAAAATTGTAAATAGTCAGTTTGCTCCGTTTTACTTAGGAGCTAAACATGACATCTAGGTTTCCTTGAAAAAAACAACTAACTTTCTAGAACTAAATCCATCTCTTGTTCTACATGGTTCTCATTGCTAGAATTGCTCTTATAAATTCGCTGCATCCAATTTGCGTTCTGTTCATGTCTCTGCTATCTTTGTTGCATTTCAGGTTTTGCATCCACCATGTCACGTGTAACATTTCATGGTAATAAACAGTCATGGTATCACCGTAATTTCTCCTATCATTTGTATATTCTGCTAAAGGGATGGCTTTTCTACTATTCCATGTTAAACAAGTGGGACATTTTTTTTTTTAGAAAAATTGAAAGTATAGGAATAGGTAAACCAACAGGTCCTTTGTTGTACTTAAATTTTTTTATATACGTATCAAGACTTGGTTAATCTAAAAAGTTGAGACTTTCATTATGTATCTGATCTATTGCAAGTTTAAGTATAAAACTTGAACATTGCTTATAGAACACGCTATTACTGGGATGAATTAATAACAAACTTGGGTATTAATTAGAAATCTTTCACGTTGCGTTCTGTGTTAATGTTAAGCTAAAGTTCAATTTCAAATTTGCTTAGAGATCTTTTATTTGTTCGAGTTAAAGTTTATTTGAATATTCCTTAGAGAACTTCTATTTGTACGTCAGTGCTGCTTAGGAAGCATCTGTTTTTCTGTCAGGTTATTGATAAATTTCCTTACCTAGAGAACCCTTATTTTTAGATCAGCTTAATGGTGAATTCTCGTGTTTCTTAGCAATTGTTCAATATTATCTAATATCAGTGTTCTCTTATTTTTGAGGACCACATATCTATTATTTTCATAAGAAATTTAGTTTCTTTTTTCCCCCACGAAGAGAACACACTCACACACATCTTGAAAAATGATTTTTTCAAAATTAAAAAAAAAAATATTTTCTGGTAGATTATTGTTGTTGTTTTGAATTAAGCACAAAGCTACACAATGGGCTATCTGTGCGCTGCCCACCACGGGTATCGAAACCCGGATTTTAGCGTGTAAGTCACAGACATACCGCTGAGCCACTGGAGGCTTTTCTGGTAGAATTGGTCAATAGTTAAATATCATGGTCTCAAATAAGTAATTAGAAAGGAGATGAACGAATATCAACAGAAAAACATTCAAAGCCAAGTGTGCAAACAAAAATGCAATAGTTATTCAACACCACGTGTTTCTAACACAAGCAGATTGCATATCTTCGTATTATATATATAGAGCTATGTAACTGTTAGTGCAGATAAATATATATCTTCACTTAGCAAACAACAAAAGGAACTATTTAATCATGATACAAACACTTTGTAGAATGGACCGCTAATACCTGTTGTGGAAAGGACGACGTTTCGAAAGTCTTCCGCCTTTCGTCTTCAAGTCAGTGTGAGTAAACGAAACGAAATCTTGGCAGGGGTTTAGCTGAAAGAGAAGTCTGAGGATTTCTCTCCCCAACAGGGGCTTTCAGGAACGTTGTAGTTCCTCTTCGTCCTCGCTCATTAAAGATTATTTATCTGTACGTGGGGGTTTTCATATATTTTAAATTGGTTTATTTGAGGCAATGAAGTGAGGTGGGGAAATGTGAAAATGTCGAGTGAGAATGCTGAGCAAGACAAAGGCAACAAAAAGAAAGTGGAAAAGTCCGGAGCCCGCAGTCAGAAAAGAAGCAGGCCGTAGATCAACCCCGCAATAATCTGTGGAACGTCCCGCGATCAGGGCCAAGGAATAACCGAGATCTGCAAGTCCAAATGCATCAGAATTTGTCGGGGGGGGGGGGGAACTGAAGTGCCCCGAGAAAATCCAATTTCACAGAACAGGCGTAGTCAGTATATGTACCTAAAAAAACTAAAAATTAACGGGTATTTCGGTTTGAATATCCGTCCTTTTTGTTTGGAAACAGAGATAACCGGGAGTGCTCAGAAAATAGCTTTCTCTTCACCTCACACTTGAATTGAAGATGTGATAGAACTTGAGAAAAAATAACGATGAAAAAGATCCGATGTGCGACTAAAACGTAAACGAACTTGGCAGAAATTTAGTTTAGAGAGAGAGAGAGAGAGAGAGAAACGTGACGAATTCTCTACCCAACAGGGGTGGTTAGAAACGTTGTGGTTCCTCTCAGTCCCCGCTTATGGAAGAAGGAAAATTATTTACTTTTACGTAGAGGTTTTCTTGTAATTTGGTTTGTTTAAGGTGATGAAGTGAGGTGGGGGCATTACGAAAATGACGGGTGAGAAAGGGGAGCAAGACAAAGGCAACACAAAAAAAGTAGGCCAGGCCGGGGCCCGTAGTCCAAAAAGCCGATGAAACATCAACTTAAACAGCACGAATCGGGGCCGGGCAAAAATATTGCCTTGGTTGGGATGTAAAGACCTAATGCCTGAGAGTAGTATTTTGAGGGGGAGTGAAACGGGAGTGTCCCGAGAAAACCCACTTTCACAGGACAGGAGCCAAATGTTTTACCTGTTCTGTGCCCGGATCTGAATAGAAATCCATATAAACATATATTCACCTTATCTATCACTATATTTTGTTGGAGCGCTAGCTAGTTTACATAATTTCACAGTTAGTTCGTTTCTATGTTCTACTTTTGAGTAATATTTGTATGGTATTTCTGTGAGCCTGTTTCTGAGGGTGGGTAGATTACCGATTTTGAGTACATAAATGACAGGTGTGTACGCTGGTAGTCGGTTTGTTGCTCTTAACATTTTATTTTATAGTGTCCAAGTGGACTGTGGAGAGCGTGTTATGATTGGTTGGATTATCACTGTTTCTAACTGGGAGGAGATATTTCCTGTACATTCAACCAACTGCAGCCACAGGTTATCATTTCTAATCCAGAATCTCTGTTTAGTGGAGGTTTAATAATGTTAATATAAAAATGATTTGATTTTTGTTGTCTTCCAGAATTTGTCTTTCAATGATTCTAGCTTTCTCCCAGTTTGTGTCCAGTTAACGTGGCGTGCGCTGCAATGACTGAATTTTTGTTTTAATGAGCCTTGTCCTATCTTTATGTTCTTTTATTTTTGTCGCGTGTTTTCTTTGTTTCTCCAATCTATGTAATGTTACAGGAACAAGAAATTTCATGGAACTTCCACAATCTACCAGGACACAACAAAAGACCAACAACACCAACGCACACACTGAGTTAAGGGCAAAAGGCAGAAGACTTCCGAAACGTCGTCCTCAGCACTTTTGTCTTCACAGCAGGCAGAGTCGCCGCCCATTCTACAAAGTTTCATTATAAATACTCTGCCTCAACAATTTATCAAAGAATGTTTAGTATGACATTAAAGTGTGGTATAGTCATAGTATGATCACTGTGATATGTAGCCTAAGACGAGTCTTAATTCAAAGTAGCTACTGCTTACACCCTGTTCAAATGGACGTTTAAAAGTACAGAAAACTAATTATTTTTTCTAAATATTCCTTAATACAAAAGATATAGGATATTAATATTCAACAGTCAAATAAAATAAAACAAAATGAAAAGGAAAGATTGCGTTTGAAAAAGCAAATCCAAGCCTCCAGAAATATTAAAAACAAAACAAAAAAAAACCAAGCCCAAACAAAAAATAAAATGCTTCACAGATCAAAAGTATCCTCAGGGTACAAGATATAATGTACGATGTAAAATGTGCTCTAGGATTTTAAAGATGACTTTGGAAGTTAGACCTACATTGTGGCGAGGATGCACCATCTATCAGTCTCAAATAATAAACAGTGAACAGAAATTGAAATCAGGAGAACGAGATGTGGGTGCTCAAACCTACAACGTCCCACATCTATGTCACCCTTTACTGTTTTAAGACAGTTATGAGAAGGTGAATGCTCTTCAAATAACGAAGATGAAAAAAAAAGAACAATTAATAAGATATTACCACTTGTGGGTAAGTAGGTGAGATAAACTTATATCCTTAGGTTGGCATTCCAGTTCCCATTATGGATGTAAGGCACTAATTAGTAGCCCAGTAGATAAATTATACTAGTAGAGGGTCCCGACCAGTTATCTAAACTAACTGATATTTGTGAACTTATTGAATAAAAAAAAACAAAAAAACACGAAAGAACAAAAAGAGATACACAAATCAAAAACATGCAAAACAATACACAAGTCAATCAAAAGAAATACAGTATAATATAAACAATACGATATTACAATTTGCTTGACAAAAGGATTATAATGACTTAGATGAAAAGGAATCAGAATACAAATTAGAAATAAATTACAAAATATAAAGAATAAGAGAATACAAGTTGGACTTTTGATATTTACAATACATAACAATAAACACAGTAGTTGTTAAATTATATATTAGAACAAACTTCTAGTAACTGATGGTGCAGATTGGTGGTACGTTGGGACGCCAACGATGGTAAAAAGTCCCAGCAGCTCGCCGTCCGCCTCAAGGTGAAGTAGTAGCTTATACCTGGCTTTAAACTGTATTTTATAGTACATCATTGGTACCTGTTCAGGCATACATTAAATTTGGGAGAGCCAAATGACGTACTTAAACATCATCGTTGTGTAATGAAATGTAAAGGCCAGGTGAATTAGAACCGGAACGGGCACATGATACAGTATGGTTATAGCCGAGATCAAGTGTGTTTTCTTATAGCAAAGCCACAAAGGGATATCTGCTCAGCCCTCCTAGGGGAATCGAACCCCTGATTTTAAGAGTTGTAAATCCGGAGACATATTGCTGTACTAGCGGGGGGGCAGCCGAGATCGAAAGGACACGAAAAAAGACGAGCCACCAGTTTCCATATCCTATCTGGTATCAGATACAGAACCAACGGTTGGACGACAGACTCCATTTGACCTTGACACAACGGACGAGACTCGGTTGCACCAATATTGGACAAGTGCAAACGTTTTTTTACCGATAGTACATTGCGAACGACGCAACATTTGAAAGACTGTAGATAACTATCAATATTGCGCATCGTCACCCGACCCCAAATAATGCTCCATTGAAGAGCAGGATGATGTTGCTCTATCCTAATCGCCGCAAGAGCATTAGCATATCATTCAGGGGGATCAAAACAGTTTTTTCAGGCACAGCGATATACCAAACTCCTTGAGCCCTATGCCAAGTAAATCGATCGAAGATGAGAAGGAAACTTTGTTCGAGTACATGGTATACCCAGCCCTCCCTCGTAAAGTAGCTTTATTAAAGACAATCGAGATACTGCCTCAGTCTTACCACTCCACAGAAAAATGAAAACATGTCACTCGACAGTGCGCGCATAAAATTTGTGCAGAAGAAGGATTGCCCCAACATACCACATCCTTCTATTGATCACTTCAGCCTGCCAAACAAATTAGCAGGGCCGTAGCAATAACGTTGAACTATCAAACAGACACTTTGCACAACCTCCCCAGACAGTCCTGGGATCCACAAGAAAGTAAAACCCAAAGTACTTGACTTGAGAAGAAGTCCATGAAAAAACCAAACGGGGTGTCCATAGATGAGGTCCACTTGTCTAACCACCGAGCTTTAATTTTGGCCTAGTTTAGCTGAGCTGCACTGGCTTGAGATTAATCAGTCACAATTTCCAAGTCTGAACATAAGTCTGAGATGTTTGGTATGATAGAAGAAGGTTCACAAGTTAGAGAACAGGCACCCTATCATCAGCATATACAAAACTGGTGCAATTGGACACCTTTGACGAACACCCCGATTTATGTGAAAGGAAGCCATGACGTATCCATTCACTAGAAGCCTGCTAGAAGAAGACATATAGAAGTGTCTTAAATAATGCACAGAAACTGGAGGAAAACCTCTCCAAAACATAACACAAAAATACAAAAAATTGTGGTGAACCCAATCAAAAGCTTTACTCTGATCGAGTGATATAAAAATCGCTGGAATGTATCTTTCTACGATGTAGTAAAACAGGTCACGTAGAAGCACCATATTTTGATGGATACTTCTACACTGTACTCCACACGTCTGAGTGCTGAGAACGAGATTTGACATGGCAACCCTCAAACGTGTACAAAGAACTTTGGACATAATGTTTGCATCTATATTTACGAGAAATATAGGTATCACGAGAAAATATCTTCCAATTGGGCAGAATCCTTACAAATTAATGCAAGGAATTCGTCCAGTGTGCCCAGAGGCACGAACCCCGTGTCAGACAATCATTAAAGTATAACAAAAAAAGTCCAACGATGTGTCCCACATGACGATAGAATTCCGCTAGTAAATCATTAAGTCCTGGACACTTTACCAAGTGATATGGATTGGATAGCCAACCACCACTTACGTAAGGTAATGAGTTTTACCAGATTTTCGAAGAAAAATGGATCAAGGGTTGACAAGAACGGTGTAATGTCTCGCCAAACTCTCATCCACAAGCAAAACCAAATACAACTGGCTTCAATATTTTTGAAATCGTGATATGTTACATTCATTTGATAAGTTGTGGCCTTTAAAGCCACAACACGAACAACACATACGACACACACCTGAATAATTTACCGCAATGGTAAACCCCGTTACCTTGATGAAATTCGGCATTGCTATTTTCATATTTATGCGTGCTCTACGTTTAATGGTGGACACACCGGGTCTAGTCCGAAAGAATATTCATCAGATCGCCGTATTTTCATAGTTCCTTCCATCATGCAGAAGTTCAAACGACGCTTACCCAATTGTTAATCAAGTGATGTTCTGCCTGGCGGGTTCGGCCAAGACAGAAACACTTTTAATAGATGAAACTGCAGTTGCTCAACAACTTTTGAGCGACGGCCGACGAAGATAACGTCGCAACATAGCGCCCTCTACCGAATGTTGAAGACAGTCTGCAACATTTCCTTCCAGCAGTTTGCAGACGCTGATGGAAGATATTCTGGCGGTACTATAAGTTGGACCGACCGTAACGGGCCGAGTGGCGGTGTCCGTGCTGACCATCCCTAGACACAAAACGGTTCGTAGGTAACGGTACACCCCCCCCCACACACACACACACACAAGGAAAAAAAATAAGAACTCACAGTAAAACAATAAGATGAACAATTACGAACACCATAGTATTCTCTTAGCTCAAACTAAACCAAGCCAGTTGTTTAAACTGACAAGCATAACTCGTACTCGCTACCCCTTAAATTCACAGTAACAACAAACTACCAATTTTCAAAGTCAAAATACTGACAGGTGTTTCGGTTTGAATCCTTGTCAACATTGCTTGGGGGGGGGGGGAAGATAGCCGGGGGTGCTCTAACAGTTTTCAGACACTAAACAAGTCTTTATACGACAAGGTGTTAATCCGCATAAAGTAGCGCCAAGTTGTTTAAATTACCTTAACAACTAAAATAGTCCAGAATATTTAAATAATTATAAATTTAGATTAAGTTTATTAAATCCATTAAAATATTAATTTTATTGCATCAGTATTTCAATATTAATAATAAAATACTGTAGTTTATTACAAATTTTATAAAATCTGAATAATTGTGAAGTTATAATGGTTATAACAAAAAGGTATGACATTACTATTCAGATAATATATTGGAAAATAAAAATGTTTTCTTTTATCAAAAAAGATTTAGGTTGATATCGCTATAAATTATTTTAATTTATTAAAATACGTCCACATTAGAAATTGAAACATTATCCAGTTCTACTTCTACCTGATGCACAGTGTTAATAACACTATCAATTCGAAATACAAATAGAATAGTCAACTCTAAGTTGAACTTCCATTACTTATTAAAATATCTAGTTATTGAAAAATAACTAATTGTGTAAAATAAAATGCTAGGTTGTTTAGTTGTTTTTATTGAACTGTCCCCCGCTAATACAACTGTAAATCACCGATTTATAACGCTATAATTAAAGGTTCAATTCCCCTCGGTGGACTCAGATTGTCCATTGTAGCTTTGGTATAAGAAAAAAAAACAAAAAACAAAGACGTACACACTTATTGAACTAGAAATAAATCTGAATTTATTAGAGATTAATGGAGTTTAGTAACAGCACACAGAGAGAGGTATGCCTGCAGATTTATACCGCTAAAAATAGATGGCTTTTCGAGTAGCTTTGTGCTTAAAAATCAAAATACAGCATGCAGAAAAGGAAAATATAAAGGAAGAATCTAGATTAAGCTTTTTAGCGCTTTAATTAAAATATTAGTTACAGTTTTTTTAGATTGGTTAACAAGTTTAAATGTTTCTGTATTACTGGTTTCTTTTATCATGATTAATGTATATAAACATTTTACAAATTAAATCAAAATTATAGATGACTTTATCAATGGGAAGTGTAACATTTTGTTTGTAATTTTTGACCATTATTGCTTTTGTTTGTTTGTTTTTACTTTCGCTCACAACTACACAAGGGCTATCTGCGCTAGCCATCCTTCATTTAGCCATTTAGCAGTATAAGACTAAAGGGAAGGCTAGTTCTTGGGTTACCCTTTTACCAACGAAGAGTTGAATTGACCGTCACATTATAACGGCCCCACAGCTGAAAAAGCGGGCATGTTTAATGCGACGGAAATTCGAACCCGCGACCCGCAAATTCCGAGTCAAGCACCCTAACCACCTGGTCACACGGGGCTTGAAAATTATTTTCAGTCCCCTGCTGGGACAGCGGCAAGTCTTCAGATTTAAAACGAATAAAATCAGGGGTTCGATTGCCCTTGGTGGACACAAAAGATAGCTTGATATGGCTTTACTGTAAGAGAAACATTATTTTTTAACTGATAAGACGATAAATCTGTACGGTATTTCTTTAATTTTTATAAGGGGATAATTTAAATTTTATTATTTAAGTAATTTTCGGGAATGGAAATTTTATGTACTTAAAAAATCAAATTTAAATTATTCTGTACAAAATACTAGATAATCGAAAGTTTAATACCATACCAAAAAGAAGTCCTAAACAGGGTAGGAGATGACCAACAAGAGGTTTAAGTAGTGAATTGCACGGCTATCATTGGGAATAATTTCAAATATTTGCTTTGGCATGGTCAATATAAGCGTTTGTAAAATGCTGTCTGGAATGTTATTCCAAGAGGTGAAGATGACTTCTTGAAGATCATGCACTGTTTGGAAATGACGTCCATTTCTAGACTTCCCTTTTATCCACCCCCAAACACTTTCAATGGGGTTCAGTTCGGGCGAACACGCTGGATAATCCAAAAGAATCACGTTATTCGCCAAGAAAAAGTCCTTTCTCCTGCGGACATTGTGAACTGCAGAGTTGTCTTGCTGAAAGATCCAGTCATTTCCACACAAGCGAGGGCCTTCATTCAATAAGGATGTTCTCTCCAACATGCCAAAGTAGCCAGCTGCTGTTTGATGCCTCTGTATAACCTGAAGCCTAGTTGTTCCAAGGAAGAAGAAAGCACCCCAGATCAGGATGGAACCTCCTCCACTGTGTCGTGTAGAAAATGTCTCCGATGGAATATCCTTATCGTGCCAGTAGCGTTAGAAGCCATTTGAATCATCCAGGTTAAATTTTTTTTTCATCAGAAAACAAAACCTTCTTCCACTTTTCTATGCTCCATGTTTGGTGCTTCTCAGCAAAGTTTAACCGAGTTATTTCGTGGTGTGGAAGGAGGCGTGGCCTTTGTAAACGTTTACGGTTTTTAAAGCCTTTCTCTCGTAGATGCCGTCTTATTGTTCTTGAGCTGCATGCTATGTCTGTAAGGGTCTTAATCTGGTTCGACAATTGGCTGGTGTCTTATCGGACAACCCGTCGAATCTTCCTGCTCAACGCCAGCGACATTTTCGTGGGCCGACCACTTGAAATTCTCGTTCCGTATCCCTCAGGGATTGCAACAGCAATTTAACTACGCCCAATCTCTCCAGCAATGGCACGTTGAGAGATACCTTGCTTTTGCAGCTCAACAGTTCTGCTACGTTCGAACTCTGTCAACTTTTTAGCCTTTACCATGTTTTTACCCAATGTAACCCAGGAGATATCAGTGGGAGACGTTGACAACGCTAATGCTTGAACACTAATGACTAAATTTCGTTACGTGATTACCGATTAACGCTTTGTTTCAGCATGGTCTTAAACTTTTGACCAGCTAGTATTTAGGCTAATTTCATAGTGTTTACATTTTCCCTATTAAATGCTAAAAAGTTTGCTTGTTTTTTTATTTTCTCTTTTCATCTTTCAAAGCTCTACTCAAATAAGTGGTTGAGTCTAACGAAGCAAAATGCACATTTTGTTCTTTGTGTTCATTGGCCTTTAGATTTTGGCCAGTAGTGTATATTTTACATAGTGTGCTAGCACCATATGCGAAGGAATATGATGAAAAGAAATGACCCGCCACTACTGCAATAATACATAAATTCAGATGAAGTTAATGTAATAACAACCACCATAACTGATATAAATACCGTTTGAATTATACCCAGTTCCTACTTTAATGTGTGATTTTACAACTTTGGCTCGTAAGTTTGTCATGTAACCAATGATCATCAACTAATTAATAATGTGCAACAGTGTCGAAGGAAGCTAAAAGGCGGAAGTTGAAAATGGGTTACAGAAAGCTTTTTTTTTTTTTTGGAATTTCGCACAAACCTACTCGATGGCTATCTGTGGTAGCCATCCCTAATTTAGTTGTGTAAGACTAGATGGAAGGCAGCTAGTCATCGCCACCCACCGCCAACTCTTGGGCTACTCTTTTACCAACGAATAGTGGGATTGATCGTTACATTATACTCCCCCACGGCTGGGAGGGCGAGCATGTTTAGCGCGACGCGGGCGCGAACCCGCGACTCTGGGATTACGAGTTACACGCCTTACGCGCTTGGCCATGCCAGGCTTCAATACAGAAAACAATACTACTTTTTGTCACTACATCATCGTACAAAGTAATCCTGACCATTACACATGAACATTATTTTTAAAATATTACATAGCAAGCTCTTAAACCTTTTGTGAGGTGATAATGAATACTATAATAATATGTTTAAGGTGTGTGTGTGTGTGTGTGTGTGTGTGTGTGTGTGTGTGTGTGTGTGTGTGTGTTTTCTTGTAACAAAGCCACATCAAGCTGTCGGCTGCGTCCCCCGAGGGAAAAAGAACCCCTAATTTTAGGATTGCAACTCCGTAGACTTATCGCAGTACCAGAGCAGGGGGGGGGGCGTCGACGCATTATAAAATCAAATGTGTGAAAATCAGAAATTTTTGCATTATTTTTCATAACATCCACCCACATTTTTTTTTTCAAATTCATAAACTGTACAAAAGACGCATACCTCAGTTTATATTATTAGGACAAATATAACGTAATTTTATTTTGCCAGAATACCAGTGCTTAAACGGTTTGTATCAATTTCAAGATCAAATACCATCCGTTATTTAGGTTGTGTACCACAAATATAGGACGCCAGGTTGTACATGTCTGGTCCTTTTTTCTTACAAAGAGTCAGCAAATGATTATTATACACATACAACGAAAACGAATTAGATAACATTTGCGTTATATTACAGAGATAAGTGGTTCCTAAATTATGGTTCTCGGATCATAGGCATTCTCGGAAAGATTCCATAATAACGGAAAAGAAATGTTTGTAGATCCTGGAATAAACCTGACACCTTAAAATTCACCCGTGTTAGCATGAAGAATATATATATATAAGCTCAAAAGCGCAAAACGCGGCTTTATATGGGTTATGATCTGAAGTGCAACAATAGATTTTTTACTTTGAAGATTTACGCATCGAAAAATGATGTATTGTTTGTTGATTTTTGTATGAAGAAGAGCGCTTGATAGAGTTTCTTCCCACGGAATGTTAAAGGCAGAGTTCTAAAGAAATCCACCATTAGGATTTTAGATTCGGATAACTAGAGAGTACCCAAAACTTATAGCCAAATGAGTTAGTTTTGTAATCTGCTTTCTAATCTAATACATGCCAGTCTGAAACCGAATTTCTAATGTGCAGCCATGAAGCAACAGGAACGCAAATCCTGAACTAAAACGAAACCTGACGTACATAACACTTATAGTTGAACGACGTTTCTCCCAAAAAACAGGAGCATCCATTGCACTAAAACGTATCAAGTAAATATTAATATGAAAGGAGTTTTAGAATTTTGAAACCATTGACTTAAGCATTTAATAATTATCTCAGTATAAACCACAATAAGAAAGGTTTTATTTCCAATGAACAAATTTCAAGACGGGTCTTTTTCTTTTTAATACTCCACAAATCAAAAACAAATTAACTGCGTCTTTCAGAAATGAGACGAAAAACAAATTGTTAAATAGTAAATAACTGCAACTTCAGAATTAGTAATGACGAGTGGAAGGCATCACGAGTATATTATTATTATTATTTATTTAAAATTCTTAAATTATTCACAAGATGGCAATACGATCTTTTAATCTTCAGCGAGTTGTCAATTCTGATAAATTCTCCAAAACTAAAACAATGTTCTTACTTAAAGCTACTTTGTTATATTTTATATATATATATATATACAACTTACTAAACTATAGTTTCTGATAATTAAGAAAACAACCTTTAACATAATATGTACGTTGAAGCCAAATATTACTTACATCCTCCCATAATGTGTCATCAAATGATATCATCCAGAAGAACTTGGACAGTGACTGCATATTGCTTTTTGTAAATGATGAAAAAATACAGTCATCTGAAATCAAGATTTTGAAGTTACAAGATCAGCTGTATAAAACCGCTAATGTACATCTTAAGAAATTTTATTCGACTATATGGTTGATATTATCGAAAGGTAGAAAGAATTAAATCCATGATCACTTCAAATAGAGGGCTTCTTTTCTTTCGCCTTGTTATAAATATAACTATTTCGCTTTTTCACATTTTTTCTTGCGCCTTCCATCTAGCAATCAAACAACCTTAAAAATAAAATACGAAACTCCCATTTATCATTCGATTAATCACTTATCATCAGTTATACCCGTTTTAGGTTAAGTAAGTAAATCCTGTAGGGAGTCAAAGTCAACTCTAAATACGACACATATAATGTATAATCTGCCACTATAAAAAACCTAATTTTATTCTTTCCAATTGTCCTTATCTAAGATTGTTAATGAAAGGTGGAACTCCTAGAAATCGGTATAGCTTAGTGACAAGTGGTGTGAATAGAATGATGGAATGGCTTCATGTATAATTTTAGTGTTTTAAAACATATTGCTGAGTAATTCAAACAAAAGATAAAGAAAAACAATCCTACACATTCTGAAAATCTTTTAAAATATACATTAATTTTGGTGAGCGAATGATAATAAAAAGAAGTGGAAATAACAATACAAAAATTTAAATAAAAAATACATCGCATAAAGTAAATCATACTTAGGTCCTACTTTAATAGTAATCCACACGTAGAAGAGCTTCAAATATACGTACTTTGATAAAGTAGGAGAATAGAAAAGTTATAGATGTATTTACTGCAGTAATCAACTACGTGTAGGAAAGTTACCGATACAACGTGTAGAAGAGTCACAAGTATATTTATTTTAGTAGTTAGCTTGGTTTTGAAGAGTCAAATGATTACATCTTACTACACAATCAGTTAATGTACTTAGGAAATACGTTACAGTGGTATATCGTTTATACTATAGTTGACGAGTTATGAATTTTCATACTTTGGTAAATCATATTTTCCAGAAAATTATACTAAACAAATCAATTCCGGTATCATCTGCAGATAAAAAATCACGCTTGAATGTTGTTGTAATTACTAATCTACTATTTTACTGTATTATCACTTTCATTAAGTAAAGAATGCTGCTACAGAAAGGGGTGCCTGAAAGAAGTGTTTTCATTAAAACCTACAAACACCTAGATACTAGAAATATACCGTACTAAATTATAAAAGCATATGTGTTAGTATTAACACTGGATAAGGAAACAAAAGCTTACTTATTCTAGGTACAAACCTATATCGGAGAGTGATTTCTGTATGTTTCTTTAAAGAATGTTTATATAAAGATTTCAAGCATACATGAGGCTAAAACCCGCTTCTTGTTTGATCCGAATGTTCATGCAAAGCTGCTCAAGAGCCACGTGCACTAACGTTCCTTGTTTTTGAATTGATGGGGGGAAAACGGCTAATAAAATGTCACTTGTAAATTTCAATTCAAACTGACACTTCAACACTTATTTATTATTTAATTTAAAAAGTACATGAGCTATAAAAAAGTCTAGTCTATTTTCGTCAGGTGGTTCTATTTACTATGATATATTCACAAACGAATGAGATATTTTCAAAATGTGTGTAACCCTGTAACCGCTCCCCCACTTCCTGTTGGACGAGAATGTGCCACGTTAAAACTAAATAGAAAATTTCGGCCTTATACAACAAGTGCAGTTTTTAAAGTGAAGTTTAATGTTCTCACTGCGTTTAAATATTTTAAAGAATTTTAAATATTTTTTTCGTAAATCTGCTACGAATTCCGCTATACCAAAAATAAAGAGAAAGGTATTGAACACTACGTACCAATAACTCTGGTAAATCCTATTTTTATGAATCTCCTTGAAATTGCTGAGCCAAAAATACAGTACTGGCACACATTCGTAACGGTTTCTTATAATTTTCAGTTTTAAGTAAGAATTAAAATAGATCAGCAAATAACATACTTTTAACAAGATCGTTTTAAAGCAGACGCTCAGTTTGAGCTTCTGCCAGCATAATCCATGTTTCTTGTTCTTAGAATAATGTTTTAACAAACCATTAAATTAATATTACGTTGTTGTTGTTTTGAAGTAAACATAAAGCGACACAGTGGGTCATCTGTGCTCTGCCCACTACGGCTATCGAAACTCGGTTTTTAGAGTTGTAAGTCAGCATACATACTGCTAAGCTACTGGAGAGCTAATATTAAGTTATGTTTAGGTTGTCTTCGAGTGGAAATTATCATATAGCTAGATAGGCTATAGAATATTGTGATACTTGACTCTAACAATTTTTAACATATGGTTATGTAAGTATGAAAGCCCATGAAGAATTTAAGGTTAGGGCTCGTTGTTTCCTTTCGATATATTTTTATATTATAAAAATATTTACAAAAGCAGTTATATCTGACAAGAACAGTGGCTTTTACACGCCGTTAAGTTGCTGTCAATTAATTTATTACATGTACTTAGTCACTATCAGTTCACAGTTGTTAGCTACTATCAATTATTTTTACGCATACGTCTTGTCACCATCAAAGTATTTTATGCTGTTATAAGGCCGTTGTCAACTATTTTACGTATTTGTAGACAGTAAATACGACTTTTATGCAGCTTTTAAGTTACAATGGGCCTCGCCATGGCCAAGTGGGTTAAGGCGTGCGACTCGTAATCTGAGGGTCGCGGGTTCGAATCCCCGTCGCACCAAACATGCTCGTCTTTTCAGCCGTAGGGGCGTTATAATGTGACGGTTATAATATTCGTTGGTAAAAAGAGTAGCCCAAGAGTTGGCGGTGGGTAATGATGACTAGCTGCCTTCCCTCTAGTCTTACACGGCTAAATTAGGGACAGCTAGCACAGATAGTCCTCGAGTAGCTTTGCGCGAAATTAAAAAAAAGTCAATATAAGTTATTTTTACGAATTTGTCTAAGACTTTTACGCAGCTGTTCAGTCACTGTCAGTTATGTTTATAGATTTATTGAGCCATTATATAGATCTTTAGGCATAATTCTCAAGTATTATTCTATTTACATAAAACTATTACTCTGAAGTATTGTTGACATAAACGCGCTATATTTGTTATTAAAAAACATGAAAATCATTGTATGTACATATATACATCATATATTGTCTGACATCCTTTCCTGACACTACTTTAGAAGCTATGTTCTATTTAGCGGCTACATCCAATTTTCTTGTTGGCTTTGAAGTAAATAATTAAATAACGTTCTTGTTCACGCAAGGTCTGTTTGGTCGTAGTAAAGTCGGATCTTCAAAGAGCAAATTTTAAGATTAACTGCTGCGTTCATTAGACCTAGATCACGAACCACGAGAAATCAGATTGTCACCTGCATACTATTGTGCACACTTGTGACAGCATCTGGCAATACAGAGTTAGGTTTGTATCATAAGTCTCAACAAAAATGTCTCTGTTGCTGTTGGTCTCCGGTTTAAAAAATCCGCAGAAAAATCTTATATAAGAGGGTAAATAGGGAATAGAAACTAGTATCATGAAAAGTCCAAGTGTTTAATATTTATAATTTACACGTGTATTAGTAACTGGTGAAAATGTTGTTTCTTGCGTGGTTTGTTGTACAATAAGTGAACTTCTAAACGTTATGAATTGAAAGCTTTGAAGAAGATACCTTAAGAAACAGCACTGTAGAAGCCTACATTATTCTAAGAGTCCATAATATTTTTACAAAGATTTTGCTGGGCTGTGAAGTGATAAATGTTGATAACTACTGAAATAAATCTTGGACAACAAAGTATGCCTGTGATGCAGACCGCTACATAACAGCAAAATATTCGTCTATCGTAGTCCAGAAACTTTGGCAACGAAACAGTGAAGGTATCCAGCTAATGAAACAATTCATTCTAATTTTTATGAACAGAGATTCATAAAAATATATTTAATTCACTATACCGATTGTCAGGTTGATTTTTAGTATCTCTTTAATTATATAGTTTGCTTTGATAAGAAGTTAATGTTAGTCCCTTCTGTACTTCAGAACTTCAGGAACCACCAATTCATTTTACACTAATAGTTTAATAGTCATTAAACATGTCGCTGTGTTACAGAATTTTATGTACCAGTAAAACATGCTCTGTTGTTGGTCTAACAGTCGGTATACTTCTAGCAGCGTTAACAGCACTGGCGAAAGATCTAAAAGAAATGAACATTAGAAGTTCCCAATGAAATATCGATCCGTTAAGTAATTGACTTTATAGTTTAATCGAACTTTGGAAATAAAGGGAACATTGGTCCTTACACTGCCGACACACGATCTCAACGCACCTTAATTAGATTTGTACAAAATCTGGTGAAAGAATATAAATTCTTTCAGAAGAAACTTTAAAATCTAAATAGACTTTAGGAGAATAACCTACACAAAAAGTCGAGCTTTAAAAGTTCAATAATCTAAACGATTAGTACTTACGGAGAGAGTGTCTTTTCTTTCAGTACATACATAGATCCTAAAATATCTTCTTAATGCAGTATCAGAAACTCTAACGTCGATATCAGTACACACATAATCTAGTTGCATGGTGCTAAAACAAATTATAGGAGTTCCTCCAATTGTGATGCTTTAAAACCATAATGAGTCAGGTAAAAGACCAGCAAACATCAGAACGTGCTTGCTGTTGGTGGAGCGGGAAAGTGAGGGCTCCGCTGAAAGAGCCTGAGTCCTTCTACAAGGCGTCTTGATAAAAGTCACGTGATACTACAGTTAGCTGGCATCATATCTCCAGAGAAACTAATGTTTTGGACGTAGTATAATATTTTACTTTTAGGATTCTAGCTCTGTTTTACATTTCTAGCTTATTCTTAATTGAAAACAAATAACTTGATAAGAGCTCATAATGTTTTCATTAGGAGTCTCATTTTTAGTTTCTAATAAATATCTTTAAAATATTATTTTGTTTGCCTAAAATTAATATCGAAAAATGCAATTCATTTTAAATAAAACTTGGTTAAAACTAACTTCATAAAATCATTGAAGCGTGTAATGAAACTTGATTTTAAAAAGACAAATATTTCAATTAAATAATAGGCCATTCATATTATAATTAATGACACTATTCATACATAAACATAGGAATTGAATGTAACTTTACTAGACTCATCAGGCAGAGCAAATATTTTCCCCCAAATGCGAACAACTAGTTTCTTTGTAAAACTTTAACGCGTAGAAAAAATATATACATATATTTATGCGTTTATAAATTGTATCATTAAGATGCCATATCACAAAGTTTACCTAAATTAAATGCTAACTTTGAAATACATTAACACGTAGGTATGCTTTATTAATTCATTAATCGAAGATGTTACATAATAATGCTGGTTATAGAAACGATAAATAATAACCTGATAGTTATAAAAAACGATAGGTTGTTAAAGTTTGTAGTTTGTAGTGGAAGCTGATAGAATATTAAATCTCCATTTGTAGATGTAAATACAAATATATCGTTTGCGTAAATAGGATGTTTTATCAGGTAACGTAGATGTTGGCATTATTAAAGATTAACACTTTTACAAGTGTTAGAAATTACAATTTTAATATTATAATCACAGATATAGATACAGTGTTAAAAGTGATAGCAGTGGAAAACATAAGGTACAAAACTGACATAAATGCAAATTAAATAATGAGTTATTACCGTTGTTTGTAGCCGGAGACAAATGTCTGTGTTATTGTAATCAATCTTTTTATCGCCAAACCACATGCAAATACGTTAATTTACAAGGTCACCTCCTGCCATGTTTTAACATATAAGTGAAATTTAAAAAAACAAACAAAGGAGAGGGTTAGCTTGTATTTCAACTTAGTATCATTGACATCAAAACCATTAACTCGAAAGCTGCTGAATGCATCACGATGTAACTTATTTACGCTTGATGACACACTACAACCTCGAATAGCTAAACAAGCTTTGCAGAAAGTTCTTAGTATAGCACGTTGGAGTTTTCACAGCACTGGTTTCTGACAGGTTTCGTTAATGGATTTTTCCTGTGAAGATAAATATATGAGGATGACTGGTTTCGACAGATGTTTCTTCTCAATTTTTTTTTATGTATTAGATACTTTAGGTGTAAACTTTCATAATCTTGAAATATTGGACTCCGTCTTAATACTATATTTGTTATTATTAGTTTAATTAAAAACTACAAATTAATCCACTCTACAAACTTTTCTAGCTTTGTTAGTAAATTATCATGATTTCACGGTCCGTATCCAAACTAGGGCATTAAGTATAATAGTATTTCAGGTTTCCACCCTTGTTTGTATTAATTAAACGAGGGTTCACACAGTCGGTCTGAAACTATTATTCCAGAAATTAATTCCAGGATTAAACTCGATAATCGTGTTGCAGTTACGAAGTTACGCGAAGCTGACTCTGGAACTCCTGTCTCCGCTATACAATGACTCGAGAATCCTTGTTTTAGTTATAGTTTTATGTAAACCTGTTTTTAAGACCGTTATCTCAGCTATACAGCTACCTGAACGTGACTCGAGAACGTATGTTATAGTTTTATGTGAACCTGTTTCTAAAACCGTTACCTCAGCTATACAGTTACCTGAACGTGACTCGAGAACGTATGTTATAGTTTTATGTGAACCTGTTTCTAAAACCGTTATCTCAGCTATACAGTTACCTGAACGTGACACGAGAACGTATGTTATAGTTTTATGTGAACCTGTTTCTAAAACCGTTATCTCAGCTATACAGTTACCTGAACGTGACTCGAGAACATATGTTATAGTTTTATGTGAACTTGTTTCTAAAACCGTTATCTCAGCTATACAGTTACCTGAACGTGACACGAGAACGTATGTTATAGTTTTATGTGAACCTGTTTCTAAAACCGTTATCTCAGCTATACATTTGTACATGAATATGACTCGAGAATCCAAATCAAAGTTATAGTGTTAAGTAAACCTGACTCTAGAATTAATCACTTTAACAGTATAACAAGTGGAAAAAGATTTTTGTCCCATTTATATACTTATGTGAACTTAGAACAAGAACCTCTATCCTATTAATGTTATATGAACCTGATTCATAAAGCCCCGTCGTATATATGATATTATCTCACCGTAACTGTAGAATGTCGGTCCTAGCTATGATAAAGTACAGGGTGGCCCAAAGTCCCTACCCCTCCATATGTTATTATGCTACATTCAATAATACTAATGATGAGTTGAAGGCAGCTGTTACCACGGCATTTGGAACAATAACTCCTACAATATTGAGGAAAATGTCTCACAGAACATGGCGTCACATAATATTATGCAGCGAGAATGAAGGACAGTACACAGATACACTGTGTACATAAGACATATGGATGGGTAGGGACTTACGGGCCACCCTGTATGAACCTAACAACTATGGTGTACGTGAACCTGACACGAGATTCCCTGTCATGGCTATGAAAATGTATGAACCTAGCTCGAAAATACCTACCCCAGGTATTGTTTTATATGTAACTTGTTTAATAATCTCTGCCCAAATATCGTATTAAGGAGTCTTACTCAAGACATCATGCCCCATTTATGGTATTTTGTGAACTTCACTTGAATACTTCCTCTTCCAACCACAATTTTATAACTTAGAAACCCCTGAATCTTATCCCAGTTTTAGTGTTATGGAAATTTTACCCAAGAAGCTGGTCCCAAACACAGCTTTAATGAGATAAAACTTGAGATCCCTATCCCAAAAGTCCTGACTTAAAACTTCTTGTCCTAATTGTGAACTTTTTTCGAATATTCCTTATTCCAGCTAACGTGTTACACGGATATTTGACAATAATTTCCATTGCAGGTATGGTGTTAGACGTTTGGCTTGATAATCTCTATCCCAACAAGGTCTCATGTCAACATTTAACTTGATATTCTCTATCTCAGCTAGTGTGTTAGGAAGACATTCAACTCAATAATCTTTATGTCATATTTAATGTAATGTGAAGTTAGCATTCCAGCCCTCAATATAGTGGGAAGGCGTTAATTAGTAGCTCAGTAGACTAATTATACTGGTATAAAAGGCCCCACCAGTTATATGAATTAACTAGTAAACTCCCCACCACTACTCATTAAGTCCACTGTAACTACAAATTTTCAGACACTAAACGAGCGTCATTGTTCGATAAGATGTTCATCCACACAAAGTAGTGCCAAGTTGTTTCCTTTTTGTTTGTTTGTTTTCTGAATTTCGTACAAAGCTGCGCGAGGACTATCTGTGCTAGCCGTTCCTACTTTAGTACTGTAAGACTAGAGGGTTTGTTTTGGAATTTCGCACAAAGCTACTCGAGGGCTATCTGTGCTAGCCGTCCCTAATTTAGAAGTGTAAGACTAGAGGGAAGGCAGCTTGTCATCACCTACCCACCGCCAACTCTTGGGCTACTCTTTTCTCGACGCCCCCAACTATAACGTCTCCACGGCTGAAAGGGCAAACATGTCTAATGCGACGAGGACTCGAACCCGCGACCCTCAGACTACACGTTGAACGCCTTAACCCACCTGGCCATAAATATCGCCTGTAAAACAAACTTACTTTAAAATTTACACGATATAAAGTAAATAACACTTTCGTATTATATTTAAAATGAGCAGTGGTGTGTATCTTACAATTAGAAAAACATTTAACTTTATAATCTCTATTCCTACTATGGTGTTGTGTGGACACTTGACTTGAAAGTCTCTACTTCAAATATGGTGTTTTTGGATATTTAGTTTAATAATATTTACAGTAATTATGATGTTGTTTGAATACAACTGGATAATTAATTTCTAGAAAAAAAAGAAAATTATATTTACCCTGACTTAGAGATGTTTTTCCCAGACGTAGTAGGGTATGGATCTGACAAAACGAAACATCTCATTTATGCTATAAAAGGCATTTCTATGCTGTGACATTTACAGTGTATTAAAATCTTCTTGGATAATGTACGAAATTGCATTTCCTATAAACCTGATGAAAAAAGACATAAAGCTTGATCATAAACAAAGTCAAGACAATTTTACAAAATAATTTAATCGAATAGAACATAGTTCTCAGTAAATCACACCTAACATTGCTCAAGGAAAGTGTATTATAATATTTGTTTAAACAGGTCCTAATAATTCAACCAGGTGATCCAGAAATTAATATTCCGTGAAGCATACTCGGTTTCGTATCTGCATGCCTTGAGCAAGGAAACATTGCACATTATCGTGTCAAGGTAGGATGCATTCGCAGGAGAACTGTTTCCATGGAAACGACTATTATTAGAGAAATGATTATTGTGTAACATCTATTTGCATTTCATGACACCATTTTGCTTTAATGTCATAGATTTTTTATCACATTCCGAAATTGGTTCTGTGTGGTTTTGTCGCACAGCTATTTTGATTTTTTTTCTTCAGTTTTAGCGCACATTGTTTTCTCACATTGCGTTGAAAAATTGTCAAACATATTATTTGAAATGTTACGTATGAACTAGCTTGTGTTTATGTTTTCTATGTATTTGATACTTTAGATTGCAAATTGCCCCCCAGTGGCTCAGCGGTATGTCTGCGGACTTACACGCTAAAATCCGGGTTTCGATACCCGTGGTGGGCAGAGCACAGATAGCCCATTGTGTAGCTTTGTGCTTAATTCAAAAAAACAACAACAACAGCAAACGAGCAAAACAATAACTAGGGTAGGGCACAGCCGGAAAGGGGACACAGTCCGAGCACTAAGCCTCTTATTCAATAATTTATGTATAAATATACAGATTGGAGAGCAAATAGAAAAAAAATCATCATTTGAATTTATTAACCGAATAAAGAAAGATAACTTGTTCTGTTTAATATGGTGTGGTACTTAAGTTACAGTCTTCATTCCTTATTCTCCAACTGCGTCGCCTCGTTCATGAGTCATACTTATTTTTATATTTTCTACAGGGTGCCCTGTAAGTGTCTACCCATCCATATGTTATAATGTTATATTCAGTTATGATGATGATAAGTTGAAGGCATCTGTTACCGCGGCGTTTGGAACAATAACCCCTAATATGCTGAGGAAAATGTCTCACAAAACATGGCCTCGCATAATATTATGCAGCGAGAATGAGGGACAGCACACAGATACATCGGATACATAAGATATATGAATGGGTAGGGACTTATGGGCCGCCCTGTAACGTTGCGGTATTTATTATCTCATTTAGCTACATGCCTCTTTCGTGATATCTATATACTTATAGGAAAAGGAAAGTAAGGCTCTGAAAATAGCATGTCCAATGTCCTGAACATCATATGGTTGTACTGCCTAACAAACATTATAGGAAGCAAGCTCGACTATATTTATCACTGTTATGAAGTAAAGTAAAAGCTGAGATTTATTACAATTACATGCAAAACATTGATTTGTGTGGCAATTCAACTCTGTCTTTAAAATGTATTGATCATTGTCCTACATCATAAAAACACTTGATTTTGATGGGAAAACAACCATGAATAAAAATTTGTTCTGCAAGGATATGTGTTGTGAAAAAGTTAAGCATACATAAAGTCCGGTACACTACATAGAATATTTATAAAATGACTGATTTGCATGGGCCTCGAAAAAAAGGGGGAGGGTGCACTTCATGAAACTTGTCCAAAGTGCAAAAAATGACTGGCTTCGGCTCTTCAAACAATGTAACGCCTACCCCCGCTAGTAAAGCGGTAAGTCTACGGATTTACAATGCTAAAATCAGGGGTTCGATTCTCAAATAACAGAATAAAAAACACTTGTACATTAAAAATGGCTTATATCTAAAATAAACTATGAATATTATTTTGTTTATATTTATATAAGTTTTCTCCTTATTGCTGATCTCGTATGAGCATAGTTTAAGAAGAAAGTATTTCAACTTATTAATCACTTGCTAGATTTCAAGTCTAAAATACACGCGAAATAAATTTTCACAGTAGTCCGGTCACTTCAATCTTTATTAAAACTTCTATCTTCACTTTTTATTCAGTTTAATTTTCCTGAGGTTATAATTTGATCATTAAATTAAAAGAACGAAAATTAACGACGAATTTTTTTGGAAAACGTAATGCCACGTCAAAGACATGTAACAATAATGGATGAATTTATCTAGTCAATAACGTTCACTACAGGATACGTCCACTAATAGGCTTAACATAAATAACATTTCAACATAAATTCTGGCGCCTATCTCACTTATAAATTTGCTTGCAGAATTTCATAGCTAACTGATTGCTAATAAACTCTAACTGAAACACAGACAAAGAGAGGCATTTACTCTAGCTATCTAACTCGGTGATATTTCAATAACTGATTCGTCGTTATTATAGTGAATACTTCTCTGAGACAAGTATTCATTTATATTGTAATAAAGGAAATTTGTAGATTTTGTAGGGACTTCTATAAAACTTCCAGGTATATTGTATTATTATTACACAAACACACACGTACACAACCTATAGCAAACGAACATCTAAATTAAAATACTAAAAGTACGACTTACGATTCTTCTAAACTTTCTTGGTTTTGTACAGGATATAACTGAACACAGAAAACACGTTAAACTGTAGATAATAATGTCCATACACGTACCATAAAGGTTTAAATTACACAATAATTTCCATATAAAGAGCTAGTTTGTGTTGACGATTCATAAGAGACATTCTTATGCGTGTAGTACAGTACTGCTAAACGCCGAGACAGTACTATGTTTGAAACACTTTCATATGTGAACTTATAAAATTAATTTATGACAGGGAACACTATGTGAACACAATGTATAATGTGAGCACTTCATTTTGTACTACTTCTACATGAGCACTACAGTCGCGAACTATAGCGTAAAACAGCTTATGCATTCCTAAGGTTGGTAGTTGCCATGGAAACATCTAGCATCCCTAAATATGCCAAACAAGAAGATGTATTGACAACAAGTGATAAAGTATTTGACAAAAAAAAGTATTCTTGAAGTAGTTGTTTGCTGTGCCAAACCGATATAACTCCTAGTCACGGTAAAGGCTGTCTCAGCAGAATTTTTAAATTATACACGTATATATCTATGTTATTCAACATATATATGATACATCATGTTTCTAAGGAAAAGCCATCAACGAACTTTAATCCACAAAGTTAGCTGAACGTTGTTAACATTATAAGCCTTCAAACTGGTAGAGCGAGGACTCTGTTTTCAAGTATAACTCTTTTGTATTAAATTAAATAGATGTATATTGTAACTAGTCTCTTTACTAATTCCTATCTGTTTAGTTGTATATATATATTAAATAGCAGTAATAATTGTTTTTAAGGTTTGATTTGTTGACCTGACAAAGCTCTCAAGTAATTACACCTTTCCAACAAAGAAAAAAGTTATAACCTTCATAGTGTTTATATGAAACATTTATCAGTGATTAGATTAATGAAAAAAATTATACAGGCAACAAGATAAGTTATTTTCAAAGGAAATAAGATTGTTCATTAAAATCAACTCTTAAAATTTCATATAAGTACCAATACTGTATATAACTGTGGAAGAACGTTATTTCTGGAATAATCAGTAAAGATCGTATTATCGATTAATAAAAAAATTACTTTTAAAATTAATTTTAAAGTATATGTTAAATTATCATACATAAAAGGTTTGTTTCAATGGAAATATACACTCGAAATTATTATTAACAAAATTAATTTTAAATAAATTACAAATTTACTTTATTCAAATTCATATTATTAGTAGTTACTAAATATTCAGTATAATTACATTATAAATTATGACAGTCGCTGACTTTTACATTTCTGCTTCACTGTTTACTCATGAATGTGTTTTTTGGTAATGCATACCATTAAAAGGAATGTGAAAATATGTTTTTAGCAGTTAATAAGTTTGAGAGTAACTTCTATGTTTCTTTAAATTTTCAACACAACGTAACGTCGACATCTAAAGCTTGGATATAGGGCGCATGCGCAGTAATGGTAGCTCCGCTATATTTGTTACATACTATTACTAAGCACAAATATATTTTTCTGAATAGTTTAAACAAAGTTATAATAGTTCTATAAAAATTATGCTTCTTTAAAATATTTAAGGTATTTATTTGATTATTAACAAAATTTTTAATTTTACTAAATATTTTGTACTCACACCACAACATTAATGTAAGTAGAATTTTATTTATAAGCTCATACAAACATTATTCTTCGTGCCTTAAACTAATGAGTAAGGAAAATAACAAACCGAGGTGACGCTCGGTTTATCCACCAGATTGTGGAATTAATTTTTTTAAGGGTTCAGGTTGTCCCTAGGTGACCTGCCTACTTTCGCAGGATGCCTGGGTTGTTGTGATCTACCCTGACACCCAAAATGTAATGCAAAAATAGATTTGGTAACCGGAGAAATATTCAATAATATAAAAACAAATTTATAGAACATTAAAAAGGCTTATGTCATAAAATGGATGAAAGTGTATACTGTGGGCGGCGAGCATTAACACTTTTGACATGTGCTGCGATAATTATCTGCACCTTTCAATTCCAGTAACTGGCACATTTTAGTAAGTATAAATCTTGGTTTTCGATCTAAATTGTAATCAGTTTTTGTTAGAATAGAAGCAACTATTTTAAAAAGGTTGGCCACAGTATTTTCATAATAATTATTATTCTGTAATTTTTCTCATGTCTATTAGTCACCTAGTAACTGCTACAGTTTTTACAGAATCAATTCAGTCATGCCTTGTGAGCGCACACTTCTCAGGCCAATTCTCATTTTCTTTGCAGTCGGCTGAAATGTGTGGCCACTATTATGTAATTCCGATAGATAATACATATCTTCATCAGTCACTCAAGAGTGCAAGTTTATTGCACAGACTGAATTGAATGATTAGCGTGTACAAACTGTTTTATTTTTGAGTACTTTTGGGCCAAGCGTGTTAAGGCGTTCGACTCGTAATCCGAGGGTCGCGAATTCGAATCCCGGTCGCACCCAACATGCTCGCCCTTTCATCCATAGGGGCATTATAATGTCACGGTCAATCCCACTATTCGTTGGTAAAGAGTTGGCGATGGGTGGTCATGACATTCCCTCTAATCTTACACTACTAAATTAGGGATGGCTAGCGCAGATAGCCCTCAAGTAACTTTGCACGATATTCAAAACAAATAATGAGTACCTTCCAGTGCATTCAGTCTTGTCATTTTGTCATCGATAAAAGTGAATACATCGATCTATTTGAAAGTGAATGGAACCTAGGCATTTCCTTTGAACTCACAAACACTAATACACAACACCAAGCATGCGCCAGTGATTGTATTAATCAATCTTTCAATATCCATCTTGTTTTAGAGTTCCAAGTGACCCATATAGTAGTTCTTTTCTTGGAAAAGTGCCACTTGTGTCTCTGTGATGGTATGTAATTATTCTACCTAGAGAGCCATCTGGTCGTACAAACACAACAGCATATACAAGTAACGATACACTTGTGTTTTTGTCATTTTATATTAAAATTTTGCATATCATTTTAGCACTTGCCTCAGATGTTCTGAAAACTGCAATTACTATTAGAGGTGGTGCAGTTTAAGTAATTCAAGTTGCATAGTGAACTTCTGTTTGACTTATTCTGCCATCAGCCATTCCAACTAGAACATTTTGCCAACAATTACTAGTTAAAGCTGACACCTGGAGTGAAAACAATCTAAGTAATTGCGTGATCTTTGGACAGAAAGCTGTGCATCATATGTTGGTTCTGTTGCGTTTTTTTATGTTTTATGTTTTTCGTAGACTAAACGCAACAGAAAGACACAAATAACAGCTTGTATAATTTATTACAATAAGCTATTATATATATGACGAATATAACATAAATTATATAATAACAATGACAGATATTCAGTTACAACATTCAAAATTAATTACAACACAAAATAGTACTGGTTTCACCCTTCAAAGTTAATTACGATACAAAATGGTACTGGCCTGTGTCTAATATAATGATCTAGAATGAAAGTCCAGATCAGAAATCCAAAATTCTAGTCTAGGGTGATTATTTGGTCCCACGAAGAAATTTCGAAGCTTGAATCGAGAATGACGAAGTTCTTTCAACGATGTTTTCGACGAATGTCTCAAATCTGTTGTTTTCCAATTTGGTCTCCCCCAAATAGTTCCACACGTGTTGACCTTCAGTATAACTAGTAATTCGAACGAATCGTAGAGATTGACGAAACAAAATCACAGTTTCTGTAGATCTAGCTCTAGTCACAAATCCAAGTTGAATAAACACACATCAAACGTTGAAAACTTCTCGAACAAAGACACTATTTTTTGAATTGGATATAAACTAATGACTGACTCTTCTCTTCTTCGAATAAAAACTAATGACTCTTTCCATTTCTCGCGTCTCCGTCTGTTTATATATTAGTAGGCCAAGGTTTCTCGAACAATCGCGTAACTTCTACAGAACTCCAGAGCAATACGCGCATGTCCGTTCTTGCACGAGACTTGTCGTCTAGACACTAGGCCGCCACATTCCATTTATAGTCAGTTGATTGATCTACCTAATTCTAGTAATTTCTAAATGTTATTTTAAATGAATAACAACATATTTTTAATTGGTTTAAACTATGCAACAATAATATAAATATGGAAATATAAATAGAAATGAAAATTTAAACACAACACGACATGTTGTCGTTTACAAAATATTTACACGACATTTACATAACAGTTCAGTCTTTACTGTAGACAGTTGCAACACACTAAACTTTGTTTTTAGGTTTGAACAAAAAACATCACCATTTGTAATTCAAAAGGCATTGTGACTTTTACCCTCAAAAAGTACTCATTCAGTCCACTGTATTCTGTATCAAATTATTTTTATGTATAATTTTGAACATTAGATTGTTTGATCACTTGTATCAAATTATTTACATGTACAATTTTGAACATTAGAATGTTTAAATACCTATCTCTTACTTTACGTACATTATACAAACTTGAACAGCACACTTGAATCAAACGTTTCACACATATTGTTACTAATTTGAACGTTGAAGGATTCGTATGTGTGCAGCTAACTAGCGCAATACTCACACGAAAATATTTACATAAGTGTGTGAAACTGCTTATGCACATACGAATGTTTACCATCGTGTATGATTTAACCTAGAAGTCTGGACACAAGCAGTTTTTATCTATTTTATTAAAAATAAAGCATTATTAATTAATAGGCTTATATTGGTCAAAAGATTATAGAGAGAATTATATTAAGTTTGTGTATACCGACATCAAGTTCTGTGAGAAACATGAAATTTATAATGGTGCAAGCAATAAACCACTAATATATATGTTTTCTGTAAGATGTATTCATACTTCAATTGACCTTAATTAATTCTTTTAAGTTGGTATAGCCTTGTAAGACAACAGTACACATAATCAATTACGTTTATTATTTATAGCTTTTTAAAAAACATTTCAAATTCAAAAGTTCCTCGACAGCTCTTAAGCATTGTACATTTCGATAGTTTAGGATATACTTGTATACACTCAGCTCCAATTACAAAAAAATTACTAAAACGAATTTTGCAACTTTTCATTTTACCTTTGAGTAACAATATCTTGCATAAAGTGACGTAACATAGAATCCTAGAATTAGAATTTAAAATAGAGGCTATGAACTAAAAAATACAACTTGTATATAAGCTACTGCCATCTATTAACAACTCATAGAAACTTAAGTTATTACAAACGTACTCTTGAAAATACAACATATCAGGTATTCCTTTAAAACTTCAGTTCTAATTTCGATATTTTTAAATATAGTTGTTTTGAAACACATTAATAAAATGTGTGTGCCATTAAAGTGATAATGCCTGATACACTATGAAAATTTACTTTAATTTTGGTACTGTTGTAATATAATTTCATCTATATACATCAGGAAAGCTCTGCAGTCTTTTATAATTATAAAAAGTTATTGCCACTTCATTTTTGACATAAAAACCAAATCGTTGTTCTCCTACCTTTATATGTATAAAAAATGGAAGGACATAAAATCCTCATATTTAATGTTTCCACAATAATCATCACATATAGCAATTAATTCAGAAAAATGCTTATTATTGTTTTAATTTCGCACAAAGCTACTCGAGGGCTATCTGCACTAGCCGTCCCTAATTTAGCAGTATAAGACTAGAGGAAAGGCAGCTAGTCATCACCACCCACCGCCAATTCTTGAGCTACTCTTTGACCAACGAATAGTGGGATTGACCGTCATATTAAAACTTCCCCGCAGCTGAGATGGCAAGCATGTTTAGTGCAACCGGGATTCTAACCCACAACCCTCGGATTACGAATCAAACGCCTTAACACCCTTGACCATGCCGAGCCCAAAATGTTTATTAAATGTATATTATTTTCTCTAATATTTAGTATCTTTTATTGTGATTTGCAATCATTTTCTATTCTTATTACCTTTCTACAATGTTTGTGATGTTTGCACTTTGCTCATCAAGTAACATTTAGTAGTTAGTACGTTGCCATTTTTGTTTAATGATCATGTACAACTTTTTCAAAATAATAAAAAACATACATTTGTCTCAGTTTCATAATAAAAGAAACTAAAACATATTAACCTTAAAATAACTTCAATAAAAAATTTATTAATCACAATAAAGCAGTTATCTGTTTCCATCTCTTAATATCAAATATTCTTAGTAATAATTTCATCTTATAATAAATCCATTCCACTAATTCATTTCAATTAACAATAGAAACTCTTCAAATGTTGAATTTTAATCTCATGATAAAATACTTCAAACACTTATCCTATCCTCAAAAACCCTTAAAATATTATTGTTCAGATCCCGCAATACAACCAGTTCAAATTTCTTTTGATTTCACAATAAAATTTAAGTTATTGTACTGCAATCCTTTGTGTGTGTGTGTAAGGAAATTTTCATAATTCAGCATTTTTTTAAGGTGTGAATTGTATTTGTAATTAATCAAGTAGAGAGATGTTTGGTGTAAGAATGATTACTGATACTGGGTGTAGTCAAGCTACTTATTACTGACATTAGATACAAAATCTAAAAAATAATTACTGAAAATGAAGGTATGGTTTGGAAACTGATTATCACAAGCCTGTTGTTACAAGTCAAAAAACATCAGTAAACACCTAATTTGAATCAGTTCAAATTCCACAACTAAAACAACAAAACTGACTAATACCACAGTTTCTTCAAGTATTTCCTTACATAAGCAAAAGTATGATTTATACCTTGTACTAAGAATTATAACTAAAATATTTCTTCACTGTCAATTATAAATTATCACTTCCCACATGGACTACTTTATAAGGGAAAGATTATAAAGTAGTTGTCTCTTACACATAACCTTGTAAGTACTGTTGCAGCAAAAGATATCTGACAAGTAGAACCTAATCTTGAAAATGAAATATTTCAACTACTGAACAAAGTAACTTAAAGGAGGAATAAAACATACATTTTTTTTCAAAAAAAAAGGATAATAGTAGTCATATAAATTTTAAAATATTATCCAAATGTAATGAGATTTTTTTGGATATGATTGTTTACGTGAAACTAAAAATACCAAAGAATTGTTATTTACATCGTGTAAACACTTTAAAAAAATGTTCTATGAAAGAAATTAATATGTATTATAATTTTCAATTACAAAATTAATTAACAAATGTAAACTAATTTATTTTTCAATGCAAACAACCTTCTATACAGCTCAGACATGTAGATCAAGCATGTTTCACACCAATTATGAAGAGGTGAAAATTCTGTAATAATGTCTTAAAATTTTCGTATACAAAAACTTAGAAGAGTTCTTTAACTACTAACAGTACAATATATATGTGATTAATAACTATTAATACTTCTTATGTTGTTTTGGTTTTATAATGCAAATATTTACAAACATTACAGTTTTGTATTTGCTTTTCATGAATTTTTTTCTATTCAAATAAAAATATTTGCCCTTCCTTCCAAGAAGGTTCAATTAAATTTAAATTTAAAGAGACCAGCATTTTTCTTATCATTTTGCTGTTATGTTTTAGATTAAGATATTTTCTAAGTTACAGTAAAAAATGTTTACTAATACTGAGCATCATGGGAAAAATCGAAAAAAGATCAAACTGCCTGCTACCTAACAACACATTCTTCAAAATTTATTCAGTAGATGTCAAAACAATTTATTTCCATCAACTAAATACTCTTCACATAAAATCTCCATAACTTCATTTGTCTAATTAATTAGTCATGTTTTTCCATCATTTCTTTTCTTTGAATTTGGTTTCTGTTCTTGTTCTGTCCCTAATACATCTTTTTCCAGTTCCCACAGGTCTATCTTTTGTGCTTCAACAGCTTTCTAAAAAAGCAATAAATATCAGTAACCAACATAGATCAGAACAAAAACAACAAAATATCAGTGGAGTAAACACAACTGATTATATATACTGATGGCTTCATAATTATGATTGAAATGCATTATATCATTCAATACTTTTATCCATAATTTCAAAATCTTTCAAGACTGGACCAACTTAAAAGAATTAATCTTAAATCCATGTACTAAGCTAACAATGCAAAATAAGAGTTATAATAAAAATATAATAATGAAAAATTTAAAATAATAACATATATATCAAAAATTCTAATTAATTAAGGTTAATTAAAGTATGAATACATCTTACTTACAGAAAACATAAATATTGGTAGTTTATTTTTTACACCATCATAAATTTCATGCTCCTCACAGAACTTGATATCGGTATACACAAACTTAATATAATCCTCTGTCATTTTAACCAGTGTTAGCCATATCAAATGTTTCATTTTTAATGAAAAACTGCTCGTGTCCAGAATTCTAGATTAAATCATACACCTTTGTAAACATCCAAATGTCCATGTCATTATGTTACATAAGCAGTTTCACACACTTATTTTAATATTTTAATGCCAATGTTGCCCTAGTTAGTTACACACACATATGAATCCTTCTAATGTTCAAATTAGTAATGATGTGCATAAAACATTTGTTTCAAATGTACTGTTTCAGTGAGTATAATGTATGTAAAGTTAGAGACAGGTATTTAAACATTCTCAGTGATGTCGAGAAAACCCACTTGTAGAGAAATATATATGTAAATATGGCTCATTTGGGATGAGAAAATTTTTTTTACATAGAGGAATATTTTGACCTTCTTCTGTCTTCAAACTAAAGAATACAATTAAGTTTAATCTTTATAAAACATCCTGAAAAAAACAACTGAATCTCTACTTCAACATAAAAGTTCAAATAGAACTTTTAAAACATATGTAATAAAAAACATAGAGAATTGAAATTTCTATGCAAAAATTAACTCAACCTACAAAGAAACCTTGCATATTTGATTAACTCTAAAGATAGCTTATGTTCATCATTAATACAGAAGAGCACCTACTCTAAAACCTTAAATATCAAATGAAATTTAGATATAAAGCTAGAAATCTTCAGCTGTTAGTACAATCCAGAAGAAATGAATCATAATGCTGTAAATAACAACGTAAATAAAACTTTTATAAACTTTCATCTCAATGAATCTCAAAATACAGCACTAAAAATATGTTTTACCTATACAATAACTTCTTCCATTATCCCAGTGTTATATTTAAAAATTAGCTATAAAGACCTTTAATAGTAAGTAGTAATGTAATTAAATCACAAATCCAAGACCTCAAGCAAAAATCACGTCTAATTCATTACAGCAAAACTAAATTACCAGAAATATTTAAAATTCCAAACGATAGTAATAACTTAAAGAGCAATTTTCCTACCAAACCAAAAGATCTTATAAAAACTACTTAGATGAATTTAGTGAAAGACAATCCAAAATGTAATGAAAATGTTAAACAGTAAGAAACCTAACACACATAATTTAACAACAGCAGAAATAAAAGGCCTGAAACATCTCAGAACCAATGAAGACACTGTCATTCAAAGAGATAAAAACAAAAATTCTATCATGAATTTACCAGTCAAACAGTAAGAAACCTTAATGGGAAAATATACTGAATGGTTCATCTAAATTTACTCAGTCAGATATTGACTTTAACCTAACCTACCAAAAAAAAAAAAAGTTAACTACTCAACTACAACTGTTAAACTTTATGATTGTTTTTACATACAAGCCAACCATGGACAACAAAAACCTACAGTTTACTGAAAGTTCACAAAAACCCAATAGCCTTATATTGAATTACATATTTTAATAATTCTTTAAACTAAAATCCTGGATAAGTAGTTTAACTTGGCTTTGAAATCTCATGTTTCCAAAACATGCACCAATTAAAAATCACTTCTCACCTCCTACCAACACCTACACAGTTTACACAGTAGCATTACCATATCTAGCTTTGATGATGTAAACTTGTATTCTCAAACCCCTTGTCAAAAATTATTTCACAAGACCCCAAAAAGAGAATCAGCTTAAAACAGGAATACCTAATAGAATTACTACAACTGGCCACATATATTTACTTTTAATGTAGAGAACTGTACTTCCTTCAGTTACATGGACTTGCCATGGTAAATCTATTATCAAGTAATCTGGCCACTTGTTTCTCACATCACATAGAACAACGTACCACACTCACTTCCTTATGTTAGCTTGTAATTTGGTTTAGCAATGTAGGTGATGTTTTTGCAATTTTACTTGTCATGATGAACAAACAAAATTCCTCCAACACATAATCTATACAAAGATGTACAATTAACATCCGTGAAAGGACCTACACAATCTATTTGTAGATGTTAATACCACATATGTCACACATTTTCTCTAGACATGCTGTTTTCTCTGTTTCATCCACTGCCCCTCCAATAAGTATGAAATTAAATGAAAATTACTTGCTACAAAATCATCATTGTTCAGACAAACCATATTTTTAAGCCTTTAATTTTGTTTGGTTACAAGCTGTAGAATAGAAAATCAGATGCCTCCTGCCACACCCACTTGTCACATCCCCTCTTTCAAGATTTGTTAACAGTTCTCTCTTACATATAATACCTATAATTAATTGGAAGTCGAGATTTTCATCCATCAAATGACCTATTGTATCACATTATGTTTTGAACAGATACGCATCAATTTCTCTTATAATACAACTTTGGTTCCCACATGAACCACAATTGCTAGCTTGGATGAATTTGTAACAGCTCTGGTTCTGTAGTGAGAAAGCCATGAAAATATTGAGTTAGGGGAAATTGTCTACTTTATTAGTCTATTTTTTGATGTAATACATAATTAAATAAAGAAAAAAGATTGGGTAGTTAATTTATTTGTTGCTTTTTCATATTTGTTTATTATTATTAAACTAACTAAAGTATGAAAATCAGGATTTTTTTAGGTTAGTTAAGAATAGTAACTATGTAATAAAATGTTTCATGAGGCATGCACACAAGCAGCTTGTAGTAGCTCTTGGGTAATGAAATTACAAACCATAACATTAACTGGACATTTCTAAAATGATTTACAACTTATAATGGCCAGGATAGTAGTTAAACACAGTTCAAAGAGTACTAAAACAATAAAATTTAATTATAAATAGATGTATAGTGTAATAAGGCTAAAGATACTTAGGATAAATGAATGGAACTTCATGGTACAATTTGAAGACATTTTTGAAAGAAAAGAAAGGTAATTCAAATCTATTTCAATTTTTATGGTGGTTACAGGGTCAGTCAAATTAACCAATCCCACAGAGAAATAGGGTAGAGAGAATAAAAGGTAAAATAAATGTTTGTATGTTCTGAATTTTGTGCAAAGTTACATGAGGGCTATCTGCACTAGTAGCTGTTCCTAATTTAGGCTTGTTTGGTGCAACTGGGATTCGATCCCACAACCCTCATACCAGGCCATTCAGGTATTTGCCACTATGTAACTACAAATGTCATTGTAGTATCAAGAAGAATGAATCATACAGACTAAACTATGATGCTTCCAAGCTTTCAGAGCAGTGGTCCTCACCCTTTTTCACCCCACGCACCCTTTCCACCATATGTCAGAATGTCATTCCTCCCTTTCCAAGACTGTCTGACTCAAAAGGCACATTTCAAATAATATGCATATAATCCTGAAAATCTTTTATTTTTTATATTAATACATATGTATTTACTTAGATTATTTTTAGAATACAGTTTTACAAATTTAATACCAACAGAAAATGTTGATGGATTTTAAAATTTGAATAAAGTATTTTTTTTATGTTCATAACTAATAACTTAAGACTAAAGTTGCTGAAGCATACTTCAATAAATAAAAAGTTCAATGGAATACCAGGGTATTGTAATTCATTTTATTCTTATAAAGATAACAGTCAATGAGAAACCTGCCATTGTTTTTTCTTTGCCAATTCTTGGATACATGGAGGAGTACTTGACAGTGCACAATGCAAGTCATTTTCAACCACCAATCTACTTTGCTGTTTAGTTTTCATTCGCAACAGACTTAAAAAGCCTGACTCACAAAGATATGTTGACATAAATGGGAGTAATATATGGATAACTCTTTTTGCCACTTTTGAATAAGAATCACACATCAAGGGCCAAAATTCTGAGACTGATTTCTCATTGAGCATATCTCTTGTTCCCAAATCAATCTTCAGCTCCAGAAATTCATCTTGACAATCATCAGGAACTTTTTCAACTCACAATTTAAATGGATTTTGCACTAAATCCAACCCCTCATCACTGAGTTCAGGAAAATATTAACTGAATTTTATTTTCCAGTGCTGTGAAATGCTGAAAAATTTCATTTCTGCAAATTCTGGAAGCACTTGCTCTTCACCACCAGTAACATGAATAGAAGACAGTTTCTCAAATGTTGTAACATTATTTTATCTTGATCTTTCTCTTACAATTTCCCAGCTTGCTTATAAAATTTTTATTATGTTTGTATTCTTTCCTTGCATCTGAAGGTTCAGTTTATTCAACTGCTCAAAAATGTCAACCAAAGAGGCAATGTGCATGATCCATTCCTCCTCATCCAGCCAGGCAAAAAATTCCATCTTACTCTGAACTTTAAAAAAATAATTTGAGCTTATCACTAAATTCAAATACTTGCTCAATTATATTTCCTCTTGAAATCTATTGAACTTTTGTGCAGAAAAAACCAAATAATGTCCTTTATCCATGCCAATACATAACTGCTTGAAAAGTCACGAGTTGAGCTTCTCCTTTGATAAAATTCACAATTTGGACTGTTTGATCCAAAACCTTCTTTAGTGGAGCTGGAAGTGTTTTTGAGGCCAGTTTCTGATGATGGATCATACAATGAATGCCTTTCACATTTGGAGCTCGCTTTTTCACACAAACTTGAAATCCAAATTTTCTCCTTAACATAGGTGGTGCTCCATCTGTACAGCACCCACAAACATTATCCTACAAAAGATTTTCTTATTTCAAAGAAAAATGAAACCTTTTTTAAAATATCTGTAGCTCTGGTATTTGTTTCAAGAGGAGAACAAAAAAAGAAACTCCTCTTTAAATTAACCTGAGTGAAAATATCTTGAAAATACCAGCAACTGGGAACATGATGCCACATCAGTCAATTCATCAAATTGAATTGAAAATAAGCCAAATGCTGCAGAATTGATCCTTGATGTCAATCGCCATGTCACTGATCCTCTTTTGAACAGTACTGTTTGATAGTGAAACCGCTGCAAGTTTTTCTCCAATCCATTTTCCAAAACAATTTCCACCATTTTGAGAGTGCAAGGTTTGATCAAAGTTTCCCCAATTGTATGTGGTTTTCTTCTACTTTGCTATCTCTAGTACTACAACATAAGAAGCTTCAATAACCTTTTGGTTCATTTCTTGGAATGTCCCTGTTGAATCTAGCTTCATCTTTTTGAGGGCATTCCCATGACATTCAAAAAAGCTTTGTCCTTATCTTTGTGTTAAGAATGAACATTCTACAAATGTTACTTCAATGTTGTTGGTTTCATAAAATCATTTGACAAAGCTTTGCTCCAAATGACACACTGAGGCCTTTCTTCTCCACTGATGATGAGGAAATGAATCAATGTTGAATACATGAATCACCGTACCCTCTTTTTGATACCCATGATGGGCTCCAAATTCTGTGGATAAAAAACAAGAATAAATCAAAGATAACTATAAATGGAATGTTTCCACAGATAAGAGTGAAATATTTATCTTTATTTTTAATTTAATCTGTGACATTCGATAAACTTTACTGAATGTCACAGATTAAATTCAAAACAAACTACAATAAAATGTGATGTTCTGTGGATTATGTACGATCTGTAGAATTGTAGTTTGTAGAAAGATCAATATTCCAACAGTTTGAGTCTACCAATCTGTGGTTCAAATTCCCACCCTGAAACCCTAAAATTCCCCTCCATTGAGAACCCCCATTTTAGAAAATTCACATATACTTGCTACTTACAGTGTGGAAAGCTGAAATGCATCCTCTGTACGTTGGAAAACTTAGCATGAATGTACAAAACATTTGATACAAACATACGCAGCTATAAGTGCATGATAATACACTGCATCACTGTTATGAACCAGAGACATGTAATTACAAACAGTTGTTACAACTAGTGATCCCAGGATCTCAAAGACAAGGAGATACTTTGGATATTGAATGCATTATATAGATTGGCAAGTACATGTTTGCAAAGTTTATGAATTTTGACAAAACTGACTGGGATGAACATTTGTCATTTACATAAATGCCAGAAGAAGCATAATTTGGCTGTTGTTTACCAAACCTATGGCTGTATAAATACAAAACACAATTCCTTGTGGATGTGGAGTATTGTCAACCTCGCAGTGCAGATATGCCATCCAAATTGAAGCCACATAAAGAAATGGTTGATTGTTGTTTAATAAACCTACTGTTGCAGATTGTAGCTTTTACTTGATATTTGCTCAGTATTTATCACTATATAATACTACTTTATTCATACACTTTGTATAAGTTACATTAACATAACTTTGAATATAAATAAATGAAGCAGGCTATTATTTAATTTTATTTCATGTTTTCATTTTAGCATTGACAAGATAGTGCTGAAATAGTAGCCTTGTACTCTTTGTAGCATTGAAAAGATAGTGCTGAAATGGTAGCTTTGTACTCTTTGTAGCATTGAAAAGATAGTGCTGAAATGGTAGCTTTGTACTCTTTTTAGCATTAAAAGGATAGTGCTGAAATGTAAGCCTTGTACTCTTCGGCTTCCCAGGTTCAGAAGCAGTAGTGATTGCTTGTAAACCCAAGTTTTAGTTACTGACCTACAGATCTTGTACTAGCAGTTTCGTATCTTTTCATCTCCACTGAAACCAGAACTCTACTACAGGAAGTAGACAATGATGATGAAAGATCCCACATGTGAGTATGGGGCCATGCAAGCCTGGTACAGTTGCTCTCATTAAGTAATGGCCCACTACGGAGCCTGTCAAATGAAAAAGATACTGCTCCTTTATAAAGCCCAAGTTGAACCAGTACATTTGAAAGGGAAAGTTAGGCTTAAACTTCAAATTTAAGATTGAAATTTTACCATATAGATGGTTTTAAATGTCCAACATAACAAGTATTATCTAATTTAAAACACAATGAATAAATCATATCTTAGTATGTCTAGTAAATGAAACTTTAAACAGTATAAACATTTAGTTAACACATTAATAAAATTGTATGTACAAGTAAATCTTTGACATGTTATTATAAAAGTAATGCCCTTTTCAAAATCATTATGTACAATTTTAACAATATTTATTTAGCTATGATGTTTCAATAAAATAATTCACATTTCTATTCAAAGATGTTTAACTTGAAAATATTACATTACAATTTTACATTTTTTCTTATGTATATTAATATATATAACATTCTGGTTATGGCTCTTTTTTCTGTGTTGTGTTAATTCTTGTTAGAGAGATTTCATTATGTGTTTATATTATTATTGTATACTGTAAAATTAAAGGTTTTTACATTATCCTGTAAATGACATAGCATCAGATATTGTCCTCTCCTTAGGCTATGATTCTGTTGCATTAAACATTGTCAAGAAGATGAGAGAGAGGTTATGGTACACAGATATCATAAACTGAAACCTCCCATAACTTATTATATGAATATCTTATTCTGTACTTTCTTGAAAATTCTAAATCAAAAGTGTGTGCCCAGCCTCAATGCTATTTGTAGCTAATCACAAATAATTAAACATAATTGAAATGAGTTTATATATATACTTTTAGCATGCTTCATAAATCCATTGGTTAATATTTAATAATTGTCCAATACATTTATCATCTGTGGAAATAAGGGAAAACCTAGTTTTCCTTAGTGTTAACAAACTAATTTGATGGAGCTTAAAATTAAATACAATTATAAAAATCAGTTCTTCATCAAAATTTCCATCCTTATATTTTTATTGTGTCATTCCTAGAGTAAAGAGCATTTTCGTTTCCCATATACTTTCATATGCCACTTTATTTTATGTTGAGATAAAGTGATTTTGTTCATGTGTGAAATTTGCTATGTTCAGTTTCTCTTCTTATGCTTAAGCTCAACTCATTACATTCTCCACAAACAAATTTCACAAACCACCTGTTATTATGGCCTTCTTACTTACCTGTTCTGTTTAAATGTACTGCATCGCAAATGAAGCTTTCTGTGTCTAACTACAAGAACATTTATATGTCTAAAATATGAACGTATACATTTATAAAATATCAAATGTTAAAAAAAATTATACCTCTACACATTTTGCTTAATTTTAAAGTAGGTTTTAAATAAACTTGAAAAACTACTAAATATTATACAAGATCGCCATGTCAATAATTTCTTATTCTACATTTTTTGAAATACTGCTAAAATAGAATTTGGCTTTCTTTGAGGTTAAGATTTTTAAAATTTTACTATCTCAAAAGCTTATAAATTAAGTCTTAAACCTTTACACAATCCTGGTATTTTCTGAAGAGACTGAAACATTCATCATTTGTTTCTCCTTTCAGAAACTTTTCAGCAAACCACTTGTTAAAACAAGCATCGTACTCATGTTTCAGCTTATTGCATTCTTCTCCAATACTGTTCATGTCGATAACTACCATCTGTAACAGAAAGTAACTTTCAATCAATTATTGATATTTAATTTTAATTCTTAAACCATATTTGGTGGCAAACACCTTGACTCATTACTCTTTTATAACCTCTCACCAGTGCTCAAGTTATCAGCTTTGTTAGTTGTGATTTTACTAATAATAATACACTAAATTAAACAAACATTAATAAATATTGGTTATGCCATAAAGATGAAATGACAGCAAATGCGTCTTGATACACACATTACATACCCTTGTTTTAGGGCTAACAATTTACTTTAATTTTAAATTTAATAGGAAATAGATTAAAGTATTATAAGGTTTCTTTCACGTACATTTCTCAAAACATAAAGCATTAAAATCTATTAAGTGTTGGTGTTTCTAAGAACAATATAGACATTTATTAAACTCTCAGTTTATGACAGTTAAATATAAGTAGGTTCTCCAAAAGCTTTATCAGACCTACAAAAATTTAGCTAAATTTGGGAAAGTATTTAACAAATGAGTCATTATCCATTTGTTCATCAACTTCCAAACTATTAAAGATGGTCATCCAAAGGCAGTAATTGCTTTGTGACTATTACACCTTTACTGACAATAACATAAAGTGGTTTTTGGCTTTCATATTTCAAAGTAGAGTAAGCATAACAGCAACCTCTTCTTGTGCATCATTAATAAAGTGTCACTGAAAATCTTAAATCACTAATGGTTTTGTATACAAAACAATTACAAATATCACTATATCAGCTGCAACTCCCATAAGTACAAATAGTCAAAACAGTTCAAATGATTTGTGAGGAACTTTTTATGGATTTCAAATGATCAGACCAAAACTTACACGACATGAATTATAACACACTGGGAAAATCTCAATTACTACAAGTAAAGTATATGCCACATATAATGACTTTCAATTGCATAGCATTCCTTCAGGTTTCCTATATTTCATAAATGTCTATACATTTAAAGATATGCAATTAAACAACTACTAAAGTGCCACATTTTATGATAAGCTTATTAGTGTGAAAATCCACTAACGAAAATGTTCTCAAAACATATATTAGTAGTAATAGTTGATGAGGGTGTTCAATGGAGAGCCTAGTGATGTGATCACAGTTATAATAATTTACATATTCAAAGAAGTCTTAGGTCAAGTTTTGAGTTAGTCTGTTTGTAACTTTTTTTTTTCTAAGAAGTTTAACTTTATAATTTTTCTGCATTTTTTTTTCCTTAACAGTACTTCTCGAGCTAATGTAACATAAGTTCCATAATTAACTGAGTATTAGCTCTATATGCCCAAGTTGGGATCAAAGTGCACAGTTCATGACCTTCTATAAAGTGCCATTCAGCAAACATTAGATTGAAGAGGACATGCAAAATGTTGAAACTAGTTTCCAATTAAATTAATATGCATTTAAACTTTACCATATATATTTGATGTAAGAGTTATCAATATTCATATCATTTTACAGGGTTGATTTAGTCACAGTTTTTGGTAGAAGAGAGCAAATACAATACACAGGAATAGTGAAGAAACTGTTTCTATTCACTTCAAAAATTTTGAATTTATGTAAATACATAAAAGAAACGTTACAGGAACAAAAATGTTTCTGTTCTTCAAACAAACATTACATTGCACTCCAACTTTTGAGAAGACATAAAATTTGACAGGAGTCATCTTCAATTCTTCTTTTTTCATAACTGGGTGGTTGGACTTTATAATGGGTTACTTTTAGATGTGGTGTATTCATAAACTTAAGGGCATATAACAGAAGGTTTGACAAATATTTAAATTACAAAGGCTGGCTTTGATTTTATTTTAATGTTTAGTTTCACTTGGCAGATGGAAAAGCCTATATCAGTACGTGAATCACAAAGGCCCCTTTATATTATTATAAATTATACAACAAAAAGTTAGTTGTAAAAGTATTGCAATTTAAAATCAGCCTCATAGAGAAATTTTTAGTCTGAATAGCGTTAACTCTTAGTACAAGTAATAAGAATATCGTACGTGCTATTGATATCTTCACAATATCACTGGTCAATCAATCTATCGTGAAGATTTAGCTCGGTTACGAACTTACAAAATCAAAACAACAGTGAGTATTAATAAACGAGTAAAGCAGTTCAAATTCAAAGTAAAATCTACATACCAGAAATTAATTCACAAATACAAAATAAAAATCATTTATACAATAAGTTTAGTATAAATAAGTATTTTGAGTACCGAAATTGATTCTCCACTTTTTAAAAAATAATCATTTTTACGGTGATTATTGTAACATGATACTCTTTCCTCTACAGCACTAATGTTATGACTACACCATTTCGTTAATCCATATTATTATACACAATAAAATATATGACCTCTTCCACCACTGTACTCCCCACGATCCACAGATAGAGCTAGGCCACTCTGGTTTAAATTTAGTAAGAGTATGATTGGTTAGAATGCGCTCACGTGATAACAAGGCGCCATATTGTTACCCATAAACACATCTGACTTGCATTTTATGTGTGAAAAATGCCATACTGTTTGTTGTTTGAGTTGGAGGGTTTCAAACCAACCTGACGGTGGAAAGACGATGTATGGGTCTATAACACAGACACAAATAGGATATTAAAGTCAGTCGTGAAAACCGGAAAGCAAACGATAACTCATTTTTTTGTTCGGTGAGTATACTAAATTATTTGTTGCACCTCTTTGTTCGTTTCAAATCTTTATTTGAAATTTATGTAAATATTTATTATTGTTTGTTATTAAGCTCAAGCCCCCCAGTGGCTCAGCGGTATGTCTGCGGACTTAACGTTAAAATCCGGGTTTCGATACCCGTGGTGGGCAGAGCACAGATAGCCCATTATGTAGCTTTGTGCTTAATTCAAAACAACAACAACAATATTAAGCTCAAAATAACACAAAGGGCTATCTGTGCTCTTTCCACCACAGACAACCAAGACAAGTGGTATATAGAGGGCATAAATATTTGATTCCCAACAGGATCATTCTGATGCTGTCCAATATTACACTGGAAGATCTGATAATCTCAAGAAGCCCAAACCAAATGCGTTGCCAACATAGTTTGCTTAAACTTCTACCTATAAAATAAAAAGTGGTAAACTTCTCTCTGAGTTAAGATGTGTCGAATAGATATTAATTAGAATTCTGACAATTCAAGCACGAACGAGCATGGCCAGATGATTACGCTGCTTCACTCGCAATCAAAAGGTCGTCCTTTCAGCCGATGGGGGTGTTATTATGTTTAGATCAATTCAACTGTTTGTTGGTAAAAGAGTAGCTCAAGATTTGGTAGTGGGTGATGATGACTAGCTGCTTTCCTTCTGGTCTATCACCAGCTAAACTAGGGACAGCTAGCACATTTATCCCTCGAATAGCTTTCCAAGAAATTCCAGACGAACGAACAATCCAAGCAATAATTAAACCATCACTATATATGGTTTCTAACAATTTTTTCTTTACTTTGGCTAAACAAATGTATTTACAGTTCTACTCTGGTGCTCAGTATACTTTTCTCTAGCGGCAGAAAACTTACTACAAAATGAATATGATGTGATACATCGTCATTATTACACATATATTAACCTTATTTACTTCATTCTTATAGTATAATGTTACTTATATAATATATTTTCAGTTATTATTACAGATTTTATTAACATAAATTAAACCGCCCGGCATAACCAGATGGTTGGAGTGCTCGACTCATAATCTGACAGTTGCGGGTTGGAATCCCCGTCACACCAAACATGTTCGCATCTTCAGCTGAGATGGTCAATCCCACTACTCGTTGGTAAAAGAGTAGCCCAACAACAACAATATTAAGCTCAAAATAACACAAAGGGCTATCTGTGCTCTTTCCACCACAGACAACCAAGACAAGTGGTATATAGTGGTTGTGTTGACTAGCTATCTTTCCTCTAGTCTTACACTACTAAAGTAGGGACGCCTAGCGCAGATAGCCTTCATGTATCTTTGCGCGAAATTGAAAAACAAACATATATTAAACTAGTTTGTTGCTAACATAACATGCAGATGTGATGACATTAATATAACTATATTTTACTATGTTATTATTATTATGGCATAATTTACCTTTATTCGTATATGTTTAAAATTACTATTCCTACAGATTTTACAAGTAGTTAAAGTATTCACGATACACTGGATGAGATATACAGTGGTAGAAAATTACGTCAAACAATTTTAAAATTTGGATTACTTCTAGCACTCTCTTTTTAAATTTATTGATTTGTTCTTTTTCAAATTGTATAGGTAAAATTTCAATAATTAGTTTTTAACTGTCAATTTATTAATAGCGTACTTGTAGAAAGCAAGAATCTCTTTGCCCAACTACTAGTTCCTGGAACTGTTTTAACTTAATTCTAAGATCCTATGAGGGAAAGAAAAGAAGAATATGTTGAAATATATCAGCCACATTAGATCTGCCACATCCAGTACTGACGGAGCCTTTCGTGTTCATTATGTCGGCTCATTTTTTTTTTGTCAAAATTAAGCCTTTCCTTGTAAGAGAAAGTATTTTGCCTTTGATTATCCATTTGATTTTGCTTCTTTCCCTTTGCTTTCTATATTTGGTTTATTTGTTATAAGACCTCATGAGTGAAAGTAAAGTAGAATTTAATAATGTGCCGACCACATTATGTTTGCAATATCCATTGCCGTTGAGAGCTTTCGCCAAACACCATCTCTGCTGTGATTTGCGTATCTGTGTTAATCTGTCCCACTAGAAATTTCTCTCTGAAACTACTATAGGAGCCCACTATCAAGCTTGAGGGACAGTCGTCCCTAAATGATGCCTTCATTTTAGCATGAATTAGATTAAGCTGGTGAACTGTAGTTTTTATTGTTTAATTAACTTGTCATAGAATCTACAATATAATGTGAGTACATGATATTTTTCGTTGGAAATCAGTGTATCTAAATACTTCACGTATTTAGTAGCAAATAACAGATGGATTGGTTTATTTTGAATTTTGTGCAAAGCTGCATGAAGGCTATCTGCGCTAGCCGTCTCAAATTTAGCAGTGTAAGATTAGTGGGAAGGCAGCTAGACGTCACTACCCACCGCCAACTCTTGGGCTACTCTTTTACCAACGAATAGTGGGATTGATCGTCATTTATGACCTTCAAACGGCTAAAAGGACTAGCATGTTTGGTATGATGGGGATTCGAACCAGCAACCCTCAGATTACGATTAGAGTGCCTTAACCACCTAGCCATGCCAGGCATGACAGATGGAATCATAGACCTAAAATCCTCGGCCCGCTACGTAACTTCCGACTTTAGACATGAAATGTGCATTTCATGGAAAGTTTTCTCCATGGTTAAACAACACTGAACTAGGTAACAATAAAATAAAACATTTAAAGTGGGTTAAACCAATCTTATTGTTTTTGAAGTTTTGAAATAGGTCAAGGAAGACGCCGTTTTACTTTTCTGTTTATAAGCTGAACAACAAATAAAATGTATTATAAAACTACGTTTAATATAGTTTATGATTTTGACGATAGGTTTCATCTGTTAGAAAATTTGTTATATTTAAATATCTTACTTTCCCAACAGCATTAGAGTTTAATTTCAACGTTTTTATTGTTCAACGCTTCTGAATCATAATTTAATATTTATCATTTACAGGCTGGTTAGAGCCTGTTTTCAGTACACAAACATTTCTTTATGTTTATTGTAATTCCAGTCGTGTTACCAAGATAATTTTCGAACTAACTCTATTTGTCGGCTTTTCATGTGTGTAGCTCCTGAGTGCTCAATGTTATTAAGAGTTTTTCATCATTCTTGCGTTTGGTGTACATGTATGTACGTATGAATTACAATTTTTTTCTCAAATTTTTAATGTATATTCGGAGTTTAAAAGCACTTGAACCTGACGATGACCGAAGAAGGTCGAAACGTTGTTCGCTCTTCCATTTAAAATATTTTCTGAACCAAAACGAGCCGTTTTTGCATATAAAATGTTACATGTACTACTAACTTTGTATATTATTTAGCTCTTAAACTTGGATTCTAGCTACTGTGTGAGCTTTATGAATACAATAATTTACAATGGTGGTATGACTGGACACAGGGAGCATTTTCTTGGTAGTTATCGCAACGTTTTCTGTACTTATAACTACAACTGGCAAGGTTGATGATACAATAGGTAATTGTATCTCTTCTTTTTCTCTCTCTCGAAACGTGTGTTTTTTCGCACCCTGCCCCCCGCTAGTACAGCGGTATGTCTTCGGGTTTACAACGCTAAAATCAGGGATTCGATTCCCCTCGGTGGGCTCAGCAGATAGCCTGTTGTAGCTTTTGCTATAAGAAAACACACATTTGTTCGCACCCTTCTTCCCACTGGACCAGTTTCAACCAACATTTGTATTTAAACACTGTGAATTATAGGAAATGTCCGAAGGAAGTCAAACGCAAACAAACTTGGCAGGGGTTTAGTTATGAGAGAGAGAAGTCTGAAGAATTCTATCACCAACAGGGACAGTTAGGAACGTAGTGGTTCCTCTTTGTCCTCCCCCATTATTCGTTGGTAAAAGAGTAGCCCAAGAGTTGACGGTGGGTGGTGATGACTAGCTGCCTTCCCTCTTGTCTTACACTGCTAAATTAGGGACGGCTAGCACAGATAGCCCTCGAGTAGCTTTGTGCGAAATTTAAAAAAACCAACAAACTTTGTCCAGTCACATGAAAGATTATTTAACTCTGCATGGGAATTTACCTGTATTTACTTTGACTTGTTTAAGGTAATGAAATGCGTTATTATAAAAATGACATGTGAGAAAGGGGGAGCAAGACAAAGGCAGTACAATAGAAGTAAGCCACACGGGAGCTCGCAGTTCGAAAAGCCGATGAGATATAAACTTAAAACGGCCCGATTCAAGGCCGGGCAAGAATATTGCCTTGGCTTGGATCTAAAGATCCTACGCTTGGGATTTGGATGTAGGGGGAAACGGGAAAAGAAGTCAAATTTGAACTTAACCTTATTTATATTTTGTAAAACATGTTGGTTAATTATTACTAACTTATTGAGCCAATCCAAATGATCTTGGGATGTTGATGCTTTAGATCATTAAATCTGCTAAAATGATTCATGATCAAAGTATGAAAGTTGCTGGATTGTTTCGCAAACGACTATGAGATGCAGGCAGTCTTGGATTACCCAAGAGGCGGAATAAGCATGTGCTTAGGTTACTAGCAAAGCATGGGCACCAAAAAATTTTTTTTTGAAATAATTTGATATTTCAAAGGAAACATGGAAATAGTCATGTAAATGTTATGTAAACGACAACTATGTCGTGTTGAGTTTGGATTTCCATATCTATTATTTATATTTCCATATTTATATTATTATATCGAAGTTCAAAACAATAAAATATGTTGTTATTCATTAAAAATAACATTTAGAAATTTCTAGAATTAGGTAGATCAATCACATGTTTATAAATAGAATGTATGTCGGCCTGGTGTCTAGACGACGAGTCTCGTGCAAAAAAAAACAAAAAAACAGACATGCGCAGATTACTCTGGAATTCTGTGGAAGTTACGCGATTGTTTGAAAACCTTCCAGTACAATTAAAACTATTTTTTTTTCCAAGTTTGAAGTGTAACACTGCAAGTGATTGGTTAAAATTACCTGTTTAAACGGAAACTATAAAGTTCTCGAATTCACAGCCTGGGCACCCTGACTACTGAGCCACACTAGATCCTGGACAACCACAAAAAGAGGAATTTTGATATCGTTAAAGCGTTCAGCAAATCTTGTTGTATGATATATTATTATTGATTTATCTCTATACTCACTTTAATCTCCTTGATACGGAAAATTTCCAATTTTGTCGATCTCCAAAACTCTGGTTTTTATAGTGGCGCCATCTTATTCATTGTGAAATATATTATATGTGGGGTATAAATAACTGAATAAAACTAAAGGATTACTTCCCCTCGTCAAAGATACACTTGGTTCCGCCACAGTAGGCATAATAGTATAAAAACAGACGGCGACGCGAGAAGAAAGAAAGAGTCAGTCAGTCATTAGTTTTTATTCGATTCAAGAGGTTGTCTTCGTTTGAGAAAGTTTAAACGTTTGCTGTGTGTTTATTCAACTTGGATTTGTGACTAGAGCTAGATCTACAGCAGCTATTTTTGTCAATCTTTACGATTCATTCGAATTCCTGGTTATACTGAAGGTCAACATGTACAGGACTGTTTAGGGGAGACCGGAAAAGTTGGAAAACGACAAATCTGAGACATTCATCAAAAACATCGTAAAAAGAACTTCGTCAAATTTATTGGACTATGAATTGTTTCTGGACTTCTCCATTCAAACTTCGGAATTTCTTCGTGGGACCAAATTCACTCCCTTGACTGGAATTTTGGATTTCTGATCTGGACTTTTGGACTTTCATTCTGGATCATATTATTAGACACATGCCAGTATCATTTTGTATTGTAATTAACTTTGAAGGTTGAAACTGAATATCTGTCACTGTTATTGTATAATTTATTTTATATTTGTCACATATATAATAGTTTATTGTAATAAATTATATAAGTTGTTATCTGTGTCTTTCTGCTGCGTTTAGTCCACATAAAAAATGTAACATCATGGGAAAAAATTAAAACTTTGATAGACTTCCTTACACTCCACCATACACTCTTTTTCCATTTTTGTTCTCTTTTTATTACTTATCCTCACCTAAACTAGGTCTGCATTGGGAACAACAATGTGTCGGGACAGACTTGATTAGTTTTCTTTTTTTCGTATTGTGTATAGAACGGAACATGCTTTGTCGACTCAGCTTTGATGAGATTACGAAGGATTTTGCTATCCCAAAGGCCCGGCATAGCCAGGTAGGTTCAGGCGTTCGACTCATAATCTGAGAGTCGCGGGTTCGAATCCCGGTCGCACCAAACATGCTCGCCCTTTCAACCGTGGGGACGTTATAATGTGACAGTCAATCCCACTATTCGTTGGTAAAAGAGTAGCCCAAGAGTTGGCGGTGAGTGGTGATGACTAGCTGTCTTCCCTCTAGTCTTACACTGCTAAATTATGGACGGCTAGCGCAGATATCCCTCTTGTAGCTTTGCGCGAAATTTAAAAAAACAAAAGACTTTATTGTCTGAGATTTATTTATGTATGTTTGTGCCACATTAGTCCAAGCAGGATTTTGATTATCTCTTATAGTATGACTTCTGTGTTACTCCTTGTTAATCTTTAAACATAGTTTGGTCATTGCCATGCCTTGTTTCTGATTTGAGTAAAACGATTACATTTTGCCGATGTAACATTTAGAAAAACTTCGTTCAACTATATTTCAGGAGGATTCATCAGTGTATTAATCAATTTTGAGGACAGAACAAGGTTTATTTTAAGATAATTTTTGTTGCTATCAAAGTAGTAACAGAGCTCTTTCATATTGTCACATCGCCCGCTAAAGTTGATGTGTTAATCTAAAATTTGGATCCTTAATAATATGATAAAAAGGACAGGGCTAACTTCCCTTCCCTGTGGAACACCTGTCTCAGGAGTATAAAAATTTTTGAGTAGGTATCCTACACATTTATTCTGCATTTTTTATTTTTTTAGAAGTTAAACAAGAATAAAAAACACCTGTTGGTAATTCTAATTGTTTCAATTTTTATCTTAAACCATAATGCCATTCAGTGTTGAATGTTTTCTCTCTATATTTTTAATGCCACCATTTCGATATATTTAATAACGCTACCTAAGGTATATTACTATTAGTACTACCAATTGTTTGTTTTTGAATTTCGCGCAAAGCTACACGAGGGCTATCTGCGCTGCTCTAGCCACCCTAATTTAGCGGTGTAAGACTAGAGGGAAGGCAGCTGGTCTTCACCACCCACCGCTAACTCTTGGACTACCCTTTTACCAACGAATAGTGGGATTGACCGTAACATTATAACGCCCCCACAGCTGAAAGGGTAAGTATGTTTGATGCAACAGGGATTTGAACGCGCGACCCTCAGATTACAAGTCGGGCCATAGCACTACCAATGATTTTAAGTGCAACAACTACTTCACATCCAAAACGTAAAACACGGTGATTGATTCACTGATAAAAAATAACTATTATTGATGCTTCACGGACACCTTATTTGTAATCTATCTTGATTCTTGATATTCCACTAAGCATCTAATTTATTAACACTTCCAGATATTTTAGTTTTAGGAATTTTCTTTAACGTCACTGCGCCCTCTAGCTAACGTCTTAATTAGAGTATTAAAAATACATCTTATAACAATATTGTTTTGCTTGTTAAATGTTTATCATCTTAGAGCATTCAGAATAACATAATTAAATTAATATAACTGTATGTACATACATATATCCGTGCTTGGTGTTACTAAATTATTAACTGTTCGAATCCTATATCTTAGACCATCTCACATACGGTAACGTGTGAGACTATACGTTTAGTCGCAGCATAGTGTTTTTGTGATCGAACGTTTTGGTACTGATTACATAGTAAGATAGAAATAATTTCAAGCATATTTAATGAAAAGATTAATCTTGTACTATAACAAAGTTTCAGGAGGTGTGGTTATGCGGGAAAATAAAAAGTATGGTATTTGACTGAGACAGGATTGTGGTATCTGAGAAAATTGAATCATGTTAAAACAGTTTTACAAATGTACACAAAATATTTTAGATCGTATGTATTATTTTGTGGATTATCGTATGGATTTACAGATACATTATTCTAATTTGGGTGTACGAAGTGTTGATTAAGTAATTTTTATAACTGTACTTTCTAACAACGTAATATTAATAATCTGGTTCAGATTATTTATGTCTTTTTTTTTTTTCTATCTCCCTTGCGAGACATGCCGCGGGCACTGTTGACGTTAGGTTACGGTTGACTGTATCATTTCTTGCTCTGTTTCAGAGTAGACCTATATTAGAAATAATACGGTCAAGAGAGTGTAGGTATTATTTGTTTAGGAAGTTTCTGTTCCTACTGATCGTCCTAGTGGCTTATCAGTAAAACTGTCAGAAGATATCTATCTACTAATCTAGGCACATAAATGTGTTAACTTTTTTCATTCGTAGTTTTAAAAATTTCAGTAATTATCGAAGTATTATTCTATTTTTTATACTTTTATTTAAGCACTAGTGTTCAGTTAGGCAGTAATATTTTATTCAAAAATAAGGAATAGTAAAGTAAGACAACTTAAAAATCTTTTAATCATTATATTTTAAGGTTTTGTTTTTTAAATTGTAAATAATGATACACAAACTATGAATTTGATTTGTTTTAATGAACTTGATAAGTGCATTTTCATGTTTATTGTATATTAAAAGTAGAAAGCCTATTTATACCATAGTTAAGTGCATTTTAAATGTATATGTATTTTATGGATTATTTTTTAACTTAACTGATTTAGCTTAAAGTATGATAGCTTGGTAACTTATAGGTAATTTTTTCATTATTATAGGTACGGGAAAGGCTCACTCTCGTTATATATTCCAAAAAAGAATGGGAACATCTTTGTCTAGAAAAAAGGAATGGTCACCAGGTATATGTGTATTTACTATGTTATTATTTTGTTACAAAAGTTCAAAACTGTGGTGCTGTACAAATTGGTGGGTGTTTATTGTATTAAGAATAACATTAAATGAAATGTAATGATCAGAACTTTGTATAACATAATCTGGAAAAATGTAATTGTAGCATGTAATGACAATTTCCTTTTAGTAACATTATCTGTAAATTGCAAGAACCTTAAAAACAGTTTTTACTCAAAAATATAATGTGTAGTAATCGCAATAATAGTTTAAGGAAAGAAACCAGCATGCAATATGTTATAACAAAATGTGTACAATATTATATAATATCTAAAATATGACTATATCTGATATATCAAACAATCATAAATGAATATAAATTATAACAAGTATTCCAGCTTACATTTCTTTTTTGACCAGTAGGTGGTGATAATAATGCTGAATGTAGTGCGACTTCAAAGTCCAAAAGTGAGCAGCCAAATGACTTGGTGGAAAAAGTTGTTTGTACTGTAGATGACTTGAAAGATGGAGAGTAAGGATTACACTTTCTATGTTCTTAACAGAAAGTTATTTTAATAATTTTTTAACAGTTTTATAAAATATTAATAAATAAGAGACAAGGTGACACAAGGCCATACTTAAACCAAGAACATTTTTTTTTCTTGTTTGTTTTACCCATAGTAGAATATAATTCTTCAAATTTATTAACATTTTTCAACTCAAACTTAGAATGCAAAATTATCTCATCAGGTAACAATTTTACAACTTTGAAACTTGTGAAAAACATTCTGTTGAAGAACAATTTATATCTGGGCATTCATAACTTAAACCAGTTACCCCTATTATTTACCTCAGTCAAGTCCCCTCTCCTGCCAGTTCTACTATTCAAAGTAACTAAGCCCAAAACTACAGGTTGTTATCATAACCTAAGTGACTTAACCAACGAATTGTTTCAGTATGTAACTGCATTCTTTCTAACATGCTCCTGTCGTTCCTAGAATGAGGGGACCCAAATTGCACATAGTTTTTTATATGAGGCATGTGATGATCTAATTGTATCTAGTTAGACAAGATACAATTTTATTGCACAAGTAGGAAATATTAAAATTATAATTAGTATTGTGCAGAGTAAGTTTATAAATGTTTAATGTAGGAAATTATGTCATGCATCTGAATGAAGAAATAATTCTATATAAAATTCTCATAGACATTACTAGTGTTGTACAATATAGGGTGAGACACAAAGGAGTTGTGCAAGGTTACAATAATTGTCTTGTTCTTAAATTAGAATTCCTGTAAGTAAAACCTCTAACTAATAGCTCTTTTTCTTGCAACTAAATAGATGTTAAAGGTGTTTTTATAAATCATACCTTATTATTTTTCACAGCACCAGCTTCAAGATCAAACAAGATTAGCATATTACTTCAGTACTGGTAAATTAAAACTTGGGAATTTTAAAGAGTGATAAAGCTCCTTGGTTAGAAAAAATTCCCTCAAGGGTTTTTTAGGATGTTAAAGATAAATGAGTCATTTTTGTAACTCCTGATTGGTATATAGATTACTTCCCTTTCCAAGTGATAAAATTTTTCCTGGTAATTATAAGCCTATAATTCTTGTGTCAGCAGTGGGAAAACATTTAAATGTCTGATAAAAGATGCTTTGCAAAGTTATCTAGCAAAGCTTACAGTTTTATTGGATAGTAAGTGTGGTTTTATTAGGGGAAAATCTTGCTTTGCTTATTTTTTAATATATTTTTAAGAGACTACTTACATAAATGAGGGTAAGGGTATGGATTTGCTCTGTCTTAAGTTTCAGAAAGTGTTTGACAAAATAACACAATATGTTGGAACGGGGACTTACTGGTTCATTTTGGTTCTTCTTTTCTTTAAATAAAGTAATTAGAGTATTAAAAAATCTTAAAGCCAGCCATAATAATTCATACTTATCAAATTTTTTCTTAAACTTAGTGTTTCTATAACATCCAAAAGCCAACCACCCTGTTAGAAAACTGAAACTGTCTTAGCTAAAGAAGACTACTATTCTCACTGTTAAAGATCAAAAAAGGCAATGCATCAATACTATCAGTTCCCTTTAAAATCTTACATATATCAATTAGATCCTCCCTAAACTTTTCTTTTTTCAAGATCGATTGACTATTATACCAAAATACCTTTTCTTTATAGCAATGTTAAGGTTATTCCCTTCTAAATTATACTTATAATTCAAATTAAGATAACTCGCTTTCACTATCTTGCATTTAGTTTAATTAAAACCCATCTGCCATTTGTTTGCTCATCTCACTAATGATCTAAATCCTTTTGTAAATCAGAAGCATCCTCTTCACAAACTTAAATATCAGCATCAAATTTAAGTAATTTATTGACTCTTTTTTCATCTATGTCATTGATGTAAATATAAAAAAAAGCAAAGGTTCAAAGACCGAGTCTTAAGGTACCTCACTTTTGACGTTAATTCAGTTTTACTGATTTCCATTTGTAGCAACTCTCTGCTTTCTTCCATCCAGCCTCTCTTCTGTCCAATTTGCTAACTTATCCCTTACACCTGTAGAGATAATTTTTCTTTTTACAAACCTTTTATATGATACCTTGTCAAATGCTTTCTGAAAATACAGATATACTAAATCCTACACTCTTACCATCACCTTCATAAGTAATAACCTTTCAAAAGTATATCAAAAAGATTTGCAAGGCAAGATTTTCCCTTAATGAAACCATATTGACTATCCAGTAAAATGTAAACTGTTAAATATTTTTACAAAGCATCTTTTAAACAGATTTCCAAAACTTTTCCAACAATTGATCTAAGATCAATGGGTCTATAATTACTGGGACAATTTTTATCACCCAACCCCCCCCCACACAGCACATGCACAAACTCTTGAAAAGAGGAGTTACCTCAGCTAATTTCCATTACTTCAGTACCTGCTCACTATTCAAGGACTGGTAAAAAATATTAGTAAGTGACTTGCATATCTGGTCTTTTTTCTCCTTCAACTTCATTAGGAAAATTTGTTCTTAATCAACTCACAATTAATGCAATTAATTAGTTTTATTTCTCTTGCATTTATCAACTGTTCAAGATGTGTTTACTATTTAAATCATCATTAGTAAAGAGTGAAGAAAAAGCTAAATTAAAAACCCATCCCATCCAATAATCATCAGATATTAGCCTTACTTTATCTGCCTTCAAGGGTCTTACCTACAATTTAACATTTTATTTACCCTTAATGTATTTAAAGAAATCTGTTATTCATTTTTACATTTTCAACCAGCCTTTTTTCATACATTGGTTTTGATATCCTAATTTGCTGCTTCACCAACTTTCTTGTAATTTTTTAAATCTCCTGTCATACCAATCAGTGTATATTGCTTTCCTTTTAATTTTATCTCTTAAAATCTTTGTGAGCCAAACTGGTTTTCACTTGCAGCCACCCATTTCTTTCTATAGGAAATATGTTCCCTCAAATACTGAATAAATTTCCACATCTGATCAGTGTTTTTAAATAACTGTTCAATTTACATTAGCTCCTCTCAAAATCCTGTTGCTATTTCTCACAGGCTGTAATTTTCTTTCTCTGTTGCCTCTATTTTAAGTAGGACAGTCTACAACTTGTTCTTCAAACTACAAACTGTATGTAATAATTGCAAAATTTCATTATTAGCTTTCTTAAAAGTACATACAGACTTTAGGTTTTCAAATAAAACCCATCTATTTCACCCATTACACCCAATGGACTGTGAATGGTTGACTCGTACACTAGTCTTAACCATTGTATTTCTTCTTATAGTCTGAAAGTAGATACTCAATACCAAATATCAGCAGTTTGTTGTTTAAACTGCTACTTTTATTATCAAGCCTAATGTTTAAGAACTAATTATATTATTTTTTATACTGAAGTACCAAAGTCATTTAATTATATAAAACTTATAAAAAAAAAAAGAACATAAGTTAATTCATAAAACTACAAGAAACAATAAACTAGTCTAGAGATTGTATTTGTTGAATAAAATAATAATAATTATTATCCTGCTTAATTACATATCATTTATCATTGTATGCTTTTCTGAGCGGTCAGTTAATTGGAAAGATTGATAATAATTATTGATGAGCCATAATATAAATGTGAAACCTTCTCTTCAATTGCTTTATTGAAATATAAAATTATAAAAAGTTCATTCAGTATTATTTAAATCTGTTTATAATTTAGTTAGCCAATTAAATTATAATATTGGGACATCCTTTTCTACTGCTTGATATGATTTTGTATGTTTTAAAATACTTATCTGAAAGGAACATTTATGGTTTTGTGAAAACCCAATATAGTATAAAAAAACTAGTGTCAAGGAAGTAATCTCTTGAGGACAAATTACTGAAATAAGCTTCAATTCTAATGTATGTCCAGAGTTTCTTGTTTTTATTTTTTTAATGTGTAATATATTTTTAACAAAAGTAACTAAAAATATAAAAAAAATTAGGAATATAAAAATAAAATAAATATAATTTTGGTGGGAATACCCTTAACAATGTTATGGAATAAAATGATCTTGGTGTTCTGGTTGATTAATTTTTTAAGCAAGTGCTTTTTAACTTTTTCTAGTAACATTCATCTCATTAAATTTTTCACAAAATTTGAGAACTTTGAGAAAAAGACAAAATTACTAAAATATTCTGAGAATTTATATTATTGAATTCTAAATAAATTTAACATGAAACTTTTGACAGTGAAGCTCATTATTGAAAAAAAAATGTAATATGGTGAGAATGAATTAACATTTTAAAATGTGTGAAGAGAGGAAAGTTAAATCTAAATAGAAAATATGTGAGGAGAATAAAATGCCTCCATATCCAAACTGTTAACCAGCCCATTTTACTTAATTTTTTTGAAGCAAACTTTGCTGCAACATGGTGGTGTGATAATAAGTACAACCAGATATTAAAGGCTAATTTTAGGAATGTAGACAAGACTGTGTTTCACTATGCATGATAAACATGAAAAATATTTTAAATTTATTTCTAAACAGTCATTTAGAAAGAGCCCTGAATCAGAGTATAACTGATTGTACTAATTCACCCTACAATTCATTTTATCATTCTCATTTACTCTGATTCTGATCTGATTAATCTCTGGGTGAATACTTCACTCAGTTGAGAAGTAATGTATTAATCCATCAAAAATGCATGCTGTTACTAATGGTAGAATATGTAGAATTTTGGGTTGTATTTATAGAAATATTGAATACACACCTAAAGAGGCAATAACTTCATTGTTCAGGTCTGTTTACACTGCATTTTAAGCGTTAGATTTAGTTTTGGTCTCCTTAACTTGTGATGGACACTGAATTGTTTAAAAGGTTTCAGAATAAGGCTAGTTGGATGATACTTTGGATTCAAAGGTTACCATATAAGAACAGTATAAGGTCTGTAAGGCTCATTTCTCTTGAAAGATGAAGAGTTAGAGTGAATTTGATTAATGTGTTTAATAATTTTATGAGAATTGATAGTTCTGAAGTATCTTTTTTAGTATTTAATGGTGAGAATGGTAGGTCTGGGAAACAAAAATATAAATGTTTGATTGGGTAGGAATCATCTTTAGCTCAGACAGTGTTCTTCTTGACAAGGATGTTGGCCTTTGAATAATGTTGCCTTCCTATATGGTAGATGTAGCACATTTAGAGGAGGAGTTTAAGGAAGGTTTAATAAATATTTGAATGACATGGGTTGGCTTTGCATTTATTTTTTTCTGATGAGGTAGCCTAGATCAACCAAAACTTCTTTCATTGTCCTTTACTTTTATGCTTGCTACTTTTACACAAAAATTGAGTTGTTGCAGAATTTCAGCACTTGAAGTATATAACATTTATACTATTCAACACCAAACTCATTTTGCACATGTTGGCCTCATTCATTATGACTTTTAAGGTTATTTTGGATGAGAGAATCATTCTCATCAGATTCAGCTCTTCTCAGAATTTAGTATCATTGGCATACTTAATATTACTGTTAGAGCTATCCAATTGCATAAGTGGCAAACAACAGAGATCCTAAAAGAAACTCACAAGAAATGTTGCTTTTAACTTTGTCCCAGTTGAAAAATTACTCTCTGCCATCAAGCTATTTTAGCAACCCACTTCCCAATGCTTCTATCTTAAGATAAATTTTATTTCACTAACTAATCTCATGTGAGACACATTATCAAATGCTCTCTGAAAGTCAACTGGAATGCCCTCATATAAAAAGTTACATGCTATACGAAAAAAAAGTTCATTAAATTAGTAAGACAAGAAAACTCTTTTATCCAACAGTACTGAGAATTATTTTTGAATCTCAACTATCTAAATAATTTCCAAAAACTGATTTCAAAATATAAATATTTCTTAACTTGGATATATAGAAACATCAGTAATTTTATTATTTTTAGCACCCATGTCCTTCTATACAACTAAAATTTTTAATTGTATCTTTTTCAGTACATAGAGATGGTCTAAAATAATTTTCAGTCCTATAAGATCTTTCTGACTTTTTGTGAGGAAACATAACCTTAAAACAAAGTTTAGCCTCACTTAGCCCTGTGAATTTCTGTAAAATTAAAGCCTTCTCTGCTGATTGTATTAGTAAGTCAGTTAAATGCTCTTCACCGGTAATGAAAGCTATTTAGGCCAGTAATACCAACTTTAAATGAAGCTTAACATAGTGGCGTTGCCTTAAAATGATACATGATACAGTTGAATGCAAAATTATATAATTATGTCTATTACTCTTCATTTATAATTTTTTTTATCTTACTGAAACATTAGAGTTCAAATGTTAAATCAACCAAGATTTTTTTGCAAATTGTAGCTTGAGTGTTTACAAACTCTTCTTCTGTCAGTACATCACCAAGTTAAACTTTTATTGGTTTGTCATGATAACAAGAAACGTGCTTGAAGTAAAAATACATTCTCAGAACAGCTGGTATGGTATTAGAACTTTAATTAAAATAAAGTACAGAACAGTGTTTCAACCTTCTTAGGTCATCTCAGGTTAACCTGACCTAAGAAGGTCAAAATGTTGCTCTGTACTTTATTTTAATTAAAGTGTTAATATCCATACCATCCATTTTGAGAATACACTTTTATCAGTTTGTACTAATGTCTGTGTGAATCTTTACCAGTCTACAAGTAGTTGAAAAGAATTGGAAAAGATATTTTATGATATGTTTAGATTACAAGCCTTCATCTTCTCAAACCTGGGATATAGCTGTTATTATTAGATCCACCACTACAACCAGGATTAACAAAGGGGTTGACTAAAATGGATAAATCTGCACTTATATTTAAGACAAAATAACAAGTTAGTGTGATTTTATTCCAGGACTTTCTCTTAGCACCCATGAATGATACATTATGCTTAGAAAAAAATTAAGAAATTCAAAATCATTAAAGATTTCATTAGGAGCTTGCAGCTTCTACCCAAAATGAAAATGTAGTCTATTATAAAGAAATAAAATGAAATAAATAAATGAAACTTTATGCTGAAGAAATTTTAATGTATTTTTCTCTGAAAGAATTTTTCTGTATAATTTTAATTCAGTTGCACACTTTTCTTTTTGAGGAAGGATGCATTTTCCTGGGCTGTAAAGATATTTTATTTATGGAACTGGGGAGATACCAAGAGAAAAAATTATTTTTTTGGTATTTTGGACATATATTTGAGACTTGAATTTACTTAGATGTTGGGTCCGGCATGGCCAAGCATGTTAAGGCGTTCAAGTTGTAATCGGAGGGTTGCGGATTTTGAATCCCGTGGGGGCGTTATAATGTTATGGTCAATCCCACTATTCATTGGTAAAAGAGTAGCCCAAGAGTTGGCAGTGGGTGGTGATGACTAGCTGCATTTCCTCTAGTCTTACACTGCTAAATTAGGGACAGCTAGCGCAGATAGCCCTCGAGTAGCTTTGTGCGAAATTCAAAAATAAAAAACAAACAAACTTAGATATTGTGGTTTTTACTTCAGATGAGGCTCGAGTGTTTTGCAACATTTTGTTGTAGATTCAACAGTGTGATATCTGTTTACATGCAACAGATATATTGTCATAGAATCTACAATATACAGTGACCTTTTATGACTATATCCACACATATAGAGAGTTGCCTTGGCTGTTGATATAATGCATACTAGGGGAGTTTCAGGTTTTATAGTTGTTATAAATTATCTAAATTACATCACAAAATTGTGTAACTACAGCATATCTTCAGTAGGATAAAGTACTTTCTTGGAAGTTTTAAAATGAATTTTAGGGTTCCTTTGACATTATTTACATCTGTAGTTGATATTACTATTTAGCTCTGATAAAATTGGAGAAATAACATGGGGTTATCTTTTCTCTTACTGTAATTACAGGCTTACTTTTATATCATCTCAGAAAATTCAAAGCAATGAATATTAGAAAATACATAATATTTATCCCCAGTAACTTTAATACCAAATGTCTGAATTATGTAAATAAGAGTCAGTAGGCATAAAAATGTTGTGCAAGCAGAATTTTACTGCATTTAAAACATGAATAAATATGGTATCACACTGAATTACTTCATGAAATCATAAACACCATGATTATGTAGCAAGAAGCAGCATTATAATAAAATTATCCCCCCCCCAAAAAAACAACAAAAAAAAAACTACCAAGAATAAAGCTTCCAATACAGATAATGTAATATTAAAATACCTTCATATTTGCCTGACTAACTATGGTTCTAAATGTGACAAAGATCTTGTTACTGCCATAGCTTACTGTAATATCATTTATGTGTTTAACCTATAGAATGAAGGTTTTTGAGCTTGACAAAGATGGAAGTGTTCTTTTGGTTAAAGAAGGTGGAAACTTTACAGCAGTTGGCACAAAATGTACTCATTATGGAGCTCCTCTGGTTAAAGGTGTGTCGGTTGCAATTAGTATTTGAATAAAACAAAGGAATATCATTAAATATTTTGTCAGGCTTAAGTTTGAGGTATCTGTAATGTTTTTCTCCTTATTTTTAAAATGCAAATATCAAATATGTTTATTCATCTGTGAATATTTAAAAAGTAACTTGTATGTTTTATAAGATATTTTTCAATATAATAATCTTTTCATAAGGGTAGCTTTTCTTGTTTTGTACTCTTTTATTTGCCAGCTTTTTCTGAATGCATGTCATATGACTTTAACCCTCCGTCTATTGGAATCCGAAGTATCAACATGTCTCTCACATAAATCACCATGCATCACCTCTCTGCCAATAGGAGAGTACAACTATCATGTGATGTATGTGACTCTCTCAATGCACCACCACCAAACCATTGCATCTTGTTTGGCAGTGCTTGAGTGTAGATATCTTTCTTTAGACCAGTTATCCCCCTCAAAGTGGTTTACTTTTCTTTAACTTTGTTTCATTTTTTGATTTTCTTTGAGAACATTTGAGTTACCCATGTTTGCTGCACATTTTTTGCTGGTTTCATGTATGCATGAATTCTAAAGTTACTGTTACTATGTCAAGTGCTCCTTCCCATACCTGCCCAAGGATTCTATTTAACACTGGTCAGCTTTCTTTCTTTTATTTTTTGCTATTGTATTTTTATTTCTCCATTCCCTTTGTTCAGGTTTTTCTGTGATTTTGCCATCCTGTTTGGTGATGGTATTGATATGCCTGTCTCCTGTGAACTCTTGCAACTTTTTTGGTGGGCTTCCACATTCTGGACCACTAGTTGCAGATTCAGTTTGGGAGGACAGGTTCCAATAATTTCCTATTCATCCTATCTCTGCCTCATTTTCCAGGAATTGCCCTTCCTCTTCCTGAGGTTTTTTTCTTCAGGAATCCTATGGGTAGGTTTCCTGTGGGCATTTTCCCATCTTCTTTTCCACTGTTGGTCACACATTGTTTTCAGTAGTGTACTACACACATGACTCACTTCTCTTTACATCTTTTTATTCACAGTACTATCTTCTTGCAGGCACTTCTTCTGGTTCATTATATACAGGTCATTTTTATGGCCCTGTTTTATGACATTTCGAGTTTGACACAATTACTATGTCCTTGTTGTTATGGAATTCTGCCTTTCCTTGTTCTTTGGATGGCTCTGAGTCCCTGTTTCCTGGTCTTACCCTTTTTAGGTCTGTTTGTCACAGTTTCCTGTGGTACCTCTCTTTGCCATTTTTTGCAGTTATATGTGGCTTTTCCTTCTTCCTTCTCAAGAGATGGTTACACCATTGTTTATTCAAGATAGTACTTGTCCTCCTACCCCAACATTTGGGTTTTACTGCTGCCAATTTGCCCATTGGTGAATAGAATACGTTTTAGGATCTTGTCTTTTGGTATTGCTTTTGCACCAACTCTTTTTATCAAGTGTTTGCTCTCTTACTCAGCATATTGATATCCTGGTGTACATGGACAACTGGCATCTTCTTGCCATTTATGAATGGGAGTCAGCTTGTCCTACTCATTAGTTTTTTGTTCAAGTTGTGTAAGTGGGATGACTAATTACTTTGGAGAGGTTTTTTCTTTATTCTCCTTATTACTTTGTACATTTGAATGTTTTCTTCAACACCTATCTCAGTTAAGCTCTATCTTCTCCTCCAAGACTTCATTCTATGGAGCTAGCCTACTGACAAAGTTATGTAGAATTTTAGGGGGTGGTCACCTCTGACACTTGTGATATCCTTTAGCAAAGTTCATTTGCATTTGCTTCATTGGGATCTTCATGACCAATGGAATCTTGCATGGGATCTCTAGGATACTCCTATTCATTTTCCCTATCCCTTGCTTGTCAATCATCATTAGTGTGGGACATTTCTCATGTAGGTATGAGTCCTGATTGCCTCCTCCATGGTCTGAATTACATCTGTTAACAGATTCTTTCCTTTCAGAGCTAGGATGCATGAATCATATGCTGAGGGGTTTTGGATCATTGGTCTGAAGAGGAGATTTCTCTTCATATCAGTATTCTCAAACTTCTGATTGTTTGTCAGTCTTTGGATCATTTGTTTTCTCTTGAAACCGGGTTATGATCAATTTAACATTTCACATGGGTGATTTCTGTCAATCACCTAAAGGGCATTCCTTGTTCCATTCTTTCTGTTTTTTACTACTGATTTTCTTTCTTTGACCTACATACATAAAAAGTTTGGAGTGTTATATTGCAAGTACTTTTCCTCACTTAGTCCTTTTTCTTTCATATATGGATCTCACGTATTTCAGGTGTGGTTCTGTTCCTGGATCCTGCTGTTTCTTGGTGGTTTTATCTGCATCTGGGTATGCCTCTTATTGATACCTTTGCCACCACCATAAATTCCAAGTACCATTGTTTTGGTCTATTGTTTCCCATCCTCCAGCCTTGGTTGTCAGTGCCTAAAGCCAAGAATACAATATTACTAATTTTTTGAAAATATTAAAAATATTTAAGATGCACAATTGTCTTTGTAGCATTAGTGAGAAGCATGAAAATGGTGCTTTTGTGACAAAATTACACTTAATTGAAATTCGAAGTTAGTGCTTTATATCATGAATTATGATATAATTCATTAGATAGGCAAATCTGTAACTAAATTTCACGTATTTCGTCTTTGAAAATGTTTTTCACAGAAATAGGTTGTGACAAAAACTGCAATGAGTTCACGAGCAAAGTTTTTTTTAAGTGAACATATTAATCACTTGAAAGGCATTTGTAGAACTCTGCCTTCTTTTTATTTGTCCTTCAACATGTTGGATCGCAGGTCAATCACTTCTACTTGCACATCAGGTGGCAGTTCACAAATAACACAATCAAATGGGTTTTGCAAAATCCTTATTTTTATTGCACTCCCATCAAGATCAGAAGAGCACTCCTTGAATTGTAGTTTAAAGTTATAAAGAATATCTTGTGCAAACCTGTATGAGCAAGGGGGTTCTTGCTTCTTGCTTGAACTTTTCCCAACATGGAATGTGTGTGAAGCATCAATTAAGACTCAAAAATAATTTAGATTTTTTTGCCAAAATGCTTTTGCCTCAGTGTACATATTGCAGATAAGCAGTTTCACCTTGTAATTTAAGATGGAATTAATTCAGATACATGATCAATTTTACAGTAAAAATTAATTTTCTAAACCATTCACTGTTTGTGAGTAATGGTTGAGGGCAGTTTTCTTCATTTAAGAAGATTTCAATCTCAGATCTAAGCTAAAAAAAATTAGAACATAACCTTCTCACGGCTAAGTTATTGAACTGAAGTGTGGTAGGGCAAGTTGGGATATGTTGCTTCTATTCTGCCAAAATTTCATGGAGAGCAAATGAAGTTTGCTGTTGAAACCACAGGTTAAATGACATATGACAGATCCAGATATTTTCTACACAGTGCTTGCTGATGAATAATGCAATGAAGAACCATAGGTTTGGAACAAACCACACTTTACTGATTTAGTGCTTTTTTGACCTTTTTGAAAATGTCTTCACCTGTGGTTGCTTCATGCATACTGCATATAGAAGCTTATTCTTCAGTCATTTCAAAGTCATATTGATTCATTGAATAAACAACAGCAGTTGTGAAGTATTAGATGTGTGTTGACTCATCAAGTGTGATGGAAAAGTACTTGAATTCTTTGGCCTTGTCTTTCAGCTGAGACACAATATTGCTTCTGATGCCCTTGACCCTATGAGTAGCAATATTTGCTGAGAGGCTAATAGTCTTAAATAAGCTTACTTGTTTTGGGCACATTTTTTCAGCTGCTTCAGTCATATATAATTTCATTAGCTAACCATTGGTAACTGGTTTTCCTTACTTGGTTAATAGGTGTGCCATTTGAAAACTTACTGTTGTTGCATCTTTATTCTCAACTTTCTTCCTTTTAAATGCAAACTGTTATGAAGATAAGTTACTTTTCAAAGTTTTGAATTTGTCTGAACGTAGCTTTCCCGTGAACTGAGAATAGTTTGAGTGCTTAGTTTGATATTGTCTATAAATGTTGTATTCTTTTAGCACCGATAGTCTCATTACACATTAAACACAATGCTTTGTTATGTGATTCAATAACAAAGTAGTCTGCACTTCACTTTTCTTCAAAAACATAACATTCAGAGTTAACTTTTCTCTTCTGCCCTTGTTTTGATGTAATAACTTGGAATAGCTATGAACTTGAACATAAAGTAAATAGCAGCATTCACTGACAGATACTAAAGTACATACGGTAGATGTTGAAAGAAATTCTGCTTCAGAGTACTGGAACCGGTAAGTGAGATGATGCAATACTAAGTAATGTTACATTTTCCAGTAAATAGAAAAGAGTGTCACACCTATATTGGCTTTTGCTCACTTAGGTATTTTTTATTTGTATATAATTAAAAATTAAAATGATAATGATATCATTATATAATTTTATTACTTTAATAAACTGTTGGTGAGCTGTATTGCAACTAGATTGATTTTGCTCAATTAAATTTTATTTTTCATTTTATAATATTAAAAAATTATGCTGTTACTTTAATAAACTGTTGGCAGGCTGAATAAACCAAAGTTGCAGGCTGCATCTGGCACGCGGGCCACAGTTGGGAGATCTTTGCCGTTACCTATGATTGTTTTCGTCTGTTCCTTTATGTTATTCATGATTCTCCATGTATGGTCATTCTGGTTTCTTCTTCCTGGCTCCAACTGCAAGTGGTCCCTCCCCATTCTCTTTTCTTTAATCCTAACCTATTCCATTAATCCAGTCACAGGTGCTCCTTCCCATGCTGTCCATCCTTCGTCTTTTTATATAGCTTTTGTCAGGTCCTTGACTAGATTTACTGATTTCTCTTGCAGAGTAGCTGCATATTTAGCCCTTCATTCCTCTTTGGTTATCAATCTCGTGTGGTTCTTTGAGGAGGGTTCTTAGGTTTTCTTGATTTTTCACATTTTCCCATGGTCCTTGCTTCCCTTGTTCTTTTCATGTCAATCCATTAATTCCAACTCTATTGACCACTGGTCTGGGACATTATTATTATTATTGCCCTTATGATACCTCAATTTGCACCTCTGTTTGTGTGTTCCCTGTATCAACACTCTTTGATGCTATATTTCTTCCTTATCTCAGCCTTTGGTCATCAAAGGTCAGATAATTTCACCCTCAACTTTGTACTTCTCCTTTTTTCTTATCTTTTATCTGGGTTATGATTTCCTTCCTACAGCCTCTGTGGCTCATGATATTCAAGTCTCCTCTTATCTGCCTATCTACAGTTTTTCATTTCTTCTATCTTCTTGATCCAGATGGACTTATCTGTCCTGTTTGTGCCCTTCAATGTTATATTTCTCACTTGGCTTCCTTCCAGGATCCTCATTCCCACCTCTTTCTCCCTTTGCAACCTTCCTTTTCCTTTTAACCTTTCCTCAATTAGATTAACCACTTGGGTTCAATGTTTGATCCAGGTTGCTTATTCCATCTTGTCTCCTTCCTTTCATGATCTATTTTACGTTTCCTCACATCATCTACATCACCTTACCTTGTCTCTTACTTCTCATTTTCATTGACCATTGGATGAGATTTTAGTGTAGACATGTGGAGGACTTCTCCCACCATATATACTATATAGATGTTTCTGGTTCCTTGAGGTATCACCTACTGTTTGTAGCTCTTCTTGCAACTTCATAACTGCTTTGACATGCTGTAAGGCTTTACTAATGCTTTCATTTCTTTCTAAAACCTCTGTTTCAGCTTCACTTTAAAGAGTGGTGCCTGACTGGATATTCTGTTTTTACTTTGAATGGATTCCACGTAGATGGCTGTGACTATTCACAGACATCCTTCCATCAAATCCACACTGTAGGCCATGTTGATTGCTTTATTTTCATGGCTGTGTACACTTACACTTGAGATTGGATGTCTTATAAGATCAGTGTAAATCCCTCATGATATTTGCATCATACTATGTCTATGCTAGATGGTATATGTTAAACAGAAGGGAATTGCTTCTCATTCCTGCCATACTTTAAATGGATAAATTGGTTTGGTGTGCTTTTAAAAATAGGGTTTTATGATCACCCAGTGTACTGTCTCAGGTGTTGCAGTCCCTCCAGCATTCTTAATGTTTGGGAGCTCTTACCATATACTAAGCTGTTGGAGTGGCTGACCATGGAGGCAGCTTGCTGGTTCTCAATGATGGCAAAAACCATTCAGAGTAGGATGGTGGTGTTCTGCTGGTTTAGAGGGACTAATAAGATTCTCTGGATTGGTGATTTTCCCAGGGTTTAGATACCTAAATATAGTTTACTTCTGCAATTAGGTGTCCTCCTCCTACCCTCATATGGATGCTCGTATCTTGCAAATGAGGGTTTGGAAATCAAGTTAACTTACCACATAAGTACTCACACTGGTTTCAGGTTGTCCATCTCTCTTCATGATTGCTTTTCTGTGTAGTGGGTTGCAGAAGGTCCTCGTAACATTTCCACTTTTTTCCTGGATTTTCCTGCATTATAAAATTGTTGACAATGTGGGCTATTTTGGATATGTTTATGGTTATAGGAGTCAGTTGCATGCAACATACTTTTTGTTTTATTATTCTAGATGACTCTTTCCTGTATTCCTGGAGTCTTTTGATAAGTTTTCCCTGGCCTCTAGGACTTGAAGTCAAGATTGTATATCCTACTCTCATGAGGATGTTGGTACCCAGCAAGTGAGATTTTGGAGATAGCTGACTTGCTGAGTGTGGTTCATTGTATTCTATCCACTCTATACCTTGAGACATGTCAGCTCTTAACCACCTCTCTTTGTGGAATTGAGTGATTCTGCTTCTTTTATGTCTTTGTTGCACCATCTTCTCCCATGCAGATGTATTTTCTTCTTTCTCTGTTGTTTCTGGTCTTTCTGAAGATTGATGGTAAAGAGATACCAAGTTCAGATGTGGTATGGTGTCCTTTGGACACTTCCGTGAGATATGCCTGTGCTTCCTCTGCACTAGTCCCTTCTTCAATTCAGTGTGAGATCTAAGCTAATCTTGTGAGTGGAAGGAAAGTACTGTATCAGAAGCTATAATGATTCTGAATAAGAATGTGTTTCTGATAGTTACTTGCATCCACTCACATTTCCCACTCTTTCTTCTCACTATCTTTCAATGCTCATGCTTACTGCCAGACTTTGAAGTGATAGTTCCGTGGTTATAAATAGAGAAAGTTGCACTTCTTCATCAATGGGAAAGCAGTATTCATATGTGAAGTGATACATAGTGATTTATGTGAGAGACATGTTGAAACTTTTAATTTAAACAAAGGGAGAGTTGAAGGTTTTTGGCATGAGTTCATAAAGTTTGCAAATAGAGGGCAGCACAAAATAAGTGAGTGGAGGTAAATACCTGTCAGAAATACATTTATGAAAAATTACAGCTTTTAAAAACTGAAATTTTGTTAGCAATTGATAAATAACAATTACAGAAAATATTAAGTGTGCTATTTTCGTTACCAGGAGTTTTGTGCGAAGGTATGATTCGATGTCCGTGGCATGGGGCATGCTTCAATGCTCGCACTGGTGACATTGAGGACTTTCCAGGTTTAGACAGTCTCCCAACATACAAGGTGAGAAGAAAATAAATCACTCAGGTATATTATCATGCAACATGATAAATATAATTCATTTTACTGAAGAACATTTGGTGGATTTTCAAGGACTATAAATTCCCAGTAAAGGTTTATTTGTTTTCTTTTATTGGTTATAGAACACTGGTAACTGTTATCTTGATCATGGATCAGAATTGATGGTAGTTAGTATAATTTTTTTATGTGAGCTTAAAGCCAAAACTGCTTTACTTCTTCTGTTAATCATGTGTTATGTATATGTGTAAATATTTTGTAAACGACAACATGTCGTGTTGTGTTTGAATTTTCATTCGCATTAATCATTTTTCCATATTGATATTATTGTTTCGAAGTTTAAACTAATATTTTGTTATTTATTTAGGGTAACATTTTAGAATTTTCTAGAATTAGGTAGATCAAATATATGACTATAAATGGAAATGTTTGGCCTAGCGTCTAGACGTAGAGTCTCGTGCAAAAACATACATGCGCAGATTACTCTGTCGAATTTCCGGTGAATGTTCGAGAAAAAGATTCCTAATAATATATGTAAACAGACGGAGATAAGAGGCGCGGAGTCAGTCATTAGTTTTATTCGAAGAACAAGTGAGGGATTCAGTCATCAGTTTTTATTTAAAAAAAAAAGAGAGAGTTAGTTATTTGAGAAAGATTAAGTGTTTGCTGTGAATATTCAACTTGGTTTTGTGATTGAAGTTAGATCTACGGAAGCTGTGATTTTATTCCGTCAATCTCTACGATACATCTGAATTACTGCTTGAGTTGAGAGACGGCGATTTCATTGAACTGTGAACTATTTCGGAATTACTTCGTGGGACCAAATTCACACCCTAGACAGGAATTTGAGACTTTAATTTTAGATCATTACATTAGATACAGGCCAGTACCGTTTTGTATTGTGATTTATTCTGAAGTTTGAAATTAATATTATTTTGTTTTGTAATTAATTTCGAATGTCGTAACTTAATATCTGTCACTATTATTATACAATTTATGTTATATCTGTTATATTTGTTAACAGTTTAGCATAATAAATTATACAAGCTGTTATCTGTGTTTTTCTGTTGCGTTTAATCTACGAAGAATATAAAACATTTAAAAAATCCGTAACAGAAAATTGGGGGCTCGTCCGGGATATCGAACAAACAATTTAATTTTATTATAAAATAAGATTTATATTCTATACAGATAGACAGCTTGTATATTTAAAATGGCATTCGAACTTGAAGATTTTATAAACGAATTTAATCGGAATCCCTCTTTTGAATTAATCAGTGAATTAAAAAAATCTGAATTGCTTGATGTTGGTAAACATTTTAATTTAGAAGTTAAGCAAGCAATGAAGAAAACAGATATTAAACAAATTATTGTTGAACATTTGGTCAGCCAAAAAGTTTTACCTCAAAAGATTGTACAACAATTGCCTGCCCCTCATTTTGACCCAGATTTTGAATTAAAAAGAATGGAAATAGAAATGAAATTTCGTTTAGAAATTGAAAGCAAACGCCTTGATGCCGAAATACAAATGGAACGCATTAAAGCGGATAAAGAAATCAGTATGAGAAAGGCACAGACAGAAGAAAAGGTTGTCCAAATGCGGTTGGATAGTTTTGATGCTTCCAAACAAATTCGTTTAGTACCTCCATTCAATGAAAAAGCTGTAGACAAATATTTTCAGCAATTTGAAAAATTGGCCCTTAGGCTAAAATGGCCTACCGAATATTGGACAGTATTACTTCAGAGTGTTCTCAAGGGTAAAGCCCAGGAAGTATTTTCCAAACTCACAGCCGAGCAAAGTTATGATTACGAGCACGTCAAAAAATGCATTTTGAATGCTTATGAATTGGTACCTGAGGCATATAGACAAAAATTTCGTGGTTACAAAAAGTTTGACAGCCAAACTTATGTCGAATTTGCTCGTGAAAAAGAAACTCTATTCGACAGGTGGTGTGATTCCAAAGAAATTAAAGATGATTATACAAAACTCAGAGAACTAATGTTAGTCGAAGAATTTAAAAGATGTATTCCCGTAGAGCTAAAAACGTATATTGATGAACAAAAAGCTTCCAAAATTCATGATGCTGCTGTCTTGGCAGACGAGTATGCTTTGACTCACAAAGATTTCTCATACAAAAGCAAAACAAATCACACAGCAAAGAAACCCAATAGCTCATTCAAGTATTATGCAAATGTCGACAGAGACAAAAAAGAGCAAACTTTTAACTCTCAAACGAAGACTCCATCTTATTCTAAAAGCTCATCATCTACTAAAAACGTGTCATTCTCATCCAAAACATGTGCTTATTGTAGGAAACCTGGCCATCTGATTTCTGAGTGCTATAAGGTAAAAAACAAGCCATCACCCCATAGTTTCATCTCGCCCTCGTTGGATACATCATTGGTTCCCAATGATTTTGACCCTGTTCAGTCCACTGTGGATTCTAAGCCCAATATTATTGATGTACCTGAGGACATTGTTGAGGACAAATTTAAGCCTTTCATGACTGAAGGTTTTGTTTCTTTTGTTGGCGATTCACGTCTACAACCAATTAAAATCCTGCGGGATACTGGAGCTTTTCAGAGTTTGATTTTGGAAAGTGTACTTCCGTTTTCTGAAAAGTCATCCGTTGGGGCCAGTGTGCTCATTTCTGGTGTAGAAGGTGGCGTCGTTTCTATTCCTCTTCATAGATTAGATTTACATTCGGACTTAGTTTCAGGCCCAGTTACTGTGGGTATTAAAGCTTCATTGCCTGTTGAAGGTGTGTCTATGCTTTTGGGGAATGATTTGGCTGGTAGTAAGGTGGTACCAGAGGTTCGTGTTGTTGAAGCACCTGTTATTAGCCCCAGTACAGAGCAACTCGTTGAAGAGTTTTCTGATGTTTTTCCCGCCTGTGCTGTTACTCGTTCTCAGACACGTTCTCAGGAATCCAAAGAGGATTTCTCTTTATCTGATACGTTCATGTCTCACATCGATGAGATTTCTGACTCAACTTTAATTTCTACTGATGACTCTAAGACCTTTTTCGACTCTCTTCATCGAAACAAACTTGTTGAGGAACAGGACAATGATCCTGAAACTCGTTCTCTTCTACAACTGGCTGTTGATGAAAACGAAATAGGAACTGTCCCTATTTGTTACTACAAGAAGTCAGGTGTTTTAATGAGAAAATACAGACCTCCTGACGTTGCCGCTGATGAAGAGTGGAATGTTATTCACCAAATCGTCATTCCAAAATACTATCAGAATGATATTCTTAGTCTTGCTCATGGCCATGTATTGTCGGGATACTTAGGCGTAAGAAAGACCTTAGATCGTATCCGACGACATTTCTATTGGCCAAAGATGCGCCAAGATGTTGTTAGCTTTTGTAAGGCATGTCATTCTTGCCAAATCACTGGAAAACCAAATCAAGGGATTCCCAAAGCACCACTGCAGCCTATTCCTGCCTTTGAAGAACCATTCTCAAGAGTCATTATCGACTGTGTTGGCCCAATACCAAAAAGCAAAGCAGGAAATGAATACCTCTTGACGATCATGTGTGCTTCTACACGTTTCCCTGAGGCAATCCCTTTGAGAAAAATCACTTCTCCCAACATCGTCAAGGCTCTTGTCAAATCCTTTACCATGTTCGGAATTCCAAAAGTTGTGCAATCAGATCAAGACACAAATTTTATATCCAAGCTACTTGAACAAGCCATACATGAATTAAGGGTCCATCAAATTTCATCCAGTGCCTACCATCCTGAATCACAAGGTGTCCTTGAACGTTTCCACCAAATTACTGCCACGAACACTCAAAGGACTGGGAGGAGGGTGTTCCCTTGTCATTGTTTGCAGTTCGTGAAGGTATTAAAGAATCCACTGGATTTAACCCTTTTAAGTTGGTTTAAAAAGACAAATAAACAAAAAAAAAAAAGTTTTCGCAAGCTCAATTTTTTTTTTTTTTACTTTTAAGGGGGAGAGTGTTATGTATATGTGTAAATATTTTGTAAACGACAACATGTCGTGTTGTGTTTGAATTTTCATTCGCATTAATCATTTTTCCATATTGATATTATTGTTTCGAAGTTTAAACTAATATTTTGTTATTTATGTAGGGTAACATTTTAGAATTTTCTAGAATTAGGTAGATCAAATATATGACTATAAATGGAAATGTTTGGCCTAGCGTCTAGACGTAGAGTCTCGTGCAAAAACATACATGCGCAGATTACTCTGTCGAATTTCCGGTGAATGTTCGAGAAAAAGATTTCTAATAATATATGTAAACAGACGGAGATAAGAGGCGCGGAGTCAGTCATTAGTTTTATTCGAAGAACAAGTGAGGGATTCAGTCATCAGTTTTTATTTAAAAAAAAAAGAGAGAGTTAGTTATTTGAGAAAGATTAAGTGTTTGCTGTGAATATTCAACTTGGTTTTGTGATTGAAGTTAGATCTACGGAAGCTGTGATTTTATTCCGTCAATCTCTACGATACATCTGAATTACTGCTTGAGTTGAGAGACGGCGATTTCATTGAACTGTGAACTATTTCGGAATTACTTCGTGGGACCAAATTCACACCCTAGACAGGAATTTGAGACTTTAATTTTAGATCATTACATTAGATACAGGCCAGTACCGTTTTGTATTGTGATTTATTCTGAAGTTTGAAATTAATATTATTTTGTTTTGTAATTAATTTCGAATGTCGTAACTTAATATCTGTCACTATTATTATACAATTTATGTTATATCTGTTATATTTGTTAACAGTTTAGCATAATAAATTATACAAGCTGTTATCTGTGTTTTTCTGTTGCGTTTAATCTACGAAGAATATAAAACATTTAAAAAATCCGTAACATCATGATTTTAAAGTAAACTTAAAGCTATCACTAACTTAAACAGCTCATCAAACATGCATGTGTGTAGCAACTGAAATGTATATTTTCAGTCACTGTACACCATGTCATAATATGTGTTTTATAAATATGAATCATAAGCAAGTTGATTGTATGGTGTACATATTACATACCTTTACATTTTTACAAAATACATGTTTATTTGTATGGTACTAGATGGTTTGCATGTACATTATCTCATGTAGATGTTTTGTTTATGCTTTATGTCTGCTTTGAGTATATTCTTATTGCATATGTTTTACAACTGCTGTGCATATCTATTATTTTGTTTTTTAACCTTTTAAAAATATTTATAATATATTTATTTTACCACCTTAATTACTTCCAGTTATGTTAACTCTCTGACTATGAAGCTAGGTGCATTGTATTTACTATGTAACTACTAAAGAAACCATGAGATTAGTCATACTATAACATTTAACTTTTGTAGGCTATTGGTAAATATTAGAAGGTCTTTTGCACACAAGATACCAGATTTTTTAATTACATATTCTAATTAAGGAATTTTTGCTTTTAGAATATGGACTATCTAACATGAAAGGTGATTTTGATTCTAAGAATAAAAAATACTTTTCTCCATCTGAAAAATTGTTTAATTAATCTTAATCTCTTAAATCTCCTAAATAAATAACAAACATTTGTTTTAGAAAAAAAATGTATTTTATCTGTTAATTTCTCTACTCTGATTCTACATGGGGTTGTTTGATTTGATAGCCCTCAATATGACTATAAAAATGGAGAAATAAATGTAAATGGTAACAGGAATCATAATTTTATATTCTAAATAACATAAATCTCATAACTTTTTATTGACTTTTGAGCCATGTCTAACTAATCCCACAATATACGAGTTGTAAATTACACAGTTCACATCGTATTGAATAGCATAAAACTAGTCTTTACAAAGTATAAAGTTTCTTTCTTCTTTATCTTAGTACTAATGTACTGATATTTTGTAAAATACGTTGACATTTTGGTTACCATATATTTCGTGTATATGAGTCTAGGCCTTTTTGTTATGAACAACTTGTGATATACTTTTTGTCACAAAAAATGTTTCATTACAGCATCCAAGTTACTATCACATTGTTACAAAAGGTTTTGTTACAGAGATTTTTTGTGATTGGAGAATTTTGTTCTTAGATTCATGATTAACTAATTCAAGTACCAGAGGACACCACCTCATCCCTTTATCACAGAGAGTGATCACACAAGTTTGACAAATGTTATCTTGGAAGTAATCAAAATCTTGAAGTTTAACAAGTTTTACCATTTGATATTTGATTGAGTTTGTATCTTTGTGAAGGAATGGCTGGAAGGCCATTGTGAAGGGTTTCATGTGTACCAGACATTATAGGGTGTGTCAAAAAACAAAAAGTTGTGACACTCAGTCGCTCGCTTATAATTTGATTCCATTCAATGAAAAAAATATGCTAGTGTAAAAATCAATCCAATACATTAATATTTAGGGGTTGCACAATGCGCACAAAATAACAACGCGCTTCCGTACTCTTCTAGCAGCTGAATTAAAGGAAAGTTTTTCTCCAAATGTTCCTTTGACATTAAATTGGGATGGTAAGCTGATGCCTGACTTGGTTGGCAGAGAGAAGATCGAACGTTTGGCAATTTTAGTTTCAGGTGAAGGTGTAGAGAAGATTCTTTCAGTGCCCAAGATTGATAGTGGGGATGAAAATTCAGTAGCTTCTGAGATCGGATCAGTTTTAGTAGAATGGAATGTAAAAGACAGAATTAAATTGCTTTGCTTTGACACCACGGCGACCAATACAGGATCCAAATCTGGCGTCTGTCTGAGGATTGAAATGTTACTTGAACGTGAGCTCTTGCACCTTGCCTGTAGACATCACATTTTGGAGATTTTTCTGAGCGATGTATTCTCTACTCTCGTGATAGAGACATCAAAAAGTCCAGATATTACTTTGTTTTTAAACTTTAGAGATTGTTGGCCTAAAATTAATAAAACGAAGTACATAACAGCAGTAGAAGCAATGCCACTCCGAATACAGCCTTGGAAGGATAATATCATTCAATTTTGTCAGAATCTCCTTCAGTCTCATCAAACACGGGATGATTATAAAGAGCTCTTGGAATTAGCTGTCATTTTTTTTGGATCTCTTCCACACGGACGTTCTTCAGATTCTTTCCGTACTTCTGGTGCTGTACATCGTGCACAATGGATGGCTCGAGCAATATATTCTCTAAAAATTTGGATGTTCCTAGAGGAGTTTGGTAGACTGCAACCATGGACTGCTTCATCTCGTATTTCATTTGATGCACATTTCTGCAGCAAACTAGGCGATTTGTGTGTCCTTATAACTAAACATTACTTGCTCTCATGGTTTACAGCTAAGGATGCTTCTGTGGCAGCTCGAAAGGACCTTACCCTACTCAAGAAACTTGCATTGCATGAAAATCATATGATTAAGGAAGTTTGTACAAAGGCAATGAATTGGCATTATGGTATTTATCTGAGGTTGCAGTTGGACTTGCGCTCTTTGATAACAGTGTAACGAATAGCGACAAACTCAAGATAGTCTCAAATATGAATACCGTGAAAGGATCTTCTAGGCCAACTCCACATTTAACAGTTGATGCTGCAAGCAATGCTGTTTCCAGAAAACTTCCAGATTTTTTTATCTCTGCAACGAAGAAAATTTTCTACCATCTGGATATTGGTAGTGCATTTTTATCATTACCACCGGAGTGGAATGCCTCTGAAGAGTACAAACAAGGAAAGAACAGAGTAAAGAAACTTTTTGTGACAAATGACGCAGCTGAAAGAGGAGTAGCTTTAATTCAATAGTTTACGGCAAAGGGTCGCACCAAGAACAAAGATCAATTTTGGTATATGATTCAGGTGGCAGAAGAACATTGGCGAACATAATGTGAACGGGGTAGGCAAGATAAAACTTCAATGAAATAAATTTTTCTTTCAAGTTTTTATGTTTTTGTTAATTGTATAATCAATAAATATTAAATAATTTCTTTAAATAATTTAATTACCATTAACAATGTAATGTAGGGTAAATTTAAGGAAATAATAGTGAACTTTGCAAGGGATACAAGACCCTAAATACTTTGCGATTGAAATGAAACTTTGTCTATGTTCTTTTCTCATGCAGTGTCACAACTGAGCAAAAAAAATGGGACATTTTAATTTTTATCCTTTATCTGCGTTAGCAGATAAGTTACAGGGGATGTCATGAACAATGCTACATAAAACATAAATTACAGTGAAAATGACTTATGTCTATAAAACATTTACTGTAATTTGCAACAAAAACTGATTTTTTGACAGGTAGTTTTTTTATGTACAAATCTGATTGATGACAATAATAAAAAGTGATGATAAATCATAAATTAGTGATCTACATAAAAAAATTTCTTAACCCAAACCAGCTGTTTTTACACACTCACACACACACACACACACACACACATATATGTATGTATGTATGTGTGTGTGTGTGTGTGTGTGTGTGTATATATATATATATATATAAAGATGTCTAAACCTTATTTCGATGTATTGCAGTTTTTGTAAACTGCAATGTCACAAAAATACATCCATCACAAGTTCTCCTAGTAACAAATTAGCTGTAATGAAACATTTCTAACAAAATGTCTGGATAGTATCATTACTATTTACAAATGAATTCTTAAATTTCAGTTATTTTTCTTAAAATCTAGAATAGTAAAGAGAAAAGAAGAGAATGATCTCTGCTACTTCTGAAGTTTCATAGTTTTTGTACACGTGTTGTACTTGCTAATCCTGGTCAGATTTTCCATGAAAAGGACGTATAAAATTAATGTTTATGGGTTATATATGTATATTTATTTATTTATTTATTTGTATGTATGTATGCATTTTGGAATAAGAAAATTACTATTCAAAATCTACTGTAATGTATCAGGTTTCTGATGCAACTGTATTCAGAGCCAAAACAAATTTCATTTCTGATTGGAATATCACCATAATCTTCTTGTATTTATTTATTTGTATGTATGTATGCATTTTGTAATAAGAAAATTACTATTCAAAATCTACTGTAATGTATCAGGTTTCTGATGCAACTGTATTCAGAGCCAAAACAAATTTCATTTCTGATTGGAATATCACCATAATCTTCTTGTATTTAAAACTCTCCAGCAGTTATAATGGCTTTACCCATGTAAGTACGTCAGGAAAACTGACATGCTTATATAGTTCAAAATGAGCTTTTTTGATTGGTTATAAATTTGTATACTTAAGAGAAGGAAGGGTGGGTGAGCAAGTACTTTCAAAAATTGAAGTGGTAGGCAGAGCTACTATGATGGGTTCACGATATATAATGATATCTCAGTAAATAGAAAGGGCAGGAGTGTTTTTTGTATTCTAGATTGTTGATATTGGTAATTTGAGTTCCAATACAACACTTTCCTTCACTCACAAGATTAGCTTTTCCCATTTTGTCCTTCTCTCTATGTGCAAACATTTTTACAACACGTCACAAACAAGCCTTTCACACTCTTCTATTGGAACCAAATATTTTAACATGTCTTTCATGCAAATCATCATGTGTTATCTCTCTTTCAGTAGGAGTGCACTACTATCAAGTGATGCATGTGACTCCATCTGTGCACCACTGCCAAACCATTACTTCTTGTTTGACAGGGTTTGAGTTAAAATATCTTTATTTTCTCCAGTTCTGCTCAAAGTAATTTACTCTAGTTTAACTTAAACTGTATTTCATTTGTTTCCAAACAATGTTTCATTTTCATTTTGAAAGAATTTTTCTCTGTAATATTCTCTTATTCCTTCTGTTTCTCTTCTCTACCCTCATCCTGATTTGGATAGACTTTATGCCTAGTGCTTACTCTTTGTTGTTATGTCTCCTGCATGACTTCATTCTGGAATTTCCATTTGCATATTTTTACTTATGGCAACCTTATTTCTGTTGGGATCTTTCTTCCTTTATACTTGCCAGTTAGGTTTGTTATTTATTCCAGTTTATTTATTCCTTTTTGTTCCTATCCAAAATGTATGTTATTCTGTGATACTTCCCATCCAATCTGCTAGGTTACCTTTTCCTTTGCTGCTCATCTCAGTCAGCCTTTGGAGGAGATTCCAATTCTTGTGGAAAAAGACATCCAACAAAGAACAACAGAAGGTTTGATCTGGGAAAGCTTGTTATGACGTTGTTTACTCCAGGTCAAATGGTAACTGATGGGAAGCCAGACCTTGAATCCAGGGCCTCAGTCCATATATAGAATAAGCACAGTTGTGACAGCATGAGTGTAGACAGACTTAACTGCAGTATCAGTGAACTGTATTATGAAAACCAACATAGTGTAGTAATGGAAGATAGAGAAAATGGGCCAGTTTGTGTTGAATATCAACGAGAACAGGGTGAGAACTAATGTGAAATAATTCCAGGGCTATTAGAGAGCAAAGAGAGTCAATGCAAATGGTATAGTCAGATTACTGCATAGGTTCTACTTGATCCAGGGTAAGAGAAATGACATACAACTCAACAGTGAATAGAGAAATTGTAGAGGGGATCCTTTGAGAAACTACAGAACCACAAGAAACCATAGCAGCATTCACAGAAGCACCTAATTTAGAATAATCCAAATAATTGGGAATTAAAGGATGATTTAAAAGATGTTTGTGAAGATAATACTTCCAACTGGGGGTATCTGCCTTCCTCAGATGACTCAAAGAAAGATCACATTTGGGGATAGTAACAAGCCATGGTGGAATGGGTTGATCATTATGAACAGCAATGCCAGACCAAATTCAGCCAGTTGCACCTGGACACAAAGTTCAGAAGAAGGAAATACAGACTGTCTTTTCTGAAAGAGCACTACCAATCAAGGAGGAAGGACACAATCTTATGTGTGATGCTGTGATAAGAATCAAAGCTGGGTAGTATATTGCAGAGAAAGTTGCAAATTGTGTAGGTGAAGGGGAGTTTCATGGGACTCAGTGTACAAACTCTGGTTTGGAGCTGTGCAAAAAGCTCCCATGCAGAACCAAATCTCCAGACAGTGAAAAGGGTATAATATCTTCAAGTCAGAGGTTCTAGGAGAAACATAAACCAGAGACTCATAGTCCAGTTTGGATTGAATGAGGGTACAGTGATTCTTCAATAAAAAATATTGATCCATTTCCCAAGAGATGAAAGAGAAAACATGGGGAATATTTGGTATTCATGTACACTGAGAAGTAAAAATAAGCACCAAGAACTTTGTCTTGGGAACCACAGGAAGAACATCACTAAGATAAAGTTTACAATCAAGGTGTAGACCTCATTGGTGTCAAAAGTGTATGCAAATCATTTTGAAGAAGGAAAAGGTAAAACTGTTTAGTTTTTGTTCAGTTCAATAAGATATTGAGGGCACTTTGAAGCTGCCCCTTAATAAATCTCTCCCCTTGGTGTGGATTCCTGTACATGGTGAGAGGACTCTCCAGGTAAGGTTCTGTTCTTTCAGGTTAGCTTCTCTGGAATCTAAACATCCACCTACGTGTTTGCCATGCATGGTGACCTGTAAAGGGGAGGAGAGGGTCCTGGTGGCTGAGGGGTCCAGTCTTAACACACCACTTTGGCCTTAAATTCCTTTGGGTGGCCTCCCTTTGGTCAATCAGCTGGTCCACTTGGGCTAGGGTCAGTCAAGTTCCAGTGTTGGAAGTTTTCAACACGTGTTGTGGATACTGCGTCTGATGCTGATGTTTGGGTATAGTGCTCATGAAGCCCTAGCATTCCTGCAGTGTCCTTGCTTGACATTGTAGTACATCCTCTCATAGAGCTCCATGGTTGGTGGGCACTGAAATTTTCTTTTTTCCTATGGATCTTCCAAATAAAGATTTAAATAAAATAGTGAAAAAACATTCAATTGGTAAACAACCACATCTTGAAGACTTTGATCAGCAATCTTCAACATTCTGTACCACCAGTTGTACCTCATTTTCTCATCCTACATTCTCATTCAGAGAAATCTGTAGGGCAAATGTCCCCCTTTTTTATTCAGAAGGGACAAGAGGGACTTGCTGGCTCTCCAAAGTTAGTAAAAAAGCTTAAATCTGGAGACATATTGGTTGAAACATCCACATCCCAACACAGTGAACTCCTTGAATTCAAAAGCAATTGGGGATATACCTATTGAGGTTACACCTCATGCTACCTTGAATTAATCATGAGGAGTTATTATTGAGAGGGATTTGAAGAATGTCCCCGTCAAGATAACATGAATTGATTAAGGCCTTAATGCCATCCAAATTAGAACAAAAACCTTGACAGTTCCACTCTCTGAAAGTGGCCATTTTTATTTAGGTGTGGGGAGAAGTGAAGAATTTTTGTTCTTGCAACCACTCCATTTGTATTTAGTGGAAGTCTGTAGGCACACAAAGAACCTGCCCTGGGATAATGTAATGACTAAATCTGTGTCAGTATAAGTAGATTTCAGTGAGGGCATGAATGAATAATCAACGAATTCCACTCTTTCATTTGAAGAAGGTAAAATACTCATTACATAGTGTGAGAAAAATTTTGTCCAAAGCACAGAAAAATCTGTTGGCACTCCACTGTAGCAGTAGAATGTAGTGCAACAGTACATTCTGATATGGAGTAGGAAACAACAACTTCGAAGCCTCTGGATAAGAAACGTTGTTAACAGTTTTTATGTGCTTTATCTTCTTTTCCTTCACCCACTTAGGACAATAATGAAAATAGGAGGAATGGGAATGTTACAAATAATGCAGTAAGAATCAATTTGACACTTGTAGGCATCATGGTCTTTGCTGCCACAGTGAACACATGTCAGAACCTCAAGAAGCCTTTGAATGACCAAACCACTGACATTTGAAACATCTTAAAGGGTTATGAATGTATGGCCATATCTTGCAGTTCGGATGACCTACCTTCACGGTGACAGTTAGATGTAACAATGTAAACATTGTTATGAAAGAAAATTGCGTGAATCAATCTTGTTGGCAAAAATCATAAATCATATTGACATTTTAATTTACTTTTAATTTTAAATTAAAATTTATGGTTATTTGAAATTGTAATACATTAATATATGTAATATAATAAAATGTGGATTTGCCCAAGATAAATAATGATACATAACATAAAAATAAGAAAGTTGGTAGGCAACATAATTCCTTCTTCTTGAGTACATGTCTGTCAGTCTGCAGAAACTCCTTGGCTGGAGAAACCAGAGAGAATTTCTAACTTTGGAATGTTTCATAAGTTTTTCTTAACAATTACTCTTCAAGAGGAGTTTGAAGTATCATGCAAAGTAACCTCAATGGATATATTCTTAATGGTTTTTGAATTCAGAAGAAACTTACTCTGCTTTGTAGATTTTTTTCCATCTAGATATTCATGAAATATAATTTTTTCACTGACCTAGGACAGCTAACAAGTCTCTCTAAACTCTTAAGAATGAAAAAGACAAACATTTATATTAAAGATTTCTTATTCAGTGAATGAATAATGAGATAACGAAGTACAGAAACAATAGGAGGTGGGGATTGGAGAGCAGTCTTTCAAACATGGTTGGTTTCCATTTACTTATTCTTTTACTATGCAATTTTTATCAAGGATATGAGAATCCTTAGTAATAAAAGAAAAATTCAGTGCCCACTGACCCCACTCATCATGTAGTCCTTCAAGGAGGTGCACTATAATATCAAACAAGGGCAGTGCAGCAATGTCAGGGCTTAATACCCAAACACCAGCATGAGACAAAAAGTGCACAACACCTGTTGAGAAATCTCAATACTGGTACTCTGTTGACCTCAGCCCAACCAAACCAGCCAATTTACCCTGAGGGCCACCTCAAGGCCACCAGTTTTGAGGAATTCAAGGTTATAGTAGTGTGTTGCAATGCCCCAGACATCAATCAAACGCCAAAATCCTTTTGTCCTTTTCATGGGTTGTTATACACAGCAAACACATGGGTGGATGTACAGCTCCGAGAGAAGGTAAACTGAAAGTACAGAGTCTTTCTGGGAGGTTCCCTCACTATATACAGAAATCATAAAGAGTTGTAATAAGAAATCCTTTGAACACTTTTGATCATATTTTTAAGTCATCACGGGTTTTGTACTGTTTTGTGTATATGATACATTTTCATGCACTACAGAAGATTAACAAAGCAATAATATCAGACAATGTTTTCCTTGTAGTTTTGGGTAGTCGATGGGCAGTGTAAAAGTATCTAAAAAATGAAGGATTTGTAAAGTAACTGATATTTTTAAAGAAGTGACAGAGTTGCCATGAAACATATAGTCTAGTTAGTTTTACATCTGTAGTGTGAAAAGTTCTTAGTAATTTCATAAAAGAAGATTTGCAAAATCATTTAGTAAAAATTGTTATTTTAAAAGGATGCCAACATGGATTGATGAAATGAAAATCTTGCTTTAGTGATATGTTAATTTTTCTAAGATGTTGTTTGTTATCTAAATAATGAAAAGAGGTGAACTTGGTGTATATAAGATTAGATAAAGAAGGTCAGATTGGTGGTGATTAAAGAAAGACTAGTTTATTGAATTTTAAGGTGACTGAGTGAGAGAGAGCAAAAACTGTTATTAATGGAATACAGTTAAACTGTGTTACTAGCGGTGTTCCTCAAGGAGCAGAACAGATACCTCTGTGTGTTTTTTATTTGCATAATTATATTAATAGGGGTATAATTAGTAATTCTAGCTATATTGAGAATGTTGAAGTACTATAGAATGACGTACGAATTGGCAAGTATGATACATGCTTGAAAAATTATTTTCATCATAATCAGTTATCATAATTTGAATTTTATATAAATGGAAAATTTTTCAGTAGTGTGACTGAAATAAAGCATTTTGACATAGTGGTAAATTACCTAAGCCAAAGAGAAGGTATTTATTCCTAGCACTAAAACTAATAGAATTTTAGGATTATTTAAAGACATAATGAATACAGTCAGAAGAAATAGCTATCTCTTTAAGAGGCAAGCAGTGGCACTGGCTATGTAAGGATGGCTGAGATCATTCATCTAAATGGTGTTTTAAATATTTCCTGAACAGTTCATCAGAATTTTATGGTGATTACATTTATAGAAATATCTATAATGACTGAATAGCAAGTTCTGGGAATATATGCAAATATCACAGAAAAAAGTGTTTGAATTCCCTTTTTCTTTTTTATTAGAAGATAGATCAGAAACCAAAAGAGTGGTGTCAATCAACTTCACCGAGGTGACGTAGTTTCAAATGAAGTATCTGCTTTTATAAGTATTTATTAGTAACTTGTGATAATTTTAAAAAATCCTAATTCCTGTGCAAACAATGTTTTCATTACCCCTTGAAGTCAGCTTTCTTACAAAATTTGGTGTTCTCCAAGAAAACTTAAATATAGAGTGAAATGGGAATTAACAGCCAGTAATAGTTAAAAAAAAAATAAAAATTATATATATATATTTGGAACCTCATTTCACTTACAACTTGGTTATAAATACAACCTTCCTATGTCTACTGAAGCACTGCAGAAAAACAAGAAGAGAAACACTTTTACAAAAAGGAAGTAAATATAGTAATGGCTAATATCAATCCTTTGGAAACAATGCAAACAAGATAGTGGTAGGGATGGTACTTGTGTCATTCTCATTATGCAAATGCCTTCTGAACAATTTTGTTTGTATTGTTTTTTTGAATGATTGATGTAAGCCATCTCTCTTTTTACTTCCTTGTTTCAAAAGTTTTTCTTTTAGATATAATTGGATAAAATGTAAAGTTTTGGCATCCTTTTCTAAAAAAAAGAATATTGTGTTGTTGGAAGGTGGTTCAGGGAAGGGATACTAGGGTGATTTCGTTGATGGATACATTTTTTATTGTTAGGATAGGCTAGGATCGGTTAACTTATTTTCTCTTGAGAAAAATATGGTCAAATGGTGATACAACAAAATTTAAAAAGATTATGTGGGGGATCAATAAGATAAAAGGCTCTAATTTCTTTATATTGTTTTCTGAAAATAATGGAATGAGAGAACACAACATTAAGATTATTTTAAGTATTTGCTTCAGTTAGGATGCATTTTTTAACTAGGTCTGTAGCTTATGGAATGTATTGCCATCAGCTTCAACAGTGAAAAACAACATATGGGAGTTTAAGACAGTAATCAATGAATTAAAAAACAATAAAGGGTTGATTTAAGTGTTTATATGAATTTTTCTTTTCTTAGGAATGGATAAGCAAGGAAAGCTTTAAAGAACCAAGCGGTTACTTATTGACCATATGTTGTTTTACCACTTTACTTGAAATATATTTGTTATGACTGCATTATTTTTTATGTAAAGATTTAACATAGTGTTAACAGTTGTTGTCTAATGAGACTGGGATATATTAAAAGGATTGTCTTAATTTGTTGTTTAATGGCCCTGGAATATGGACTTAAAGATGTTTTTTTTTACAATTTAAACTTTGTTTTATGCTTGGATTAGTATAATATTAATCTATAGCTATTGCCTAAATTTACTAAGACTGGATTATATGTTTAAAGTATTTATTGTTCATTATTCAACATTTTCTCCTCAGGTATCTATAAAAGATGGAAAAGTCTCAGTTGCAGCTTCAAAGGCAGAATTGAAAAAGAACAAGCGTGTTAAAACGTTTCCTAGGAAGTCTAATAAGGAAGACAGCCGAACATTTGTTGTTGTTGGAGGAGGTGAGAAATGTATTTTTTTAATCATATTTTACATTTGTATCATAGGTAATGTTAAAAGTTTGCATGCGTATAGGTATGTGATGAAATTATTGCGAAAAAAGTTGAATAATTTCTTATTGACTGTGTCTGCCTGGTTTCGGAGATGATGTTTGAAACCTTGTGCAGAATGCTTCATCAGGGAATAATTAGGAAGGCATCTGTGTATGGGGATAATAATGTGGTTCTGGGAGAAAACCTAAAGGAATATTGATATGTATTTTGTAAGAATGTATGATCAATACTGTTTTTTTTATATTAGTATAAGAGGCTAAAAAATTTGGGTAACAAAGTTCTGAGGAGCTCCATTACTGTTGTAATTTGAATGACCAAAAGATTAATTTTCTAATTCTGTTAAACTGTTAGTAAAATACTAACTTCAAGAGGATTAAAAAGTTTTTTTTTTGTTCTGAATGCTTTGTTAAAAGTTCTGGATTTTGTATCCAAACAAAAGAATAATTAATACATTGGCTTTGAAGTATAATACATAATAAACAAATGCAGCTGATGTATGGTAGAATATAAAAATACAAAACTGATTAAAGTTGAAAATACTGGTTTCAAAACATAAGGGATTATTATATCACTAGCATATATCCCATGAAAAATGATAAGTACTATGACATTTACCTCGTAGTATTCGCTAACCTCAAATTTTGTTTATTGAATTATATAAGCTTTACAAAATCAAGCTTGGTCAATAAAGAAGCAGAAAAGTGCAGTTGAGGTTGTCAAACTTCATTAAATTCTTTGGTGAGTCAATTAAAGTGTTTATTTATTTCTTAATTTAGAGTTTCTGTTGTTTGAAGAGGTTTTACTTTTTATGAGAAATGTTGGTGATATAACAGAAAATAGCTTAATTCAAGAACAATTTAAACTTAAAACTGGATCTATTTTTATTTTATTTTATGATAAGTTTTGTAGACTTGGTTCTAGGCCTTAAGCTTGTTATACCACTCACTACACTTAAGGTTTTGAGAAACGGCATGACATGACACACACTGACTTTTGTACAAGTTAAGAGTTGCAAATTAATGGCTGTGTACAAATTGATGTTCCAGATTTGTGCATTTTGTTTTAGCCTTTTTTTCAGCTTATGATGATAATTCAAGGACAACTGATGAAATTCTAAAAGCAAAAGCTTTTCAAAGAAAATATTATATTGAATAACTGAAAAACATTTTTACTGATTTTCTGTTTCCTAGGTGGAGCTGGTCAAGCTTGCATTGAAACTCTAAGACAAGAGGGGTTCAGAGGACGATTAATTTTGGTTACAAAAGAAAAACACACTCCATACGATAGGCCCAAATTAAGCAAGGTGAAAATATCATAGATATCACTGAACAGAAATGTGTTGTAAATTATTTTATAGTAATAGACACTTAATTTTGTTTGGACCAATGAGCATTTTTCAGATATCAAGTGTATTTTTGCATATTAGTTTTCTATATTCAAGTAAAAAAAATAGCTCTAACTTTGTTTTACCAATTTATTATTCATGAATATTCTGAATGGACTGACACATTTTTAAAACATTATGATTATATAATAAATTTAGGTGCTATTATTGTACTTATCATTTAAATGAACTTAAGATAAATTGTTTCTTTGATTGAAAAGACATGTCGCATTCCTTTCTGATATATTCATATAAACAGTGGTAATTAAGAAAAATATGATACATGATTCCATATTAGCTCCATATTAAAGTAATTTAAATTAATGATTGCTTGAATCTTATCTTTTTATGCTGTTTTAGGGGAGTAATGTAAAAGAAATATGAATAGTTTTAGTTACGAGAAAGATTAAAAAAGCTTTCATATATGACACCACTCAACTCATATTAATTATTAGATTTAAAATGTTGAGTTAATAGTAGAACATACTGCACTTGAAATAGTTTTTAATTATTATTTTAAAATATGTAATATATGGAGATGTATATGAGGATTTCATATGAGTGATTAAGAATAATAGATCTGTAAGAAAGAAATACTTGCATTTTGGAACCTGAGACACACGTGGAGGTTTTCTCACTCACATGGTATTTTTAACTCATCTGTGCCATGAGTGGTTACATTTGAATTTTAGTGTTTTATAGATTTAAATGTATAATGTTTTTATTCACAAATTGAAGTTTGGATATTTTAGGTATTAAATGCTCGAGCTGAAGACCTCCTGTTGAGGAAGCAAGACTGGTATAAGGACACAAATGTGGAAGTACAATGTGAGAAGGAGGTAGTGTTTTTTATTACTTTGTATATATATAAGGAGGTGTAATTTTTCATTACTCTGTATATATAGTTTAACATGTAATGATGAAGTGAACTGGAATATTGTGTGCAGGTTTGGTCGTCTTATATGAGATAGGAAATAGATTCAGTAGAAAGAGGATAAAAAAATATATTTGTACATGAGAAAAGAAGAGGAAAATATGACCATTTTAAAGGTTATAAGATTTTGTAGGGGATTTATAACACAATGGCCTTTGTTTTTTGAGTTGAACTTCAAAGATAATAGAAAAAGAGGAAAAGTTTAAGATTTGAAAAGATGGGATAAATTTTGGTTAATGTCCTAATTTTTCAAAGAGGATTATTAACTATTGGATAAGTTGCTGTCAGTAGAATCGTATAGACTAGTACCACATGTAAAATTAAAGAAATAACTCAATGAGTTTATTAGGAATAAAGGAGGAATTTATATTTTACTGTTTTTTTTATCATGAGGGTGATAAAAGGACCAAATAAGCCCTTGTCATATGTCTTGTGGGGTGTAAACTTAATTGCAGTGTGTTTATACCAGTGGTTCTTGACTTTGTTGCAGGTACTGAACCCCGGAAGTTTTGTACTTGCATTCACTGAACACTTTGTAATTGGAAAAATAAAATACGATTTTTTTCAAATTCAAAACATAAGTAGATATTTTATTAGTGCACAGAATGAACCATGCATCAGTTGCACACAATATCACTGTGTTCAAAGAACAAAAACAACAAAACATGAATTTCACACAAAAACAAAAATATATCTCAATGGATATTTACTGCAAATCAATGTGACTTTTGCTATTACCTTTCAGAGACAACTTCAGAAGTGCACATCTTCACCTCAGCAAGTGCCACTCTCGTATCATTTTCTCAACAAAGTCTGTTCCTTCATTTTTATGTCTACCATCTTTGAAAATGATTGCTTGCAAAGATATGTTGTAACAAATGGTATGAGTATCTCAAGGGCTTTCTTAGTATACTACGATTTGGTGACACCAAAACGTTGAGAGAGTTGTTGTTCTGAAAAATTGCTGTTGAACCTGGCTGTGCTGACGTTCAATGACTTTGTCGAGGTATTCATCATTGACATCTACTGTCGCAACACTAAACGTGAACAGCTGTCTCACCCATGCTGGATATGACTCTGGTGGGGAAGTATCTGTCAAGATACTTTGTGAGCTCTTCTAAGTGCATGACAATTGCTTGCCTCAGTTCTCTGGGTACAGAAATGTCTCCGATTTCAGACACATCTTTGATCTTACTTACACAGTCTTCCAGCAGGGGAAAGTTTGTGAAGTCATCATTTGCTGTTCATCATTTCCATATTTGTAGCTTTTTTTGAAAAGCCTTCATGTTTTCTTCTGCTTCGATGATGTTGACACTACTGCCCTGTTGACTGAGATCATTGAAAATATCGGCCATGTCCGCCAAAATGAGAACGAACTCAGATTTTTCGAAGCAATCTGTATAACATTGTTGGTGCTCTTGCAAAAACAGAGCTAATTCCATATGCATGGCAAAAACGCAATTCAACACCTTTCCTCGGGATAACCACTGAATGTTAGAATGGTACAGAAGTACCTCAAATTCAGAGCCCTTTCATTACACAGCTCTTTGAATGCGGTGCTTCAGGGCACTATTTCACATAAAGTTCACACATTCCACTACAATATTTAATATTTCTGTCAGTTTTGAAGGCAATGTTTTTTTTGCCAGTGCATGTCTGTGCAGAACACAGTGCATTACAATGATGTGTGGTGCATCAGCTTTCACCAGCACACCAAAACCAGAGTTTTGTCCCAGCATGACTGAAGCTCCATCCAAACAAACTGCAGAAACCATATCCCAGGAAAGATCATTGTCTCTGAAGAAGTCATCCACAAGTTTCTTCACATCAGCTGCCTTAAATGTTGTTGTAAGAGGCTTATAAAATAAAAAATCTTTTATCTCCTTGTTCTTTACATCACGCACGAATACAACAAACTGGCTTAGATTGGAAATGTCAGTGGTCTAATCGAGTTGAAGGCTGAATTTTGCCTGGCTTGAGATTGCAACTACTTGAGTCAAGATGTCATTGCTTATGTCATCTTTTCTGCTGCTGATGAAAGAAGAATTTGGATAACTTATTTGCAGCAGCTTTTTGCCACATGATATTCGCCATTTTCAATGCATCTGATTTTATGAGTGCTTCACATGTTGTGTGGTTTGTCCTGCTTTGTGATCAAGTACGCAACTTTGTATGATGCTGTGAGGATTGGTTTGCCAATAGGGTACAAAGCCGAGAATGGGCGAAGTAGCCTTTTCATTGAACCTGGCTCTCTTTACCTTAAATTCAGCAAGCATTGTGTTCTTGTATTTCCCATTTACATTTAGGGAGTGATCACTTAGTTGTGCTAGTGCTAGACTACAATTGCTTAACTTGGCATTACAAATCATACATTGAGGACACTGACTCCTGTCATCTGACCACTTTCTGTTTTTGCTTGACATAGTTAGTATGAAAGGATTGAAAATTAGGAAAAAAATCACAAATGATGCAAGATTACTACAGTCACAAGTCAACTGCAAAGAGCACGAAATTCCCTGCAGCACAGATATTAAGGCCAAGTCATGTGACGTAATCAGCCGCAGCCAGTGATGGCCAATTGGAGCATGACGTCACGAATCATACGATGAGGTGAATGGAAAGGACACACACACACACTGTGTTTGTGTGTGTGTGTGTGTGTCTTGATCTCTGCCAAACCCCTGAGACTGACTCACCAAACCCCTGCGGTTCAATTGAACCCAGGTTAGGAACCACTGGTTTATACCAACTAAAATAAAAAAAATATTTTATAGTGTTTTATTCTCCACTAGAGTCGAGAACAATTCTGGGAAATTGTTTCAGATGTTTTGCTGTTTCTTAAAATAATAATGGGACTAAAATAAGTAGCAGAAAAAATGTATAGAAAAATGTATATTTTTGAAAATTTTTAATTAAATATTAGAGAGTCCACAAATATCTTTTATTTTTCAAAATAAATAAGTCAAGTTTTCCTTAAAGTTTAGAATATGGTTAAACTTAGTTATTGTATTTTTAAATATTTAAGCAAAACTACTTAGAATTTTGTTTATAAACCAAAACATTTTAGAATGTAAGCTCTAAAGTGAAAATATTTTAAATTTAGGTTACTGCCATAGATGGAGAGAAGAAAGTAATTTCTTCTAAAGATGGTAGCATTATCAGCTATGACAGTTTGATGATAGCTACAGGTGGAAGGTAAGTTTAGTTGCATTCTACACATTCTAATTATAACTAAAAATTTTTTTTTGTGTCAAATTACCCATTTAATCATTAAGAATGCTGATAATGTATTGAAATCAGATTTGCGTACATTTCTACAATTTTTGTTGTTTCCTGTTGTCATTTGAACAAACTGTGCATGTGATCAAGCTTTAGGCTTATCTATTATGATTATTTAGAATAAGTATATGTTAAATTAAACTAAATTTTCAAAAAGTATTTTTGTAAATGTTCAAACAAAATTTATGGAATATAAGTGAATTTCTTTGTTACAGTGAAATATTTTCATTTACAGATATTTCTCAAATAATTGCATGGTGACACTACATTTGAGATAATGACTGATTTCAACATTTCATAGAAATAAAATCTCCTTAGAAACAAAACATCAGTTATTTGTGTACGCGTTTTCTTTTGTTTATACTGACACGGAGCTTACTATTCTTACTTCTTCATACAGTTGTCATCAAAAATATAGTTCTATAGTGACACAAGACAGTTTTCTACTGTGTATGTTCAAACAAGTTATGGTATTTTGTGAAAACAAAATTGTAATGAAGTACATGTGTGTATCTCATAGCATCTCCTTATGGGTGGTAAGTGCTCACATGGTTATGTTTGCATGTATGATTCTCTGTAATCAATCATAAATGATTTTAATTTTTCATTTAATCAGACCGAGGGTACTAGATGTTCCAGGCAAAAATCTTGAGTTCATCTGTCAGTTGAGAACACCAGAAGAAGCTAACATTATATCAGAGAATTCCAAAGAGAAGAAAGTGGTTATTATAGGAAACTCTTTTATTGGTTAGTGATATAGAATTTTTCAGTTATATCTTGGTGAAGTAAAAAACTAGTATGTACAGTTATGACAGAAAGTGTTCGTACATTTGCATCTCGAGTAGTTTTTTGCTCATAACTTAAGAAGTATCACAGTTAGGCTAATAGACTTATAATATATTATAAATATTATACTAACACAGATCTACATAAACTTTTATGTAAATTAAACGACAAGTAATCTGTTTATAAACAAATCAAAAATAGGAGGAACAGAAAGTGTTTGTACATTTAAGAACAACTCGTAAAAAATTTTGTTTAGTTTGGCAAATAAACTACATTATACCATTCCAGAACTAGACACTTGGTACATAATGATTGGAATTTAGCCAGCAAAAGATTATTTTCTGGCAGTTTAGCGCCATCTCTGTCATTATCTGCTTGGTCATCAAGACAAACATAAGACAACTGTCCAGTGATTTAAAAAACCAAATTATTGTAAAATACAAATCTCGTATGTTTCTTCCCGGTATTGCTACACAATTTAATGTATCGAAATCTACTGTTCAAAGCATAATTACCAAGTTTAAGCTTACAGAATCAACTACTAACCTACCTCATTCTAGACACCCCACTAATATTCCAGAGAGAACCAAGAGGAAGGTTCTCAGAGAAGTTAGTAAGAACCCTCATTTAACAAGTAATGACATATAGAAACTGGTAAGGGAAACTGGGGTTGAAGTAAGTGCTTCTACAGTTATGAACATGTTATGCTCTTCTGGGTTCAAAACATACCATCCTCTTTGAACTCAATATTTAAAGTCTGTTTATTTAGAAGCACGATTGAGGTATGCCAGAAAGCATGTAAAAAAATCCTTTACTTATTGGAAGAGTATTCTTTGGTCAGACGAGACATAAATCGAGCTTTTTGGCCACAACGATGTTTACAATATTTTTTGTAAGAAGGTGGAATAAAATCTCCCAAAGAACACAGTCCCTACAGTTAAACATGGAGGTGGCTCAATCATGCTATGGGGTTCCTTCAGCTCTTCTGGTGTAGGCAGCCTTCACAGTGTCAACTAAATCATGAAAAATGAAGAGTACGTTGATATATTAGGCACTTATATCAAGAATAATGATCAGAACTTGCAGCTTGGATATCTTTGGATCTTCCAGCATGATAATGATCCTAAGCACACATCAAAATATGTGAAATCCTGGTTGCAGAGGAACCATATAAGTGTTTTGGAGTGGCCATTGCAGTCATCCGATCTCAACCCAATTGAAAATGTTTGGCATGAGTTGAAGACCAGGGTTTGTCAGTGTCATCTGAAAAACTTGCAAGAGTTGGAGGCCTTTTGTAAAGAAGAATGGAAGAAACCACCAGTCATGTACTGTCCAACGATCGTAGAGGGCTATGAGGAGAGATTGCGCCAAGTAATTCAGTTGAAAGGCTACACAACTGACAATTAAAGTGGATGCATGAACACTTTCTGCCCCTCCTATGTTTCGTTATTTGTTCATAAACAGTTTATTTGTCATTCAATTTACATAAAAACTTATGTAGATGCGTGTTAGTATAATATTTATAATATAATCTACTTTCATTATCCTAATCATGATACTTTTAAAGTTATGAGGAAAGAACTACTCATGACGAAGGGGTACGAACACTCTGTCATAACTGTATCTATCTTAACATGTATTCCCAGATTTCTCCTGAAGAAGAAAAGTCCACCTTTCAAAATTGCTCAGGTTATAAGAGTTTCTATTTCAGTTTTATCAAGACTTCTTGCACTTACATGTTTCTAGCACATCATGAATGCCTTAAAATGTATATTTTTAAGCATCAAAAGTTTAAAAAATTGAAAGCATGGATAAATGCTTTTTTGCAGAAATCTTTTTTTAGATGTTATCAACATTTTTTCCCACAAATGTATTTTCAGTAATTAGAGATGTATGTTTTGTCATTCACTCTCCTATTTTGGGCTCAGTCATTTTGGCCAAGTTTGTGAACCTAAAACTACCTTTAGAGTTTTGATACTATAATTTCTAATAATAAGTCTTTTGTAGAAAAAATAAATAAAAAAATTGTAATTTAGTATTTTTACTGTAAATTAGATTTAACTTATCCTAAACAGCTTAAAGTTTGTAACAGTGTGTGTGTGCGTGCGTGCGCGCACACACACACACACACACACACACACACAATATATACCTATGTACTCAAACACAACAGTCTCTTATATATAATGTGTGTGTGTGTATTTCAAGATATAACAAGAATAACCAGTCAACAGCTTAATATCTTCTGCTAGTGGCGTTTTTAGCTATTCTAATGTTTTAGATGGCCATTATGTTCTTTTAAGTCAAGATTTCAAAGAGGTAGGACGTGTCCTTAGTCTGCTTGAAATTTCATGAATTTTAAACTTAAATACAGCTTTGTTAATGAACTTAATAAATTATAGTGGAATTCTGTAGTATTGATATAATAATTTATGATTTTTTGGTTGTTAAACTGTACATATAAAACCTAAAAATATCTTGTTTTACATCCTCCACATATAAAATTTTAAAAGGTTAAGCAACCTATGTAAAGCATAACTGAGTGAGAAAGTCGTAGCTAGAACAAATAATTGTTTATTTCTTTATATAGATTATTACTATTTAGAAATGAGTTATTAATCTTATTCTTCTTAAAATATAGAACAGTAAATAAAGAGATGCAGTGTATAATAATTGAAATGTGACTGTATATTACAAAATACTAGTCTATTAAAATACAGCCATGACAGGGTCACTTTATATATTATACAGTATATGGTAGGGTAGAGAAGATAACAGACTAAATATAAAGCTTTACTGAAAACAAACATTTGAAATGTATTTAGGAACCGTTAGAGATTACACAAATAATATTTGAGATTTTTGGGACAAAGAATAGTTTATTAATTATTATATGAAAATCACTTTGTATTTGGATTAGTAACAAAAACAAGTTCAATATTTTCACAAATAAATCTTTAGTAAAAATACTTCATTAAAAAATCTGATATCTTGTGTTCAAAAAACTTGCCATCTTTACTAAAAGTCTACCAATGTCTGTGAAGATACTTACTGCATCAAAAGTTATAGCATAAATACTTAACATGTTCAAATGTATATACAAATTTGTATATATTATATCGAGCCTGTTATGAAGGGGTTAAAACAGAATTTATTAGATATTATGATAATCAGTGGTTTAAAAATCATTATTTTGGTTAAAAATCAATTATTTGTTAACATAAATGTTTAGTTGGAATGTAATTATGATTTAATGTAGATTTTCTAACACTTAAGTCATATAAAATTTGCAAAACATGTTCTGTTATCTAAGATATTTTTCCATTCATATAAAAGGCATTAAGGTTGTGTTAAAAGTTTTTGCTATCTAGGAATTTGAACATTTGAAGTTTTGTCAGTGGCATTCAAGAGGTGTCAGATTCTTTTTTTTTCTTGTGTTAACAGAAAACATTTTACAAAGTTTGAAAACTAATTACTTGTTAAATGTTACTCATATTGGATGTTTGATATTTTTAATTTGTATAGTTTCCATTAGTTAAACAAATTGTTGTGTAAAAAATATGCATTTTATACTTTAAATATGGAAAAACGACTACTATTTCATATAACATATTGCTAAACTGCGTGTGAATGCTTGTATTTCATTTGTATGGATTACATGTAAAACAAAAGTTTTGAATCACATATAATCCAGTTGATATGATGATATCAACAATAAAGCATGCAAATGTCAAGGGTTTAAACTTTTATTCAGAAATAAGTTCTAAATTTTCAAAACTTAAAATACACTCTTCACTAAGACCCTAGAAGGAATAAATGTCTATGAGTTTCTTTTGTTATTTAATGTAGGTTATGAAACTCCTGTCAAAGTTTTGCTATATTATACTATTATCGTATGTGTAGAAGGTATCAAAGAAATTCTTTATTCTTGTTTCATTGGACTTAATGTTTCATGCAACTACAGGTGGCATGATACAGTTTTCTTACATAATATACTTTGTTCATTGTGTAGGTATGGAAGGAGCAGCTTACCTAACAGGAAAGGCCCATTCTGTAACTGTTGTTGGACGAACTGAAATTCCATTCTTTCCGGTCCTGGGAGAACAAGTGGGGAGACGTCTTCAGAAAGTAAAATTAATTTGAAATTATTATTATAAAAGTAACTAAAATGTAAAAATTAGAAAATTCTTAGGTTATATTAGGTAAAATTAAAAACAACAGTAAAATGTTTCATGAGATATTCTTGTGAATGTCTTACCCATGTGATATGTAATTTAATATTATAATATGAACTGCACATTCATCAAGTAATTTCAAATTCTATGGGGGAATATTAGTTTAGGCATGGTTCAAAAAGCAATAAAACAATAAAATTTAAGTATAAAGAAATTAATATTTTTATGGTTTTTAAGTTATTTAGAATAAAAAATCAAAATTCAAGTTACAATTTGAACTCATTCTAGAAAGAAAAAAGGGTAATTTAGATTTATTTCAAGACACATTAAATTTACCAACTATGTATAGTGTAAGGATATAGTGAAAATAATAGTTTTTCTTAAAATAAATTCATATTTATTTTGAAGATTTTAAGGAATATGGAAACAAAATTTGAAAATTATCAGATGAAGAAAAGTATTGTTAATCTTAACATGAAACTCACTTTGCACTCAGAGTAGTCTAACATTATATAATCAAACAAAGTTTTTTTAAAAATACTTGATGAAAAATTCTGATTTTTTTTTTAACACAAAAGACAATTAAAGTTTACTGAAATCTTGCTAAATATTGTGAAGATACTTTCAGAGTTATAGTATATATGTCATCATTGTTAAAAAATTCTGTAAAATATAGGTTGTTGTTCTGATAGAGTTAAAATGCAACATTTGGTGTGTTAGTCATCACAACAACATCAGCCATTGGTGAGCTATATCTTTGATAGCAGTATCAAAATAATCAGTGGAACATTTGGCTGTTATGCCACTGGCTGGTTCTTCCTGTTAGTGATGTTTTTTTGGCTAAAATAAAGGTCTTTATAGCTTTATAAAATCTTGAAATTCTAAGCTAGGTGTTTGTAAAAGTTTCTTGCATTGCTATAACAGAAATTTGAAACTACAATAAGCAATACATGATATGTGATGGCCATTTTTTCCCAGCACATCGTGTTTAATGACAAGAAGTGGTATTTTTGGAGTAATTGATATGTTTAAACAAGTGCCGAAAAGTATATGAAGTAATTTATTTCTAGCTCAAATAACACAACATAAATTAAGTGTTTTACTTAAGCTTTTGTTTTATGTCATAGATTACTAAATGTTAGTATTTTAAAAATACTGGAATTCACATATATGTGCTGTATTTCATTTTGCTATACTTGCTCTGTAGTAATGTTTCTGAGTAATGGTCACAGATTTCATATTTCTCAGAATTAAACACTTCAAAGGCATTAATATGTTACGTTACTGATGCAAAATTATAAGCACTGTATAAAAGTGTTTTTGGCATAGTCTTTATTATGTAACACACCATTTTAGAAACTTTGTATTAAACTGTTTCCATACTTTAATAGTATTGGGATTAAATTTCTTTAAAAGCATATTATCATAGTGATATACCTTTTTAAAAGCATGTTTAAGGTTTACAAAAGTTTATGGAGATTACCCAAGTATCTATGCATAAGCTTTATAATAGATTTAAAAAGTAATTTCTTGTCAATATTCATTTTTCTTCACAAAGAGAAAAAAACAACAACTCATTTTTCAATGATATTATTTATTTATACCATTCAGTTAGTGACCTCATTTCAGAATGGTGTTTCATGACAATAACTAATATATCTCATGTGTTACTAAACAAGTTTTTAATGGGGTCCCATTATAAATCTCAACTTTAATTATTAATGTTTTCCCAGATATGTAATTGTTAAACTTGTTTGTCAATGATATTAAAGCAAACAAACATCCTATATAAAAAATTGTAATAATCAAAAACGTGAATAATTAAATATGTTTTTAATCATTCCAGTTTATAGCTGAATAAGTAGTTTTTAATTTGAAACTATGGAACTCTTTTATCTATAAACAACATTTTTGATTAAATATATTGTATTTCCTGCAAGACAGCAGTCATTTCTTTTTCCAGGAGGTAAAATTAAGATTTGTAAAACAATATTACTCAAAGTGAAGCATCTAAATAATTCACTGTGTAACACAGATTTTGTTCCTGGATTATATGTATTATTTCTTAATTGCTAATGTTGTAAAAATACAGAAAATGGCCATTATTCCTTTCAAACTTTGCTTTGTGACCTGGATAATGAAATTTAGAAATTAACCCATTTTCTATGTAAAAATTGGCAAATTTACACATTTTCATTTACATAAGGTCTAAATAAAACAACATGAATCAAGATTTACATGTATTTATACTAAAGTTATACAAAAATGTTTATAAGTGAGTGGTTTTTCAAGATAGCTGATTTTTCTCTGTCAGAGCTGGTACAGGAGCTCAAAGCAGTGTGGCACTGGGGCAATGGATGATGGAAGGTCCTGATACAGATAGCAGATGTATTCTTGCTAGCCCGATGTTTGGAAGGGTACACCATTCAGAAATAGCAATTGCTTTAGTAGTCAGTGTGTTTGGAATAGCAAACTTCATGACTCTCTTTTTCCCCTCTGTTCCATCGTGCAAAAGAGCAAAATAAAATTGTCATTATGAAGAATAAATTTATTTCATCCACAACTAATGCGTAAGAGGTTCATGCAAAATAATTTTTGTGATGTTTTTTTATACTCTTGGCAATTAAAAAAATTAAAAAGTATTTAAATTCTAAAAGGTCTAAAATTTATATAATATAAAATCTTACTATTTAAGCAAGCAAAAATTGTCTGTTTTACCTTTTTTTAGCTTTTTTGCAGTGCTCACAAGTAAAATGAGGTTCTCAGAGTTTGTCTTGATTCTCGACATACATGCTGAAACATGCTCTGTGGGCGTCACACATTTTAGCAGATGCTGTTACATAGTACGTTTTAGCTCTTGTCTTGATAAATTGGCCACAAACATAGCAAAATGCATCTGGAGAATGCTTGCAGCTTCTTGATGCCATCTCTAATAAAATCAGATAGGTCTGTGTGTTTGCTTAGGCAGTTAGAACTAAACTGAAGTGGTTAGCCCCTGTATATATATTACTATGAAAAATTCTCATAAATTCTACAACATTATTGGAAATTCTTGTTAGTTCTACAGCATTTTAGAAAGTTCTTGAAAATTCTTGTTAGTTTGAGAAATTCCCTGTCAGTCACTCAGCACTGAATTTACCTGCAATGTTCTGGGAAATGGGTAAATTTGAAAATTTTGTTACCCAGGTCCTAAAAGCAAAGTTTGAAGAGAAAAATAGGTCTTTTCCATTTACTTTAGGCATAAGCAATTGGGAAATAACACTTTCTGCCCATGAACAAGAAAAAGTACAAATTTTGTTCCATAGTGTAATGTACAGACAGATCAAGTAATTACTTATCTCTTTAGATATTTTGTATTTTAGTTGCATGTCTAGACTTATATAGTGCCTGTTCTTAAAAGACAAATTTCTAATTAAGGTCATGCTCATATTTTGAAAGAAATTTTTTTCTATATTTTTATTTTAAAAATGAACCAAAAATATGTAGTATTTGATATTTAAGAAATTGATGTAAATGTACATATGTCTTTATGTATGGATATAAAAAAATGTGTGTTAAACTTTGATTTTCAGTAACCGTTACTTATGTGGTTTGTCTGTAATATGTTCATTTTTTTGCTGCAGTTGTTTCAAGAAAATGGCATCAAGTTTGTTACAGCTAGTGGTGTGTCTCAGTTCAATGGAAAAGATGGAAAGCTTTGTGAGGTAGTGTTGAGAGATAATCAGTGTCTTCCAGCTGACCTTTGCATTTTGGGGATTGGTATGACTAATTTTCTTTCTTTTTTTCAGTACTGTAATAGGTTGATTATATTTGGTTTCAGTTGATTTTTTTATATATTCTCTAAGTATTTGCAAGAGACAAAAAATTGTGTGCTAATTAACAGTACTTTTTTATACTGTTGATCCCTTATCTTTATTTCTATCTATATATACTAGATAGGATTTTCATCCATACATTATGTTAATGATGGTAATGGAAGAAATTTTTCCATGGATGATAAAGAGTTAAAAAGAATATATGAACTTATCTAAGGTTGCTTAGGTTTATAGTCATTTAAGAAAAGGTTAAAAACTATTAGTATCTTTACAGTTGAGAAAGAAGCAGCACCTTAAAGCTTTAGATTTTATGTAACAAAACAAAAAACTTAATATCACTTAACTGTATTTCAGTGGGTCTCAGGTCAAAGGCCATGCCATCTCATTTGTTGACTTGTATTCAAAATTTTATTGAACTACTAATTTATGAATTTATTTTCCTAAGTTTTGTATCACATTGTAGATTATAATTCAAATTTTTGAATTATACATTATTTAATTTCTTAATTTAGAAGTAAATATTAAACAAATGCACCTAAATATGAGTTTTTGGATGTCACATGATATGTTGAATGCAGCTTTGGCTCAGTTTAGATGTCTGTGATGTCGTGGTTTTGTACAAATTAGGAACGCAAATTATTGATATTGGTAAGCTAGAATATAAAATAAAAAATGTGTTATCTTTTCTATTTGCTGAACTATCACTACATTTAGTGAATCAAATACTTACTCAGCTCTTTCCATTTTTGGAAACATTCCCTTTTATAAACTTACTTCTATATATGATATATGAAATAACCAATCAGAAGCTCAGGATGTGCCCTTAGTGATTTTCTTATCCATATTCAAATATAATGGTGTCCTCTCTTTCATTTGAGACAAACATTCATGCTGGTAAGTTGAGTCTCTAGCCTGTATGAGATTTTTTATTTTATTTGATACAAATAATAAAAACAAATCAAATTTCTTCATTGATACCACAGTTATTAAACACGATAAATTATAATGGAATTCTAAGTTTACATGTAGAGAATGGGGAAACAAAATAATTTTTTTAAGTTATAGCAATCATCAATGAGTAGTAGCCGAGTACAGAACTAGAAGAGATAATTGTTTGCTTTATTTTCTTATTTACTGTTGTATATGTTAAAAGTTTAAGGACTTCTTTCTAAATAGTAATAATCTATATACATATACAGTTTATAACAATTGAAATATGACTGTATTTCACCACATACTAGTTCATTAAAACACAGCCAAGATAGGTCACTTTGTAAAAGCTAAAGGTCAGTTGTATATCATTGGATATTGTAATTTGAGTGCATGTGCACTGCATCTTTGTAATTTCTGTATTATTAGCCAGACACAGCTAAAAGGCTAATAAAATAAAAATAATAAATCTATATAAATGTATGATGTTATGAGATTTAGACTATTTAGCCTAAAGATTTATATTTTTATTTTATAATTTGTAGGCATTCTAGAATGAAAAAAAAGACTTAATTAATGTTCATTTCCCAATTTTTTGTGGTGGTTACGAGATTGGTTAGTTCAACTAAATCCATAGAGATTTTCTGGTGAAAATAACATAAAATATAAAGTTTTTTGTAAGAAACATTGAATAAAACTCTTTGGACATTATATTGATTTTGCATGTGAAATTTAATAATTTTTTGATGAATTGTAGTATTTATAATCTTAAAGTGAAAATTACTTTGCATGCTGGAAAATAAATAAGACATGAAAAAAGCATTGCTTAATGAACCTTATTAAAAAAATTTGATATTTTGCAAAGGAAAGTTTTGCAATGTTTACTGAATGTTTCCCAAATTTCTTGAACATGTGCTTACTACTTTAAAAGTACAGCATGAAAACTATAACAAGCACAAAATTGTTATGAGGTCAGTCCCAGGGACCAAACCTGGGTCACCTTAGTAGCTAACCTTCAAATCTTGTTTTTATACCATTCATTATCAGTGGAAATTGCATATATTAATTAATTTATTGTCTTTGCCCATTGTGATACATAGAGTTCAAAATTATACCAAACTATAAGGTAAAATCACTGATTGTCCATGTAAAACTTTGTAGAGGAATCTAACAACCGTTTGTGGAATTAACTATTGAATTGATGAGATTTTAATTTCTGTATTTTTGTGTAACTCCTATGTTTATAGGAACATTATAACCAAGAAAGTAACAAACTCAAAGCAATAAGGTGCAAATTGTTTATAAATATGTTTTAAAAGGCATTAGTGTCCATATGATCCCACTTTTAATTTCAGTGTTAAGTAATAAAGGATCAGAAACTTAGTAACATTTTAATGGCTAAATAACAAAGGTGTGAAAACTCAGAAACACTTTCTTAGCTTAATAACAAAAGATAGGAACCTTAGTAGCATGTAGAAACAAAATATTTGAAAACTAGTATCTCTAACAGCTGGCTAAGTTTTATAACTAATTAGCCAGTCATAAAACCTACAATAACAATAGAGAAGAAGTATACATGTAAAAGCAGCTCGTTTTTACATAGATATATTTCTCTACAAGTGGGTTTTCTTGACATCACTGAAAGAGAAGAAGCTTGCATTTATAATTGAATAACAAAAGAAAACGTTTATCATATTTACAATTGAGTGATAAAAATAAGAAGTCTATTTATGCTTGTAATTGATAAACAAAAGATGAGAAGCTAATAACATTTTATAATTGAATAACAAAAAGATAAAAATCTATTATTGTTTTTATAGTGAAATATAAAAATCCTAGTATCATTTTTATAGCTCATTAACAAAAGATGAAAGTTTTATAATCATGTAATAAAAGATGAAAACTGGTAAAGAAAGGAAAGATGCTTGTCACATTTATAGTTTGTTAACAAAAAAGTATGAAGCTTAGTAACATTTTTATAGTAGCAAAAGATTAGTATTTTTGAGTAAGATAAGAAAAGAAGCTTATCATTTTTAGGGATAAGTTACAAAAAATAAGTTTTATAACCCAACCTCATGTAGTAATAGTTTCTATATTAAAGTATGTAAAATCATTTAAGTTTTATGGGGGTAAAACTTTTATAGTTAAGTTAAATTGAATAACAAATGATGAGAAGCCTAATGATGTTTGTATTAAGTTAAAAAAGTTAAGTGGGTTAGAAACTAACACTTGTAATTGAATAATGAAAGATTATTACAAATACGTTTGCACAAAAGATGAGAAATATCCATTATCTCTTTGATGGACAAGTAACATAAGATAAAAAACCTATAGTTCATTAATAAAAGGTGGCATCTTTTTATAATAAATAATGAGAACTTTACATTCATGATTGCAGTGTATTATTTACCGTCATCATCAAATTTGAAATGTTACTTTATAGTTTTGTATCCTTTTCAAGTTTTAATAATTATGTCCTTTTTTGTTTCATTTATGTATTTAAGATAAGCTTTTTTTATTTTATTTAGGAGTGACACCATCTACTGACTTTTTGAAAGATTCTGGAATTAATGTCAATGAACAAGGCCAGATTATTGTAGACAAAGTAAGAAATAGATATATTGTAGCAGAAAGTATGCATTTAAATGGGAAATAATTAACTTTTTAATCAGAGTAGTTTGTTCTGCTTCAAGTATATTTTGAGGCAATGGTGATATCACAGCTAAGAAACACAATGAACTTAAAATAGTTAGTGTATTAAGATGCTTCATTTAGATTATTGGGTCAGTAAAAGCCTTCATTATAACTGTCAATAAATGTAACTTGCAACATTGTACCTTCAGTAGTATTTATAGGAACAGTGTAGTTTTTGTTTGATTAAAATAATTTTTGTATAGAGATGTTATGTATTCTTAGAATGTTGAAAGCCTTCTTTATCATAGTCAATAAACATATTTAGTCTTTGTATGGTGATGTTTTATGCAGATATTTGAAAAGTGCCATATTTTTTCATACAGAATTGCCTAAAAATATATTAGTTCCAAAAATACAAAATACTATTCCCCAGTTGCTTTCAAAGGGTGATCCTTTTTTTTTAATAAGGTGTAAATGGACAGAAAACTAATTAATGGTTGAAGATTGCTATTTCCAGGATTTAGAATTCTTCAGGCTAAATGGCATTTAAAGTGGTAATCAGTAGGCCTTATGTATTTCTACAAACTTTAAATTTGAAGTGAATTTAAGTGCTTATAAGAATCATATCACTAATACAATGACAAAGTTGGTTTAAATGCTGGGCAACAGGGAGCTCATTTTTGGTCTTAATAAAAGATGTATAGTTGTTAAAATGCTCACATTTAAGTCTGTTCTTTGTTCTGGCAATTGCATTTTGTATGCTGTATAAAGTAAATGGTGTTATATGTTGTGCAAGTAATATCTTGAGTAATTTTAACGAGTTCTGGGGAATACTTGTCAGTAAGAGTCAGTAGATTTTATGAAATTGTAGGTTAGGCAGTGATCTTTATTATGTGGATTTCCATTTTGTGGTGAGACAATTGACTCTTGCATAAGGAAGGATATTTTTAACATTTTTCCTTATCCAGAAAGATACAGTGAAAACTTGAGGAAAGTTGTTTTTCAGGTGATCATTTAGCTGTTGGAGATGGAAACGTTTTTCAGAGTATATAATCTTTTTAAATTTAAGGTTACAAGTAATAATAAGAGGAATTATGTTTAAGGATGATTTTTTATTAAGTATTTGTAGCTTTTCAAACTGTCTTTCAGTTTCATAGCCTCTTTGTAATGTAATTTTTTTTTCAGATCCTCAATGTACTTACTGTAATTTGTTTCATCATGAGTTCTTTTTTCATTAAAAAACTTGACTGTAGGTAATATCCTGTTTAATGAGGGTGGAGTGGCAACTTTTATTGTGAAGATAACATTTTCTGTATAATTCATTGTTTAAAAGCATGTTATTTAAAGAGACAATAGCATTGAGAAGATTAATATAGATAAAGGAGTAATGAAGAGTTAACTTAATTGTTTGATGAAAAAAGTTAGCTTAAGAAACAGTTTTTATCCCATTGGGTGATTACTTCTAAATTTTTTAGAAAGTAATGCCATTCTCAATCTTGTAATATTTTGTTCTAGAAATAAAACTAGTGGATAAAAGTGTTTAAAATTTCATAATAAACTTCCTAAATGTTGTAGTTTCAGAAAAATAAAATCTTTAATTTTTATTTTTTCTGCTATTTCTGATAAAAAGGTTTATTATTAATGTAATTATTTGTTCTTGGATTCTGAACAGTTCACATGCAAAGTGAAAGTACTATTTGTTATCTTACAGTTTTTGTGTTTCATTTGCGTAATCTATAGAACTGCCTAAATGAATAACACATTTTGTAAGGTAATTTTTTATATTTTATTTTCCATTTTCTCAACTACATCATTAAATCAGCTTAATATCATCAACATATATACTGAAATGTTTTAAAGTAAGAAATGGGAACATATATGCATCTTTTATTTTGTTGTAAAGTCCCTTGAAACTTCTTTCACTTCTTTATTTTTTCACTTATTTTTAATTTTCCTTTTCAGTTCTTGGATATGTAAATTGGACCCCTTGGGTTTTATTATTATAACATGGTGACACATGCTTAGACACTCATTATATTGACATGTTACACACTTAGATAATGCCATCTTGACTGTTAACTTTTTAATTTGGGTGACAGTAAATTAAGCATATAAAAATTGTTAAACCTTTTGAATATGATTTTTAAAGTGCAAATATTACAAAATTAACTAGAATATAATAGTCATATCTAAATACAATTTAACTGTCTCTCTATATATAGCATATTTAGATAAGAAACCACTGTAAATGTTTTAGTTTATCTAACAAACAAGAATACTAACAACAGTTAAATGCATGCTGTGAGAAAACTGCATACCAATTTCAAATTAACCACTAATAGAGAACAGTGTAAACTGATCTCTTTTTAACAAGTATGCCTTGAGATCTACCAAGTACATGTAGACCTAAATGTTCAAAGTATAGAAGATGGGTGTGGGATTCATTAAGGGTTGGAAAACTTTTTGTTGTTCTCTGGCAAAGCAACTTCTAGAGTTAAGACATCACATGATGAGAAGGACAGACACACATATCTTATGCATGCCTACAGGTATAGACTGCTAGTTTATATGACAAATGTTGAACCTCTGTGTAAGTCACGATTCTCAATAGTGAGTAGGTCATGTGATACAAAAACTGAACTTAAGTATGTTTTGAAAAGTTTTCTTTTAAAAGAGAAGAATTGTAACTTGCATATTATTACATACATTATATATGTATTAAAGTGGTGTAATTAAATTTTGAAAGTAATCCAGTGTGTATGTAGGAAGGAATCTAAAAATAATACTGATAGCCATAGAGTTAGATGATTTAGAATCAGCTGTCAACATGAAAGTATGTCATTTGCTTAACATTTTCGTGTGTAGAATTTTACAGGTCTTTGTTGTGAGAACTGGCTTTCACTCGCAGTTTGATATCCACTACAGTAATATTTGTCTGAAGTTAATGCTTATTGTTTCCAATCTTGTGTTACATCTAAACAACTTCAAATTCAACAATTCAAGGAAACTGTGCTTACATATGATGGCCAAAATATGAACAGTAAATTGTTTTAGTTATGTATATGTATTGCATCCCATGCAGGCTCACTTGTAATTTTGCTCAGATTAAGGCCATTTTTTTTACAATAATTTTCTTAATATGGGCACCAGCTTTAAAAACATTGCTATGTCGCTTATTATGGTGTGACAAATATTAAACAATGATACTGATAGGAGATGATGCTGGAAATTTTACCATAAGACCTATTTTATGCTGAAGTATAAGGTCTTTATGCTAAAGTGTAAAAATCTTTCTTTGTTGTACTTCAAAGTATTTAAACATTTTATTTTTGATGGAAAATGTGTTACAGGCAACCACTGAATGAATACATGCTGATATTACATACAACCTACATAATCAGCCAATGAAACTGAAATTTATTTAGTGAAGCCAGATGCATGATTTCACATTTGCTATTACAGTATACAAGGAAATTGAGACTTTTGTACATATTGAACAAATAACATTTTACCACATTGCTTACTGGGTGACATGTCATACTGTAGTATTAAACACATTGTAGTATTATGTCTTACATTAAGGGAGAGGGTGCTTGTCAGGATTATACAGTCTCTAATTAAAAGTGCAATGTGTGTATCTGTAAGAAGCTCTCTAAATTTAATTAAACTATGTAAAAATGAAATTAGGTGTATAGAACTGTGCACAATGTCACTATAGGTGCATGGGATGTTTTTATATATACTAAACAATGTAATATTTAAATTAAAAGTAAGGAAGTGTAAGTGGCATCACAGTGTGTATGAACAGGGGTTATAGGTAGCACTGTGCATGACAAAGGAAAAAGCACAGTCTTAGACAATGGTGTTTATTTGTGAATGTTTTGTATGTAAATGTCATCATTTATTTATAGACACTGTGAACTGTTGAATTTCTTAATACTTTTCACCAGTATCCAGATTTTGAAAGTGTTGCTGTATTTGGTGTCTTGTAAAGGAATAGCATCAAAAAGAGTAGAAACTTGTGCCAAAGCTGGTGTCACTTGAACAAAGTGTTATCGAGATTATTATTATCTCTAGTGCTTGATGATCTCTTCAGTTCAGAATGGATGTCATTGGAAGTAGGTACATGCTATTTGATGGTGAATACTTTAATTTCCCTGAACTGATCCAGTCTCAGTTTGACGACCAATACTTCAGAATTTCATTGTTGAAGAATATTTTTTAAGATGTTTGGGAACCTGTTTGCAAGTTTTCATTATTGTTTTCCATACTAAGTTATCCAACAGAATTTTAGATACATTTTTGAATTTTCAAAGTAATTGTGCTGCTAAGGAAGCAATATCCTTGGTATGTTCTGCTTTGATAAGTGATTTTGTTCTTCTGTATTTTGGGTTTGAACATATTAACTGTCAAAAAAGGATAGTTGATCATCCCATTTTTTTTGCCGAAGGGGAAAATGATACTGTGTTCCAGTTTTAGATGGTATTTAGGAGTATATGCAAAAAACTTAAGATGTACTTTGTAAAAGTAAAATTATACTACAATCCTTAAGCAGCCATTTTTAACTCTCTCAACAGGGACTCAGTTACTTTCACCAATGACATGGCCTCTTTAACTCATTTAAAGTCTTTATAGATTTAATACGTCTGTCTTTCAGTACAGTGTGTTTATCTTCACAAAAACTTGGCAGTATTTCAAGTAACATTATAAATATTACACATACAAAAAAGTTATATTTTTAGTGATGTATTCTTGATAAACTAAAATGAATATTTGCCCATGAATATATTTAGTATTTAGTTTGAATAGTCCACATAAAAAGTAATTGTCATGCTGAGATTATAAATACTTTTCCTCATCAAAAAAGAAATGTCAGATTTCATAGTGTAATCTTTAAATCCTTCTTAATACATTTCAATAATTGTTTTCAGTAAAATTTTAATTTACCTGTGGCCTGGCATAGACAGGTGGTTAGAACATTCATCTCATGATTTGAGGGTAATAGGTTCAAACCCACTATCACACCAAACATGTTTGCCCTTTCAGCTGTGAGGGTGTTATAATATGATGGTCAATCTCCTATTCATTGGTAAAAGAGTAGTCCAAGGTGGCAATGATAAGCTGCCTTTCCCCTAGTCTTGCATTGCTAAATTAGAGACAGCTAGTGCAAATTTTCCTCATGTAGCTTTGTACAAAATTCAGAACATACAAACATTTATTTTACCTTTTATTCTCTCTACCCTATTTCTCTGTGGGATTGGTTAATTTGACTGACCCTGTAACCACCATAAAAATTGAAATAGATTTGAATTACCTTTCTTTTCTTTCAAAAATGTCTTCAAATTGCACCATGAAATTCCATTCATTTATCCTAAGTATCTTTAGCCTTATAACACTATACATCTATTTATAATTAAATTTTATTGTTTTAGTACTCTTTGAACTGTGTTTAACTACTATCCTGGCCATTATAAGTTGTAAATCATTTTAGATATGTCCAGTTAATGTTATGGTTTGGAATTACATTACCCAAAAGCTACTACAAGCTGGTTTTGTGCATGGCTCATGAAACATTTTGTTACATAGTTACTATTCTTAACTAACCTAAAAAAATCCTGATTTTTATACTTTAGTTCAGTGGTTCCCAACTGGGGGTGCAAGATAACATTTCAGTTTCTTTTGTTTATATTAAGGGTACTGTCCTATATATTCAGACATTACATTTGATTTTTATTTATTTTTCTTGTTAGAGACATAGCTTTTTACCTTGTTATGATAAACTATCATTTCTACCGTCATCGGTGCAGACCGAAATCTTAATGTACAGATGTAAACAAACGACACACGAAATGTAAACGTGACCTATATACTTGGTACAACTAATTAGGTTACGTTCGTGAATGCCATCTTAGTGTCTTATTTATGTATGTTATGTATTCACGTGATCATGACTCGAGAAACTTCCAAAAGTATCCAGAATTAATTGATGAGGTCATGTGATGTATATTCGAGAATGTTTAAGAAAGTTTTGCAGGGTATTAAAACCCATGCATGATACTATGGTAGTCAATGCATTGTTGATTTTGTGTTTGTGCAAAAAAATTTCATTATGTAAAAGAAAAGGAAATGGAATAATGATTATGTGAAGTTTGGTTTCACTTGCATCGGAACAACTGAGGATCTGCAAAAACCCCAGTGCATGCTTTGTGATGCTGTCTTTTCAAATCCAAATTTGAAGACACCTAAGCTGCAGGAACACTTCAACAACCAGCATGGTGGAGCAGCTGTTGCAGGCCATGATGTTGAATCGTTGAAAGGTAGAAGGGCCCACTTTGATTCTCAAACAATCCTTCCAAAATTAGGTTTTAAATCTGCTGACAAACCATTGCTGATGGCTTTATATCCCGTGGTGTATAAAGTAGCCAAATCAAAGAAGCCCCATACAATTGCAGAAGAGGTGATAAAACTGTGTGCATTAGAAATGGCAACAATTGTTCTGGGAAAAGAAGCCTCAAACAAGCTTAAATTAGTGCTGTTATCAAATAATGTTATTAAAAACCAAATTGGTGATTTTGAGTTTGGACCTTTTGGACCAAGTTATCACAGATATCAGGGCTAGTCCATTGAAAATCTCTCTCCAATTGGATGAAACAACTGATGTTGCAAATTGCAGTCAACTCATCACAATAGTGAGGTATGTCCATGATGATATCATAATGGAAGATTTCCTGTTCTGTGAAGATCTGAAAACAACCACAAAAGGAAAAGATGTTTTCCAGTGTGTGAAGGACTTCTTTCCAAAATAAGGATTTAGATATTCTGTGTGTACCAACAGTGTTCCTGCCATGCTCGGAAATAAATCAGGATTTTTTGCACTGATGAAACAAGAGATTCTGCACTTGCAAGGTACTCTCTGTTTCCTTCATCGACATACTTTGGCATCAAAAACATTGCCTCCAAAGTTGAAAGAGGTCCTCGACACTTCTGTGAAGACCATCAACTGGTTTAGGGGTGGCACTCTGAACCACTGTTTCTTCAAGTCGCTTTGTGAAGATTTTGGAAGTGAGCATTATGTTTTGCTTTTCCACATGGAAGTCTGATGGCTGTCACATGGGAGAGCTTTAACACATTTCTTTGAACTGTGTGAAGAAGTCAAAACTTTTCTGAAGGAACGTGACTATGATCTGCCATGAGAAATAGAATCGCAAGTATTCAACCAAATGCTAGCCTATTTGAGTGATATTTTCAGTTGTATGAATGACCTGAGTGTATCTCTTCAACGGAAAAACATAAACATATTGAAATGCTGTGAAAAGTTAAATGCTTTCAAAGAAAAGTTACATCTTTGGTGTTGATGAGTTAAAAGAGGGAATCTTTAAAATTTTCCATTACTTGAAGAAATGGTAGGTGAGGATGAGTCCCTAATTCCATGTGTGTGTGTGTGTGTGTGTGTGTGTGAAGAAATTGTGAATCATTTAGAAATACTATGAAAGTCATTTGATGGATATTTTGGAGGAGAACTGGAAACTTCTGAAGAATGGATTATGAATCCATACTCCTTCAATTTTGATCATATGTCAGATGATGAACTGAAGGAAGATCTTATTGAACTGTGCACAAATCGAGTTCTTGAAATGCAATTCGAAAGCAGAACTTTACAACAATATTGGTGTTTGGGAATGGACATGTTTCCAAGACTTTGGAAAAAGCAATAAATATGCTCATCCCATTTGCAATGACATACGTATGTGAGTTTTGATTTAGTGCCCTTTTGTCAATCAAGACAAAATCTAGAAATTACTTTGGTGCACAGGCAGACTTGTGGATTGCTATCAGCAACAAATGGCCACGCTTTGAAAAACTCCTAAGAAATAAATAGGAACAAAAGAGTCATTAAATTTAAATTGGCTTATGAAAATTTGAACATTTCAAATTGAAAGAAATTTCATTTCTTGCATGGATAAAAATTTATTTTTTGTAGGACATGTAGGGTTTATGCAACTTTTAGTTTGTTGTAATATATTTTCTTTTCCAAATGTTTTGTTTATATATCATTAAAAACTAATTATAAAAATTTGTTTTGACCACCTTCATCTTGATTCTTAAGTAAATAATTACTGTGAGGGGTGCGAGAACATATTAAAATGTTTTAGGGGTGCAGCCAGCGGGCATAAAAAAAAGGTTGGGAACCACTGCTTTAGTTAGTTTAATAATAATAAATAAACATGAAAAGGCAACAAGTAAATTAATTACCCAATATTCTTTTTGCTTTGTTTTTTTAAATACTGTTTACAGTAAGGGACTAAATAATTTTTATTTAATTATATATTACATCAAAAAATGTAGACTAATGAAGTAGACAATTTTCCCTAACTCTCAAAATTTTCCTGGCTTTCTAACTACAGAACCAGAGCTGTTACAAATTCATTTATGCCAGCTGTTGTGGTTCTTATGGGAACCAAAGTTGTATTATAAGAGAAATTGATGCATATTTGTTCAAAACATAATGTGATACAATAGGTCATTTGATGGATGAAAATCTTGCCTTTTTATTAATTATAGGTATTATATAATTAAATGTAAGAGAGAACTCTTAACAAATTTTGAAAGAGAGGATGTGACAAGTGGGTGTGGCAGGAGGCATCTGATTTTCTATTCTATAGTTGTGTAACCAAACAAAATTAAAGGCTTTAAAAATCATGGTTTGTTTGAACAATGATGATTTTGTTGCAAGTAATTTGCATTTAATTTCATACTTATTGGAGGGGTGGTGGATAAAATAGAAAAAAGAACATGCCTAGAGAAAATGTGTGACATATGTGATATTAACATTTATAAATATATTGTGCAGTTATTTTCATCTGTGAATTGTACAGCTTTGTACAGATTGTTTATGTGTTTAAGGAATTTTGTTCATCATGACCAGTAAAATTGCAAAAACATAATTTACAAATCTAAACCAATATACAGGCTTACATAAGGGAGTGACTGTGGTATGTTGTTCTTTGCGATGTGAGAAACAAGTGGCTAGAGTACCTGATAATGGATTTACCATGGCAAGTCCATGTAACTGAAGGAAGTACAGTTCTCTACATTAAAAGTAAATATATGTGGCCAGTTGTAGTAATTCTATTAGGTATTCCTGTTTTAAGCTGATTCTCTTTTTGGGGTCTTGTGAAATCATTTTTTACAAGGGGTTTGAGAATATAAGTTTACAGCATCAAAACTAGTAATGCTACTTTCTAAACTGTGTAGGTATTGGTAGGAGGTGAAAAGCGATTTTTAATTGGTGCATGTTTTGGAAACATGAGATTTGAAAGCCAAGTTAAAGTACTTACCAGGATTTTAATTTAAAGAATTATTAAAAGACGTAATTTAGTATAAAGCTATTGGATTTTTGTGAACTTTCAGTAAACTGTAGGTTTTTGTTGTCCATGGTTGGCTTGTATGTAAAAACAATTGTAAAGTTTAACAGTTGTAGTTGAGTAGTTAACTTTTTTTTTTTGGTAGGTTAGGTTAAAGTCAATATCTGACTGAGTAAATTTAGATGCATCATTCAGTATATTTTCCCATTAAGGTTTCTTACTGTTTGACTGGTAAATTCATGATAGAATTTTTGTTTTTATCTCTTTGAGTGACAGTGTCTTCATTGGTTCTGAGATGTTTCAGGCCTTTTATTTCTGCTGTTGGTAAATTATGTGTGTTAGGTTTCTTACTGTTTAACATTTTCATTACATTTTGGATTGTCTTTCACTAAATTCATCTAAGTAGTTTTTATGAGATCTTTTGGTTTGGTAGGAAAATTGCTCTTTAAGTTATTACTATCGTTTGGAATTTTAAATATTTCTGGTAATTTAGTTTTGCTGTGATGAATTAGACGTGATTTTTGCTTGAGGTCTTGGATTTGTGATTTAATTACATTACTACTTACTATTAAAGGTCTTTATAGCTAATTTTTAAATATAACACTGGGATAATGGAAGAAGTTATTGTATAGTTAAAACATTTAGTAAGTTCTGTATTTTGAGATTCACTGAGATGAAAGTTTGCAAAAGCTTTATTTATAATGTTCTTTACAGCATTATGATTCATTTTTTCTGGATTGTACTAACAGCTGAAGAGTTCTAGCTTTATATCTAAATTTCATTTGATATTTAAGGTTTTAGAGTAGGTGCTCTTCTGTATTAATGACGAACATAAGCTATCTTATTTGAACTTTTATGTTAAATTGGAGATTCAGTTTTATTTTTAGCAAAGTTGGTGTTAACTGTCTAAGCATGTTTTATAAAGTCTAAACTTAATTATATTTTTCATTTAAATAGTTTGAAATCGTTTTTTTTTCCAATAAAATAAATCTTGTATCCATTGCATGAGTAGATTGTGTGAGTAAGGATTATGTTGTTTAATAGTAACATCAGGCTTAGTTGGCTGTTGTACAGTCTGAGACGTGGAAATTAGACTTTAACTTTGGTTCAAAAGAGCCAAAGATGTGTATAATTTCTTTATTTCTTTTGGATTTTAGATGTTTTTTTGTAGTTTTGATATTTGTATCTGTGGTGCTACTTCTTGGTTTTGATGAATCAGGTTCGATTTATTAAAGTAGTGATGTAAGATTAATACAGTAGGAAGTTTAGACATTAGACAAAAAAGAATATAATGTTTATTAACAAAACAATTGCTGCTGTACTTTGAGTTAATAAATACTTGTTTATCTTAAGAAGTTGAACACCAAACAAAAGAGTTCAAATTTGTTTTGCTTATACTGGCAGTACATGCAAACCAACAAAGAAGGAATATTTGCTGCTGGTGATATTGTGACCTTCCCCCTGAGTGTACTTGAAAATCAAGAAGTAAATATTGGTCACTGGCAAATTGCTCATATCCATGGTAAGTTCATATAATCCAGTTTTAGTTGTGAACTTAGAACCTTTATAATATACAGTAAGAAAGTCTTGAACCTGAATTTATGGTAGACTTTATTTTACAAGTTGTACACAAGTGTCATTGTCAGTAGGTCAAAGTTGGTTTTGCTCCACATGAAAAGTTATAAAATTGATGTGTAAAAAGTTGTTTGTCTTAATGATAAGCATCTTAAAGTTGTAGTGCAGTTTTCTAAGTGAGGGTAATGATCATTAACCAGTAAGTCTAACCAAATACTGTTGTTGATGTGACATATGATGTTACTAGGCTTAACAATACTGATAAAAATCGATTGTATAAGTACTATAAATCAGATGTAGTATACATGACATTCACAATAATTGAATATAAATTCTGATGAAAAATTTTAAAACTGATGCTAAATATTAGTTGTTGTTTTTTTAATTGGTGTTTTTGTTGGGTTCACTGTGCAAATTCAAAGCATATAATTGTTTCCAGCTATTGGGTATAAAGGCTGCCTTTATTGATTGAATAGTGTCTTGACACTCAATTTGTTCTAATCTTCAAACTTAAAAGAAGAATAGTTTACTGCTTCATCAGTTCTTGTAATTTGATAGTAAAAGTTAAGTAAAAAATTATAAATAACTAATCAGTTATGAATTGTAAATATTCTTAAGTCACTTATTCTTACCCTATAAGTAACAATTAATTGTTAATTCAACAGCTAAAGTATATTTATACAGCTGAGTTGTGTTAGTTTAAAAATAGTGTTTTAAAAATCCAGTATAAAGGACCACAAAGTTCAACACTCTGTTCTTTTTCATGTATTCTGAACAGATTTAGCAGCAGTAAAGACTGACATCTTATAAGAGTGTGAGGGAAGCTGTTTATTTCCTTAGTCAATAAAGGATGTGTTTAATTTCTACTTTTTTCTTTGGGGTGGGTGTACAGGGACAAACTTGAAGGACCAATTAGCCCCTTATTATGTGGCTATTATGCTATGTTACAGGAAACAAAGACATTTATGTAATTTCAAGAAAAGCATTTATTCATCTTTGAACAAGGTAAAAAGATTATCTGGTAATCTGAGACCAATTTTATTATTGTTTCCATAATACTTTCTTCATTAAATCTTATGGAATCTTTCAGTATGATATAAACATTTTCATAATAATTGTATATACATAAAGCTCTGTACACCTTTCAAGCTGAACTGTTACATTGCACTAAGGCTTGTTTTAAACAACTATAATTTGAGAAAGTTAATTAATTATGCAATTAGAATAAAGTAATTGTTTTCTCTCAGACAACAGCATATAACAGCTTGTGTGGTTTGGAAAACATTCATTGTCCTTTAATTACTGGTTCTTTTTTATCATTTATTATTAAGACGATATTGATAATGAAACTTAAAGTATAAATCAAAATTTAAAATTTCAATAAATAATAGTTAAGCCATTTTAAAATTACAGCAAAACAGAAAAATGCATCTGCACTAAGCACATTATTTTAAAACGTAAGTTGCACATAAAAATTAAATCATCACTTGCACTTTCTTATGCACTATTTATGCTTTGAATATAAGAAGGTAATGAAATTGATCTACTTATATTTGATAACAGCTTGTTTAGTTGATTAATTATTTTAAGTTCCTTGTGTAACAACTTGATACCCATAGTGTACAGAGCACAGATAGCCCATTGTGTAGTTTTGTGGTTAACTTCAAAACAAGCAAACAAGTAATAACTCACTCTAAATTGTTCCTCACTTATTCTTCCACTGCTGTGACTAAATATAACATTTTTTGTTTTCAACTTATTCTCCATTGACCTTTGTTCTTTTTTCTCTAGATGCCTCTATTCTGTTTTGCAACAGTCTTGGTTATTTTTAGAATATTTACATACATTGTGAGCATTTTGAGCTGTTAGTTCCATTCTTTGTGTACTTAAGAGAACATTTTTTCACTTGTTACATGTACAGATGTTAGAAGGTGGTGAAGTAGTAAAGTCAGTAAACATTAAAACTATCAGTAATCAAGCAGTTCTGTAACTGTGATTACAGTCATATATGTGATATTAAAAATAAAGTTTTGCAAGTTTTGATAATTACTTCCTAAAAACTTCAGTAAGCAACATGTACGAATATACTGATTCACAATTACTTTCTAATCTAGTTAATATATTGTGTATTTTATTTTTTTCAATCAGTTGATAAATACTTATTATGATTAAAATAACTGTTTAATGTTTGTGGGAACCACTACCTATTATTTGGGTGAAGGTTTTTTTTTTTTTCAACAAAACATTTTTAAATTATTCCAAATAACCTCTATAATATAGTAAATTCATTGAAATTATTCACAGTATAAATTGAATTTTTACTATAAATATGATTATAATAATATTTGATTAATAAATTGCTGTTATTTATGTGTATGATTATGAAGTTATACTAAATACAATCATAAGTCTGATTTTAACAAGAACATAGAAGTTGTATGAAGCTTCCTTTGAATTTCAGGCATGCTTCTTTCAAGTTTTTTATTACATATTTCATCTTATTTTCTATATTAGTATATTTGTGAAATAAAATGTATTAAAACTTGAACAACAATTTCCAAATAACTATATTCTCACTTAAATTGATTAATTCTTGACAGACACTTGTTTTTACAATATGTCAAAAATGTATTTATTATGACATCAGATGCTTCCAAGTTCATTTTGAATTTGATGTCTGTCTCATACATCACTAAATGTACATACAGTACTCTGCAAATTTCTTAGGTGGGTTAAGTTAAAACAAAACCTGTGTTTTTGGTTACAAAAGTAGCACTGTTTTTGACAATGATTGGTAAGTTTTTCTTAATATTCTCCCTTCGATGTGGATTCCTGTACATGGTTGTGGGACCTCCCAGAGAAGGTTATGTACTTTCAATTTACCTCCTCTGGGATCTACACATCCACCCACATGTTTGCCATGCTTGATGACCTGTGAAAGGGAGGAGAGAATCCTGTTGGTTGAGGGATCCATCCCTAACACATCACTTTGACATCAGATTCCTGTAGATGGGCAACCTTTTAGGTGCCCACTTCCAAGGTCAATTAGCTGGTCCATTTGTGCTAGGGTCAACTAAGTTCTAGTGTCTGATGTTTTTCAGTGGGTGTTGTAGACATTGTATCTGATGCTGGTGTTTGGGTACAGCACATATGAAACCCTGGCATTGCTGCAGTGCTGTGTGTCCCCTCATAGGACTTCACAGTGGATGAGGGTAAGTAGCCACTGAAATGTATTGCCTTTATTATGAATACTCCCATTAAGGAAAAAATAAAGAAAAATAAAGAAATTAAAAAAAAACCCACCAAATTATTGCAAAACAACCATGCATGGAAGACTCTGTTGCACAGCCACAATTACAGTCAGATTCTATACCTCAGTTTCTAATCATGCATTCCTCATCTGAGAAATCCTTAGAGCCAATGTCTTCTTTTTTTATTCATAAGAGATTAAAGGAAATTGCTAGCTCCCCCGAGTCAGTAAAGACGTATTTCTTTGGAGACATTTTGGTGGAAACATCTTCATCACAATATAGGGGATATACCCTTCGAGGTTACTCCCCATGCAACTTTGAATTCTTTCATAGGAGTTACAGTTGAGAGAGATTTATAGAACATTCCCGAGTCAGAAATCTTCGCTGCTTTCTACAGCCAAGGCATTTCTGTGTTGTGCTGACTCTCCATTCACAAAGGTGGAGTAATTCTACCTACAAATGTAATTATTTTGATGTTTACATCACCACGTCCACATCAAAGCAGGTTATTTAAATTGTAAGGTAAAGCCACATATTCCAAACCCTCTCTGATGATTCCAGTGCTAGCAGTTAGAGCATTCAAAGACCTGTTGTCATAGACCTTTAATGTGTGCTCATTGAGGTGGTAAAGACCACAACGCACACAAGTGTAAACTGTAGTGATTCACACCTTTCATACTTTAGTTCTTGCCCTAAGTGGGTGGAGGAGAAAGAGGTACAGTGTTTGAAGACTAAGCAATATCTTCTAAGAGAGTTGATGAGTCAACATATATTCCTATCTTTGTCTTCACCAGTCCTTCCAGTGTCTCCCAGAATCCACTTCCTTTGGCTCTTGGCTCTAGTGTTTCTTCAGATACATCTTCTCCAGCCCCAAGATGCAGAACGATTATTTGTTCATGCCCTTAGTCACTGGAATTTTTTTCCACTGACGGAGACCTGTTCACTCAACCAAAGGAAAGATCCATGGAGGTCAATAGACCTCCTCCTACTAAAGAAAATAAAAAGAAAAGACATGGTTAGAAAGCAAAGAATTCTTCTCCATGTAAATAAAAATAGTGACATTGATACAGTGGAACTATTGGGGTTCCTGTTCTGATAACCTCAAGGTACTTATTAATGTCTATCATCCTGTGTGTCTTTCCTTACAGGAAACGTTTTTGAAACCTGCTGATATATTCACCTTGCATCAGTTCTCTTTATACCATAATGACAGATTGTGTGACGGATGACTACGGGGAGTTGATTGACCAGTATGTGCCTGCTCTATCTTTGCTACTCGATACATCTTTGGAGACTGTGTAGCTGTCCATGTTTCCTTGGGTCATACCATTACTGTCTGTTCTCTCTGCCTGCCTTCTGGAGAGAGGTATGATCAATTGGACCTTGATGCTCTTATTGAACAAATACTGTCTCCCCTTTTAGTCCTTGGGGACTTATATGGACATAATTGACTCTGGGGAAGTGCTGATATTGATGGGAAGGGTCACTCCAAAGAGCGTATCCTCTCAGATCACAACCTTGTAGCTTATTTCCATACACCTAGTCAGTCTTTTACTGTTGTTGATTTCTCTCTTTCTGCTCCCCTTTAATTTTCTTGGAGAGTTGATTCCAAGTCATTGTGAGTTCAACACATTCTGTTCTTACTCATATGAACTTGGAGTCCCTCAAGGCTGTGTCTTGAGTGTTACACTTTTCATTATAAAGATTAACACCATCATTAGACAACTACCCCCTACAGTTGTAAATAACTTCCATGTCTTGTGTCAGTTGTTGAGCATGAGATTTATTGAGAGGCAACTACAAACTGCCCTCAATCATTTACTGTAGTGGATTATAAAAATGGTTTTACCTTTTCTTGCTCTAAAATCATTTGCATGCACTTCTGCTGCCAATAGAGCATTCATCTCAATCCCGAGCTCTGTTTTGGAGAATTTCTGCTTCCTGTGGTCCCCGAGACAAAGTTCTCGGGGCTTATATTTGACTATAGGTCTGTGGTCTATAGTTCTGCTAGGACCTCAACCTTGAATATGTTGGATCCTGTTCACCATCAGGGGATCACACTTTTTCAGTCCAGAGTTTGTGCACTGAGTCTAATGAATCTCCTCTACACTTCTGCAGTTTGCAACTCTCTTTACTGTATGTTGTAAACCTTCAATCCTTCCAACAGCATCTCAAGTGGGGTTGTGTTTTTCTTTGCTAGTGGATCATGCTTTTTCAGAATAGACTGTCTGTTATTGTTCTTTTTGGCCTTCATATCCAGGTGCTGTTGGATGAATTGAATCTGTTCTTGAATAACTTTGCTGTACTCACTGGTAGCCCATCTCACCATGGTTTCTTACAGTCCCCAAATGCGACCTATCTTTTAGTCATCTGAGAAAAGCAGACACTCTTGATTGGAAGTATTATCTGTTATTTGCAGAACATCTTTTGAATCATCCTTCCATTCCTATTTACATGGGTGGTTTGAAATCAGCTGACTGTGGGCTCTGCCATAGTTTGTTGTGGTTTGGTGGTTGCACATAGAATTCTATATACAGTTTCTGTATTCACTGTTGAATTGTACACCATTTCTTTTGCCCTGGATCACATAGAAGCTATGCAGTATGTGAACTGTACTATTTATGTTGACTCACTTAACTTTCTACTGGCCTTGCATTCACTTCATGTTAGTTTTCACCCTGTTCTAGTCAGTATTCATGGGAACAAGTTCACTGCCACTGCAGCTAAGTCTGTCTGCTCTGGCACTATCATCACTGTGCCTGTTCCATACATGGTCTATGGTCCTGTATCCAAGGCTAGGCTCTGCATTAGTTGGCAATTGACTTGGAGTGAGTAACATCAATAACAAGCTTTTCCATATCAAGCCCTCCATTCCTCTTTGGCTGTCTTGCTTCCATAAGGAGGAAGTTGTCCTAGCTAGGCTACTCATTGGTCACAGTTTTTTAAACTCATCACTTTCTTTATCTGGGACTAATGCACCACTGTGTTGTCTGTTTGACACTCAAGTCACAATAACCTGCAGTTTACTGTCGTGCTGTTATTACAACTGTGAATGACTGCACCATTTTAGACGTTTTTTTTTTTTTTTACCTAGGTTCACCTCTGATATTGAACAGTGTTATTAGTGATTGTGACACCATCCTCCTTACTAATGTTTTTAAGTTTTTAAAGGCCACTGTCCTTTATAACTCTATTTAAATTTTTACTAGCTGTTTAAAATTTATTTACTTTTAAATTGATTCATTTTTATATTTTATAATGACTTTTATTTTATTTTTACTGGTTGTTTGGTGGAGATAGCCTCTTTGCTTTGTGCAAATAAACAACAAACTTAAAATTCTTAAATACTCCCTAGTAACAAGCTTTTTAAAATTTCTTGCAGAATGAATTTAATGTGCTAGAACTGGTAAACAACGTTTCTTTAATGAAAATCTGTCAAGTTTGATAATATTAACATGATGTACTGAAACTATTGAAAATTGGAAAAATCCTACTTTATATTGAAATCTGTGTATTAAAGTTAATTTTTGAATTATCTTTATATTTTGGCCAAAGTAGATCTGTAGAAAGTTAAATCTCTGAATCTCTAAAAGAAATTGAATGGTGAGCAATGTTTGTAAGGAGTGAAAAGTGACTAGCAATACTTGTTTCATTATGGTCTATTAGTGTCTGTGCTTTTATAGCTTTAACAATGTTGTAGATGAAGACAAATTTGTTAAACAAGTAGAAATTCAACTTCATTAAAAGTAAAAATTACAAACGTTTCAATGAACTGATTCAAAAGTTAAATGTTTTATAAACAAATAATTTTTTTCACATTACTAGGGAGCTTGTTTTCTGGAAGTAATTAATGTTAATCATGAGTTTAACATAATGGAATAACAAAAGTGAAAAATGTACAAAAGTGTCAAGTGTTTCAAGTACAAATTTAAATGTTTTGGCATATATAACTATTCTTCATCAGTACTTGTTGATGGTGAAAAAATAAGAGATGAAATAAAAAATGAGATGTAAAAAAATTACTTTATGCATTTTTGTCTTAAAAAAATATTTAAAATATTTCTTTGCTTTAGAAAATTGTGTTTATAATTGACTTCTGAATCATGCATATTTTTGCAGTGTAAGTAATTTTAAATGTTTTGTAAAAACTTCTGATAAAAATTGATTTTACTATACTTGTAAAAGCTATTTATATAAAACATAAAACAAAGTAATAAACATGTCTTATAATATTAAAAAGGAAAAAATTAAGTTATTAACTACAATTAAAATAATATAGTAAGAATACTGTGAAACTGAAAGGACTTAGCTTTAGATAATAAAATTACTAAGCATTAAATAAAGTTAAACTTTTGTTGTACAGCCTTGAATTATGCTTTTTTTGGAATATAACTAACAAAATTATTTTGAAATATTTCTAAATTGATAAGGCAGTTCTAATATAATTGGATATTACTTTTTTATTATGATGATGATTTGACATATTTGAAGTAGAATATCTGACATTTAGAGGTGTAACTTTTGACAATGTCAGCTTGATTAGGCCTTATGTTTATACTTTTCTTCTTTCAAACTCGAGCATTTCAACAACGTAGATGATATAAATATGTTAACTTTTAGGATTATTTTTTGACTTCTTAATAATTTTCAGTGGGCCATTCTGAAGTTGTTTTAACTTTAATCTGTAGGCCCTATTTGCATGCCAAAAGTTGTGATCCAGTGTGCTTTATTAAATTGTAATAATTATTTGAACTGATCTGTAACTTTAAGAACTTAGTTGTGAAAGAAAGAAAAGTATATACCGAAACCTTTTGTTTAATACCGAGGCTCATCATGCTTGCTGGAATAAAACAGATTTAGGCACTATTTATATCATCAATTTAATGATTGAATGGTGTTAACTGGGTTAAGTAAGATGATATAAATATGTTAACTTTTAGGATTATTTTTTGACTTCTTAATAATTTTCAGTGGGCCATTCTGAAGTTGTTTTAACTTTAATCTGTAGGCCCTATTTGCATGCCAAAAGTTGTGATCCAGTGTGCTTTATTAAATTGTAATAATTATTTGAACTGATCTGTAACTTTAAGAACTTAGTTGTGAAAGAAAGAAAAGTATATACCGAAACCTTTTGTTTAATACCGAGGCTCATCATGCTTGCTGGAATAAAACAGATTTAGGCACTATTTATATCATCAATTTAATAATTGAATGGTGTTAACTGGGTTAAGTAAGTTTATGTGGGTATTAAAAACGTTTATTTAACCCTTTTGGCACTGAATAAAAATTTGAATATTTGGCATGGCACTGAATATATATTTTTGATACTTTAACTAATTACAGTATCAGTACTAAAAGCATGATATCTTATCAATAACTGAACAAAAGTCCCTGAAATGTTTAGTGATTGTACCCAATACTATACATGTTAAATTCAATACACAAGAATAACAGGAATAAAGGAAGACACCCTTATACACAATGAAGAAGTGCCATGTAAAGCACAATAATTTCTTATAAATTGTATACAATTTATGCAGCAGCTTGTCGATAGTCTTTGTGGTTATGATATATCTCATGGCATGGTAAAAAGCACATGGGGGAGATTGCACTGTTTGCAGAAATTAGTCTGCTTTCTTTTCCATCCAGCTGTGTATCTATTACTGCAAACAGTATAATCAGGTTTGTATTTTTGTCCTAATATTGTCCAATACTATGTCTTTCCATCAAACGCTGACCTTTATCAGTACTTGGTCTTCCTTTTCGTTTGGCTTTGCTGACATATCCCTCCAGCAAATTTTGAATAATCCGCTATCTGAATAGTATTGGAGATATCAGGTTTTCACAATTGCTCTTGCAGTCTGCACAGTATATTATGTATCCAGTAACAAGAACTAGCCTTGGTCTGTCAGTTTATGCAATAAGTTATATGACCCTAACTATACCATGTGCTTACCTAAAGTGGGGGCAGATTCCAGGCCACGAATGTTTTCATTATCACTCTCATGTGTTACACGTAAGCTTTCATTATCATCTGGTTCAAACTCTTTGTTACTCTCTTTATTGTTACAAATAATATCGATTACTTCTTCAGTGGTACAAGCTCTTCCTTTTAGCATTGTAACAACGTCACAAGTATCAACGGAATAGGCAAGGAAGGTGTCTTCTAAAACAATGAACAGTATGATCTACACAGGCTAGAAAACAAAGTAATCACATGACCTCCAGTTTAAATACCTGCTGGAAATCCCAAGTAAACAATGAATATACATGGTTCTAGCCTCAAGTGCTGACTGTGCCAAAAGGGTTAAAGACACAAAACAATTAATGTTTTAGCCTTTGTTGATCTACAAGGACGTCAAAATATTAGTTTTATGTTTTAAAATGAAAACTTTTAATATCCATATCCAGCCCTCTGTACCATACATATATGATATAGATACAAACACACAATACTACTTTTTGTTTTTATTTTTATAAAATTTTCTTTATGATTTGGTTAGACTTATCTTGGTACTTTTATTTGCACATTGTAATGTCAGGTAGTCATGTTAGCAAAAATAATTAGTCTTTTTACCTGAATACCAGAAGAAACTTGTACTGAAATGATGACAATTGATTTGAAATTCTTTATTGGAAAATGGCAAAATTTAGCCCCAAAGCAAGTGACATCAAAGATTGTGTTAGGAGTACAGTACTATCTGTTGAAAATTTAATGTAGGTATTAAATTGTGTATTTATCTCTTCTTTTATGGAAGGTCGGACAGCAGCATTAAACATGCTAGGAAAAAGCCAAGAACTATACACTGTTCCATTCTTCTGGTGCATGGTGTTTGGAAAAAGTATTCGGTATGCAGGTTAGTTGATAATGTTATTGTTTTTTGTAGCATATTAATTTATTTCTGTGTTATTATTTTCAGTATAATTACTGTATTTTTGTTTCTTTTGTAAAGTGTTTTAGGTAATGAAAAGCAAGGTATTTTATTAACAATTGGATTAAATCACTGGCTAATGCTGATTAACTCTTTATTCACATATCTATCATATAATGTTCTATGATATTGACAGCATTTAGTTTTATCTGGGATAGTGACTTGATTTAAGTAAATATTATAATACTAATTAAATTGGGTTTTTTGTGTGCTTTTTTTATACCTTATATATCTATATTCAGGACAATGACATGATTTATTCATTTAATTTTGTCTATGATCATTACCATTACGTTCTTTCCTATGACAACTAAATTTAGGGTCTTTCCTTGAATACTGAATAGATTTAAAATTTTAATTTGAGGATAATGACTGTTGAGTTTCTTTTTCAGGGCTCTGGCTAGTTTTAGGATTTTTATTAGAATACTGACTAAATTTATATTTTTCTAAGACTAACAACATTTTGATTATATTCTAGGATAATGATTATCTTATTCTCTGTTTGTTGAGACATTGAATTTATTTAGGCTATAACTTCAGCTAACTTTTAATTATTTTTCCAGGATTCTGATCAAATTTAATTTTCAACAGTTCTGACTACAGTTAGTTATATTCCAGGTTTCTGACCAATATAAATTTTCTTCTTGGATACTGATTGTTTATAATTGTTTTTATCAGATTTTTTATGACTAAGTTTCTTATTTGATAAATGTGTATTGGATTCTATCTTAGGTTATGGGGCAGGATTTGATGATGTGATCATTGATGGAAGTCTCGATGATCTTCAGTTTGTTGCATACTACACTAGGTGAATATAATATGAAATTGTTTTTTTGTAATTTAAGTATACATTTAATAATACCGTTTGGTTATATCTTTTTATTTTAAAGCTTATGGGGCCACTATACAAATTCTGAGCCTAAGAAATTTACAAATCATCTTTAAAAAAATACCTGGTGGTTTTAACAATGTGCTACAATATTTTTTGAGCAAAAGTTAAACACTATTTATTTGAAGTTTGATAACTGTTGTTTATTATTCAATTTGTATCTGTATTCTTGAGGGTAGAAATAAATTACATGCCATATGCACATTTTTATACATTCTAATATTGATTGTTTAAAATATTTGCAAGGTATTGGACAAATTGTGTGATTATTGTTATCTATCTTCATTCTGTATTCCAGAGCAACATCTGTTGTTGCTGTGGCAACAGTGGGTAGGGATCCTGTTGCTGCTCAGTTTGCAGCTTATTTGTATAGTGGAAAGACTCTTACTAAATGTGAAATCATGTGAGTAAGCTTTTTGTGACTGTTTATTTTGGTCATGTTATTCAAAAATATTTTGATCCAGTGATCTCTATTAGTATATTATTAAGTGGAAAGTATTGTTGTAGTCTTTGAGATATATTTTAAAATTTTCTTTTTTAAACTATTGCTATTAAAATAAAAAAAATTGAAGATTAATCTGCTCATCACCATAAATGCAAAATGAGAATCAAACAGAAGTTTGGGAAAATATTCCTTCTTAACCCTCTTACTACAAACTCAGTCAATATAACCAAATTTGTAATCCCAAAATAACCATCAGATTTTCCATGTTGTAGCTATTATTATATTTTGTGTACCATCGTGAAATTAAGTAATTTTTCAGTAAACATTACAAGTCTTTTGCATATAAAAAAAAATATTTTTTTCAAATTAAATATTTATACTACAAATTTATTCTTGGATATATGGAATCAAAATATTAACTACTTCTTGTACAAAGTGATTTTCATGTGAAGATTAAAATTTTTTTTTTCACCTGAAAATTTACCAAATTTCATTTCCACAATCCCTTAAACCTATTAAATAAATATCAAACATTCTCTATCAGTATTTAGTATATTATTTTCTGTGCTGTAACACTACATAGTCATTTTGACTGACCTCATAACAACCATAAAAAAAAAAAGAGAAATTTAAATTATACTTTTTTCTTTGTAAAATAGTTGCATATTTTAAAAGATGATTACAGTTATTTATCCTAAACAGTATAAAGTTCCTAACAGGATACAGCTATTTATACTTAATTTCTATTGTTTTACTGTCCTTTGACCTATGTTTAAATAATAATTTCCCTATTCAAGTTATGATTCGCTCAGAAAATGTATAGTTCAAGTTACCATATTGAAGTATGTAAGACATGAGGTGCTCTGCTCGTAAACCTCATGAAGAATTATTATTTTTCATTATCTGACCTAATAAATTTCCAATTTTTACATTTTAGTTATTATAACAATAGATAAAGAATATACATGAAAAACAAGAATTACACTATTTATCTGTTTGTGTTTTGTTTTTGCAGTCAATGAAATTTAAGCCTTTTTTTTTAATACTAATGGTACTGATACTATACAGGGTGGCCCGTAAGTTCCTACTCATTCATATATTTTATGTATCCAGTGTATCTGTGTGCTGTCCCTCATCCTCACTGCATAATATTATGCTACATCATGTTCTGTGAGACATTTTTCTCAACATAGCAGGAGTTATTGTTCCAAATGCTGCAGTAAAAAGAAACAAATTTATAATACATGCGTAACTAAATATAACTAATAACATATAGATGGGTAGGGACTTACAGGCCACCCTGTAATCAATTTTTACTCATTTGAATGATGCATCTAAGGACCCAAAATGATAACATGTACAGAGGAAACTGTTTTATAACTTATAATTTATCCGTCTTTCTAAGTATGTTATAAGAACTGTTAAAACTTAACTAGTTAATGTGAATACTGCAAAAGAAATTTTCAACTTAAAGACAAATTCGATAATACTTTTTACAGAAAACAATATCACATATAATTTGATAGATTAGAACCATTAGCAATTTGTCAAAGAAAATATGTGATAGGTTGGTGTGTCAAGTGGGTCTGATGTTTCTGGTTTGTGGCACTGTAAACAAATCAGGTTAAGAGCTATAAAATTTACATTTTACCTTAGTAATATGTCTATTATAATTAGTAATTTTTGTTCAATTACATTCTTCTAAGAGAAGTGTTTAATAAATTAAAAAAGACCAAGAGAACAAATGTGACATTTGTCATACCTGGAGAGATTGAGGATGTTTTAGATATTTCATTTATAAAGTCAAGAAGTTAATTTATGTTTTAACTAAAATTTTGAATGTAACTCTCTAAAAGGCCATGACATGCTCTTTTTGACTTATTGTACTTAATAGCCATGTCTGAGTTATCATCTGGCAAACAAATGCCAGTATGCTTTAATCACACACATCTACTGGACTTTTATAAGTTAGTTACTTCTGTTTTTTATTTCTATATTTTGTCATGATTTTGAATTGATGCTATTATGTGAAAAAAATTCAACAAAACCTGAAAATTTGGTTATTTGCAACCACTATTTTTATGTTGTGTGGAATATTATGTAAAAGGATATATGTATTGTATGCAACCAAATTTTTTGAACTAGTTTTGAACATACAAACTTATAAACAAATGTTACAGCTAGAAATTTCCAGTTAATATTGAAAGTGTAAAATTAATGCATATATAGCATTTTGCAGAGTATACATCTTTATGAAATTTGATATTTTGACACTTAACAATACTTGTTTTGTACTTTTTGTTTTTCTTTCTTCATTGATTTAAACACTAACACAGAATTTCATTTCAGGAAGGATCCCAAGGCCTGGTTAGAGAAGGTGCCACCTGGAGGCATATATTAAGTTCTGTTTACTTTAACAACTTCATTGTTGTAATGTTAGCATTAAAAATAAAAGTATCAAACCTATTAATATTGTAAATGCATATATTTAATGTTATAGCTGCATTGAGTTTGAAATACTTTGTTTATTTAGGTGAAGGGTTTTGGTTTTGGTGAAACTGATTGGTCAACTTTAATGTTGAAATGTATTTGGTTTTCTAAAAAATCAAAGATTTGAAAAGTTATTACACTGTCGTAATTTATTTCACTTAAGGAAAAAAATGTTGTATTTATCTGGCTTCCAAAGTAGTTTGTGTATTTTTTCTGCCTCAACCGTATTTAAAATGTTGCTTTTAAAGTAAATTAACTTTTTATTCACCCTAACTCATCAAAAGTATTTTCTACTGATTAAAAAATGTCTGGTTTACTTTTAATTAATGGAAAAGACTTTCTGTTGTAAAAAACAAAACAAAAAAACTTCTTATTAAGCTATCAATAAAGTCTAAAAATTTTTGTAGATTTTAACAGTTTTTGGGTATTAATATTTTGCTGAGCTTATCAATTTCAGAAATATATTATTAAAACATATAAGTAGCAAAAATATCAAATTAATTAGTAGTTTGAACAATTGCAAAGTTTTTATATATTTTTAATAAATGATGTTTTTAGGTAACACTAGATTGAAAGATCATTTTTATTTTTAAAAATAAAAATATATAAAACTTGGAGGTTGTTCAGCCTATTTATCAATTTCAGACACAATAACTTAGATAAATATTTCTTATTAGTTACTGTTAGTAACTGTTTTATGTTACACAAGTTAAGCTGAAAATTGTGATTCAGATGTGCATGGATGTTTTGTATAATCAGTATATATTAAATATTTTGAATACAAATCTTTTGAATTTTTCTTGATGCTTTGTGCTTAAGCTGTTTTATAACATGTAATACATTCTATATTAATAACTGCAGGTATTTTCTTTATAATATAGTACATTACAAATTTTATTTTTATATTTAATTTTGTAAAACAAAATAACCAACTTTTATGTCTTCAGAGTGTTTAGAAAACAGTGAATGAAACTGTTCATCAGAATTATTAAGCTGCACTGATAGGTGTAGCTCTGTTATCATTTAGAAATTCTAAATCATTGAATATCAGACTTGTGTATTGAATATGTTTCTAGATTATTATAAATCTTCTGGATAGAACCAAAACCATTGTGAAATTTTGCTGTTGGTGTTTATATTGTTTTGGTTAAAGTAAATACAACTAATTAATTTGTGACTCTTAGTATGTTATTATAATTTTGACCATTGACTTATGAACTGTTTTAAGAAATTTTATATCGTAGAATCATAAAGTGTGCTTTATTTTAAAGCTTTCAGCATAATATGAATAAAAAATACTCTTTTGTTTACAAAAACAATTATACCAATATATACCTGTTTTTTAGGTGTGTAACACACACAACTTAGTCATTCTATTTTCATAGTATAATAAGTTTTACCTGGTTTATTTTCTTATTTAGAATTCAAGGATAGCTTACATTATATCTTAAACACATTTCAACATTTATCATCTAGCAAGTCTTCATGTAACTGATTTTTACACTTAGAACTCAACCACAGCACACGATAAAAATAAAAATGATGTAGACTCCACCTCCCATGGGTAAATCACTTTCTTTAAAAGAAATCCTGTATGTTAAATTTTACTTATTTATTTCTTATATCTATCCATTAACTTTTTAAGAAATACATCTTCCCCAGAAAATCAATTTCATTTGGAACTTATAATTGTGCTTGTCTTTCCAATACAGTTTTATTATGATCTTCTGAGTAGATTGTACATTTTGCACTTCTTTTCTTTACTGTTTGTGTTACGAATAATTAGAAGAGAATTTGAAAAACAATAAATACAACTTTTAATAAATTTTTTTAGCCTCTGAATGTTATTATTTACCATACCTACTTATCTAGAAAATATTTTTTGTAGTGTACTGGACATTTAAGTTAAAATTTGTACTTTATTCCATGAGGATATTCAGAACTGAAACAGTTTCTACATATTATGCTTACACTGTTGTGCAGAAAAGTAAAAAAAATTTTAATCTTTGTTAATATATTTTCCTTTTCATGATATTTTTGTAAATATAAACTGCCTTTCAAGTAATTACACATTCAGTAGTCTGAATGGAATGCAAACTGTTTCAAGCACACAAAAAGAACTAAAAATTTTAGACATCATTATGAGCATGTGCCATCATTTACTTCTGAAGTTTAATCACTGGTAAAAAAAATTTAAAGTTCATTAATCTCAGTAAAAATATATAAAATTGGAGGTTGTTCAACCTATTTAATTTATCAATATCAGACACAATAACTTAGATAAATATTTCTTATTAGTTACTATCAGTAACTGTTTTATGTTACACAAGTTAAGCTGAAAATTGTGATTCAGTAACCTATCTTTTATTGGCAAACCACAATAACAATTCTGATCAGAAGTTTATTCCAACTAATTAATCAAGTAATATTAACCTTTCAAACCTACATTCATACAAATTTTTCAGTGAGACTAAACATTCACAACTAGAACTTCCTAACTCTAGTATTTTACCTTCTCCAATGATCAAACACAGGTAACCTTTCATGTATACACCTTTGTGACTCCAGTACTGCTAACCATTCAAAACCATAATCTCTCTGGCTGCTCAAACGCATTTAGCCTTGTAACATTCAACCTTTCTCACTCAAGAACTGTTATCTATTAAAATTTGTGCATATTATTATGAGCAAGCACTGTGAACTATTCAAACGTGTATATTTGTGTATGTATGTTCAAGCACAGTTCCTTTTCAAGTTTCATCTGTTTAATTTATTATTCATTTAATCCTATATCCCCACAGACTAATAACATATTGTTACCATTCAGTCATTTTCTTAAACTAACTAGTTAGTTTCCAACCATTTGAACCTGCATCCGTTATGACTGTATTCACCACAATATCTTTTATTTCGCGTTTGAAGATCAGATGTTATTAAATATATACATTGGGGGGGGGGTAAATATAATTATTTTGTGTAGTAAGACCTATTGGCAACAGCTACAAAACAAAGTATACTAAAGGACTTCGATGTTAAAATAAAGCAGCTCTCGTTGTTTACGAACAGCGAACTGTTGTATGTGTTTTGAAAATATCTATTTAGTCATATTAACAATATAATTTTATTTTATTACCTTTGAAAAGGCAACACAACAGCAAATAAAAACTAGTTAAATGTATCATATTTAAGCTAAAAAAGTAATCCAGAAAATAAATCCAGTGTCAGTGCTAACTGATGTGAATCAACCTGAGGCATTAAATGATGTATTTCAACAAACTAATGGAACAGTTTATATTTAAAATGACTTGTATGATTAAAAAAGAGAGTTTAACTATACTTTTGAAATGGAATTTTGCAAGACTGTTTACTCCGTTTCCAGTTTTTGTGGATCACAAAATAATTATGGTTTCTCATTATTTTTCGTATGACATATTTGAGACTTAATATGAATTAGTTGTTACTTTTATGATATAATCTTAAATTATTTCAACGGCTATTTAGTATTTGTTTTTGTAGTTAAGCCCAAAGTTACACAATGAGATTCACGTGTTGTACCCGCCACGGTTATCAAGTTCATATGTTTAACGTTACAAATATTTAGACTTACTGCTCAGTCACTGAAGGCTTAATATTCTAATTAGTAATCAATAAAAGAAAACTTGAGAAAGATATAGTAGTTTCAAATTGTAAAATAATTTTCCATGTTATTTTATTTATCTTCCCTATAGAAAACTTTAGCAAAGAAAATTGGCATCTTTAAAATTGTAATACTTTTTTCTGAAAATATCATTTTTTATTGTAATTATAATTTCATTTTTGTCTCTCTGGGAAAGACTAAGTATTGAAGTTAAGTATCTAAAAATTTCACCTTTTGTAAATGTTTATTTCAGTTAACGAAATTCGTGCCACAAAATAACCAGTCCACCTTTTATGTATCCTGAGCAGATCGTTAATACAAACTTTTTTTTTTTGCTTCACGGAAATAGAACAGCATTTCTTGTAATACCAATTTTCCGCAGTAAAATATAGAGCTATGAAAATAATTTCAGGTAGTTTACCTACAGATTCTAATAACATGTTTTTTATTTTTCATAAATATAATATTTTAATTATAAATAACAAAACACACAAAAAATTGCAAGCTGTGGTTTATTTCTCAAAAGATCATTGTGCATCGCGTGTAGGAATACATTCCTCTCACCAATCTGCAGGCAAGCAAGTAGGGACGCTGGTATCCACCGTCAACACAGTAAAAGACTACAGATAACTCTCCTAGCATGATGATAAATGTTGTTTTATTTATTACAAAGGAATATATTTTCTTTTAACGCCATGACAGTTGCCATTCCTTCACTTCTAGCAACAAAACTTTATTTATCTAACGGACTTTTCAATATACCTCGTTTTTATGTTTGTGCATTTGATGAACTGAGGCAAGAAAGCCCATAAATTGACACAATGAATGGTGGTCGATTGCTCTCTCTTTTCGGAACGCTGATCTCTGTTCTGACAGGTAAACGCAACTTCAACTTGAATTACTTTTACTAATACTATAGTAAATTTATAAGCATACCTACATTCGGCATTAAAAATATCACTTATCAGCAAAATTGCTTATAAATTTAAATAACTTATCAGCTAACACGCTAAAAGAGTTGATGCATCCGTCTTTCCGTTGTTGAGAGATCTTATTTTTGAAGTTGATTTATGAAACTATCAAATGTGAATAAGGTAATTTGAGTGAAAATAAAAAAAGAATAAATATTATTATGTTAATATGTGAACTACGCCACACCAACTTTTTCGAGTACTTCTCGGATAGAAAACATAGTGGTGTCGATTTCTCTAAATTACCTAGAATTTGGTTAATAAGTTAACGATGTGTAATTTTCACCAAAGTCAAAACTTTTGAAAAAAATGTGTAAAGCAAAGTTTTGTATTTTCATTATTTACGTGCAGATTTTGCTTTCTTTCCAGTGAGTTTCACAAATATTTAATTGGTGGGTAGTAAAATGACTGGATTATGAAATTTGTATCTATAAAGTTCGATTTCTGCTCCACGGATTGTAATATTTGGTGTAATGTTAATTTTTAAATATGTTATAAAAGGGTTATATCATTGGCGAAAGATAAAAAAATATTAAAGTCGTATCCCTTATTATCTGTAAAATAAACTAAAACAAGTAAATGCCAATACATAAATTGACTTGTTAAAAACTAAAATTCATCATCATTTCTTCTCACCTAGTCGTCTTAAGACGGCCCTAAAGAACCGTTTCCATAGTCAGTGTATTCTCCACTAATATTAAATAAATAGATGCCGAAATGAAACATGTAAATTTAGTACCAGTAAGAATAGATAAGTATGCTTTAAAATTGAGTTAGATTTATTTAGTCACAGTTAAAATATATCCGTGAAGATTTATGTGTTAGTACTAATAAAAATTTATTCATATTTCCATTACTGGCCTAGGATGGCCAGGTGGGTTAAGGCACTCGGCTCGTAATCCGAGGGTCGCGGGTTTGTATCCCCGTCTCACCAAACATGTTCGCCCTTCCAGCCGTGGAGGGGTGATAATGTGACGGTCAGTATTACTATTCGTGGTTAAAATAGTAGCCCAAGGGTTGGCGGTGGGTGGTGATGACTAGCTGCTTTCCTTTTAGTCTTATACTGCAAAATCAGGGATGGCTAGCGCAGATAGTCTTCGTATAACTTTGCGCGAAATTCAAAAAACAAACAAACAAACAAGAATTTATAGTATATCAATCAATCTCCATTCAGTACCAACGAGGCCTTTCGCCCAAAACCAGAAACTGTCTGAAATTTTAATTCTAGTAATACTGTTCATTCTTGTTTCAGTTATGACAAAAACTGCGTAGAACTGGGAAGCGAAGGTGTTTGGATAATTTATTAGAGGTTCACGCCTCGTAACCACTAAAAACAGGTCACGCTCTGTACAATGGGGCCATCGTCGCTTTATAATAGTAACGGTCAGAAAGTATCACTGTTCTATCAGAATGGTTCACGAGTTGGCGATGGATAGTATTTAATACAACTTTCTCTTCAGTATGTCACCTTAAAATTAAGAGACGGTAAGCACGGATATTTCTCAAGTAATTTTAAGTGAAATTCAGCCAACAAGTTTATGTAATAGCTGAAGTATTCGATTTCTGCAGTATCTATTGGTGTATAAAAAAACAACAACATTTGTATATTAGTAATAAACGACTTTTTAACGTGAAATTTATTTTTTCTTTAAATGGACATTAACTTTAGAGGCTCATCAGGAACATTCCACTAAAACAAACCATAATTGACAGTACAGAGCGCCCCCCAGTGGCTCAGCAGTATGTCTGCGGACTTACACGCTAAACTCCGGGTTTCGATACCCGTGGTGGGCAGAGCACAGATAGCCCATTGTGCAGCTTTGTGGTTAATTCTAAACAACAACAGTACAGAGCTGCACTTGTTAATTTAGCCTTGTAACAGTTTATATTGTTAAATGTTTTCTTTGGAATTTTTCGATTAAAAAATCACCCAAAGTCTAGTACACTGAATGATAACGAAGGTTTTTTTTTACATCTTTGACTATTAATTACACTTTCTCATACTAAATCAGCTGAAAGACTGTTACACAGTCATCGCTTGCTAAACTTCTTTGTAAAGCTCACACTTCTCCAAAAGTCGATACTTACAAAATTGAGGACAAACTAGCTAACTCGGTAATCAAAATTCTCTGAAACAAACTGATAAATAAACAACTAGCACTATTTTAATTTTAGCTGCGTTTTATATCGCCCAAATTCTTTTTTACACTTTCACATGACGTCAATATTCGCCTATAACTAACATAAAGACATTTCTAATAAATCAAATAACAATCTAAAACATTAGATTTATTAAGATTTCTTTTCGTTTAGCTCTAATAATGTGTTACCAACGTTCAAGTAACAAGGAAGGAGTCTTATATAATTTTAGGGTAACGTAGATCCTTAAATATTATTACTTTTATTACCACAAAATAGATGTAATTTATGGTTACGTAGCTTTGTGAATTTTCCAGGGTTTCTTGTAACAGTGTCTGTTCTTAATTGTGAACTTTTCCTCTCACTAAAATGTGTACTTTTAGTGAGTAAAGAGATATATGAATGACATAGAGGCCTAAACGAAGAGGCTCTGAAAATATTCTTGCTTCAATTGGTGCTATTTTGTTGTTGCCTTCCGTGTTGTCAGTAGTTCAAAATTATACATTAACAATCATAATCACAGTATCTACTTCATGATATGTAACATAGGACAGTAAAGTTAACTCTAGTACTCATCCACAACACCCACTCACCCCTTTATCTCTGAATTCATGGTCGGATTATTCTTTCCACCCAGAAAAATATCGAACTGTGTTCTTTGTCACGATTTAAACGTCGTAAGCTTAGGAAGTGTTACAGGCGAATGGGTTTGTTTGTTTTAGTGTAGATTCTCGTAATACAGTGTTCCCTCGCCACTTCGCGGGCTCGGCCGACCCCCATATATATATATATATATAATAAACATTAAATCTAAAATATAGCATTAAATACCATTAAAATATTAAAAATAAATATAATTAATAGTGTAAAGAAAAAAAACAGGTATATTTTGAGATATAAACATATATTTGAGTTTATAACAGCATAAAAATGGAAACAGAACCAACTGGAAAGGCTATAGATGTACGCATTGTGCGTCTGCGAAGGCTACGCGAGATCAGTTTCATGGCGTAGCGATGTGCAAGACGAGCTATGATTGGTGCAGAAATGAAAGACGGCCAATGACAGCTACCCATTTTGATTGCCTGTGATTGGTGCTGTCAATATTCATGTCTGGCCTGTGATTGGTGATTTCATCCACAGCAGCATCTTTGAACTTTTGTGTGTGTTTAAAGCCCCTGCAATGGCTCCCAAACGTGCTAATACTTCTAAGGATGCGTCTACTCCTAAACGGTCACGGAAAATGATGACCATCGCCGAAAAGGTGAAGATATTAGATATGGTAAAAGAAGGAAACTCTTATGCGTCCATAGCCCGCCATTACGGAGTGAACGAATTCACCATTCGCTACACCAAGAAGGACGAAGTTAATATTAGGAAGACTGTTGCTATTACTTTAAATACAACGGCTAAGAGGGTTGTAACATCTCGTAATAAGAGTATCGTTCGGATGGAAGCTGCTTTGGCCATATGGATAGCTAATTGCCGTAAGAACGACGAAGGCTAAGATGTTGTATGATAATTTCGCGGAAAAGGATAAAAATGAAGAAGACGTAGACAACCCACAGCCAGGAACGTCCAGTGATTCCCAGCCTAAGAAACCGTTTTCTGCAAGCAAAGGCTGGTTTTGAGAAATTTCAGCAACGCTACGGCCTGAAAAACGTATCGTTACATGGAGAGACTGCTTCGGCTAACAAGGAGGCTGGTGAAGCTTACGTTTGGGACACTTTTAAAGAAATAATCGCTTAAGGGGAATATAGGCCTGAACAGGTATTCAACATGGACGAGACTGGCCTGTTTTGGAAGAGGATGCCTTCCCGAACGTTCGTGTTTAAAGATGAGAAAAAAGCCCCTGGTTTTAAAGCTCATAAAGACCGGTTCACCCTCTTAATGACTGGTAATGCTGCTGGTTTTATGTTGAAGCCGACATTAATTTACAAGTCTAAAAACCCGAGAGCTTTAAAGAATAAGAACATGAACTTGTTACCGGTCCATTGGATGCACACTCCTACTGCCTGGATAACGAAGCCTCTGAGCTCTGATTGGTTCTATGAGTTTCATTCCTCAAGTTAAGCTTTATTTATTAGAGAAAGGCTTGCCATTCAATGTCCTTCTTCTTTTGGATAACGCTGGTGGCCACGCAAGAAATCTTTCGTATGAAGGCGTTAGGGTTGAATTCCTGCCACCAGCACTACGTCCCTTATACAACCGATGGACCAGGGCTTTCAAGGCCTTATACATAAGGAATACCATGTCCAACCTCGTACTTAGCCTTGATAATGCCACCGAAAACGACACGTTCACCCTGAAGGAGTACTGGAAGTCTTTCACCATTGCTACATGTCTTCAAAATGTTCATAAGGCATTGCAAGAGATGAAGCCCTGCACCGTTAATGCAAGCTGGAAGAAGTTGTGGCCTGGGGTTGTGCACGACGACAAGGGATTCACGCCTGAAGAAATCCAACACTCAGCTGTTCAAAAAGCTATGCAATTAGCTTCGTTAATCAAAGGTGAAGGATTTGCCGATATGACGAAGGAAGACGTAGATGAACTGATTGACTTAGAATCCGAACCACTCGCCGACCAAGACTTAGAAGCACTGACGAAGTCTGCTGCCGAGGAAGACGACAAAGAGGTTGTTGTTGTTTTGAATTAAGCACAAAGCTACACAATGGGCTATCTGTGCTCTGCCCATCACGGGTATCGAAACTCGGATTTTAGTGTAAGTCTGCAGACATACCGCTGAGCCACTGGGGGGCTCGACGAAGAGGAAACACCGAAAGAAGCCTAGGAAACAATCGAGCAAAGTGGATGGTCGTTAGAGCAGTTAGGTAAACTAATGAAACTAATTAACGAAGTGAAGGAGTGCTCACAGGAATGGGCAACGATATGGTTCGATCAGTACAATTTTGCAATAAAATAGAAAAATTGATTACTCCTTATCAAATGATTTTCGATAGGCTAAAGAAGCAGAGAAAACAACTGCCAATAACAATGTTTTTCCAGCCGAGCAAGAAAGAAAGGGTACCGGTGGCAAGTACTGTTCCTGAAGTTGTAACGACCGACGAAGAAATTGCCGATTCACCTTCCACAGAAGAGGAAGTGGTGTCCCCCGAAAAGACACCACCTGCTGAAGATATGTAATTTTTAATTTTAAGGCTTAATATCTTAATAATTGTTCTTATTATTTCAGCAGTAATGAACAGTATTGTAATGGGAGGGTTTTAAAAGTCTAAATGCACATAAATATATACGTAAAAATCGGCGATCCCACTTCGCGGAAAATCTCCTTTCGCGGGGGGTTTCGGAACGCATCTACCGCGATACACGAGGGAACACTGTAGGCATCTTCTTTTTGCCCACCACAGCGAATGTCACAATGTAGCGTTTTATGTCCATAAAGTTACTTCTGAATATTCCAAGTTTGATTTTCTTAATTCTATTGCCACCGAATCTACTTAACACTGTGCAGCATGAATCTGCCAAGCTAATTCTTGGAAATCTCTAAGGGGCTAGATTAAGAGTGTAGTGCTTAAAAATGTAATAGGCCTGATAATAATATTTTATGACAAGTAACTTGTGTATTCATGTTGTCATTATCACAGAATCTATTTAACACTATATAATGTATGTAAAGGTGCAGATTTGAAACTGTAAATTTAATCCAATGTAACGAATTTACCGTTATACGTTTATTTTAATGCCTGCTATTATTTCAGTGTAGTTTGTTTTTTAATAATATAACGTATACTGTTGAATGCACATTGCCCAAGTTCCTCCTGTTTCCTAAATTTGTAGAAGATTCTTGAGAGTAAGAATCAACAACTTTTGTTTTACGAAAACGCTAGCGTTTTCGAAGGTTTTTGAAACTTCAAGAAACCCGCGTGATAAAAGCAACCAGCCGAGAGACATTAATAGGAAATTATTATTAGTCCGCTACAGTCAGTGTACTATAGGCCTCAGAAGCAATAATTGCTATTGACGCCTATAAATCGAAAAACTATAGAATTTGACCAGGAACGTTTATAGATTTAGAACATTACAAACCATTTAATTTCAGTGAATAAACTTCGGATGTCAGTGTTTCTACGAGGACATTATATATTGTAGCCAGCAAAAATTACGGGTGGTTCAAGCTTAGCCAGCCGTCAATAAATGGTTCGTTTGTTTTTGAATTTCACACAAAGCTATACGAAGGCTATCTGCGCTAGCCGTCCCTAATTTAGTAGTCTAAGACTAAAGGGAAGGCAGCTAGTCACCACCAACTCTTGCACTACTCTTTTACCAACGCATAGCAGGATTGACCATCACATTATAACGCCTCCACGGCTGAAAGGCCGAGTATGTTTGGTAGGATAGGGATTCGAACCCGCAACTCTCGGAGTCGAGTGTCTTAACCACCTAGACATGCCGGGTCCCGTCAGCAAATAATTCATCCTCTCTCCGTCATCGTCGATAAAAGATTCAGATTCAGTCCAGATATAAGACAAAGCATTGAAAGTTTGTCTTTGGTAAGCTGCTACTTTAGAAAGTTTTTTGGGCATGTTACTGGTTTCTCGAGTGCATATACAGGGTGTCCGAAAAGTGTGGAACTATAGGCACTTCAACGAAGTTTACAGAATGTGATCCACATGCTATCCTTGTAATTTGAAACAAGTTAAGAGTCGGTAGTTCCTATTTCCATTATTTTAACTCTGCGAAGCATATTCGCTTCATTGTTAATGATCCTTAGTTTGTCGCGAACTCGTTGTTTCAAATGTTTGGTCTTGCAGTGAGTAAATTTTTTTTTTTTTTCTGTTTATTAAATTCAATTATCTTCTGTTGGGACTAATTTTCCTTACCATACAACAGGAATAAATCGACATGTTCATATTTTAACATAACCAGTGATGTATCCGAAATTAAGAAAAGCTGTAAATCACTTAGAGTTTCAAACTATTTGGAAACCCTGTGTTTGTGGTGTTCTTATTTAAAATATTTTTGCTGGTAGTTATGTTCTGATTGTAGACTTGCTGCTTTTGAAATCTATGTATTAATGGATCTGCTTGTTTTCAAATCCCAGAAGATCTGGTCTCAAATATATTTATGTGTCGTTTTGCTGATTTGCAAAAGTTTCTATTGGGGTGAAATTTTAGTATTTGGATATTTCTACCAGAAGACTGCTGGTTTCTATAGGTATTTTTCTCATGTCTCTCTGTGTTTGTTTGTTTCTTTATTTACAGTTGTTTCTGTTGAAGTATATCCAGATGTTTCTGTAGGTAGGCTTACTATTTGTTATGTCAGTTGATTTACTAGTGTATGTAAATATACAGGCTTCCTTAGACAGTAAAAAAAGCCATAGAATAGAGCATTAATTAAATCACATAATTTTGGTGAAATGTTTAACTATGAATTCTTGCACTTAGTGAGAATGTTGTTGATAAAGGTCGGTTTGACCCCCCTCTTCGCTTTAATTAACCTTTTCACTGCCGTAGACGTGACAACTCGTCCAAGCCGATCGGTAACACAGTGCCACGGACGAGTTAATTCGTTCTCACTACTGTGTTTTCAATATGTTTTTAAAGACATGCATTTTACCTACTTACAAATTGTTTCACTTTCGATCCAAAATGGCGTCACGAAAAAAGTTACAAAATGAAGAAGCATCAGAGTTGTATTTTGAACTCGGTTTAGAGATGCCGTAGTAGCTGAAATACTTGGTAATCAACAGGTTAATCTGGTAGTAACTGAATGTACTTAGTATAGTGTAACACATAACCCTGAAAATTCCAAATTTTGTTTCTGTTTCCACCGAATCGACATAATTTGTACAATATACACATCTGTGTATATGTCTTACTGTATGCGTATAGTTGTCCATTGCTGTGCGCTAAGAAAAGCTAACATACAAGATAATTTAAAATTTGTAAATGAAGATTGAAAAAAAAGCAAACGAGGTTGTATATCTACTGCTAACAGCTTGCTTGGATTACACCATAAAATTATTGTAAGTGGTAGCTACTGTAGTGTGGGATCGAAAAAAATATTTTTCAAGACATTGAGGGAATAGGTTTTAAACTTAATTCAACCTCCTTGATTTTATCGTGCTGTGTGCTGCAAAAGTTTTTAGGTTCTTCATTATCCACCTTCAACAAATAATGTTTTCATAGTGTGCTCGTTAATTGGGAACTACAACTCGTGCAATTTTTAGTGTGTTAACCGGAAACTGCTACATGAAAAGTTCCTGTTGTTGTTTTATATCGTTACTGGAATCTTTATTGTTCATTATTACTCGAGAGCGCTGTTTGTGTTATTTTCATGACTATATTTTAGCAAATTAACAGTGGACGGTTACCATAGTAGATTTCCCTACTCAAACAATGGTGGAGAATGTTTCTACTGTAATAGTGAGGGTATGTAGACCTTATGCGCACGACGTAAATATCTCCATTTTGGATGTAGCAGATGGACAATCTGCTAATGTTACGTTTTTTTATGTGGACTGAACGCAACAGAAAGACACAGATAGCAGCTTGTATAATTTTATTACGATGATCCACTTATATGTGATAGACACAAAATAAATTATCCAATAGCAATAACAGATATCCAGTTTCAACCTTCAAAACCACTTATAATACAAAAAGGTACTGGCCTGTGCTTAATAATATGATCCAGAATGAGTGTCCAAATCCGAAATCCAAAATCCCAATCTAGGCGGGGAATTTAGTCCCACGGAGAAATTTGTGAAGTTTGAATGGGTATTTTCAAAAAATTCACAGTCCAATACGTGTTGGCTTTCGGTATAATCCGTAATTCGACTGAATTATAAAGATTGACGCAATAAAATAAATTCACCGCTTTAGTTGATCTAGCTCTATTCACAAATTCAATTGGAATAATCACACGGCAAACGTTTAAACTTTCTCAAACGAGACAAACTTCTTGATCCGAGTAAAAATGGATGACTCTTTCCCTCGCATCGCCGTCTGTTTATATACTAATCGCGTAACTTCCCAGAATTCCACAGTACAAACACCAGGCCAATACAAGTGATCAATCTACCTAGTTCTAGAAATTTCTACATGAATAATTCTAAATAAACTCTAATTAATTCTAAATATTATTTTAAACGAATAACATTTTTTTGGTTTAAATTTCGAAAAAATAATATAAATATGGAAATATAATAGATATGGAATGCAAACACGACATGACATGGTTGTCGTTTACACAACATTTACATAACACTCTCGACATGGTTGTCGTTTACATAACATTTACATGATATTTACATAACAGCTAATCACAAAGCAGTTGTTGGTATTGGAATATGGGATGAAGTTTTTTTTGAAAGGACAATCAGCTGTACGGCAATGAGCTGTACAGACAACCAGACAAAGAATACAGAGTTATTGTTTTTTGATTTTCCAAAAGATCCAGTTCGTAGAGTCAAATGGATTGTCAGTAAAATATGCATACTCAAACAACATTGACAAGGCTTTAGTTTAGTTTAGGCTAATCTTTACAATACATAATACTGTAGAGGGTTAGAGGAAGCAATTTTGGATTGATCAGGCAACTCAGAATAGTATGCAAAGCACACTTTGTCGTGCAAAGCATATCAATAGTGCTAATCATTTGCAAGCACTTTATGATTCACAAAAATAGGTACTCACTGGCACTTCTATTCGCCATAGTTATAAGCAAGCACAAGCATGTTACACTTGCAGATTACACGTGTAATTTGTCATAGATTCTTGTGTTGATTCGTAACTACTAAACTATTATAAATCTGTTTACCTAGTACAACACTGAAGTGCAGGTTAAAGTTTTAAAAGCCTTACAGTTATGTGACAAAATGTTGGCCTGCTTTTTCCTTGTCTGTCGAACCTTTTACGACGCATATGTATAGTCAGTAAATAAACTTATTCCACAACCTAACATTATATGTTTATCATTTAAATTTTTGATAAGCTTTTAATATGTTGTTGTATAAAATATCGTCCCCTCTGTGAACACAGAATATAGTATTGTTTTGCTATAAAAAATACTCTCATCCACGTCTGATAAAGTATATTTACATCCATTTAGATAGTAAGATGCGCTCGCATTCTCATAACAGACAAAAAGTGAGTATTAGTATAAATGTTAAAGTAAATACATATTATGCTTTTTCAAACGATTCTGGATGTTGACTCTGCTGCTGTTTAAATATTTAGCCGCGGTTTATTGGCTTTTGAGTGTTTTAATTAAATATACACTTTTAGTTCATAGCTCTGTCGTCTCTTGACTGATTTGAGATATAATTACAGTTTTGGACTCACGAATGCAAATCTCTTCGATTGATTTATTCGACCACTCCCAAGATCTCATAGATTAATTTACTCCAATCCTGTGTGAAAGAAATTCAGTGTGATATAGGCTGGTAGAGGTCTTGAAGAATAATATATTCCAATCGGGTATACCCGCACCTCACGCTTGGTGTTGCTGGTGCACAAAACTATTACTAATAAAAAGGGCTCATAGATTTTGCCTAAAAGAATTTAAAGTGCTACGGCTGTTCACTATTCCTTCTTGTTTATTGATGGATCTACTCCCTTTCAGATGCTGCTAGCTGAAGATATGTTGGTTTCAAATGGAACTTACGTGTAGTTTTTATATAGATTCTGTTGGAGGTATGCTATTTGTCGAATGCTTTTTACCAGTCGGTGTACTTATTTCAAATGTTGTGTGAATAGTTTTTGACTTGCAGATTGTTAGGGATATGCTGGTTTTCTTATGTTTCTAAAAGAAGGCCTATAGATTTAAAATGTATCTGTGGGTGGCTATTTTATTTAAATGGTTCTCTGTGTTGCTGTTTTGGTTTTCAAATTTTTCTGCTGGTGATTCCTTGGGTTTTAAGACGTTTTGGTAGAAACGTTTCTTGCTTTAAAATGTGTCCTTAAGTAGAGTTTATTACTGTATATAGGCTTTATTCATGATAACGTCTATGAAAGTAAGGAACGAAACGATGTTATAAATCATGAATTGAATCACTGTCTCAGCAGCCCTTGCAAGCTTTGTCAGTTTGTTACGGTGTCTTAGTGTTGCTGACATATTATTGCATATTGCTTTTTGCCCAAATCGCAATGTGTATTGTGGGTTTGAATCTCACTGGACATACTTTTTCAGCCTTGGAGGCGTTATAACATAACGGTCAGTCCCACTGTAAAAGGCAGCCCAAGAGTCATATCACTTATAAATTAGCGACAGCTAGCGCAGATATGACCCTGTGGGTTAAGGCGTTCGACTCGTAATCCGAGGGTCGCGGGTTCGAATCCCCGTCGCACCAAACATGCTCGCCCTTTAAGCCGTGGGGCATTATAATGTTACGGTTAATCCCACTACTCGTTGGTAAAAGAGTAGCCCAAGAGTTGGTGGTGTGGTTGGTGAGGACTAGTTGCCTTCCCACTATTCTTACACTGCAAAATTAAGGACGACTAGCGCATATAGCCTTCGTGATGCTTTGCGCGGGATTCAAAACAAACAAACAAACAAACTCTCGGGTCCTATGAACGAACCTAAACCTCGGCCCAGATGTATCTGTTCCTGTGTTTTCAGAATTTACAAAATATAAATATAATACAACAGCGCCAGGTAGAACTATTTATTAATATTATTATATAGTCATGAAGAAATACAATTTTTATTATGCCTGAGTGAAATAATATTTCCATATGTAACGTAACCCAGAATCTTCATCTAGGTTTATAATCTCATTTTTTGTCTTTAATATTTATACTGATTCATGTATATTTCCGTGTTTTAAAGTTTTAAGTTGAACAGTGATTTTAGTATTGTTTCATTGATTATGTATTTTTTGCATTTGACCACATTTTGTGATTTGTTTCGTTTCTTCCTTTCCACAAAAATCTTTATTCTTGTTCTCAGTGCTCGTCCTGTTAGTCCAATACACAATTTCCCAGCTTATCATGGGATTTCATAAAATCATTTTGTTCCCTATATTTTGAAGTTTATTTATTCCTCCAAAGAAAATGTTTCATAAGTTCTTTACAGTTTGAAAGCGACCTCAACTCACTTTTACTCAGCTACAGATCATGTTAGAAACTTTAGGATAGAAAGTTATATTTTTCTTGTTATTTTCTAGTTGTTTGTTTCTTAATTTTGAAATGTAGTTTGTAAATCACGATAATTTGAATCTCTCCACTTACGGGAGTATTTGTTAAGAAATGGAATTTTCCAGCACTGCTTCCCTCGTCTGAACAAGTATTGAACAATCTAAAAGTCATGGGTTTAAAAATGCTTCTCTTTTAAGAGAAATAGTGACCTTATTTGGTATATTAAATCACATCAACGTTATGTAGATCTTGGATTTTGAATTACCATGACGATAACGTATAATACTGACTTGAAAAAATGGTAACTGGTCATTAATTCGTTAGTGAATTTGAAATTTGTATCTGTACTCTTTAAATGTGATATAAAAGGTTCAGTGAATGTAAATTGTTCACAAAACATACTTCTTGTCTATATTAATTTGATAAATAATGTTTGTAACATTCTTTTTTTCAAAAGTTACCTATATATCAAGTAACGATGACAACATGGGGAAACAAATACTTAAGCTGTGGTTTTATTTATTTGTTTGTAATTTATCACAAAGCTATCTGTGCTTTGTCCACTAGGGATATTGAAACCAGGTTTCTAGCGTTGTAAGTCTGTAAACATGCCGTTGTGCCACTGGAGGCGGTTTTATTTATAGAAATTACCTTTAAAGATGGAATGTGTGAAAATTAGACATAGTTGCGTAACTCCTGGGCTTTAATTTGATGTTCGATTCTTGCATCCACGCATTTCATCTGTAAAGGTAATTACTGTAAAAAATAATCAAACATGGTATCAGTGTAGATACATGGATAACTTCGAAATAGAAATGTGAATGATAATTTCATCCAGTTTTTGAATAATTTAGATTCATTTCACTTACGAGTCAGAAAACAATGATGAGATTCCATTTTATTATGTCAGTTTTGGGTATTCGTGACCTTCATGGTAACCAAAAAATAAGGTCTACAGAAAGTTGAACTGCGTGTGTTTTCATAAACCAAATCAAATAACTCTTTCTTTCAGGGAACATAAAAAGTATATTTTTAAAATTATGACATTGAGAATGTTTAATATCTTCGGAAAAAAAAAAAGGTACTGCTGAAAACTGTATTTCATTAAAACGTTACCATGAATCGAGGGAATGAAGTTAACCATTATTAACAAACTATACTTCAAAATGTAGAAAAAATATCTAAACAGTAGAAATACAAGAAAGAAGACTTATGATTAATTTACAGTTTAAAATTTTCTGATACGATCTGTAACTAATACTAAAGGAAGTGGACCAGTGTCCACTTTTATTTATCTATAAATAAAATACGAGACACAAAAATCATTATTACTAAAACAAAGAAAAGAAAGAAACGAACAAATCCACTGTGCGTCATCGAATAACAACAACAAGAAGAAGAGATCATATTATGATGCTAAATTCAATGCAGAACCTAAAACGTTTGAATGGAGAAATTTACATGAATCAATAGAAATAATGAACAAGGAAGGTAAAATTAAATCTGTACAAAGGACCAAGTTAACACTATTTATGGCAAATTTGTTTCCCAGTGATCTATATTTGATAATAATGAACATAATGATTTTTATGACAGTATAGTGCTTGCATAATAATCTTTCTAAATAGTGCTAGATGGCACTGTTGGAACATTTTTGAAATCTGTAAAGAGTATTACACAATAAGGAAATATATCCGAAGAAGATTACAGCCAGGGGTTATCGAAATGTGTCAGGTCCTTTAAATTAACATTAGTATTTTAATTCGTATTTTACAATGTTTTCATCATTCCTTCATAGATTTACTGGTTGTTTTGTGTGTAGATATGTTGCTTTGTCATTAGTTCTGTATTATTACATAAATTCTAGAAGAAGTATAGTTCCTGAAAAGAGAAAACCTTCTTTGGAAACTTAATACCAGTTTATCGTATAATACAAGTAAAGTACGAAGCAGAGTAGAAAACACTCGCTGATATATACAAAGCCTTGGAAAAACTCTTCATGACATTTAACATAGTCACCTAAGGTTACTTGGAAGATGGCTGGTAACTTTCTATCCGTTATTACCTAAATATTTGACGGTACCTATAAACTTGGCGGAACCTGATAGAATTACATGAAATTGGGGTGGTAAACTCCATCAGTACCAAGTTAAAGATACCTAAGTTAACATTTCAGTGGTTGTTTATGGCACTGAGCAGTATTAGAACTAGTATGCTAGCACTCGTTCCATTTTCTGCTTTCAGGGGAAATGGAAAGACCCCTGCTGAGGAGACATGATTTTATTGGCTTTCTTTTCAGATTAGATGGTCTAATGATAGAGTCATTAAGCAATGTCATTGATGAATAACTGTTCTGTTTATCTGCTAAATTACTTTGTCATAAGTTGTAGTGTATCGTGTTATGTTACACACATTTTTCATATCATAATTTACTATGATATACATTGTAACATCTTATGGTGTGTCTTGCATTGTATAGTATCGTAGTTTAGTTGAAGGAGACTAAGGTTATTGTGTTTAGTAGTGTTCCATATCTTAGTTTTATATGTCAAATATAAATTGTTTTTATGTGAAAGGTAGTGTTCTATCATGTCCATGTAGATACATGACCGTGCCAGTTATGGTAGGATCCATGATCATGCGATTTTAAGCCCGGCATAGCAAGGTAGTTAGGGCGCTCGACTCGTAATATCAGGGTTCCCCATCACACCAACCATGCTCGCCTTTTCAGCCGTGGGGGCGTTATAATGTATCAGTCAATCCTACAATTCGTTGGTAAAAAGGTAGCCCAAGAGTTGGCGGTGTGTGGTGATGACGAGCTGCCTTCCTTCTAGTCTTACAGTGCTAAATTAGGAACAAATAGCGCAGATATCCCTTCTGTAGCTTTGTGCGAAATTCAAAAACAAGTAAACGGACATGTGATTTTGATTTGTCAAAATGTTTGTAGTAGCCTATTTCTACGTAAGGATCACGAAGTAACTTTTATATTTAGATGGTTCAATTATCGCTTTTTAAAGAAACAGAAGAATTTTTAATACAACGGTTATTTTTTTAATTGAAACTTTTACGCATGAAGCTGCGACATGATCAAGTCTTACTTTGTTGTAAAGTTTGAAATATATATATATATTCTCCATAAGTCGAAATTAGAATTATCAGAGTTACAGTTTTCAAACTGCTATCCACATTCACTTTATTGTCAGTAATGTTCATTGCTAATTGTGTGCATATGTTTTCTTATTGTTGTAATCGCAATATTTTAAGATTTTTCTTTGTTTATCTTAGAATTTTTCCACAAAGCTATGGAAGCCATTTCAAATTGTGAAGGTAATTAGTCAAAAAACAGCCATCTCCAACGTTTGAACCACTACTGACTGACCGAGTAGTTGGATTTTAGCGTCATTCTTAACGCGCATTCACAACCCAAAAGCTTTCTCAGACATCTGTCCATGTGAACAAGATGATCTTACGCACATCCTCCCGTAATTATCAGTGAAAAAGCTCAAACTTCTTGACAGGCTGTTAGGTAACGCTTAGTTCTACAAAAGCTTCACTGTCAAATTATGCTAGAAAGTAACAGAATCAATCCGTGTGAAACTTGAAGAAACAGAATTATTTAAAGCTCTGGATGCAATTGTAATAACCAACAGTGTAACGAGCATTTCTGTATATGTTTGATTCGCTTTAGTATATTATTTTAAAAAACAAGGAGTCTGGGTTGCAGTTTGTTTATCGATAAAGAGTAATAGATACTTACTGTAAAAAAAATCGGCTCGTACATAAAACCTGGCAGTTTGCTACTGTAACACGTCCATTGAAGACGAACAAAGTGTTTACCAAAGGAACCACAATGAGAAGATGTTGCCACTGAACTGCAAGGACATTGTGATGAAAGTAAATACGTAATTCAAATTAGTTTTAAAATTGCTAGCACTGAAATTTGTCATGTTATCATCGTTTGACTTTATTTCTATCGAACTACGTAAGATAGTGTTATTTGTGCCTGGGTTGCAAGTATTGCCTTGGCTAATTTTAACAAATAAAACAAATTTCTTAAAGTAACTTTACAGTGCGTTTCATCGAACAACCCCTGAGCGTCGTAAGCAATACGTTGAGTGGAATAGTAAATTGGTGCATTTCTACAGTGGTATAGCAATATAATACGCATTTCGACATTACAAACTGCGTGCCATTTGTATACAGTTAAGAGCTGCACCACATTTTCCCAGTTTCTAAGTAAGTTAAAGGGACAAATGTTAAAAATGCTAACTTTGACTTATTTTTTGCTTGATCTACACGCTGTGGCAGCAAGTTCTATGGCGCCCCCTTTGTAATCAAATGAAGATTATTATTTCATGCTTGCATATTTTTACAAGTAAAAAAAACTTTTAAAAAGGAAGTAAATGTAGAGATGGCTGTATATAACTTTCAGAAACAATACAAACAAGATAGTAGGGATAACATTGACGTCACACAGGCATACAGACTAACATGATGTTAACAGACAAAAATGAAATAACTTAATTGTAAATCAGTAGTTAGATATATTGCTCGATGTTAATTCTTGCCTGTGCTATTATGTAGTGATAGTACAAATGTCATCCCTACTATCTTGTTTGTATTGTTTCAGAAGGATTGATATCAGTTATCTCTGCATCTACCTCCTTTTTGAAAAGTGTTTTCTTGTTTGCTTTGTTTTTAACACAATGTTTTGTTAGACATATAAAGATTGTATGTGTAAGTACTTTCTAAATACAGTGCGGTTCCAAATGTAATATTTATCATTTATCTGTTATTGGCTGGTAATTCCTGTTTCACCATATACTTAAGCCTTTAAATGAAAACCAACTTTCTGTAATAAAACGGGTTCGACTCCCCGTCGTGCCAAACATGCTCACCCTTTCAGCCGTGTGGACGTTATAATGTTCGGTCAATCGCACTGTTCGTTGGTAAAAGAGTAGCCAAAGAGTTGGCGGTGGGTGGTGATGACTAGCTGCCTTTCTTTTTATCTCACACTGCAAAATTTGGGACGGCTGTTCACAAATAGCACTCGTGCAGCTTTGCGCGAAATTCCAAAAAACAAACAAACTGTACGAAAATTAATTTCAAAGGATAGTGATAACGTATTTTATATTACGTATATAGTTTATACTAATAAGTTATACTAATTAGTATTAGTTTATACTAATGTTGTTTTTATTACTACAAGTTAATAGTACTTACAAAAAAGATAACCCATTTGAAACCATGTCACCTCAGTGAAATTGGTCATTATTTTTATTTTTAAGTTATCATATAATTAAAAAAACCCAAGGAAGGGGAACAAGAAATTCAAGCTTGATATGATATTTACAGACGTTCTAAGAACTTGTGACTCAGTCATTATATACATTGTTATAAAAGGAAACACTGTATTGTACTTAGGTTCTCATGACCTGTTAAAGAGATGTTTAAAATAGCATTTGGATTAACAATCCAACCCATCCCTGCGTATGCGTTTCTAAAGCTTGCCTAATACAGCCTAGGCATATTAGAGAATGTTTCCTTGTATATTTGTAATCAAGTGCAAAGCTACATAATGGGCTATTTGTGCTGTTCTCACCAAAGATATCTACAAAATCTACAACTAGGTGTAAACTTAAAAGTTATTGGTGATTGTGAACCTAACACTTTGCTAATATTTTATGGAAAGAAAACAAAAGGATATGTCAAATGGCAACAAACAAAGAACATTGATTTTTACACTTCATACCATATTTATTTTATAGTAATCCCACATTTTTACATTCTATTTGTTTAAATACAGCAACTCCATATTCTGCTTAGTAGGTTTTATTTCATTCATTTTTTAATTGCATATAACAACAGCATGATATAAATAATTTGTGTATTTAAAATATATATCCTTCTAATATGTAAATTTTTCCACTGAATAATGCTGCATGTGTAAAAAAATTCCCTATACTTGGCTGTTATGGCATAGCACAAACATTATGTGTAAGAGTTTCTTTTCTCCTAAATAAACTGTATTTTATTAGTTACATACATTTGGTAAACACATTATACACGAAGTATGAGTTGATTCTCTAGTATAAAGAAAGAATTATGTTTATAGGTGTTAGAGAAAACTATTTTAATGGAAGGTCTTTTGCCAGATGATTTTCTTTAAAATCAGACCAATGAATTGTAATATGTGAAATATCAAGTAAAAAAGTTAAAAGCTTTTTGAAATGTGAACACGCTCTGAATAATCTTATTAAACAACAGTACTGTTTTAGCAATAACACTTACAAAGTGTATGTATATTCAATACTAGTTTTTGATTTGTGGGAAAACAGGAGTTTTGCTCAGTTCTGCTTAACCTTCTATTTTTCTTTGTATGCTTATATATATTGAAATTAAAGCAAAGCACCAATGTTTGAATTGATTACAGGGTCTCATGCTATAGTAGAAGTCACACTGGAAAGCAGGGATTCAGGATTCTTTCTTAAGCCTGGTGATCTGGTGGAACATGGTCAGCAAGATGGTACAACAAGTAAAAGTGAAAAATTCACCTTGGTTCACCCTTCTTCTCCAGTTACTGTTCGGGCATACTATGGGCCTTTTTCAGTAAAGCAGACATTGATAGTTCCATCAGCTAGCAAAAACTGGAATTCTAGTCAGGAAACTCTTGGAGGTGAAACAGAAAGAATCCCACCATTAGCAGTGCCATCTGGTGGTGATACAGACGTTATTGCGCATGTTGTAACCCATGAAGTTCGCCGTGATCAACCAGTGCTTCGTGTACTGTTTCATAGCAGTAGGGCATCGGATCCCAAGACAAGGCAAAATTTCCACAACAGCCACAAGGAGGCGCTGTGTGTGGCACTGTATGTGAGCTACCAGGAGGAGCGAGTGACGGCAGCATGCAGTCCAATGTCTAGTCGTGATGGAGTCTGTCTGGGTGAGGTGCTTCTACCATGGACTTGGTGGCCACAGCTTCAGGCTCAGCCTTGGAAGGTGACTAAACTTCATAAAGCTACTGTTAAAGTAGAATACGCTGTTCTACAGAGCCACAAAGTGGAATGTACTGCCAACTCTCACTTGGTTACAGTACCAGCCAGTGGCTCAGGCATGTTTCTTGCTCATGTTGTGCTGTCTAATAGCCATGGAAGCTACGAAGAAGTAAAGAATGACGATGTTGTTCGATTATTAGTTCCCCAAGCTCCGGTGTATCCTCGTTCTAAGGTTTATGTCCCTGTTTATCTTCAGTCATATCCAATCTATCCATTATATGTATTTGTAATAAGGTAAGTTTAGAGTTACAATGCTAATCTTGTTTATATCTTTTGACCAAAATTTCTAATAGTTATTTTTACAATATCAATGTTTTTGCTAATTTTTGTAAGAAATTCATAAAATTTATTTACAACTTTTCAATTGTTAATTAGTTATGAATAAACAAGGAATTTTTAGTAGATCAAAAGAAATGTACTTTTAATTCTTATTTGAATTATTATTCAGGTTTTATTATTTCTTTCTGTCCAGCAGATTATTTATTCCTTCATTCATTTCTTATTGAGTTGCTGTTAGTTTTCTTACCAACAAAAAGGTAACACTTTCAAGTCCATACTCTTGATATTTTCAATATTTAATACTTCTCAATCTCATAACTTATTTACTTTATCATTTTTTTTTCTAAAACAGTTTACTGTTTCAAAAATTCAAAATTATATGAGTTATGCTGTTTTTTTGGGTGGTATTATAATTCTTTTTAATTATTGTTTGTTTCAAGTTTTTCATCATTATATATTAAGTTTATTATTCCTTTTTTAAGCATTTGTAACCTTTTTCTCTAACAACTTTTTGCTATTTCATTCCTTCCCACTAAGTTTTTGATCATTTTGTTATCTTTAATTACATTTTCTAAGCAACTTCACATTTCCTGCATCAGCAATAGCTTTCATTTATCTTGCCAGCTACTGCCATTTTATGTTCATTCTGAAACTTTTTCCAACCAGTTTCTCTTGTTTCATGCTTCATGTGTGATTTTTGCCAGATGCTGCTGTTTTCTGCTTCAGTGTTGAATTTCCAGCAGTTTCTGCTGCTTTTTTAAAATACTTAAACTTTCTTCTTTCGACCAGTGTTTCTTGTCTCAATTTTTTTTTTATTCACGTTCAACTTCCTTTCAGTATTGCAAACTCATTCATTTTTGTTTTCTTTTTTTCTTTCTCTGCATACATTTCCTCCACTTACTGTTCTTTTGCACTAGAACTTTTACCCATGCTACCATTTGTTCATGTACCGTTCAAAATTGATTTTGAAATGGACTTAACTGTATTCCAACTCTGATGTATTTGATCAGCATTCTCAAAAGAAATTATACAACAGTGGTATAAAGAAGGATGTTCAGGATTCAGTGACACTGGCTGGATAATTACATAATTTATGGTTTCTGGCAAGCAGGGCTAATTGCAATCTTAGAAATAAGTAATAATGTTAGAAAGAGAATGTATTTTATATACATATCTATCTGATGTAATATTCAGGTACACTGATATATAACAGATAGTTATAAGTACCTCAATACACAGCAGTCTTAGAAATGTTTAATGGGAGAATAACTTTGAATATGGGCACAAAATTTAATTAAATGTAAGGCAAGTAAGAATACATGTTACTTATTCTTGGATTAACATGCAGAGCATTACTGGGGCTCACTTGTACTGATTCAGTTCTATAATCTGTATTAATGCTCGAACAACTAGTGGATGCAGTAGATCACACGAATTATTATGAAATTATCCTTTCATGTCAGAAACCTAGTGTAGTATCTAACAGTTTCAAATTAGCTGTCAACAATTATTCCCTTTATATGTTTCCATGAGAAATAAACCTCTAATGTTAATTTGTACCATTTTTTGAAATTAGTACCACTTCAGTTCAGAAGGGCAAGATACAGAAAGAGGGTTAAGAAAGTATAAGTCTTACTTAATGATCGTTTTTCATTATGATAAGCAACATATAAGATCAAAAAGTTGATATATCACATTTAAGAACAACAACAAAAACAATAAACAACTAGCACATTCAAGTGGTGAACCTGTTTCAGTTTGGGGCAAAGGGGGATTTAAGTTAAGATAATGATTATTTTTAGAATTTGTGCCGTCCATCTTATTAATTTTTGAAGTTAAAAATGTGCATTGTTATTTGAGCATTATGTTGTTTGTAGAACGCTTTGCTCAAGAGATTAGTTAGGTAGCATTTGCTTTTTGAATTCAAAAGATGATTATTTGCAAATGTTTAATAAATGACAATTGGAAGAAGCAAATATTTTCCCTGACTTATCTAATTAAATGATAGATATTGATGTAATTCTTGCTTATGATGTTTAATTATTTTCAGTTTTAAGTATAAAAAAAATTGGAGGAAGAAGGTGATATACTTAATAATGGATACTGATAAAAGTGTATTTGTATATGTTTCTGCTAATTATTGTACTTGGAATTTTCTTTCTGAGTAAACAGATAGAGGTATCTTTCTATCTCAGTTAGCAGTTAATATGATACATATAAACACACATACACACACACACACACACATAGAATAATTATCTGTGAATATGTTTTTCAAAGGACAAGAAATGGCTGATAGTGCATTAAGCAAACATCCAGGTTTTATTTGTTCCCATAAGTAAGTTGTATCCAATTCATTCTTTAATGTTACCTTTATTAATAGATTTGGTTAGAATGTTTAATGCATATTCTATGTATATAACATAACAGTTTTTATTATAAGGATTATTTTGCATCGTTAATGTAATGTATAGATTTAAGATTAACTTAAATCTTTTAATGTAGCAAGTCTTATGAGATATTGTTAGGATTATGGCTCCAACAGCAGTGTTACTCCATTGATTAAACAGTGCAATCTAATTACTATAATTCAGAAATCAGAGCAGTGTGTTAAATAACTTTGTCACTGGTTCATTTGTACTTGTGTCTTGTGTAGATTATTTGCTGTGATCAAAGTTAACCAAAATTGACCTTGAAGGGGGTTTCAAAGTTTAATATGTGTTGACAAACTGTCAAATTTACTTCTAGTTGAACAATGGGAAAAAGAAACACAGTTAATACTGACCTATATTTGTAGGGCTCGAGTAAGAAGTGGACTTCGCATTCTAGGTGCTCAGGAAACATATCCCTCCAGGTGGCGCATTTCTGTTGATATAAACACCAAGCAGACTGTTGCTACTTTAAAAGCATTCATCAAAGACAAGTCTCAGCATGTTTCTGATAGCGAAAGCTCAAGGTAAATTTTGCAATGGAGTTGTTAAGTGAGTGGGTGAAACTTACTGATATGGAAAAAATTGCTTAAGTCAGAATGTCATTGTTTTAGTTTTTTAAGCTAAAGGCTTTGCAACATGTTATAGTTAAAATGAAAACTACTATTTTATTGTGTTCACTTCACTACATATATAATGGTTAGATTTATAAAATTTAATTTAATGCTTTAAACCGTGTACATATTTTTTAGCTATTAATTCTTCACACACAGTCTTAATTATTATATCTTGATCTCCAGTTTTTTCAGTATTTTGAGTCATACTCTGAACTTAAATTGCACTTTTTTCATATTATCATCCCACCAAAATGTATATTAAATGTTAAAATGTACATTTCTTGGTACAAGGATTAAAAAGCAAAAAGTGTTTCCTTTTGAAGAGTTTACAAAAAGTCAAATGTCTTATAAATTCACGAAGCATTTGATGATCTAAGGAGAGCCTCAAGCTTTACTGGTTATAAGAAATGAAGTCTTGTACAGTGATGAGACTCAAAATTTCCTGTAACAACACCATAAAAAAAAACTTTCTATGTTTCATGTCCTTAATTTTAATGTTCAAAATTTTAAATACCACTTTTCTCCTTCATATAAGATTTCATTGAATGAATGTGAATAAATACAAGTGAAATTTGATAGTGCAAATCTGTGAGAACTGTTGTAATTCCATATGAGAAATAAGAAGAGATTAAAGTAAAGCTTTTGAAGGAAAGCCTCTTATTTTAAGGAACTGTAATTGTCAGTAATTAAATTTTTTGGAGTAATTTATCAGTACATTAATGATAGGTATTGGAATTAGAGTAATAACTCCACCTATCCATTTGAAATGTTTAAGTTTTGGAAGCTGTGAAAACTATTAAAAAGTTGAGTATGAGAGAAGGTATACTCCAAGGGAAAGAGGGAAGACTGTGCAGCCTTGTGTCAGGGGTATGCCTTTTTTTTTTCTCTCTGTTTTTGTACATTGTCAAGATATGGTGCTTTGTTTTACTTGGTGGAAGTATATTTTGTATGACCATGTCAGTAGAGATGAAGTTATGTAACAGTTTGATTTTATGACAAAATTCCAGTTTGTTGTGATGATTTTGACTTACTTCAGTTATTTAAGGCAGATTTAAGTACCATTCCAATCCTTCTTGCTTATGATAGATGGTGTAGCTTTCCCAAAGCTCAAGATGCCTTCAGAATGAGAGCCTGGCATGGTCTGTTAGATAGGCCTCTCATTTTGGAGTCTTTGGGTTAAGGGTTTAAATCTCTGTTCCTGAACATGCACTCCCTTTCAGCTATAAGAGCATTATAAGGTTATGGTTAATGCTACTATTTGTTGGTAAAAGAGTAACCTAAGTGTTGGCAGCAAGTGTTGTTTAGTAGTGCAGATATCCCTCATATAGCTTGGTGCAAAATTGAAACCAAAACCTTAGAATTGGTATTTGAAATTCTGAATATTGGGATTAAGGCAGTGTTTTTTAATCTGGGTTCATTCGAACCCATGTCATGATCCATTTGGCCATTATTTGCTGTGGATGATCACATCACATCTCTTGGCCTTAATATCTGTGTTGCAGGGAACTTCATGCACTTAGCAGTGGACTTGTGACTGTAGTAATCATGCATCATTTGTAATTTTTTTCCTAATCTTTCAATCTCTTCATACTAACTATGTCAAGCAAAAACAGAAGATGGTCAGACGAATACATACAATATGTATTCACATGTATAACGGAACATGATGGGAGTCAGTGTCCTCAATGCATGATTTGCAATGCCAAGTTGAGCAATTCTAGTGTAGCACTTGCAAAATTAAGAGAACACTCCCTAAAGCTTCATGGAGATGGGAAATACATGAACACAATGCTTGCTGAATTCAAAGTAGAAACAGCCAGGTTCGATGAAGAGGCTACTTTGCCTGTTCTCAGCTTTGCACTCATTGACAAACCAATCCTCACAGCATCGTATGAAGTTGCATACTTGATTACAAAGCAGGACAAGCCACACGACATTGATGAGGTACTCGTAAAACAAGTTGCATTGAAGATGGTGAGTATCATGCTGGGAAAAGCTGCTCAAAATAAGTTATCCCAAATTCCTCTTTCAAATGTCACCATCAGCAGCAGAATAGATGACATGAGTGATGACATCTTGGCTTAAGTAGTTGCAGATTTGATTTCAAGCCCAACAAAATTCAGCCTTTAACTCAATGAGACTACCAACATTTCAAATCGAAGCCAGCTTGTTTTATTCGTGCACTATGTAAAGAATGACTACTAAATAAAAAAAAATTTATTTTGTAAGCCTCTTATATCAACAACTAAGGCAGCTGACATGAAGAAACTTGTGGATGACTTCTTCAGAGACAGTGATCTTTCGTGAATATGGTTTTTGCAGTTTGTTTGGACGGAGCTCCATTCATGCTGGGAGGAAACTCTGGTTTTGGTGCACTGGTGAAAGCTGATGCACAGGTATGTATTGGCAACAAGAAACTTGCTTTCAAAACTAGCAGAAGTATTAAAAATTGTAGTGGAATGTGTGAACTTTGTGCAAAATAGTGCCCTGAAGCACTGCATCTTCAAAGAGCTGTGTGATGAAATGGCCTCTGAATTTGAGGTACTTCTGTACCATTCTAATTTTCGTTGGTTATCCTGGGGAAAGGTGCTGAATCGTGTTTTTGCCATGCGTGTGGAATTAGCCCTACTTTTGTGAGAGAACCAACATTGTTATGTAGATTGTTTAAAAAAATTGAGAGGTCATTCTCATTTTGGCGTACATGGCCAATATCATCAATGCTCTCAATTATCTCAATCAACAGATGCACGTCGGTGGAGTCAATATCATCTAAGCGGAAGAAAACCTGAAGGCTTTTGAAAAAAAGCTACCGTTATGGAAACGATGAACAGAGAATGATAACTTCGCAAACTTTCCTGCTGGAAGACTGTGTAAGTAAGATTGAAGATGTGTCTGAAATCAGAGACATTTTTGTACTCGGGGAACTGAAGCAAGCAATTGTCATGCACTTAGATAGCTCACAAAGTCTCTCGACAGATACTTCCCCACCAGAGTCATATGCAGCAGGGGTGATACAGCTGTTCACATTTAGTGTTGGGACAGTAGATGTCAATGATGAATACCTCGACGAAATCATTGAACATCAGCACAACCAGGTTCAACAGCAATTTTTCAGAACAACAACACTCTCAACGTTTTGGTGTCACCAAATCGTAGCATACCCTCTTATTGCTAAGAAAGCCCTTGAGATACTCATACCGTTTGTTACAACATATCTTTGCGAGCAATCATTTTCAAAGATGGTAGACATAAAAATGAAGAAAAGGAACAGACTTTGTTGAGAAAATGATATGAGAGTGGCACTTGCTAAGGTGAAGCTGTGCATTTCTGAAGTAGTCTCTGAAGGGCAACAGCAAAAGTCACATTGATTTGCAGTAAATATTCATTGAGTTAGGTTTTAGTTTTTGTGTGAAATTCATGTTTTGTTGGTTTTGTTCTTTGAACACAGTGATATTGTGTGCAACTGATGCATGATTCATTCTGTGCACTAATAAAATATCTACTTATGTTTTGAATTTGAAAAAAATCACATTTTATTTTTCCAATTATAAAGGGTTCAGTGAACCTCCAACAAGGTTAAGAACCATTGGATTAATGGTAAAGAATTCTGAAACATGGTAAAGGTATTAGTGGGATGAGCAGCCAAGATCTTTTGGGACAGTTATGTCATTGAAGTCCTGTTTGTTCTTTGAAAGATAAAATGGTCCAAACCCATGAATAGAATGTGTTTCATGTTTCTTTCTTACAAAAATTCACAATTTCGATGTTAACAAATTTGCTTGTCGTAAATAATGAACAACTCGGGCATTACACACATGAACTGCAGGTTACACTTCAGAAACTTGGCCTTTTTCTCTGATTTTATCTCTCTGAGGATTGCTGTTCCTGAAACCTGTCTAGCTCAGTAACAAGATACTCAGTCTCATCTTTCTTTCTCACTGAAATTTACAGTTTGAATATACAGACAAAAATACTTTACAACACAGCTTGTCCTCAAAACAAATCAGTAGCATTTAACTGTACATATCTTTCAAATGAGTATGTAAATAAATATTATATTTTAGCAAATACAAAACACTAAACACATGAATTACAGACTGCAATTATGCAATTACACAATAGTAAAAAAAACACATTAAAGGTTTAAAAAGAGAAAACCCTATTGCTTTTTACAGATGTACCTAGAGGCATTGCTAGGCATTAGCACACAAGGTCTGTGCCCCAATTGTGTTCAACAGTGTTTTTAATTCCTGGTTCATGTCTTGAAAAATCAGAATAGAAAACCTTGATTGATATGATACTGAATGCTGAAGATTCCTGTACCTTTGGCCTTAAGCTTCTAATCTTAAGCACTTCTGGGTGAACCCAAGTTTGATTGTCAGTAAAACTAGAATATTTTCAAGATCACCACTATTAAAGCCCTGATTTGTACTTTGTTTAAACTTTTCCTAGCTTTACTGATGAAGATGAATTTTCTAGATTTTCAAATGTTTTTCGAAATTTGTAATTCTGGTATCGAGAGAGAAAAATAAAACAAAAATATTTTTTCTAAGGTTCAAGCTTAACCCAAGGAGCTTTATCTCAAATAGTGGTCAGACTAAAAAGTAATTAAAGTCCACTGATGATCAGTAAAAGAAGCATTTGAAGTATTTGACTTAGGTCTTGCAGTTAATCTGATTTAAGTGGAAGACAGGACTACTTACTTATTTTCAAACCATTTCTAAGGAACAGGGTAAAGAAAAAGTTTTTAATGGTTTGCACAATAAAAGGGTTAATTAAAAATAAAATTATTGTGGTTTTTAGACCAAGTGGTTTATGAAAATGATTTGTATGAAAGTTGTAAAAGCACATTACGTCTATACATTTACTCTGATACATCAAGCTTTATTAGTGTATTACAATGCCCTATATACATAACAGTATCTTTTTAACAAGTCTGTGTAGACTAGTTACAAACTATTGTGCTGATACTTGTGGCATTAATACATGTATTACAGTACATGATAAATCTACTGTAACATTATGGAAATTATTGTACAAATACATGTCACCCATTCAGTACACAGATGTACACCTAAAAATATGATAAACTGTATTGCACAGGTTTTTAATGTGACACATAAACTAAAATATTCCACTGATGCGTATAATGTTGCACACCAAACTGAATACTATTATTGGGAGAAAAAGACTGCAAACAGTATACTAATTCATATGGTGTTTCTTATCAGACTGATATATGACATGCATATGACAGTACATAATACACCAGTCTGTCAAATTTGTAACATTATTTATCTTCTGCAGTGAATAACACAGTTCACGTTTGAAAGTACTGTCATATTTTAATTGTAATAAATTTTATTCTGTGCTGAAACTTAAACCAGTTATTTTTTCGTTTTGTGGAGTTTTCATCTTGTGCCAAGTAATTAAACAGAATTAGGTTATGTGTGATCGATGGATTCCAGACTGTTCTTTTAACTAGATGTTCTGAGAAACAAACTCTCATTCATCAAGCAATTAAAATTTCAAGATATGTTGAAAAAATGTAAATGTATTCTAACTCTCTGTGCTTTTATAACATATCATCCATGACAGTTGAAGTCAACGTCGATAACCTTAATATTTGTACATATATATAGTTAAGTCAACGTCGATAACCTTAATATTTGTACATATATATAGTTAAGTCAGTGTTGATAACCTTAATATTTGTACATATATATAGTTAAGTCAATGTTGATAACCTTAATATTTGTACATATATATAGTTAAGTCAACGTTGATAACCTTAATATTTGTACATATATATAGTTAAGTCAGTGTTGATAACCTTAATATTTGTACATATATATAGTTAAGTCAATGTTGATAACCTTAATATTTGTACATATATATAGTTAAGTCAACGTTGATAACCTTAATATTTGTACATATATATAGTTAAGTCAACGTTGATAACCTTAATATTTGTACATATATATAGTTAAGTCAGTGTTGATAACCTTAATATTTGTACATATATATAGTTAAGTCAATGTTGATAACCTTAATATTTGTACATATATATAGTTAAGTCAACGTTGATAACCTTAATATTTGTACATATATATAGTTAAGTCAACGTTGATAACCTTAATATTTGTACATATATATAGTTAAGTCAGTGTTGATAACCTTAATATTTGTACATATATATAGTTAAGTCAATGTTGATAACCTTAATATTTGTACATATATATAGTTAAGTCAGTGTTGATAACCTTAATATTTGTACATATATATAGTTAAGTCAACGTTGATAACCTTAATATTTGTACATATATATAGTTAAGTCAATGTTGATAACCTTAATATTTGTACATATATATATAGTTAAGTCAATGTTGATAACCTTAATATTTGTACATATATATAGTTAAGTCAACGTTGATAACCTTAATATTTGTACATATATATAGTTAAGTCAACGTTGATAACCTTAATATTTGTACATATATATAGTTAAGTCAACGTTGATAACCTTAATATTTGTACATGTATATAGTTAAGTCAACGTTGATAACCTTAATATTTGTACATATATATAGTTAAGTCAGTGTTGATAACCTTAATATTTGTACATATATATAGTTAAGTCAACGTTGATAACCTTAATATTTGTACATATATATAGTTAAGTCAACGTTGATAACCTTAATATTTGTACATATATATAGTTAAGTCAACGTTGATAACCTTAATATTTGTACATATATATAGTTAAGTCAGTGTTGATAACCTTAATATTTGTACATATATATAGTTAAGTCAACGTTGATAACCTTAATATTTGTACATATATATAGTTAAGTCAACGTTGATAACCTTAATATTTGTACATATATATAGTTAAGTCAACGTTGATAACCTTAATATTTGTACATATATATAGTTAAGTCAACGTTGATAACCTTAATATTTGTACATATATATAGTTAAGTCAACGTTGATAACCTTAATATTTGTACATATATATAGTTAAGTCAACGTTGATAACCTTAATATTTGTACATATATATAGTTAAGTCAACGTTGATAACCTTAATATTTGTACATATATATAGTTAAGTCAATGTTGATAACCGTAATATTTGTACATATATATAGTTAAGTCAACGTTGATAACCTTAATATTTGTACATATATATAGTTAAGTCAACGTTGATAACCTTAATATTTGTACATATATATAGTTAAGTCAACGTTGATAACCTTAATATTTGTACATATATATAGTTAAGTCAGTGTTGATAACCTTAATATTTGTACATATATATAGTTAAGTCAACGTTGATAACCTTAATATTTGTACATATATATAGTTAAGTCAACGTTGATAACCTTAATATTTGTACATATATATAGTTAAGTCAACTTTGATAACCTTAATATTTGTACATATATATAGTTAAGTCAGTGTTGATAACCTTAATATTTGTACATATATATAGTTAAGTCAATGTTGATAACCTTAATATTTGTACATATATATAGTTAAGTCAACGTTGATAACCTTAATATTTGTACATATATATAGTTAAGTCAACGTTGATAACCTTAATATTTGTACATATATATAGTTAAGTCAACGTTGATAACCTTAATATTTGTACATATATATAGTTAAGTCAACGTTGATAACCTTAATATTTGTACATATATATAGTTAAGTCAGTGTTGATAACCTTAATATTTGTACATATATATATAGTTAAGTCAATGTTGATAACCTTAATATTTGTACATATATATAGTTAAGTCAACGTTGATAACCTTAATATTTGTACATATATATAGTTAAGTCAACGTTGATAACCTTAATATTTGTACATATATATAGTTAAGTCAACGTTGATAACCTTAATATTTGTACATATATATAGTTAAGTCAACGTTGATAACCTTAATATTTGTACATATATATAGTTAAGTCAATGTTGATAACCTTAATATTTGTACATATATATAGTTAAGTCAACGTTGATAACCTTAATATTTGTACATATATATAGTTAAGTCAACGTTGATAACCTTAATATTTGTACATATATATAGTTAAGTCATCGTTGATAACCTTAATATTTGTACATATATATAGTTAAGTCAGTGTTGATAACCTTAATATTTGTACATATATATAGTTAAGTCAATGTTGATAACCTTAATATTTGTACATATATATAGTTAAGTCAATGTTGATAACCTTAATATTTGTACATATATATAGTTAAGTCAACGTTGATAACCTTAATATTTGTACATATATATAGTTAAGTCAATGTTGATAACCGTAATATTTGTACATATATATAGTTAAGTCAATGTTGATAACCTTAATATTTGTACATATATATAGTTAAGTCAACGTTGATAACCTTAATATTTGTACATATATATAGTTAAGTCAATGTTGATAACCGTAATATTTGTACATATATATAGTTAAGTCAATGTTGATAACCTTAATATTTGTACATATATATAGTTAAGTCAGTGTTGATAACCTTAATATTTGTACATATATATAGTTAAGTCAATGTTGATAACCGTAATATTTGTACATATATATAGTTAAGTCAATGTTGATAACCGTAATATTTGTACATATATATAGTTAAGTCAATGTTGATAACCGTAATATTTGTACATATAAATAGTTAATTATGGTGGTTGCTCACATGTGAATTGATTAAGCTTTCATTATTACCTGAACTGTAAATTTCTTCCAATTATAAGTGAATTGAAAATTCTGTAGTCACTCACAGTTAATGTTGTGATGCCTTATATCAACTATTACTAGTTAATGGTGTCTGAGGAGGGTGCTGTCTACTAATCAGAACATGTGGGTTATGGTTCCAAATCATATGTTCTGCATTTTGAGGTAATGAGTGATGGTCTAATATAAATAGTGATCTTGAGGAGAAAAAAAAATATTACCATGGTGAACTGAATAGTGTTTTCAGTTGTTACATTTTTTTCTGTTGTGAAATTGGATGCTCAGAAATCAGTGTCTTACTCAGTGACACCATTAAGGGGGAGGCTTGAGCCATAAAGGAATCCCAAGGACCTGACAAACTTAAGAATTGCCACAAAGGTAGAAATGATTTAATATTCTTAAACTAATGGGCATTTGAGATATTCTGGTATAGTGAAAACATTTAGAGAAAGAATAGAACATACTGAGTCCATACATTGACATCTTTAGTCCATACGGTTGTGGGAGAATTATAATAATTATTTTATAGCTCCATCATACATACAACTGTGTATTTTGCTTTTTTTCAATATGTAAACTAACCAGTCCAAAGTTTGTACATATATAACTTGAAAGTAAACAGTAAATGTGATTTTAGGTTTGATCTACTTTTGGATTTTCTGTTAAGTTAAAGATATCAATAAGCCAATTATAATCATAGTTATGGAGAAATAACTGTAGGTGGCCAAATTAATTTTTTTATGCAGGGGTCCATCTTTTGTTCTTAGCCACTAGTTTTACTTTACTTTACTTCAGCTCCCTCAACTCGAGCATTCTTTGTCCTTTCAGTTTGCAGGAACTTTTCACTTGGCTCTTTGAGGTAGAAGAAGATACTGATTACCATGATAATGGTCGAATAATCTGGCAACTTCGTTATATTCTGGATTCAGCAGCAAATGATCAATATAACTTTGATGATGACAAAGTTCAGATGACTTCAAGGTTGGATATTCAGAAGGATGATGTTCATACTGTGTTACCAATTGCCAAGGTGAAGAAAAATATTCTTTCTTTAGGGAATATTAAAAAGTATTTTTGTGAACATTTAAATTACTTTTCAGTATCTTGTATTAATAACTGTATAGTAAAGCATACTACAGATGATTGAACATGAAAAAACTAGGCTTTTCTACATATAGTGTATTTCATTTTATCATGTATGATGCAGTGATGCTGGTCAAGGGAGGTGTATCTGGAGTTTGTTACATTGGCATATAGTGGTTTTTGTTTTGTATTCCATGAAAAAGTTGACTTTCTTCTGTTTATGAATAATGAATTATTTTAGAAAGTACATAAGTCTAAAATTGTTGCTTCCTAGCATCTTTTATGTATTCAAAATCTTTTGGTAGCTGGGGCTGCACCCAATATCCCATTAGAAAAGTTTACAGCGTTTCTCCAGATCCCTAGCTGGAAATGGAGTGGGTGTTTATTTGTGTACCTATCCTGTTTCATGCTTTCAGCACTCAACATTCTCTGTTGACAACCCCCTTCCTGAATGGTCCTTGATCTACCATTGTATTTAGTTTTATATATATAAAATAATGTCTTGGGACAAAATGGAACTTGTTGATCCATCTTGGCTGTTGCACATTTTAAACTAACTTAAAACAAAATCAACAACATCAAAGTCAGTCCTCATCATTCATGTACTTGCCAAACTTTTTCTTAAACCCATTTAAATTTACTGTTTCTGCAGTATCCAAAGACAGTCTATTCCAAAGGCCAACTACCTTGTTAAAAAAATAAAACTGTCATAACTGAAAATGAATCATGACTTGCAAAAATTTATATTTGTTTCCTGTAATCTTACTATTCTCACTGCCAAATATGAAAGAAGGTGATGCATTTACACTATCAATTCCATTTACAATCTTAACACCTTAATCAGAATCCTCCCTAGCTCTTCTTTTTTCAATATAAAACAATTTGAGAGATTTTAGCTTCTCCACATATGATAACCGTTTCATCCCAGGCACTATCCTAATAATGCTTCTCTGAACCCTTTCCAGCAAATGTCGTTCCGAAGGTAAGGAGCCAAGACTAAACACAGTATTTTTTTAGTAACCAGTACAATGAAATTATAACCTCTTTAGACTTTTATTCAAAGTTTTCTGTAGTGCTGAGATGGTGTAGAGACTGATCAGCTATTATGTTAAGTCTTCTTTTATTTGTGACACTGTTAAGGCTATTCCCATCCAAATTATACTAATAAATTACAATAACTTGCATTTGTTATCTTGCATTTATCATAATTAAAACCCATGCCATTTATTTGCTCAACTCACTAAATGATCTAAATCCTTCAATAAAGCAGCAGCATTCTCTTCACAGCTTGCAACACCCAAGAACTTAATACCATCTGCAAATTTAAATAATTTATTGTCTATTTCATCATCTGTGTTATTGATGTAAATAAAATAAAAAACAAAGGTCCTAAGACTGAGCCCAAAGATACTTTACTTCTGATATTAATTCAATTTGACTGGACTCCATTTGTAACAACCCTCTGCTTTCTTCTATCCAACCACTCTTCTATCTGCTTTGCTAACTTATTTCCCACACCTATAGAGACAATTTTTTACAAGCCTTTTGTTGGGCACCTTGTCAAATGCTTTCTTAAAATCAAGATTAAGCAACTCTACATCATTATTATCATCTACACAAGTAATAATGTTTTAAAAAAATGTCAAAATATTGGTAGGGCAAGATTTTTCACTTTGTGAAACCATGTTGACTACCAAATAAAATCCTAAACTTTGTTAAATGACCTTGCAATGCAGAACTTTTCCAACAAATGAGGTTAGACTAATGGATCTATAATTACTGGAACAATTTTTATCACCTCTCTTGAAAAGAGGTGTTACATTAGCTTATTTCCACTTCTCTTGTACCTGCCTACTGCTCAATAACTGCAAAAACAAACGTAGTAGTAAGTGGCTTACATATCCAACCTTTATCCTCCTTCAAAACCCTTGGAGAAATATTATATTGTCCAGGATAATTTTTTCTTATTCAGTTGAAATTAATGTAGTTATCTTGTTTGATCTTGTTTTCATTTGTAAACTGTTTAAGATGGGGAATACTGCTTAAATCTTCATTAGTAAAGACAAAGATAAAAAGGGCACAATTTATTTAAAGAAATTCATACTGTTCATGTCTAGATATTTTTTTGTGTTCCTCATAGATCTTCTTTGATTTCCTAATCTCCTTTTTGATGAACTTGATTTTCTATAATCTTCCAAGTGTCTTGTCGTACCAGTCAGTTTAAATTTCTTAATTATTAATGATTTCATTTAATTTTATTTCTTAAACTCTTTGTGAGCTTACCTTTTCTTTTTTTTTACTTGCAGTTACCCTTTTTCTTTTTTATAAGAAATATACTTATTGTGAATACTTAAAAAAATTCCACATCTGATCAGTGCCTCCAAATAACTCTGCTGCTAATCAGTACATCTTGAAACTAAATTGTTATTTGAGCAGTATTGTGATTGAGTAACAAATTAATACAGATTGATAGCTGTTACTCAGGTAGCACTACTTGAAACCAAATTATATTTTGAGAGAACTTTATGATCCATATAGCACCACTTTTAATGAACATAAAGTTTTCTGTTCATTTCAACATGTTGGAGTTATAAACTATTTATGTTTCAATACTAATATGTTGGCACTTATAAAATTATGTGTTTTTTGTTTTCATTTTGTGGATAAAAATTGGATTTATGAAAAAAATTTTTAATTAATCAAAAAGGGGATTTATGGATTTTAAAAAATATTTGATATAGACAACTAACAAATATACAATTTATATGTTATTTCCACAGTAAAACCTTTTTCTGACCAATATATTTACATAGGTGATTCAGAAGTCTGGCAATATTACAATTCTTCAAGTTTTATCCTTATATATGTTTGAAACATGCATTACTAGTAAAAAGATACAACATCACTTTATCATTGAGTTTGAAGCTTATGTTTAGTAGCAGATGCAGTGTTTTTTGACACCTGTGGACACTTGATAAGCATGAAGTGTGTGGTGTAGCCCAAAGTTATTAGTCTAGACAAGTGTGTATGCAAGCCATCTCACTAGCCCACAACTCCCATATCATTGTGATGGGAAAAACAAAATCCAACTATTGCCTAACATTCAATGGGTAATAGGAGATCTGTCCAATTTGCTGAAACTAAGCGATCTATGATATTGTTTGCAAATCAATAATCACTAGGCAAATATGCTCCTGCAAGAGAGGGAAATAACCATCCCAATCAGTGCTAGATTGATGTAAGGTGGACCAACAACATAACAGTTCATACATCGTTACTTATTTTGCTTTCTGGTCTTAGGTTTCTAAAACCCATTATGAGTATTTATGGGATAAATATCAAAATTTTTTATCCTTTATACAATATTGTCACATCCACTCGAAATATACTCAGTGCAGAGCATTCATCTGGTTCTATCTGCTTAATGACTTATTCATAAAATCTCACTGGTCCGTGTATGTCATTTTGTATGAAATTCAGCAGTATATGCAGTTCTGTAAGTTTGGATGGATGCCATGTTGCTTCATAGTCCAGAGTATACACCTGTGCCTTATTCCTACTTCCCAAGGAATTTGTATAGTTGACCCTGTCAAACGTTCTCAGGCCCAAACTAGAGGGGAAGTGATTTGAAACTATAATTTATAACAAAAGTAATTAATGTTAATTATATCAAATAAGTGTGAGAGAGACAAAGGAGCTTACCTTCCAGAATGCCTCAAGTTAAATTCTTTTACAACTCATTTGAATTCCCACATAACAGGATTGCTATCACATTCATGCATTATTAATGCTTACCAAACCAATTATTGCAATAAAAGAAAAAAAAATAGAAGTGAAACATTAATGCAACTTAGAAATAATAGTAAGTGGCATGACTTAAATGTGTGTGTTATGTGAATTTTGCACCACACTTTGGATATTAGTTTTGCAGTTAGTGTGTAAAAAAGCCACAGTAAGTTTTAATTAGTTGTAAAGAAACCAGTTTTCATTACTGTTTATTTAAATGTATTCTGATGTCAGAAGAAATGACTATTTATTATAATAATTGGGATGGTATTATTTTTAGGCTGGGTTTTGTAGAATTTATAAATAATTTAATGTTTGTTTCTTTTTATTTAGTCAACTCAATTGTTAAATACAGCAGTTCTAACTGGTAAGCAAGTTTCTCAGCCAATGAGAGTGTTCGTAATCAGTCAAGCAGGAAAAGTAGGTGATGTAACACTACAGTCTTCGTGTCACGCAGCAGACGAATCAATTCTTAAGGTTGGTTTTGTTAATTTTTCAATAAACATGCTGTTATATGTTTTTCTATAATTATTGTGTCAAGCAAAGACTTTATTTTTTAAATTATTTTTACCCAGTTTTTCTACCACTTTGTTATGCTAACAAAAATGTATTTCTTGAAAATTTTGATATTTATTGTATCACCATTTCCGATTGTTTTCCTTTTTTGTTTTTTGTTATTCTTTAGAGTGGTGGGTTTTCAGTAGACTTTAGGGGTCATTGACCATTAGGTGGGAGTAAATGTTGCCCACCTATTACCACTCTAAAAACAAATCACCAGGGATATAACAACACACAGAAATTATGATTATTTTGTGTTGAGATTCAGTTAGATTTTGTTTTTGATTCTTTTTCTATATGTATTTTTTTATGTTGTAAAAACAAATGTTTTTAATAATACAGATTACAAGTTTACATTTCTATTCAAACATAAAATCAATCTATATATTGCATAATCTTTTTAAATATAAGTATTGTAAGATTTAGTAATGCAGTTTTGAAATTTGTTAGCCAGTATTTTTTATTTCTCATGAAATCTATGTATTAAACTATAAATTGAATGGTAACAAAACTACCATGTGCTGACTTATTGTGTTGGAAATGTTTGCTCAAAATGGATTAAAAGAAGCTGATCCTTCAAAAACTGTATGTAAAATTTGGGAGGTGAAGTTATAAAATGGAAACAACATAATAAACAAAGGAAATTAAAGGTAAATCCTCACAGCAGTACAGGTCACAATACTTCTGAAATTCTAGGAATTATACAAAATGATTTTAAACCAGAACAGTCAAATAATGAAAAGAACTAACAGAAATATTGGAATCCTTGTGGCTGAAGACATGAAACCATTTTCAGTTGCAGATAATTCTTGCTTAAAGACTCTGTTTAAAGTTTTGGAACCTTTCTAAGATTTAGTACTATCATAATTTTAGTCCTATATAAATACAAAAAGAAAATGGACAGACTTGACACTGAAGTGGAAGGTGCTCTTGTCATTCCTACCATTAATTGATGAAGTATGAAATCCACTGAAAGACACGAACTATTACTGGGCATTTTGTAAACAGCAATTGGGAAGTGAAAAATTCCTTTTTATAAACAAGACAGTTAAAACTTTAATGAATCTCAAATGGCTTAGCACAGGGTGAGTGTACTGAAGGAAGCTGTATCTTCTTGGGATTTGCAAAAGGTTAACAATTTCACTATTACAATTGATAACACAAGTAATGTTTGCAATATGATAAAACTGGTAGAGCCTCCATCCCACATGCAATGCTTTGCACTCACTGTTCATTTAGAATGATCTTTTCATGCTGCTGTTGGATAACTTTTAAGAGTGGGTAAAAGGAATAGTTTCCTATTTTTTCCATAAGTTTAATAGGAAATACTAAAATGAAAATAAATCAGCTTTTGCTTCTTCAGCAGAAACAGATTCAAGATTCTCCAACCAAGTGGAATTCTAGTTTTAACATACTATTTCCTTACTTTGAACAACAGCCTCAATTTTGGCAACATTTGTGGACAAAGAGATTTATTTAAATGATTATATTAAATAGTGTCTTTGATGGTTTTATTGCTATAAAACTGATGTTTAAGATGACCAACAATTACATTTAAATATAAAAAATTCAAATTTTTCATTAGTGTAGTATTGCTTATTTTATATTTGATACACTAACTAATTAACATACTCATATGCATTGCAATACATATCAAACCTTGAGGTAAGTATACTATTACAATCCAACAAAACAATCTTTGTTTTTATTATTTCATAGTTTAACAGCAAACAGATTCAATTATCAAACGTTTATTCCATCTGTTCAAAAGCAGATCACTTCCTTTAAAGGTCTAGTAAGTCGAGGTAAACGTCATTTAGTATTGGCTTTTTCCCTAAGAAATAAACTGGGAGGTTTATTGGAAACAAAAAATGCATCGATGTGATATATATGCAAGTACTGAACATTAGATTGAAATTTACATTTTGTGCTTAATGCAAATAAGGAAATATACTCTTCAAAAAAAGAAATGCAAAAGGGATATTTTTGTTATTTTAAAGAGAAATAAATGTAATAATGTTACAAGCTCAGAATATGTGATGTTACACGTGTTAAGGCACTGATTGTCAGACCAAAATAACAATAAAAGTTGTGCATTTTGAAAACAGAGGAAAAAAACGGATTTTTCGCCCAAACGCATTGGTGTCCAATAAATTTGTTTGAGATATCTGCATGTTCTGCAAGTGCAACATGTGCAAAATCCCTATAAAAGTGACAGGTTTTCGGTTTCCATAGCTCAGTGTTAAGCCACCACCTACACACAATACAGTTACGCCAAGACTGACTGAAGCACAACGCAACAACGCCAGGCGAATCTCGATCAGATGTTGCCAGAGCTGTGAATGTCCACCCAAGCACCATCACAAGGCTATGGAATCGTCACAAACAACATGGATCAACTCCAAAACGAGTTGGACCGACTTCTGCGATGGCGACACCCTAAACCTCAGATTCTACCTCAGCTTGCAGCAGCTTAGCAGGCTGAGTGGACAGCCATTCCACAGGAGGTGATTTTGAAATTTCATCGCTTCCATGGACAGGAGATCCCAAGCAGTTATTGATGCTCACGGGAGGCATACTCATTATTGACGTTGAGTGACGTCATTTATGCACTTAACCAAACATGTTCACTTACTCAAATGACCTTATATTCTTTCTCTTCTGTCCTGGTTGTTTAGTAAACATGCTTTCTAGAATGAAACTATAATAAAATAATTTGTTTTTTGTCTTCCATAACAGGTTTCACCTTCCTGCACATCTGTGTATCTTGATGGTTCAGAAATCCGAGGATCCCAAAATGCATCAGTTCTAGTGAAGTATGGAACTTACACTGGTCAGGCTCATTTTCTTGTTTGGATGCCTCAGCTGCCTTTGGAGGTGAAATTATCAGATAACAAGCTTAGTCAAGTGAAAGGCTGGAGGACACCTAGGCTTCAAAGAAGGTAAAAATAAAATATTTCAAATATTTTAAGTTGTTTCAATACCAGGTATATCAAACTACCAGTTGGTAAAAACATTAAACTAATGGTAGGTTAAATTCCAAACAAGTAAAGAAAACTTTTCAAAAACAATGTAAACAAGACAGTTGGAATGGTGTCTGCATCACCCCTACATAGTAGCACAAGCCACAGTATTATAGAATATTAATAACGACATTTTGGGACAGCATGAGACTTATTCCTCTATCTCAGCTGTTCCATCCTCTTTACTAAATTAAAACGATAAAAAAGGCATTTTAAAGCCAACACTTATCATTCATATACTTACCAAGCTTTTTCTTAAACTGACTTAAATTTACTGCCTCTACAACATCTGAAGGCAACCTATTCCAAAGGCTGCCTTTCCTGAAAATGGCTTCTGTCCTGCAGACATTTATATTTCTGCTCCCTAGTCCTACTATTCTCACTGTCAAATATGAGAAAAAGATACATCAACACTGTCAGTTCCCTTTACAATCTTAAAAATTCCTCAATCAGATCTCCCCTGACTCTTCTTTTTTCAATATAAAACAGTTTGAGAGATTTCAGCTTCTCTTCATATGATAATCTCTGTATCCCAGGCACCATTCTAATAATGCTTCTCTGAACCCTTTCCAGCAAATATCTTTCCTAAGGTAAGGAGCTGAAAACTGAATGCAGTATTTTTAGTGACCAGTACAATGAAATTATAACTTCTTTAGACTTTTATTCAAAGTTTTCTGCAGATACAACATAAAATCCTATTTGTTCTATCACTAGCAATAGATTGTATGGATAGTTTTAGAGACTGGTCAATTGTTACATCAAGATCTTTTTTGTTCATGACACCACTAAGATTATTCCCATCCAAATTGTAATTCAAATTACAATTGAATTATTTTGCATTTATTATAATTGTAACAGATTTACTGTTGTATATTTGTTTTAATATCTGTTTATTTCTGTTTGATGCATTTGACTTATATTGTTGGATACGTATTGCCCAAGTACTACCTGTTCTCTAAATTTGTAGAAGATCCTTGAAAGCAAGAATCTACATTAAATGGTTTACAAAAACACTAACATGTCTTTCAACATTATTGAACAATTGAGAATTTCATTTTAATGTATATAAATCAACACACTGAGAGACAGAACAGAATATTGTTGGGTTACTACAGTCAGTATACTATATAAGCCTCAGAAGCTATGACTGTGATAAACACTTACTATCAAAAGAACTACAGATATTTGATATTTTGACCAGGAACATTTATAAATTTCAAACAATACAGATTTTAGTGAATTAACTTCAGGCATTAATATTTATCATCATCATCATAAGCCACTTGATTCCTTTAGAAACATAGGGCCGCAAATGCTACGGTTTCTGTAGCAGGCAGATTTTTAAGTGAGTTGGTTGTTAGCCTACTGCACAACCCCCAACCTGGAAGAATTAATATTTATATGAGGACATTAAATATCTTTATTGGTATAAAGTCAACTTGTAAGTAGTGTGAGACCAGCCAAGAAAAGACAGTTAGGTAGCTGAAGTGAGGTGTAGCAACTTCAACTCAGAATTAACTTACTTATTACAGACCTAAATCGTTGAGTTTACAAAACTCAGTATAGTTTGTAAAACTCTTCTGTAATACCATTATTATAAATTTTATTGTTGTTTGTATATTAAAAAAAACATTTGTTTTAGGAAAGAAAATTATGTGTATCAATCTTGTTAGCAAATATCATAAATTTGATACATATCAACATTCAGTTAATTAACTTCTAAATTAAGATTAAAATTTACAGCTATTTGAAATCTTGATACATAGTATACATAAACTAACACATCAGAAGCTCATTTATGTTAAATTATAATATGTAACACAGTTAAAACCCATCTTCCTTTTATTTGCTTAACTCAGTAAAATCTAAATCCTTTTCACAGCTAGCAACTACCAAGACGTTAATATCACTTGCAAATTTTAATAACTTATTGACTATTCCTTCAACTATGTCACTGATGTAAATCAAAGAGCAAATGTCCTAAGACAGCCCTGAAGTACTCCACTTGTGACATTAATCCAGTTTGACTGAATTCTGTTTGTAACAACCTATGCTTTCTTCCATCCAGCCACTCTTATATTCAGTTTGCTAACCTATTACCCACACCTCTAAAGGTAATTTTTTTATAAGTTTTTTATGTGAAATGCTGTCAAGTACATTATTAAAATTCAAGTATACCAAATGTACATCCTTAACCTCTTCTACATAAGTAACCTTTTAAGAGAATGTTGAAAGATTTGCAATAGAAGATTTTCCCTTAGTGAAACCATGTGGACTATTCAATAAAATTGGAACTTTGTTAAATGACTTTTTAACGTGTCTTTAAACAGACATTCCAAAATGTTTCCCACGACTGATGTAATACTAATGGATCTGTAATCACCAAGACAATTTCTATCCCTTCCCTTGAAAAGAAAAGTGAAATTAGCTAACTTCTAATCCTCTGGTGCTTGACAACTATTCAAGGACTGATAAAAAATAATTGTAAGTGGCTCACATATTTAATTTTTAACATCCTTCAAAACCCTTTGTGAAGTATATACCTCTAGGTCCCTTTTTACAAAACTATACTGTGGCTTCAGAGTTCCTGTGTTTTGACTGCCTACCACAAATTTGAATTTTCAGAGTAGTAATGAAATGTAGTTGAGTCAAAGTAATCTAAAAATTAGTAAACATATATGAAAATATAAATACTTTTAAAAAGTAGATACTGAGAAAAGTTACTCAACTAAAGGTATTCTCTTACCTTTACACCCCTGCTGTTATAATATCTTGTTTGCATTGTTTTTAAAGGATTGATATTAGCTATCCCCACCTTTACTTCCATTTTCAGAAGTTTTTCTTAACTTGATTGCTTGTATTTACCAATGTGGTGTTCCAGTAGACATGAGAAGATTGTATTTATAAACAAGTTATAAATACAATAAAGTTCCAGCTGTAATATTTATAAACAAGTTATAAAAACAGTAAGATTGTAACTGTAATGTTTTTTGCTTCTGGCTGGTAATTCCTGTTTCAACCAGTACTTTAGCTTTTTAAAGGAACACCAATTCTGTAAGAAAGGTAATTTCCAAGGATGTCATAACAGAATTAATACCAAAATTATGTTGTTGTTGTTTTAATTACTAAAAGTTAATACTTACGAGAGTGAATACTCTGTTTAAAACTGTCACCTCAGTGAAATTAGTTGACATCATTGTTTTGGTTTTTGAGGTGATGTAATAAAAATGAAGAACAAGAAATTCAGATTTGTTGCTATAATATTTACAGAAATTCCCATAACTTGTGATACAGTCATGACACAGATATTGTTATAAAGGGAAACTGTATAGTATTGTAAAGATGAACAATCCAAGCTATCTACACAGGCCATGCTACTATCTGCCTAAGATATTTAACTACCAGTGGTTAAACAAGATTAACTAACTACTAACTGATTAATATTACTATCTTCATTTCATATCATTCTCTTTCAATTGGATCTCCTTATTTTATTATTATATTTGAGTATTTTTTTACTTATTTTTTGTCCATTAAAATACTTAGTTGAATATTAGTGAAATTACTCATTTTCTCTGTAATATATGTAAGGGACTTAAGGAATAATTAATGGCATTGACTGAGATGTAGATGTTATTTGTATTTCTTTTTTAGTATGTTTGGCTTGTGTGGTATTAGGGGATTGTTACGAAAAAGACTTATATTCAACATGATATGAGGCATAAATTATTTCAAAATAGTGCATTGAAAAAGCTCATGAAGTTCGTATGAAATTCTATTAGTAGTTCTAGGATAAACTGAAATATAAAATACAGTTAACTCCAAACATGATGAAAAAAACAACTAACTAATAATAATTGATCATGATTAATTGTAAGAATGGTTTTGATGCTGTTGGTTTTTTTATTCATATTGTAGTTTACTTTGGAAGCAAGAGCAGCTAAATATTTTATTATAGCTTAGATTCATAAAATAATTTTGGAAAAAAGAATGTCCATTTGTATTACACTTAGTTGAGCCAATTTTTTCTCATGGTCAATTCTGCCACACTCTATCCAGGATATGGTAATTTGACCTGTTACAGATTTGCCCCTCAAGATGCAGTTATTTAAAATGTTGCATGCGAGGAAGTTTTGTGAACAACTTTTTCAATATAAATTCTGTATCCCTTAGTTTTACTCTGTGGCTTGAAATACAACTGCATATTTTTTGTTGAATTTCACATTCCATTAGCATGAAAATATCATTTGGGAAAATGTGTTTCCATCCATTATGAAATACATAAAAAAACAAATATATATATATGTAGATGTGAGACCTATTAAGGGCAACTCTTATAGATATTTTTTAATTTCTGTGTGCATATATATTGAAATATAACAAAAGGTTAAATCACAATTTTCATTCAATGCTGTAGCATCAAAATGATTTTTAAAAGGCAATTTTTAGAAATGTGCTTGTGCCATTTTGCATTAATAAAAATATTATGTTTTTATATTTTAAAGAGAATGCACATGCAGTAAGCTTGTTTGAACATTTTTAGTTATTATTTAAATTTGAAACTTATTTTTTTTAAAGTTTAGAATCTCATAACTGACATTTTTGTTTTATATGTATATGTGTGTGTATGCTGCAACCTTATACACCCAACCCTTTACCTAGGTATGGAGTTTCTATGAGGCATTTATATTTATTTAAATTGGATCACCACATTAATAAGTTTTACATAATTAGTAAGGCACAGAAATTAATAAATTAACCCTGTTGTGACAGGTCATGAGTCAAAGCCCATGTCATTGTATTTTTTGACTTGCATTCAAAATTTTATTAAACTACTATTTTATGAATTTATGTCAAGTTTGGTATGAAATTGTATTATTCAGATTTTAGTATTATATATTAGTTAATTTATTAATATGAAAGTAAATATTAAAATAACACACCTAAATATCAATTTTTGTTTGTCACATGGTACGGTGAATGAAGCACTGGTTCATATTAAATGTTTGTGATGCAAAACATAAAGTCTGCATTTCCATATGAATTTTGAACTCAAATTACCAATATTGACAAAATAGAATTTAAAATAAGAACCTCATATCTTTTCTAATTGTTGAGATATGGCTTGTATATTGAATTTGACATAATGGCCTTCCTCACCTCTTTCTGTTTTTGGAAATGGTTCCTTACTTCAATATATGACATATGAATAAATGAAAGCTCAAAATGTCCTCCTAGTTGCTTTCTCAACCACTTAAAATGCTAGGAAGCCATCTCCTTATTTTGAACCAAAATTTCAAGCAGGTATGTTGTTTCTTTAGTCTGCTTGAAATTATATATTTCTTTAGACAAAATACAGCTTACTCACTAAGCTTGATAAATTATAGTGGAACTCTATGGTATTAATACAGTTATTTATTATTATCTTTTGTTATGTCAAATGTATATATAAAAAAATTGTAAAAAATTATTTTGTTTTGCATCCTCTAAATTTAAAAAGGCCTAGCAACCTATGGCAAGCAGCAAATGTGTACAAGGGTTGTTGTACCTAAAAGACATAATTATTTACTATATTTATTTATTTATGGCTCTATAATTTCATAAAAATAAGTATAAGAGTGTATTTGTAAATAATAATAATAATTATATATATATATACACCTATGTATAATAATTTAAATGTGACTGTATTTTACTTAATCCATTAAAACACAGCCAAGACAGGTCACTTTTAAAGACTAAAGGTCAGTGTTATATTATTGGGTATGATAACATGAGTGCACAAGCATCACATCAATGAAAGTTCTGTAATGTTAGCTAGGCACAACTGGAAGATCAATATAATAAAAATAATAAATTTATATATAAATCTATAATGTTATAAGATTTCAGCTATTTAGACTAAACATTTGTGTTTTTATATTATAAATTGTATTCATTCTTTAAAAAAAAACAATTTATATGTATTTTCTAATTTATAATTTTGTTTACAAGGTTGGTCAAATTAGACCCCACATAGGGCGGAGAAAATAACAGACAAAATATAATTTTTTTTACAAAAAACAAATGTTTGAAATGTATTCAGAATGTTTTTATAGATTACACAAATAATATTTGGGATTTTTAGGACAAAAATAGTTTTAATCATAACATGAACATTCACTTCACATTGGACTAGTAATGAAACAGACTTCATATTTTTGGTGCATTTTTTATGTCAGTACTTGCAAAAAGCAAAAGCCTTATTAGAACTGCAAAAGCCAAAACAACATACAAAAGCTTTTATTGAAGCTGCAAAAAACAATAATAAAAAAGAGTCTTTTTAAATATTTGCATGTCTAAACCTGCAATGATGAATATGCAACATTTTCAGAGCTTTGAGTGAAGCTGCTAATTTATCTCTAAACAATTACATACAAAATGTTTTTTTCTAAACAGATAATTCCATTTTAGTTTAAATATTAGCAGTATTGAAGTGATGCATATTATTTTTACTCATAAAGTATATACCCTTTATTGCTGACTACTGTGCTGAATAATGTTGTACAGCCTATAAATAGACATTTTCATAATTAAGCTCAATGATACAACCAAACTAAATAAGTTATTGATATTTTTTTGAAGAGATTGATCCACATGAATTTGAGAATAACTGTAATTGAGTTGTACAGTTTATTTTTCAGAAAATTTCGCCGTCCTTCTCCAAGTTCCTTTGGTAACCATAAAAACCAAGCCAGTTCACATCGCAGAGACAAAACCCAGAAAAGAACCAAACACAAGAATAAGAAATGGGATGGTGAGAGAGAGGTAATTTGGTTTACATCAGAGACTTAGTTCATAGATGAAAATGATAATGTATGTGTTCTTCCATTTGTTCATTATAGAGTGCTATCATGTAAATCAGGTATGAGATTGAATGCTGGTAGTTATCTTTAAAAAAAAACATTCATTGTATTTATCTAATGTTAAATACTGTAACAACCTAATTGGCTACACATAGTCAATCAATGTAGCAATCTAATTTTTATTATATGTATTTGTCTTATGGTCTCTGTCTTAATTGTCTGAAGTTATTTTCTGTTTTAACTACCTGAGGTTGTCTTTCATCTTAGCTGCCTGATATTTTTCATTTGTCATAACTACTTAATGTTATTCTGTGTTTTGAATATCTGATATTATTTTCTGTTTTATTTATTTGATGTTATTCTGTGTCCTAGATACTTAATATAACTATCTGGGGTAGGTATTCATGTCATTCTCTAACCTAACTGCCCAATGTTATTCTCTTTAGCTACCTAATACTATTCACTGTCAACATGTTCAAAGATTAAAGTTGTTTAAAACTAAACACATTTTTATTTGTTATTAAATGATAATCCTGAGAAATGTTTCTTTTTAATCAAGTAATCAGAAATTATTTGATAACACCAATTTTTGACTTTATGAATTATTTTAACTTGTTCTTGTAACACTAAATATTTTTAATGTAAAGAAAAAAATGTTTATTATTAGGCATTGGATGTGGTATGTAGGCTACGCTATCAACAGGCCGGGATCCAAGTCTTCACTCGCTTCTTTAGCGTAGACCATAACTCTGGGCGAGAAGCTTATCTTCTCAGTAGACAAGTTTCTGTTAGTATCACAGAACTAGTTTCCCCATTTTTGAGAGTTGCTGACTCTAGGATAGCCATGCTTAAAGGTTATGCTATTCAGGGATTGGTCAGTGGACGAACAGAAGTCCAGGTAGGATAGCAGATAAGAATAAAAGTAATACAGAAATAAATGTGATCATGTGGTGAATACATAATATTTATTTCAAATATTATTTATAGTCATGGGCATTTGAAACATATTTTTGCATACTATAAATATGTTCAAGTACAAGAGTTATTCAGATATTATTGTTGTTACTGAATTTTTTATGAAACAACATATGGTCATTGGTTCTTGATGGATGTGTCAAAAGTGCTTTGAAAAATCAACGAATCGTTAAAAGTTGCTGACATACCTGTTTTCTCTTCCTCTCAGTAACCATCTAACTGTTCTGTATCTTTTAATAAGTAGCCTCCAATGACCATACAATCTTGTGTAAATTTCCATCAGTGTAACTGTTAATGCATGTGCTAAATGGTCATAACTTTTCATAAAAGTCAGACTGTTGCACGCAGTTAGATCCTTTTGCAAAACACTGCACTATTAAAAGGTGAACATTTTGTGTATATATGTTTCTTTTTGTCTGTTCCTCTCTATCACACACTTTTGATGCATCTATTGATATCTATGAAGGTGATCAGAGGCCATCTGCTCTATCATAGAAAACTCAACAACAGCAATTACGTTTAAGAAATTCTTGTGCCAAAATGTACATTTATTACAACAAACATTTCAAATGTTTAAGACTGAGAATGGCACCATGTCTAGTGACAAGACTGAACACTATGTGTTTTAAATTCAAGCAATGGTAAAATTGAATCATAATAATTCTTTCTTTTAGTATAGTCTCTACTGAAATAGAGACATTAAGACAAAACATTAAATACAAAAGTGATAATATCACTTAAGGGTCTCCTTCACTTTATCTTAAAACGTAACTTTTTAGAAGTTTTACAACTTAAGTAATAATGACTTTTAATGAACATAACAGTGGCATATCTAGGATTTTTATTTGGGACTGGGCAGAAGATGGTAATGAATTTGTTCGAGGTGCAGAAATGATGTGTCAGGTATTCTTAAACACACACACAAAAATAGTTGTTTGTTTTGCCTGTAGGGAGTGTGTAATTTTTAATACCTGCTACACAGTCTAGCCCACCATATTTTGCAACTAAATTAGGAAGATGCAACAGGGTGTCATTTGGGAAACCAATGATTTATGGTTATCACAGTAGATATTGATGAATGAAATTCAGCACAACTTATAAAACAAAAATACTAAATAATAATGAAAATATGATATGATGAAATCTGAGTGGATTATACTATTTTGGTATTACACATAGTATTATATCATCTTTCTTGTATTTAATCTTTGTTGCAGCAATTGCATTTTTAATTTTACAGTTTTTACAGTTACCAAGGATGGTATCTTATAGTGCATCTTCTTCAACTACAGAACTGCATCTGTAAGCTTTAACAGTGCTGTTAATTTTACAAAATATTGAAACTGTTGATTTCTCATCATAAAGTTAATAGACTCTGTGTGAAAGGATGGCCAAAGTGTTCAATAAGCATAATACAAATATGCATGCTGGAAATCAAACGTTATAGATAGTTTTGCTTTAAAAGATGATTGCTACTCACTTTCACTTGTTTTTCTACCCAACAAGGCAAAAAAATACATCACTAAGATTCAAACCACCAGATTTTTCATCTTTCTTCTTCTTGTTTTGGTCAAAATAACTCTGCATGTACTTTATGACTAGTATAAGTTTAAACATAAATCCACTCTATGTTTCTGGACACTACACGTTGTCATCTCTTAATTGAAATAACCAGTAATAATTGAAAAGAATCATAATTTTAGTGTGAACAATATTATCATTACCTTACAGAAATTTGGTGTTCCTTTAAAATGATAAAGTACAGGGTGAAACAGGAATTACCAGCTGGTAATAGGTGAACTGTAGATGGCTCTAACATTTAGAAGACTCAGTGCTTTGTATACTAAACAGTCAGTGAATTTAGTGAAGACATAAAGAAAACAGTTAATGCACATTATATAAATTTTATTACACATGTTTATAGAATACACTAACTTTCAGTCAGAAGAAAAACATGTCACAAAACAAATAAGAGAAACTTTTGTAAATATAAAATGATGTAATGAAGGCAGTGCAATAAAGAATGCAAACAAGAATATAGAGATGACACAGGTATACATAGGTCATCTGCAAACAAGAATATAGAGATGGCACAGCTATACATAGGTCATCTGCAAACAAGAATATAGAGATGGCACAGCTATACGTAGGCCATCCTTACATTAAAATTTAATGTTATGCTGTAAAATGCTTACTTGACATTATATTACTACAGTTAAGAATTATATATTTCTGACTGTTGGGATGCAGTTTGTTTCTCATAATATATTAATCTTGTGAGGGAAGGCATTAGTGTAATGTAACTAAATACAAGGAAACCTGAGTTGAGTCAAAATTTGTCTTGATTACTACAAACAATCTGCATGAAGTCAGTCAATTTGACTAAAATCATAACCATTTTGAACTTGTTCATTTTAGTATAACATTAAGTTTTAATATTCGTGTATTTATGGTCTGTGTATAGATGTTTCATCCTCATATACTTCTTTGCATTCTTTTTGGCACTGCCATCCCTATGCATTTTACATTTACAAAATGCTTTTATCACTTCTGTGTGATTCCATTCTTCCTTTTTGAAGATAATGATATTGTTGTATTTGTTTTTTTATATTTTGCTGACTATGCAGTAATCAGTTGATGAATCTCTGATTCATTTGGTATTTTAAATTCATTAGGATCCCTTTGAATAAGTTCTTCCCTCATGTTCTGGCCTGGACTCACAGTTTAGCATAATTACTACATTTAAACCATCACATTTATAACCACATCTAGAACATCTCAAGCATATTTCATTGCTACATCATATACATTTACAAGTTAACTTCCCCATATTGTTTCTAACAGTCTTGTGTTCAGTTGCAAGTCTGGTTCAGTAATCTAGACCTTTAAAATAGTACCAGTTTTCTTTCTTTCTTTTTCTTTTTTTTGGTATCTACCCAATCGAAACAACACAAAACTTTCTGGAATGACTACTTTATTTTTCTTTTTACCCACATTGGGAAATCAGGCTGGCTTGTGAGGTTAGGGATTAAAAATTTAAAAAATCAAACTTACCCTCAGGCTCTCTTTCCATAGCTTTACAGTGGTTTGATGCTATTTCAAGCTACCATTAAACCTGCAAACTTGGTCTGATCTAATTTGAGTTACTTTTTTCAATTCAAGATACATAACATGACAACCCTGCACATAGAACAAAGTTCTCACTTTCATAATAATTGGAATTACTTTTAAAATATCAAAAAATCAATTCTTAGTATCTCAGAGGAGTTGGGAAAAGAGTTTTCCAAAGGGATGGTCCTACTACTCTGGTGAGCATGCCACCGGAATACAGTATTTTAACGAATAGCTTTCTGCCCTGTAAATTACTGTTAGTACAATTTTTTTTATGTGAAATATTTTAACTAACACAGCTTGTAATATAAGAGTAGCTTTTGAAGAAGTTATGTAACTGATGAAACAAAGGAGAAAATTGGTGCCAAGCAATTATACCGATATCATAGCTTTAGTGGAAAGAGCTTAGTGGTAAAGTTTTATTACACATAACTTCCAAAATGTCTTTTTTTAGCCCTATTCTTTGTTGAAGTTCCTTTTCAGTAAAGTTATTTGGTTAAGGTAAGATACTTGACATCCTTTTTTCATCATGAATACTTTACCTGAATAATCATCGTTTAAAGAATAGACAATATAACTGTTTTACTATAATAAATGTTAGGAAAATACAATTATTAAAATGAGATTATATCATTCAAGGTTACTTTAACTGTTTTTTTGTTTTGCTAGTGGTTATTTAACTTTAGTACTCAGTACTTTTTAGTGTCATCCTCAGTCACAGTCATGTTATGTTACCATGTATTGATAATTTTCTCAGTTGTCACCATTCTTTATTAATTAATATAAACAGATAACTCTCGTAAGATGTCATTTTCAGTCATAGCCTATCAGCAAACATGAACTGATAATTCTTCCAGGTTTTGTCCCCAATCACAGGTCGTGTGATTGGTGCATGTGAAGTTCAAATAGGCAGTGATAAAATAACAATTACCCACTTAGAAGTTAGTGTTGTTACTGGATTACAACTGTCTGTCCACCCAGTTGATGAGATGGCCAATGTGTTTCTGGCTGAGACGACTATTAGTCATCATTTAACCACCCAGTATCAAGTTAGTATATCGTTTTTATTTAGTATTTTTTACATAATTAAAACTGGCTTTCAGTTAACATTTGTAAGTAAATATCATTATGCTTGTATAGATGTGTAGAGTGGTGTGTATGAGTGATGGGGCAGTAGAAAGAAAATGTAATATTAAAATGTAAACAAAAATTTTAAATTTACTAAAATTTAAAATAAAGTTGAGCAAAAACATTCTGAAGTCTTCTTAAAGAAAAATCTCATCAAATCTACTAAATAAAGGATAGCTTGGTATTTAATCCAAAACATACTGACAACTTAAGCAAAATTTGTGTTTGAAATATTTTTCTGCTCATAGTTCTTTCCATCTTTTTCAAGTTTTTGAACAGTGAAAAGCCCTAGTCATTACATGATTCAATGATAGATAAGACAGCTTTCTATTCTCAAATGCCACGTGCTACCTTCAGTTACATAAAGATGGAAAAAAAGCAAATTTAAATTACTTTAACTGGAATGAAATACAAAAATTTTAAAAATTTACATATTAAATAAGGGCATAGAAAACACTATGCCATCATGTGCTGCATGGTAAATTATTTTTATCACTTTGTTAATTAATTAGAATGCTGTGCAGCATTGTATCATTAGGTAACATAAAGTACGTGTAACAGTGTACTCTGTTTAAGATTGCAGAAGTAATGATAAAATGCATTGAAATATAAGAGTAAAATAAAGGAGATTTATAATGAAATGTTTCGTAAACTATTAAAACAATTTTAAATATGTAAATCAACAAGTTATGAAATATTTATAGTCAGTTTACAGTGCAAAGTATTCATACATTCAGATCATAAAGATTTCTTCAGATTGAGATTTAGAATTTTCAAAATGGGATTAGTCTTTATACTTAATGGCATTGAACAAAATGGAGTACAGATTAATCGAGGGCAACAGGATTATTCAGAAATCATGATCTTTATAATACAGAAGATAAATTATGGAAACCCTGTAGAGGGGAGTGGTTTGCATTAAGGATAATGTCAAGATGCTCTGTCATCTGGTAGAACATAAATGGATAGAGCTAGAATAGATTACAACATTGTGATGCTTCAAAATTCTGTTAATGCAAAGTACTCAACCTTTTATAGTTGGTTGTTCTCAGTACTGTGTTAAATAATAATAAAGGTGCTCAGAATAGTGACATTTGTTAACTTAAAGTGTAATAATAGACTTTAGGTACTATTTTATTAAGTGCCAATAAAAAATATGTAAAATAGTGACATGGTGTGATACAAAACAAATCATTACAAACCTGTTAATTTTAGGAGGTAAAATAATGGGTAGCAAAAAAAATATTTTAATAATAGACTGTGCTTATAACACTGTTAAGCAATGAAGGTGTATAGAATATTAGTCAGTAATGTTTTATGGTGATAAAAATACAATTAAATGTGCTGGTTACTAATAGTATCCTATCACTAATCAGCTATTTCTAATATTGTTGACTCTGTTGGTTTTTTATAATTGTGGTATTACATGTAGTAAAAAGCAGTTAATTGAATATGCTGAACAGTCATAAGGATGGAGAGTATTGTTTATAAACAGTGATAATTCTGACTAAGGATGATAATAGTGATAATCAATCATTGGCAATGGTGGTAAATATTGATATTAAATAGAGACAGTAAAGAATGTTGAGCTTATCTTAGTTTGTTGATGGAAAGTGGGAAAAAAAAAAGTTGTATAATAACCTAATTCCTGATAGTGATAATTATATATATGTGGTAAAAATACTGCTTTTCTCTCCAGGAAGGATTGCTGCACATAAACATTCACTACTCTGATGGTACTGTGACTTCGCTATCTGATATCACTGAAACAGACTATCATTTGTCAGTGGACACCTTTGATAGTGGAGTTGTAGCATTTGCTCCAATGGCAGGACTTCACCATCCCAGAGTGATTGCAATTGGCCAGGGCAAAGGGGATCTGTTGCATGTATCATTGGAGTTATCTGCTCACTGTCAGAAGCGTCGAAGTCAACCTTTGGCTATGGCTTATTCTTATGTTTATGTAAATTTTACAGAATCGACACTTACTGGCTCTGTGCTAAGTGACAGCATATTTCGAGGTAAGCTTGGCCCTCATGACAGACAGCTGAATAGGGTTGATGGCATTAGAGACGTTAATGATGTATTATACCAAGATGGGATTAACAGCCTCGAGAAAGGAAAGCCTTACTTCTATGAACCAACAGTGCAAGCTCGCCAACATACAGTTGGTGGGCATCGAGCTAATTTAACCCCATTAGAAATTGGGCTGTATGCTATGTTGGGGGTTTTCTGTGTAGCTAGCCTAGTTTTTGTGGTCAGTTGCACAGTATTTGCTGTCCGCTACAAGAGAAAGCAACTTCCTGTAGCCCAGAGTGGTGAGTCAGTAGCTCATGCCCATGACTGGGTGTGGCTGGGCAGAGCTACTCTTGAAAGGAATTCAGTTAATACTCATTGTTCTCAGACCTTGCTCCCAATGAATGAGAGTCAGGGAAACCGGGGAGGAATTTTCCAACGCCGAGATAAAAGTTTAACTGGAAGGTCAGTTGGTAGTGGCTGTCGAGCGAGCAACCTTTCATTCCCTGGGTCTGAAATCAGCATTCACATCACCACCAACCCACAGCAAGCAGCTAATGATACAGAAGATGAAACAAGCTTGATTGAGAATGGTACAATTAACAGCCTGGCAAATGAAAATGCTCTTCATCTCCCATCTCTCATTGATGTTGAATCAGCAAATAAAACTTCACGAGAAAAACGGGTGCGAATTCAAACCAGTGTAATACCTTCTCCTGTTCTCTCGGATAATCACAGCAAATTGAGCCTCCAAACAACCTTGTCTACCTTCAATACACCTCCTCCAGTTCCTCCCCATCAGAATCTTCCCATTCAAAGAGCAGTTGGTCAAGGTTTGAAAGAAAACAAGAACCTTCTTTTGGTGGAAAATCCATTAGCAATGGATGAAATTAACCAGATGGATTGGGATACAGTAGCCAGAGGTATGGACTATGATCAACTCATGCAGTATTTTGATAATCTCAAAGAATCTGATGCATGAGATCCAGAAGACTTGTTAGTTTAGTGCAATAGTGAATGCAGCTCAGCTAGAGGGCAGACATTCTAATTATTGACAGAAACTACTTTGATTGTTTTCCAACCTACAAACATTGTCCCTGCCTGAAATTTCACATTCTGTGTCTCCCATTTCCAAGGATTAAAACTTCAGTAGTTAATGTATTGTATGCATGCCTGAGTAAACATTTTTGACAAACATAATATTCCATTTTTCTTTTTTAATTTTCGTCAATTATCAATATGAATCTACAACTTTACTTGATTGTTAGAGTGTCTCTCAAATACTCAAAACTTTTTATAGAAAATCAGGTTAATGTATCTTTTATTTTTTATGATTGCTTCTTTCCTCTCTGTACTTTTAAAATTTAATATTTCTTTTAACAAAGTTCTGAAAATAATTTCCTAAGTATAATAAAAATGAGTTGTCAATGACTAGAACCTTCTATGTTGTACCACAGCTGTTTTTGGTGAAGAACCAGTTATTTATTATGACTATGATAATAGATTGCACCACACTTTGTTTTGGAGAATTTTTTCTTTGTTTTCATAGATACTGGTATAATGGTAAACTTGGAATGAAAATGTCATTAGCTTTACTGATAAGATAACTGTTTCTTATAATTTTATTTTTTGTTTTTAAAATAGTATGTCCATAATCTTTGGAAAGAGATCTTTATGAAATCATTAACTATGTAAAATAAAGTTTGTATTTTGTTTAAAACAATAAAGCATGCATAGAAAAATCAATAATATTTGAAATATATTCATCATCAGGTATGAACTGAAAAATTCTTCTTTGTCAAATGTACATGAACTGTGAACAAAAAGATTGAAATCCTTACTCATCAGTTTTGTTAGTGTTGCTGTTTTTTTTTACTTCCTCTATTTCTCAGAAATGTTAATGAGCTTTAGTTTCTAGATGAAGATAGTCATTAGGTAATGTTTTAAAAGTTGTGTTGATTATTTAAATGTAAGGCAATTTTAAAAGCAGGAGTGATGTCTTAAAAATATTAAGATGATAAAAAATAGGCTGTCAAAAAGATATTTCACTTCTTCCCACCTTTTTGTTGGCTTTATTTTAAAGATTGTTTTCTACTTTCCATCTTTCAAATTAATATCCATCTTAGTCTCCTTTGATGCTATTCTCAGGGTAATATTAGATATCAAATCAACAGCTAAAAAACAGCCTATTAAGTCAAATTGTTGCCATTTTGCACATTTATGTAGAAGTTTCTAACTTGATTTTTCAAGTGGTTTTTGTGATATTTATGAAAGTTTTATTGTTGTAAAAAGTACAAAAAAGCACTTTGTTATGTTTATATTGTTATTTTTTATTTTCATCTTGTAGAATTTTTAATTAAAATCAAAATTTTTTTCTACTTATGCTAAGAGTAATATTAAGACACAGCACTGATACAAAGTAACATTTTAGGTATCTAATCATGTAATATAGCAGGTATTGAGTTAAAAGTGAAGTTTTTTGTGAATATGTCTTGTTGAGATTAACATTCCATATCTTGAACTAAATGTTAGCCACTTGGAAATTGGAAATGATGTCAGTGTTTAGTTTCTGACCATTGGGTGAGGCAATAGTATGCAAGTGCAAGATGTTTTACAACAAACTTTCTGTATCTCTAGACTATGTTACAAAAGCTTGTATGTTATATTAATGGATATGATGGTATTTGTTGCCAAAAGGCACAAAAAAATCAGTAATTGTAATAGAGGTTTTATGTATACACATCAGTGTATTCACTTAGCCTTTTAAGAACTTTATTATTATTCCATTATAGTAGAGGGAAACATAAGTAAAAGTATTGGTGAAAAATATCTTTAGCTTTATCAATTTTTATTGTAAGAGAGGTATTAATTTACTGTGTGTACTCATAAACTTAACTGTACCACTATGTTCTGAACGAAAAGGTGCAAAAATAAGTTATATATTTTTACGTAGTGTGAAATAATAATGAGCTCAGAAATTACTAGAAATTGGTATATAGTGGAAGTTTGAATATGTAATCTCTCTTTCTCTCCAATAGACAGGACAATTATTTTCACATTATTGTGAGGTCTAGTTTTAAATATTTTTAAATTAAAAACACCAATAAATGAAGTATCCATAAATTATAAGTTATTATTGGTGCTACATGTAGCTTTACCAAAATCTATAATATTCAATGTTGAACATCTGACATTATGTCCAAAGTTTTGACACTTTTCTACCTCCTCATTGGAAATGTAGATTTTTTAAATCTGTGTTATTTTGCCTTTGTTTATTGACTGTAGTGGCTCAGTGGTAGGTTTGCAGGCTTACAACACTAAAAATTGTAGTGGCTTAACAACAGTCATGTCAGATCTTTGTGTATTATAGCAAGAAAAAAATCTGTATTATTTCCAGTTTTAAAGTAATCTAGTGAATGCAGCTTCTTCATATCTAAGAATAAAATGTTTTATGTGCTATGAGCAGTAAGTTACACCATAAGATGCTGTTGAAGTTTATAAAACTGTTTTATGAATATTGTGTCAAAAGGAGAATTGTATTCAAATATTCTATGTCTCAAAATAACTTTCTGTAAATGAAATTATGGTTTTATACTGAAAAGTATTTTAATTCTTCAAGCATTTAGTAACAAATTAGTTTTGTTGTGTTAATCAAAGAATTTAACACCAATTAAAGCCCTAACTCATTTAATGATTTAACCTTATTAAATGTTAATTTTCTTTGTATATTTTTTAACAAGGCAATGACTGAGGCCACATTACCATAGAAAATACTTAAAAGGATTTATAGTGTTGTTATAGCAAGGAGTTACAGTTATTCAGTAACTTAATTTTTCATATCAGACTTGTACTCTGTGTTCTAATGAACCTAATCATTCATTCAGGTAACATTTTAGAAAAATCTGTTGTCATCTATGTTTCTTCTCTGTAGTTCGTATCTTGTATGCCATGTAATATTGTGATTGGTAAAACTGTGTACAAATTCATGAATAAAAATAAGAAAACTTTTTTAGTTGTGATTGTTGTAATAACTTTCTAATCCGAAGTTGAAATATTTTATTACTCAATTAATTATGCTTGTTTTCTTGATTACATGTGGATAATTTTACTATCCAGAAAAAGAGCAAGCACTGATACAGTAACATTTGTGTTCTCACTGGTGTATGAGAAGTTTTTTATTTAAACATAAAATGCTCATTACTCTGTTAATAACTTTGGTTCTTACTAATACATCAATAGTTTTATTGCCCTAACATGAAACGCATGTTACTTAATTAATAAATTTATAATCTGGATGTGAAAAAGCTTATTATTGAATTAATGATGTTGGTTTTGTTTATTTTTACTTCTAGGCCTGACATGGCCAGCTAGTTAGAACATTTGACTCTTAATCTGTGGGTCATGGGTTTGAATCCCCAACACATCAAAGTATGTTCACCATTTCAGCCATGTTGGCGTTTTAAAGTGACCGCCAGTACCACTATTCATTGGTAAAATAAGTAACCCAAGAGTTGTTAGTGGGTGGTATTGACTGGCTGCCTTTCTTCTAGTCTATTACTGCTAACTTGGGGATGGCTAGCACAGATAACCCTTGAACAGTTTTGTGAACAATTCAAAATAAACATTTTCCATTGTTTATTTTACTTGTAATACCAGTAAACATCTTTAATAACATGTAATATTAAAAGTAAACTTACATTATTGTAATATTATTAAGTTTTTCTTATTATTTGATTAATAAAACCATTAATAACACTAAGATGGAGAAGGAAATATAATATTATTAAATTTATTATTTGGTAATCAACCTTAGAACCCAAACAGAAAAAGCATAATCTCGTGCATGTGGAGCGATAATTAAAAAGTATATTTTAAATATGTTTTTATATATTATAATAATTGAGATCAAATGAAACTAACTGTATACGAAAATAATTAAATCTCATAAACAAATGTACGTTACATTTCTCTCCTAAGGATTGATAATAACATTCTCTTCCTCCTTTAAACACTTACTTACATACAACACAGATTGTCTACTTTTTAATAAAAGAAAGCCATAATGGTTAAGTACGTACAGTGTTCCCTCGTGTATCGCGGTAGATGCGTTCCAAAACCCCTCGCGAAAGGAGATTTTCTGCGAAGTGGGATCGCCGATTTTTACGTATATATTTATGTGCATTTAGACTTTTAAAACCCTCCCTGTACAACTATTTAACCCTCCCATTACAATACTGTTCATTATTGCTGAAATAATAAGAACAATTATTGAGATATTAAGCCTTAAAATTAAAAACTACATATCTTCAGCAGGTGGTGTCTTTTCGGGGGACACCACTTCCTCTTCTTATGGAAGGTGAATCGGCAATTTCTTCGTCGGTCGTTACAACTTCAGGAACAGTACTTGCCACCGGTACCCTTTCTTTCTTGCTCGGCTGGAAAAACATTATTATTGGCAGTTGTTTTCTCTGCCTCTTTAACCTATCAAAATTCATTTGATAAGGAGTCATCAGTTCTTCTATTTTATTGCAAAATTGTACTTATCGAACCATATCGTTGTCCCATTCCCGTGAGCACTTCGTTAATTAGTTTCATTAGTTGGTTCTGTTTCCATTTTTACGCTGTTATAAACTCAAATATACGTTTATATCTCAAAATATACCTGTTTTTTTTCTTTACACTATTAATTATATTTATTTTTAATATTTTAATGGTATTTAATGCTATATTTTAGATTTAATGTTTATTATTTTATATATATGTATGTGTGTATATATATATGGGGGGGGGTCGGCCGAGCCCGCGAAGTGGCGAGGGAACACTGTAATGAAAAACTCTTTAACACTCATGACCTGTATAGGATTACGAACCTAACAATAATATGCAATCCAGTAATAGAGATTGAGATACTCATTGATCAAAAAAGTTCTTAAAGTCAGGATTATTATTTGTGCCATGAATGTATAGTGAACACAACTCTCTCGCTTCATATAAAGAAACCATGTGCTTTAGAAAAATCTATAAGTGGTCGTGGTATTTCCAGAGATTTTCCACATAACTTCAGCAGGTGATTAATTCTCGTTGAACACCTAATTAGGCCTGGCATGGCCGAGCGCGTTAAGGCGTGCGCTCGTAATCCGAGGGTCGCGGGTTCGCGCCCGCGTCGCGCTAAACATGCTCGCCCTCCCAGCCGTGGGGGTGTATAATGTGACGGTCAATCCCACTTTTCGTTGGTAAAAGAGTAGCCCAAGAGTTGGCGGTGGGTGGTGATGACTAGCTGCCTTCCCTCTAGTCTTACACTGCAAAATTAGGGACGGCTAGCACAGATAGCCCTCGAGTAGCTTTGTGCGAAATTCCAAAACAAACAAACAAAAGAACACCTAATGCCATTTGACAAAAGAAAATTAATTAGTAGAGAAAGACACATAATTTCCCTTCTCAACTTAAAGTGCCTCAAGTTAAATTTTTATAGCTGCTTCTATCTTTTCCTGGATTTTAAAAATATTTATGTTAGCACCTTATAAATTTAGATGTAACGCATTTAAGAAGCCAAAAATTTCACATTAATAGGTCACCTTAATTAACCAATGTAAATTATGAAACCTGACTCTAAATTCGATTATTGCAACCACTACTGATGGAAGATGTTGTTCTAAAAACAAAATAACTTCATTTTTTATTTCGATGAGTCTTTTAAGACATTATATTTCATTTTGATAACCACCGAGTTTCATATTGTAATAGGAGGTGCTCGTGTTCACTTCCTAATTCTTTGCACAAAGCAGTAAAGATTCTGGAATTCAATGAACGAGATGTTATGCTGTATATGAATTTAACACATTCTTGCATAGTTGATTCAAACGTAAGGGCATTTTATTCACAGTTAACGCCTCTGTGTGAATGCTACAAGGTGCTACTGTTTGAATCTTCTGGAACACTCCTGTTTAGGGACCTGCCATTGAGCGAGCATCATGGATACTCAATCCAACACATTTTTTCCACTGAGTACCAATCTAAATTATGAAATCATTAATTAAATTAAAATTTTCTTTAGTCGTTGTTCTTGTTGAAAGTGGTTTACAAAACAATAAATCTTCATGAATTGTGTCCTTATAATCATATCTTACAAAGCAGCACATTAAATTGCCATTATCTGCTATGTCTGTGTTTTCATCCATTTGTAATGAAAACACTGAGTGTGTTATTGGATAAAGACAGTAAATTCAACTGATTTTCTTTTCTTTTTTTATAAACACGATATGTAATTATTTTGTACTATACGATGTATTCACGTTTCATGAATAATATACGGACAATCTGTCTCGGCTATTAGTTTTAAAATTTCATTTGAGACCATAACCAAGTCTTCATTAGAAGATCTCATAAAAAAAAAAAAAGCACGTGAAATTATTTGTTTGCAAAGAACTTTCATGTGTCTTATTTATGAAAAAATCTGTTGGCTTACTCAAGTATTCTGTTTGTCTGGTATCCAAGTGGCGTTTCAGTTTAAATGGTTTCATGCTCACGCTCTCATTTGATAATGTTGAACAACAAAGAACACATTGTGACAAGTCATTATTTTGTTGATTAATAAAAAACTTTAATATCACTAAGGTGGAGAAGAAAATATTATAATAATATTTTGGTGTGGTAACCAACCTTAGAACCCAAACAGGAAAAACATAATTTCACACAATCAAATGGTAAGAGAGAGCGAGATGCCCAAAAAAGTATGAATTCAGTTAGTATATGCATCACTTGAGGTTTTCTTGTGTGATGCATATTTCTCCAGCCATCTAGCCATAATAGAGAGAGCTATTCTTAAAAATGAACAAGCTAAATATTTTTAGGTAATACAAACTAAATCTCAAACAATTCTTTCTTCCTCTCAGAACAAACTGACGGTATGTTTGCGGACTTACAACGCTAAAAACTGGGTTTCGATACCCGTGGTGGGCAGGGCACAAATAGCCCATTGTGTGGCTTTGTGCTTAATTCAAAACTTCTAGCATCAGCCACCAGCAACTTGTCTACTGCCATCTGGCGCTACCAGATATAAGACTCAGGTCTCGCGTGCTTGTCAATTTACATTACCATAGTAAGCAAATTCAACACATTTGCAATAAAATTTCTGAAACTTTGGTGTCGAAAAACTTCTTAACTTGAATGAACAAATGGTCTTTTTATACGAGACAAAAGCTGTCGATGATGTCCTCAAAAATTAGTCTGTAGTTTGTCATATGGTGCTCATGCAGAGGTTTTATTGCAACATTGTTATCAATTGTTTATTCTTGATGTGTTTTAGTAAAGAACCTTAGAAAATGCTGATTCTTGTCCTGTATTATGACTTGATAAGGACCCTTGTGATAAAAAATCCCTTATCTGTATAATTTGCCTTCATGAAACCATGAAAATGTTTAATTTCTACAATAAGGTTAACATTGCTAAAATATTCTCTCATGAGAAGTTTTACACTTAAACTTAGCTGTTTTTCCGAAGCATTTAGATTATCCAGAAACGAGAATTTGTTTGTTAAATTTTATGTATAATTACTTATTCTTTCGAGTTTTTTGAAAATGCATTTATAATGAGTATAAAAGATTTTACCCGCAATTCATCTTTTGCAAACAGCATTTCATCAACATTAGGTGAATCACTATCGTTAACATTTTTTTCAATTCGTTTCCATTTATTTGTTTGTTTTTTGGAATTTCGCACAAAGCTACTCGAGGGCTATATGTGCTAGCTGTCTCTAATTTAGCAGTGTAAGACTAGAGGGAAGGCAGCTAGTCATCATCACTCACCGCCAACTCTTGGGCTACTCTTTTACCAACGAATAGTAGGATTGACCGTCACATGAAACGCCCCCACCCCTGGGAGGGCGAGCATGTTTAGCGCGACGCGGGCGCGAACCCGCGACCCTCGGATTACGAGTCGCACGCCTTACGCGCTTAGCCATGCCGGGCCATTTCCATTTATAGACACTTGTAGTTTACACTAGGTAAATATTCTTTTGCTTTGAGTTCGATACCATGAAAACCTTCACGTGTTTCTTTTTTTGCAAGACGTAAGTGAGAAAGATGTATATATATAAAAGTATAAACATATATTTGTAGCTATCCTTCCACCCTGTAAGACCTTGAAACTGGTCCGACGAACAATTCCAAAGCACTGGCATGAACACGAACTCAAATTCTTCTATTTTCTCTTACATATTACCAGATTCTCTCTTCGTATCACTTTTTTCATGAATGTGATTAACAGCATCAATGATTGAGTCATAACCATCAACTATACAATGTAATTCTTACCTAAAAATCATTTGTCCAGCGTTTTGACGAAGAAGAAAAAATAATTCTTGTATTATTTTACTCCTTTCAGTAAATTCACGGCCTACAAAATTCTGGGAATGTGTATCACGTGAAATGTAGGTAGAATATTTGTTTTCCTCCAGAAGAGTTTTTTTCTTTTTTGTATGTCATGATATCATTCTGACATGTTGGCAGTATTTTCATACGATTGACCTATGCACCTGCTTAAGTAAACTGTGTTTTTTACTTTTTGTCTTAAAAAAGACAAACTTTCAATGGGAAAGCTATCTTTTGGTGATACGTAACTTGTAGCAACGGTCAATTGATCGAAATTTAAAAGGCCAAACTGACAAACTGAAACAACCTGATTTTTTGTAGGTCTTCAAAAACTGATATTCTGACTTTCGTTTTTGACATAAAATGAATCAGCTCATCACGTACTCTTTTTGACAAGTGAGTAACTGAAAACTGTTAATAAATAATGTAAAGAACTAGGATTATTTATACCAAGACTTCCTGAACTTGTGTGTTTTCTAACATTATGATTGATTACACTGCACAACAAAGTGTTTGTTTCTTGAATACTATTGGGTGTTCCTTACAGATTTTTGACTGCTGATCACGAAAATTACATGCAAATTTGCTCATCACGTACCGTTTCATAGAAATTTTCAGTTTCACCAGGACATTGCTACAATGGAAAAACGATATCAAGGTAACTAGAATCCGTCAGTTCTTGCTGACTACAATTTATCTTTCAAAACAGGCTATTTCCCAAGACACTTGAAAAGCACAATTATTAATGTTTGCCCCAAAACTTTTACTGACACACGAGACCCAGCAAACTACAAACCAATAAGCCTCCTCAATTTCACAAGTAAACTAATAGAAAAAAATAGCAAACTACTATTACTATATCATCTGGAATTCATTGATATGACAGGGAAATCTAAAACGCGGCGATACGAAAAAGACAGACAAGCGATCATCTCGTACGACTAACTAAAACCATATTTTAATGATTCAACCGTAAACACATGACAATCGCTATATTTCTCGATGTTAAGAAAACTGTTTACATCGTATAACATAATGGGTTGTTATTTAAATTACACCAACTCAAGATCCCTGACACAATAATCAGATGGATTTCGAGCTTTCTCACAAATAGACAAGCCAGAGTTCGCATCCACCAATAGCGTTTACGTCTGTTCACGCTTAAGGCTGGTGCACCACGGGGATCTGCCCTAAGCCCACTGTTGTATATTATTTACGTTAATGATATTCCATTCCCAGAACTCACGTATCGCAACATGCAGACGATGTAGCAGTTTGGAGTACATCGAGTGCTCTCCTACTTGCGGCTGGTAAATCTCAAACTTCGCTGGGCCACATAATAACGTGGTGTAATAGCTGGCGTGTTGCCCTTAACTCTCACAAAACACAATCAATTATATTTTACAAAAGCTTTAAAAGAAAAAGGAAAAGAATATTACTCAGACCAAATAGAATCTTTGAGGCTCTAACATTAAATTTCCTAAATCGATCAAATTCCTCTGAATCACTTTGAACTGGGCACCATACTGGACAAACTATTTCAATAGAATTTATAAATCGGCGAAACTACGCTTCACCTTCCTTAGACGATCAGCGGCACCCATAGAGGATGCTCCCCAGACACTATCATATATATTTATAAAGCGTTTATCAAGCCACTCATGGAATATGAATGTATTGTCACTTGCACCACGTCCAGTCACTTCAGGAAACAATTAGAGAATATACAATACCAGGCAATACGCATAGTATACCGGCTACCGAGGTATACCTCATCACGCTATTTGGTTTCCCTCAATATTCTACCTCAAGTTAGTGAGAAAATACAAAAGTTAGCTAAAATTACTACCACAATCCTAAAATAAGAAACACACTAATTCGACAATTCCCAGTTGTTTTTTATATGTTTTTTACAGAAGAAGGAACCCTAACCACCAATCAGATACTCCAGGGAATAATTAGAGCCCGAGTAATGAAAGTGGGTTTTTTCGGGGTTCTCTCGTTTCCCCCACATCAAAATCATGGCATAGGATTTATGGATCCCTCGCGGCTCTGAAAAATCCTGAGTTCCACACCAGCCGTTGATTCTTGTAATATTAACTCATCGGTGTCTGTTGTCGGTTTTTATGTGGATGCTCACTCTCCCATAGAACTTTCAAATAAAATTAAAGAAATTGTTTTTTTGGTTATTTATTTGTTTCGGGTAACGAGATCTAAAAACTGTCTTGAGCGAGGTGAAGCGAACGAAAAATCCCCGGTTATATCTGTTCCTTAGGCACGAGTGACACATATATTTAAGCCCCCCAGTGGCTCAGCGGTATGTCTGCGGACTTACACGCTAAAATCCGGGTTTCGATACCCGTGGTGGGCAGAGCACAGATAGCCCATTGTGTAGCTTTGTGCTTAATTCAAAATAACAAATAACATATATTTAAACAGAAATACTGACCGCGTTCTTCTTCACTTCTTTTTCTTCTTCTTTAGTAATCTTGTAATGACAGAGGGCAGCACGTACTAACCCTCAACTGTGAAGCCTATCCTTTAATAGATAGAGGTCAGAAGGCGTCATGGCTGGATTTGTGGCCACAGTTTATCATACCATATTTCGTCGATCTTCATCATACGCTCTTGCTGTAATTGGTGGAGTTTTCTTTTTCGAAAGAGGATTTGACATGCTTGCTGATACAATTTTTGATAATATTAATAAGGGGGTAAGTAAAAGTAAGAGAGACCTTTTCGTTAAACTTAAAATAATTTTGAATTGGAGCTTGTACTGATATTTGAAGTATTTCACTCGATTTACTTTTTATATTTAATTATATAGGTAAGTAGCTAAAAGGTTGAAGCTAACTTAGTAACTGGTTTCTAGTTCCCTATAAATAAAACTTGCATTCTAGTGCTAGTACTACTCGCAGTAGTAACATTTTTGGGCTCAGAGTTTGTGGATCCCCCTCTAGCCCCAACCAGTGGTGATAGGGATAGAAACGTTAAACTCAAGAGGTTTATAGCAAATGCATAATGTTTTTTTTATCATCGTTTGTAACCTATATGACTGTATACTTTTAATAATTAACTAGTTTATATGCTTTATTTCTGTAGCATTGTGCTATTGGTAGTGGCTGGTATTTGATACTGGGTTTTATTAAGTTTTAAACTTAATAAAAGTAGTGAGCATTCCCTTTGTCTGGTACTTACCCTGTATTAAGTTTTGCATTTTTATGAGGGAGCTTATGTGAGCCAACAGATAAGCAGTTCTTGTCTCTTTCATCCTCATCCATCTCTTAATGTGTGAGAAGAGTGGGGGACACAAGTGTACTTGTCACTGCATTAGTATCAGCCCTTCTATAGAAATAGATTTGCACTATGTGATGGTATTGGTAGTGATAAGAACCTAATCCTTTGTATTTTTATGTAGTTATAAATGTTACCATTAAGTGGTAAAACATACATGTTAAGAACCCTGTGCATTTTGTGAACATTATAAATTCATGAGAGACTTTGATCAACTTCAGTGTATTCAAAATCCTTGAAACACTGCTGATAGTGTGTCAGCAGTTTGAAAATAATAAAACTTCCGGCCTTCTGTTTCATCATCAATTACTTCCAATAGGAAGAAAAATATTATTAACAACAAAAAGACCTCACCAGTACCAAGTAATCTTTACATGGAGCATTTTAAAGACATTGCCTGAAAAACAGCTACATAAGATGGCCATATACAATAGATAAGATTCCAGGATTTGTGAAATACCTCAAAAGGCAGTATTGAATAATAAAATTCAAAATAGGAATAGAATAAAATAATATGCTTGTTACCAAAACATACAGCTAATATACCAGAGTTTACAGAAAACATACTAATCGGAACCTTGATCATTAATTCAACTATCCTAATAATGGAAAATAGAGTCATAGATAGGTTAATTTCCAGAATGAACAAGAATTGTAATACAGAAGTGGCTAAGGAAAAGGAAGAAAACGTAATTATCTAGCCCTTACTTCAACATTTGAAAAAGAGAATGAAGATAAGCCTGAGGAATAAGCAAGAAGATAATTAATGACACGGCTATATTCCCCTGTGTCAAAAGTCTCTTTTGAGAATAAAAAAAATTATAACATGACTCTGGATGTGGACTCCCAGTACATTGGAGAAGAAAAACAACAGCTAACAAAAGCTAGATTTAAGAAGTATAATAGACATATGTAGAGGGAGGACCATATGCTGAAATGAAATGATTGAAAAAATGGAATTTAACCACATAATGCACTCACGTAACCTGGTATAGAAGTTGACAAAACCTGAATACCCCTTTTTGAAAACGGTTGATACAAATCCTAACAAGAAAGACTGGATGAGTGGATAGTGCTTGAGCTTTTCTTTCAAGTACCAGGATTGAAATACAGAATTCTTTCAAAATGGTAGCAAATTAACAGGCAAAAACATATTATATAAACTAGTTTGTATTTATTAATAATTAGATGTAGGTGATCATAGAAACTGTCATACATGACACTGATATCTGATATTCATAACCTTTTCACAAATGCTGAATAATGCTTCTTTTGGAAAAATTATTCAAAGGTGTGAATACATTTTTCACGCTATCTGCTGTCTTTAATTTGATTTTATAAATACTTTGAAAATTTAAAAATAAACTTTTTAAGGATTTTTGGTTTGGATGCTTTTGCCTCTTATCCCAATATAAACTTTCCCCATTTTTGGTCTCCTGTTCCTAATCCAATGGATGCTATCAATCAGTATTGGACAGGTCATTGTGTAAGTGTATATTCTTCTGTCTTCTTCCTTGTGTCATATCAATAGTTCAGATAACTCTGTGTCATCCACCTATACATGCATTGTCTATCTATGAGATTTTTTTCTGGTTCCTTGCCTGAAGATCAGGACTTTCTTGGTTTCCTGTCCAATTTGTCCTTTCTCTTTGTTGTTGTACCAACATAGGTAGTGTACTTAATGTTGTTTGCTGATATGCCTGGGTTATTGTACTTCCTTTCCTACCATTCCTCCATTGCTTTCCTTTTTCACTTGGTTTTGTAACTGAGACCTATCTGTTTATTTTGTTTTGCATAATAGGGTGGTTTTGTCTTCTACATTTTAATTTGAAATCTCGTTGCTGTCCTATATGCTCTTGCTCATCTTTTGTTTGAAACTTTCTGATTTTTATTTTACTTTTCTTTGTTATCCATATTTCTCATATTGTTGTGATGTGGCTACCATCATTTCATAGTGCTTGTAATCAAGATTTGCAATATTTTGCTCCTTAGTTCCTGACTGTTCTTTTATGCCCCCAAATTTTGTTGCTTTGGAAAGTAATTCTGATTTCACGCCTCATATCCTTCTATCCACCTTTAAGACCATTCTGATCCTGACCTTGTCTTTTGCCCCTCATTGTGGATTCCTGTATGTGGTGAGGGGATGTTATGTAAATGTCATGTAAATATCATGCATATGTTATGTAAATGTCATGTAAATATCATGCATATGTTGTGTAAATATAATGTAATGTCGTATTTGAATTCCCATATTTATTATTTATAATTCTATATTTATATTATTATTTCGAGGTTTAAATCAGTGAAATTTAAAATAACATTTTAGAATTAATTAAAATTCATTTAGAAATTTTTAAAACTAAATAGATTGATCACTTGTATTGGCCTGGTGTTTGTACTGTGGAATTCTGGGAAGTCACGCGATATAGTACATAGACAGATGGCGATGCGAGAGAAGAAATCATCCACTTTTACTCGGGTCAAGAAGTAAGTCATCCATTTTATTCGGATCAAGAACTTTGTCTTGTTTGAGAAAGTTTAAGCTGAATTTGTGAATAGAGCTAGATCGATTAAAGCGGTGAAATTTTTATTCCGTCAATCTTTACAATTCAGTCGGATTACGGATTATATCGAAAGTCAATAGGAATTGGACTGTGAACTTTTGTTTGAAATTACCCATTCAAACTTCGAAAATTTCTCCGTGGGACTGAATTCAACGCCTAGATTAGAACTTTGGATTTCGGATTTGGACACTTATCCTGGATCATATTATTAAGCACAGGCCAGTACTTTTTTGTATTGTAAGTTGTTTTGATGGTTGAAATTGGATATCTGTTATTGCCATTGGATAATTTATTTTGTGTCTATCACATAAGTAGATAATTATAATAAATTATACAAGCTGCTATCTGTGTCTTTCTGTTGCGTTCAGTCCACATAAAAACGTAACAGAAAATTGGGGGCTCGTCCGGGATCTGAACAAACAGTTTAATCCTATTCCAATATTGTATTTATATTCTATACAGATAGACAACTTGTGTATTTAAAATGGTATTCCCACTTGCAAATTTTATTGACAAATTTAATCAGAATCCCTCTTTGGAATTGATCAGTGAATTAAGAAAATCTGAATTGCTTGATGTTGGAAAACATTTTAATTTGGAGGTAAAGCAAGCAATGAAGAAAACAGATATCAAAAGAATTGTTGAACATTTGGTTAACCAAAACATTTTACCTCAAAAAGTTGTACAACAATTGCCTGCCCCTCATTTTGACCCAGATTTTGAATTAAAAAGAATAGAAATGGAAATGAAATTTCGTTTAGAAATTGAAAACAAACGTCTTGAGGCAGAACAAGAAAACAAACGTCTTGATGCCAAAATACAAATAGAACGCATTAAGGCTGATAAGAAAATCAGTCTGAGAAGGGCACAGACAGAAGAAAAGGTTGGCCAAATGCAGTTGGAAAATTTTGATGCTTCCAAACAAATTCGTTTAGTGCCTCCATTCAATGAGAAGGCTGTGGATAAATATTTTCAACAATTTGAAAAATTGGCTCTTAGGCTAAAATGGCCAACCGAATATTGGACAGTATTACTTCAGAGTGTTCTCAAGGGTAAAGCCCAGGAAGTATTTTACAAACTCACGGCCGAGCAAAGTTATGATTACGAGCACGTCAAAAAATGCGTTTTGAATGCTTATGAATTGGTGCCAGAGGCATATAGACAAAAATTTCGTGGTTACAAAAAGTTTGACAGCCAAACTTATGTCGAATTTGCTCATGAAAAAGAAACTCTGTTCGACAGGTGGTGTGATTCCAAAGAAATCAAAGATGATTATACAAAACTCAGAGAACTCATGTTAGTCGAAGAATTTAAAAGATGTATTCCCGTAGAGCTTAAAACTTATATTGATGAACAAAAAGCTTTCAAAATTCATGATGCTGCTGTCTTGGCAGATGAGTATGCTTTGACTCACAAAGATTTCTTGTACAAAAGCAAAACAAATCACACAGCGAAGAAACCCAATGACTCATTCAAACATTATGCAAATGTCAACAAAGACAGAAAAGAGCAAACTTCTGATTCTCAAATAAAGACTTCATCTTATTCTCAAAGCTCATCATCTACAATAAATGTGCCATTCTCATCCAAAACATGTGCTTATTGTAGGAAACCTGGCCATCTGATTTCTGAGTGCTATAAGCTCAAAAACAAGCCATCACCCCATAATTTCATTTTACCCTCGTTGGATACATCATTGATTCCCAATGATTTTGACCCTGTCCAGTCCACTGTGGATTCCAATATTCTTGATGTACCTGAAGATCTTGTTGAGGACAAATTTAAGCCTTTCATCACTGAAGGTTTTGTTTCTTTTGTTGGCGATTCATATCTACAACCAATTAAAATCCTGCGGGATACTGGAGCTTTTCAGAGTTTGATTTTGGAAAGTGTACTTCCGTTTTCTGAAAAGTCATCCGTTGGGGCCAGTGTGCTCATTTCTGGTGTAGAAGGTGGCGTTGTTTCTATTCCTCTTCATAGATTAGATTTACATTCGGACTTAGTTTCAGGCCCAGTGACTGTGGGTATTAAAGCCTCATTGCCTGTTGAAGGTGTGTCTATGCTTTTGGGGAATGATTTGGCTGGTAGTAAGGTGGTACCAGAGGTTCGTGTTGTTGAAGCACCTGTTATTAGCCCCAGTACAGAGCAACTCGTTGAGGAGTTTCCTGATGTTTTTCCCGCCTGTGCTGTTACTCGTTCTGAAACACGTTCTCAGGAGTCCAAAGAGGATTTCCCTTTATCTGATACGTTCATGTCTTGCATCGATGAGATTTCTGACTCAACTTTAAGTTCTGCTGATGACTCCGAGTCATTTTTCAATTCTCTTCATCGTAACAAACTTGTTGAGGAACAGGACAATGATCCTGAAACTCGTTCTCTTCTACAACTGGCCGTTGATGAAAATGAAATAGGAACTGTCCCTATTTGTTTCTACCAAAAGTCAGGTGTGTTAATGAGAAAATACAGACCTCCTGACGTTGCTGCTGATGAAGAGTGGAATGTTATTCACGAAATCGTCATTCCAAAATGCTATCGGAATGATATTCTTAGTCTTGCTCATGATCATGTGTTGTCAGGACACTTAGGTATAAGAAAGACCCTAGATCGTATCCGACGACATTTCTATTGGCCAAAGATGCGCCAAGATGTTGTTGACTATTGTAAAACATGCCATTCTTGCCAAATGACTGAAAAACCAAATCAAGGGATTCCAAAAGCACCACTGCAACCTATTCCTGCCTTTGAAGAACCGTTCTCAAGGGTCATTATCGACTGTGTTGGCCCGATGCCAAAAAGCAAAGCAGGAAATGAATACCTCTTGACGATCATGTGTGCTTCTACACATTTCCCTGAGGCAATCCCTTTGAGAAAAATCACTGCTCCCAACATTATCAAGGCTCTTATCAAATTCTTTACCATGTTCGGGATTCCAAAAGTTGTGCAATCAGACCAAGGCTCAAATTTTACGTCCAAGATATTTCAACAAGCCATACCTGAACTAAACATCCATCAAGTTTCATCCAGTGTATACCGTCCTGAGTCACAAGGTGTCCATGGGCGTTTCCACCAAATTACTGCCACGAACACTCAAAGAACTGGGATGAGGGTGTTCCCTTGTTGTTGTTTGCAGTTCGTGAAGTTATGCAAGAATCTACTAGATTTAACCCTTTTGAGTTGGTTTAAAAAAACAAAGAAAAAAAAGAAAAAAAAGATTTTCACAAGTTCAAACCTTTTTTTTTACTTTTAAGGGGGAGAGTGTTATGTAAATGTTATGTAAACGACAACCATGTCGAGTGTTATGTAAATGTCATGCATATGTTATGTAAATATAATGTAATGTCGTATTTGAATTCCCATATTTATTATTTATAATTCTATATTTATATTATTGTTTCGAGGTTTAAATCAGTGAAATTTAAAATAACATTTTAGAATTAATTAAAATTCATTTAGAAATTTTTAAAACTAAATAGATTGATCACTTGTATTGGCCTGGTGTTTGTACTGTGGAATTCTGGGAAGTCACGCGATATAGTACATAGACAGATGGCGATGCGAGAGAAGAAATCATCCACTTTTACTCGGGTCAAGAAGTCATCCATTTTATTCGGATCAAGAACTTTGTCTTGTTTGAGAAAGTTTAAGCTGAATTTGTGAATAGAGCTAGATCGACTAAAGCGGTGAAATTTTTATTCCGTCAATCTTTACAATTCAGTCGGATTACGGATTATATCGAAAGTCAATAGGAATTGGACTGTGAACTTTTGTTTGAAATTACCCATTCAAACTTCGAAAATTTCTCCGTGGGACTGAATTCAACGCCTAGATTAGAACTTTGGATTTCGGATTTGGACACTTATCCTGGATCATATTATTAAGCACAGGCCAGTACTTTTTTGTATTGTAAGTTGTTTTGATGGTTGAAATTGGATATCTGTTATTGCCATTGGATAATTTATTTTGTGTCTATCACATAAGTAGATAATTATAATAAATTATACAAGCTGCTATCTGTGTCTTTCTGTTGCGTTCAGTCCACATAAAAACGTAACAGGGGACCTCCCAGGGAAGGTTCTGTTCATTCAGTTTACTTCCTTTGGGATTGAAACATCCACCCACATGTTTGCTGTGCATGGTGACCCATGAAAGGGAGGAGAGGATTCTGGTGGGTGTGGTCAGTGGATACCAAAATATTCCTTTTTTTTATTATGGATCCTCCAAATAAAAATTTACATAAAATAGTGAAAAAACAGTTCATAGGTAAATTACCACATCTTTTAAGATTCTGAGAAGCAATCTTCAACATCTGAACCTTATTTATTCAGATAAAGCTTTTGGGAAAAATGTCTCTCTTTTTCATTCAGAAAGGACTAGAGGGACTTGGTGGCTCTCCAAAGTCAATCAAAAAGCTTTGCTGTGGTGACATATTAGTGGAAACATTTACATCTAAACACAGTGAACTCCTCTTACATTCAAAGATGATTGGAGATATACAAATTGAAATTATTGACCATGCTACTTTGAATTCATCAAGAGGCATTATTGTTGAGAGGGGTTTGAAGAAAATCCCTAAGTCAGAGATTCTTACTGGTTTCTGCAGTGAGGTGTATCTCCACTCGCAAAGGTGGAATTATGATGCTGACTAAAGTCGTCATTTTAATATTTACTTTACATCAGTGCATTCCACCTGCCACCATCAAGGCAGATTATCTTATTTGAAAATTATGTCCATATAATCCAAACCCTCTCAGATGTTTTCAGTGTTAGCAATTTGGTCACTTGACATCACATTGTGGTTCTTTATGTGTTCATTGTAATGGCAACGGCCACAATGCTTATGAGTGTGAAATAGACTCATTTAAATGTTATGGCTCTCACCCATTCTACTTTCATTCTTTCCTTAAGTGGTTGGAACAAAAAGAGGTGCAGCATTTGAAAATGATTCAAAACATTACTTACACTGAGGGTCGAAAGTTATTGTCCATTACTTAATCTCAGATGTATACTGTTGCACTACATTCCACTACTACAGTGGGAGTGCAGGCAGATCTCTCTATGCCTCTGAAAGAATCATCCTCAAAACATATGAAAAGTCTTTTGACCTCCATGGTTAAAAAAGTTGATGAATCAATGTCAATACCCATCTCTGTCCCTGACATTCATTTCAGCAAACTCCAAGATGCAAAATGATCATTTGTTCATGTCCTCAGCCACTGGAATCTTCTAACAAAAGAGACCTGCCCAATCGATCAAGGGCAAGATCCATTGAAGTCGATAGACCTCCCTTGAATAAAGAAAGAGATGTGGTCAAAAACAGAAGGGCTATCCACCCAATTTGCATACACAAATAAAATGGCTACTTTGATACAATGGAACTGTTGAGGTTTACATTCTAATCTGGATAACATCAAAGAACTGATTGCTTCCTACCATGCAGTATGTTTTTTCTTACAGGAAACATTTCTAAAACCTGCTGATACAGTCACCTTTCAGCAGTTTTCTTTGTACAGAACTGACAGAATGTGTGATGAACCAGTGCAGGGAGGGTGGGTGGCACTGTTGGTTGATCAGCATGTGCCCACCCTGTTTTTGCCACTTGACATGCCCTTGGAGGCCATAGCCATTCATGTTTCCTTGTGTTGTACCATTACTGTTTATTCTCTTTACCTGTCTTCTGAAGAGATTTATGATCAATCAGAACTTTATTCTGTTGTTGAACAGTTGTCATCTCCCTTTTTAATCACTGGGGACTTTAATGGACATAATCTCCTCAGGGGAGGTACTGATATTGATCTTTCAGTTTGCTCCCTTTCACTATTCTCCTACTTTTCATGGAGTGTTGACAATTACCCACAAGGCAGTTATCATTTTGAGAGAGACTAGGCACAGTTGATGCCACTCAACCTGCATGCCCCAGTGGAAGTTAGATCAAACCAACTGGCCCTCTTTCACTGCTCTCACAGAACTTGATTCTGCCATTGTCTGTAAGCCATCTATAGACAACTGAGTGGCAGCTGTGACTGACTGTATTATACAAGTTTCCTATGATATCCTCATCCATGGTGGAATCCTGGCTACCACTTGGCACAGAAGGCACAAAAACAGCTGGTTTGGGAAGAGAAAATTTTTGTGTTGAGGAGCAAACAATGTTTCAACCTTCTTCAGTCATCATCAGGTTTACAAAGAAAGAGGTATCTGACCAATAGCTGACCAGTCAGTTATCTCTTTCTTTCTTTTTGAACCTGATGGGTTTGACACTTTCTTGTTCTTTTCTATAGGAATTTGGTATCCCTCAGGGCTGTGTTTTGAGTGTCACACTTTTCAGTGTAAAGATTAATGCCATCACTGAACAACTCCCTCTCACTGTTGCAAATAGGCTGTGTGTTGATGACTTTCACATCTAATGTTAGTTGTTGAACATAAGGTATATTGAGTGGCAGCTACAGACTGCCCTCAATCATTTACTGAAATGGACACCACAGCCAACGGTTTTAACTTCTCTCTATTTCTCAAACTGTTTGCATGCACTTTTGCAGCCAACTGGGTTATTTACCAAGATCTTGAACTCCATGTTGGTGAAATTGTGCTCCCCTTGGTCCCAGAGATAAAGTTCTGGGAGCTTATCTTTGTCTGTAAGCTGACCTTTATACCACACATCAAGCACCTACGAGTCAAATGTACAAGAGCAGTGAACATTCTCTGTGTCGTGTCTTCCACCACTTGGGGTGGTGATTGATGTTTTATGCTGAAGATATATTGTGCTTTTATTTGATCGAATCTAGACCATGGGTTACTTGTCTATGGCTCTGCCAGGACCTTGGCCTTTAAGATGCTGGGCTCCATTCATCATCAGGGACTTAAGCTCTGCACTGAGGCTTTCTGCACTTCTCCAGTCCAGAACTTGTACACAGTCTCACAAACCTCCTGTACACCTCTGCTGTTTGCAACTGTGTTTGCTGTATGCTTCCAAACTTTGTTCCTTACCCCAGCATCCCACCTGGGATTTTGTTTTCCTTCCTCGGTGGGCCATGCTTTTTCAGAACAGATGATCTACCATTGTTCTTTATGGCCTTCTTCTCCAGATACACTTGGATGATTTGGGTGTGTTCTTGGGTAACAGTGCTATTTTCACTGGTCAGCCCATTCCATCATGGCTTTATTACAGTTACGAAATGACTTTTCTTCAAGTCATCTGAGAAAAGCAGATACTCCTGATTGGAAGTGTGATGTTTTATTTGCTGAACATCTTTTGAACCATTCTGCTATTCCCTTTTATATGGATGGTTCAAAATTGGGTGACTGTGTGTGCTCTGCCATAGTTTGTTATGATTCATTGGTTGTGCACAGAATCCCCTCTAAGTTTCTGTGTTTACTGCATTTCTCTTGCCCTGAATAATATTGAAGCTAAGCAGTACTCCAACTGCGCTATTTATACTGACTCGCTTAGTTCTTTACTGGCTCTGGAATCGCTTCACGTTGGTTCATATCCTGTTCTTGCCAATATTCAAAACCAACTGGGCTTTTTTTCTTTAACATCTAGTTCTATCCAGTTTTTCTGGATACTAGACCATGTTGGTATTTGCAGGAAGGAGCTTGATGACACTGCAGCTAAGTCTGTCTGCTTTGCTACTGTGCCTGTTCCATACATGGACTATGGTCCTGTATTCAAGGCTTGACTTTGTGCCAGTTGACTTGGAGTGAGCAACGTGAAAATAAGCTTTTCCAAATAAAACTACTGGACCTTGTGTTCTCAGAGGTAGAATTTGAATAGATTCAGCATGACCTGGCCTTTTTGGAAAGTTGTGACAATTGTTGTTGAAACCATTATACTGTCAACATGTTGATAAATCCTACCGCCGTGTTTTCAAAGCAGGGAAAGTTCTGGAAATTGTGCAGCTTGAGATTACTTGTTATTGATAACATCAAACAAAGTAAAGATTGATAATTCATTGCTTTATAGTTGGCAGGTTTCTACATCAACTGTTAAAAATAGAAAAATGTAAGAAGTACGTATGAAAAGATTAGAAACTTTTGGAAATTTTACTTTGTAATTTAGTGATCCACACTAATAAAGACAAAGTGCTATTCATTATGTCATCTAGTTTCTAAATCTGCTCCTAAAATTACTATAGAACATAAGTGTGAAAAATATAAATTTTTTAAAACAATTTCACACATTGTAACTTTTATTTTTTTATATGCAACCTGGAGAATTATGTTACAGTAGAAAAAGTAATAGATAAAACAAGTTTTATGAAAAATGTTTGTTTAGTTGCAAGATTATTCATAAACTAAACTAACATGGCAGGGGTTCAGTTTAGAGAGAGAGAGAAATCAGAAGAGTTCTCTCTCTAACTGGGGTGTTCAGGAACTTTGTAGTTCCTCTTCGTCCCCTTTCGTGGATTGTTATTAAGATTAAGTGGTGTTTTTTATTTTAATAAATTAATTATCGTTATTATTCTTGACTTTTTGGGTGGGGAAAGTCTCACCAAATGTTCTTTTGGGTGGAGGCAAAGGCAGCAGTGGAAAGAAAGGCCGGGACTTGTCCCGAAAGGAAAAAGTTCGGCAGATGTGAACATGAATGTAATTCATTTTTCATTTGTTTTTATTTATTAGAAAAATAACTAATCATAAAAATAGAAACCTGTTTATTAGGTAAGAAAGGAAAAATCTTTTTAGGGTATACTAGCAAGCAGCTTGTGCATTATGTTATTCGATACAGTATCACGAGCTGGACATAAGTACATAATTTTCAAGTTCTGTCAGGGTATTCCTACTTAGATTTGGTTCAAAGTTCAAGAAGAAAAATAAATGTATACTGTTATTAAGAATAAATATTTGAGGTTTCCTATTGATTTACATTCATTCTAAAACAAAAAGGCAATTTGGATTTATTTCTTAATTTTTATCATGTTACTAGGTTGGTCAAATTGACTCACAACAGAGTTAAGGTTGGGGGTTTAGGAGGATATGAAAATTATGCAAATGAAATTTGAGACAATAGTATTTTTGTTTTAAAATCAAAATTACTCTGCATGTTGGATAATTGTCATTTTACATTTTTTTTAAATTTAAAAACCTGAGTTTGTGATGAGTCTTGTATTGTTAATCATTAACCTACAGAAATTTCCGAGATATATTTGTGGGGTTAATATGTTTTATTTCATGGACTTAAACTGCTTACATCTGTGATTCAGTACAATTGCCAATAAAAACATTTTAAATAGTTAAGGTTAATTTGTCTCCTTAAGTGATACAAATAGGTTTTCAGAGTAAGCAAGTTGATTTTATTTCTCTATAAACCTGCTCTTTTCCTACAGAATTTGTTTTTTTTTAGAAGGGCTTTTTAATTAACTGTTTTCAAAATTAAACTGATCTTTGCAATTATCTGAAGCCACAAAATGTGCATCATTTACTTTTTACCACTCCTAAACAATAAAAACTGGACACGTATGGGGTTGAGTATCACTTGTATTATCTTTAACTTTTTTTTAGTTGAAATAATCACTAAAATTCTTGCTTGGTGTAAAGAGGAAACCTTATGCTGATGCATGGATTTCAGTATTTTTATGTGAGCCAAGAGTTTTGCTAGTTTAATACTAATGAAGGTTGTAAGCTGCTAAAGCTCATTTTATAGTCAAGTTTTTCAAATTATAAATTTTCACTCTTCAAATGTGTTCAATTTCTCTACTATAAAATGTACAAAAAAAGAATTCTCTTCATCTTTATTGGGTGAAATTGTTTTTGAACTGGGACAACTTAACATGGAATCCCATAAGTCCTGCAGGTCTTAACTGTAAACGAACTTTGAGTTTATAGGGAAAGGTTAAATGTTAAAGTGCAGGAAGGGCCAAGACAAAACTCCTATAGAGATCATAATGTAAGATTCCTTGGGAGACGAGAGCTTGCATTATTTTGTCTATATGTACTCACCCTTTAGATAACTTTCCCTCAATTTTACAAGTCTGGAGAAAACTCAATCTTCCTGGCTTATATGAAACATGATTGTTTTCATTTGTACACTGTTACAGAACAAAGAAAAATGGCAGAAGATGACCCTGAAATTTCACAATTGTGTATTTATTGAAGTCCTATATTTAACAGAGTTTAGTGAATAATTTGATTTATAAAGTAGGATATGAAATTAGATTTCTTTTACCACAGATTTTTTATAGTTGTACACTTCATAATTGCGTCTCTATAATAAATTTATTTATTTTACTAGAAACTCTGGAAAGAGATAAAAGTGAACTATGAACAGAAATAAGGAAATCAGCCTGTTAATAGAAGACTCCTTCTGATGCAAAACATGCACTTATTTAGAGATTAGATGGGAATGGAAGACCAGTCAGCACCAGATGTATATTCACCCTAAAGAATTTCTTGTCTGCAGTGATTTAACTAAACATTGTAATGTATAGTAAAAATTAGAACAATCCTTGAAAAGTAACTAATAAATTTGATGGGAAAGAGCAGTTATTAATATATCCAAAAATTTTGAATTTAGTGATCTCCAGGAAACAAAAATTCAATTCAATTGGTTGAATTTTAAATTCTGAGTTTTAATACCAATACACACAGAATTAATACATTTTTTGTGATAATCTGTAGAAAGGACCTTACCAGAGAACTGGGGATAAAAAATTCATGTTGTCCATAAGCAAGTCCAATCAGTACTTTATGAATTAACTTCTTTTTTGACTCAAACTGGAGATTCAACTCTAAGTTCAACACATTTATAAACCACGGGAAGGCAAATATTGAAAATATTAATAAATAGCTCATTTAACTGTAAAGATTCATACAGGATGTTTTTAAAGGCTTGGAAGAAAAAAAATCTGAACATATAAAGTCTGCTCAAAAATGTTTGACTTAACCACTGCAACGTTACAGATTCATGTGGAATATGCTATGAACGTGGGAATTATTATAGGGTATTAAGCCTGACTTTACATGGATTAATTCAAATTAAAAATGTGATTTGCATTTTAAAGTTAAGTGAAGAAACAAGATTTATTTTTCAGTCTTTGAATTTTATGATTTCCTAGGTGTATAAACCCTAAATAAATGCAAAACCAGCCTATCAATAGTTACACATTTTTTGTAAAACAGAAATGAAAAGTACACAATTGAATATCAATACAAGAATAACATTCCACAAGTAGGTATCAGTATGAGGTACTCCCACTAATGGTTTCACCAGGCAGGGGCTGTGTTTGCTAATCTTCTCATCCTCCTGTAAAAACAAGTTATTGTAACAAGTCAACTATTGTAACACTTAAAGTGAAACTAAAAAGTATTCAGAATATTGTGTTTTTAATACATAAAATTCTTGAATAGAAGAAATAATACATTTATACCACTACTAAATATCTCGTTTTCTTAAAAACATTAAACATCAAATTTGTTTTTCAACTGATATTCAGATAATTACAACAATAGGTATTTGCATATACCACATTCAACAGAGTAACACAGCATTAATCAGTATGTAATGAAAATAACAATTATTTTTAGAAGAACCAGTAATAATATGTATTCCTAAAGAAATACTTGTTCTGGAAAATGCACATACTATGAAGTGGTGCAGCTACTGGAAAATGTTGAGTGTTCAATACAGCTGTGTAAATCAGGGAATAAAAAATCTCTAAAAAGATTTGTAACTTATTACTACTGAACACAAACCTTGTGTTTCGGTCTTGATCTCTTATCTTTTTCTCCATTTCGGCATCAGTCAAGGTCTCTAGGAATGGACACCACTGGTCAGCTTCTGTCTGGCTCCTGAAAGGAACATCCACTGTAGGCAGGGGAGCCTCGCTAGAAATTAGACTGTTGCTACAGTAACATATTATCCATCTAAAATAAGGAATCTTACAAAATGATACTGTATTTCAGAAATATTTCACGAAAAAAGTTTCACAAACTGACATTATATTTAGGCACTTCCTCAGTTCTCTGTTTGAAGTGCTTTTCAAATTGGAAAATTACTTGTGGAATGTTCTGTACATATTTTTTAAACTGCAGTTCAATACTTAATTTTGTTACTTACAGCATTTTAAATACCTAATAAAGTACAGCATTTTGCAATAACGAAAATTTTACTTAATGTTTAACCCTTGCACAATAAGTAAGGGTTCAAAGGCCATCTCATCATACACTCAAAATTTTGAACAATTTTATGAATTTGTCATAAGCTTAAAATCAAATTGTAGATAATTCAAACATAATATTATATATATGTTAATTTCTTAATTTAAATCCAGATTTTTAATGAGTTGTGGTATGTTGAAAAAAAAGCGGTTTAAAATTAGATGTTAAAATATTAAGTCTTTAGCATTGTATAAATTAGGAATTCAAATTAATGTCATCAAGCTAGAACATAAAATTAGAACCTCATTTTTTATTTTGTTAACATATGGCTTATGTACTGAATCATGGATGGTGGCCCTGTTCAATTCTTTCTACTGTTTGGAACTGTACCTTATATACATGTACTTCAACATACGAAATGTGAATAACTAATCAACAGCTTAGAATGTCCCCAAAGTAATTTCCTCAGCCATTTTAATTTTTGAAAATGCTACATTTTTTCAATTCAAGATTTCAATGAGGTAAGTGTCGTCTTTAGTCTGCTCGAAGTTTCATATCTTTTAAAATCTAAATAAATCTTAGTTACTAAGCTTTATAATTTAGTGAAATTCCATGGTATCAGTGTAGTTACTTGTGATGTTTTGACTGTTCAAAAGTATATATAAAACCTAAAAAAATATTTTTATATGCTCCCTGCACAAAAACTTAGCAAACTATGTCCAGCAGTAACCAAGTGCAAAGTTTGCAGCAAGAACAAATAACTGTTTGCTTTACTTCTTGATTTATTGTTCTATATTTTAAGAAAAAAGAAATTTAACAATTTATTTCTATATACATAATAATTATGTATAATAATTAAAATGTGACTGTATATTACAAAATACTAGTCCAATAAAATACAGCTAAGACAAGGAAGACTAAAGTTTAGTTTTATATCACTGGATATATGATCTGAGTGCATGTTCACGTCTCAACATAAGCTATGTAATGTTAGGTTGGCATGACTGGAAAGTCAATATATATGTAAATATATAGCATTATGAGACTTAAGCTACTTAGACTAAACATTTGTATTTTTATGTTATAATATGCAGTCATTCTAGCACAAAAATAATTTATATTTCTTAATATTTTTAGGTTGTTTAAGTGACAGACCCTACACAGCAAGAGTATAGAAAACAACAATATAAAGTTTTGCTGAAAACAAACGTTTGAAATGTATTTAGGAGGTTTGAGAGTTTATGCAAATAACATTTAAGATTTTGGGGACAATGAATAGATTTTTACTCATAACATTAAATCACTTTGCACTCAGACTAATAATGAAACAGACTATTTTCAGTAACAAATTGCATTCAGACTAATAATAAAACAGATTTATTTTCACTAACAAATCTTTAGTAAAAATATTTCGTTAAAAATTCTAATTTTTTGTGCACAAAATACTTGTAATCTTACTTAAAGTCTACCAAATTTTGTGAAGATGCACATGCTGTATCAGAAATTATAGTGTAAATGTGTAGACAAATTTGTGTATATTACACCATTGTGAAAGGGTTATTAAGAAATTTGTCCTTTCAGAATACTACCTAATTTACCCTCAATCAACAGTGATGATGCATTACTACTATTCTATTATATTCCATTTTGTTATATTACAGTACATATAACACTTTAATTTTCTTTAAGTACCTTACAAGTTGTGTATGCACTTATGTTTCCTCTTTGGAAGTTCCTTGTGGCTTAATCCAAAAATTAATAGGTCTGATTTAAACCACTATTTTATGTACATCTTACCAAATATCCTTTAAGTTAACAACTTGTTCATTTCCACAAACATTCTGAGATAATGTTCAAATGCAAATTGAAAAGCAGAACTTGTTGAAATAAGAAACTTAAATATATAATGGTACATATCAAATCCTACCTGAATGCATACGTCCTCTGGTGCCAAGAAAGCTGACCACGAATACTATAAGCTATTGCAGTTACAAACTCCCCACCTAAACCAAGTTCTGAACAAAGCTTTAAGGCAAACTGTTCAGGACTGTTTTCCTTTTCAGACATGTCCCATTCAAACTGATCAACCAAGGATATGTTGCCAACATGGATGTTTAACTACAAAGATTACAGAATGTATTACACATTTTTCTATTGGCTACTAAGATTCAGTTTGGCTGATTAATGTGAGGGATATACAATTGAACTTAACATTTGAAATAAAAAAATAAGTTAAAAAACTGTGCACATGTACATTATTCTTTTAAGAAGTAGTTTAATGTATGTACAAAATGTTGAAATTTATTCACATTGATGTCATATATCCCTACTGATCAATAAACGTAACAGACCTTGGATGAGATGCTTATACACAAATACATTTAGACAATTCTATTTAATCTACTTATTCACTTGCATGAAAGAAACAGTTTTACAGCCAAACAAAATAAATTAACGATATACATATATCAGAAGTAAAATTTATAACATGACAAAAATTTTAAACAATTTTATCCTTTACCAAAACATGAATTTCAGGGAGAAAAAGACGACGTAAAGGCCTAATCTATTCTTTGCTTTGCTACTCAAACTGCTACAGATTAGCTTCACAGAATTTACATTTCATCAGTTCTGCCAGTATATAAAAGGCAAAATTTGTGAGGGAAAAACATTTTACATTAATATAAATAATTATGTTTGGTTGGTTTGGTTATACACTGCTTTACTTACCACTAATAATTTAAAATACTGGATAATGCAACATACTCTCATAACTTATCTATTATTATTCAGAGAACTAACTAGTTATTTTTATTTTTTTTCTTCACCAAACCAAACAAATATCTATTGATGTTAAAATGTTTTCTTATAAATTTTACCTTTTATATACTTGGCAGTACGAATGGGCCATACATTTTGTGAAACTAATCTGTACCAGTGGGAGTAGTGAATCAAAGACGAGTTTAGGCTTTCACCTTTTCCTTAGTGTTTATTTTTTGAATTTTATGCAAAGCTATGAGGGCTAGCTGTCCCTAATTTAGCAGTATAAGTCTAGAAGGAAGACAGCTATTTTTTACCAATAAATAATGGGATTAACCATCACATTATAATGTCCCCACGGCTGAAAGGGTGAGCATGTTTGGTGCAATGGGAATTCGAACCTGTGACCCTCGCATTATGAATCAAGCGCCTTAACCACCTGGCCATGTTTCCTTACTGAAATGCATGTTTTCGTAAAAGAAAAAAATGAACAAATAATAAAAGATAAATATCATTTACAGAATATATTTTCTTCCATAATATTTTAATATAACTTCCACAAAAAACATAAAGGCTATAATTTAGCAAACCTTTCTGTTACATTATAGAAATAGTCAAATATCTATCTTTTTCTTTATAATTTTGTATGTGGATGAAATCTTTTTTTTCCCCAAAAGTATCCACATATGTAATCCCTATCTTCTAAATTCTAAAATTGACACTAACTTAATACAGTAGACTGTATACTTAACAAGTCTTTTAAGTTTCTTTTACCTTAAGGATAACCCTCTGATCTGTCTGTTCATCGAGAAGATTATCAGTGGGAAAAGCATCAATCTGTTGTCTTATAGACTGTGCAATAGCTGGAACAAAGGAGAGTGGTGGCAGGTCTAAATCATCACACAAAACTTCTGCAAACTGCTCAGGAGTGATGAGAGAATCTGAAACAAGCATTTGTTTTTATAATATATCTTTATCAAAACCACACAGTTAACTCATTAATTCTACAAAACATGCCAAAAATATAAAAAACAGATACGTTTGCATTTAACTCGCAATGATCTGCACTGTATAGCACATTTTCATACATTTAAATTTACTAATACAGTGCTGTAGTGTAGGAGGTGAACTTCTCCCTAAAGTGGACAAAACACTTTTTAATGCATTGATATGTTAAAAGTATGAGATGGACAGTTGTGAAAAATAACCAATTATCACACACATCCATGAATATTCAAAAGTACCCTGGTTATAAAAGAATGTACTGTAGATTGCCACATTAACATTTGTCATAACTTAGTTTTTGTGACATCATAACAAAAGTGATACCAATATGGCTTTTAATCAAGGCCAGATTAAGGGTTTTATTGGCCCTAGACTTTTCAACTTACAGAGGCCCCCTTGAGAGAGAACTTTTACATGCAATACATTTATTGTCATAGCTTAAGGCCCCTTAATTAGTGTGAGGCCTCAATCTGGGGTTCCTTTCAGTACAGTATCATTTGTATGATGAATTTGGCATTGTGATAAAATATGCCATTTCTAGTCATGATTTTTTAAAAATTATACCATAACACTATTTGTAATATTTCATTGTTTAAGACTCTCTTTGGGAGAACAAGGTACAACTACATTTTTTGATGTATTACTAGCTTTTAAGTTCATAAAAATGGTTGTGAAATATTTAACCCATTCTGACATGATATTAAATGTGGATATCTACATGTAATCTTGTCAAATATTTCACTCAAAGAGCTGCATCCTAAGTTATTAGATCTGAAATAACATAATCAGATCTTGTAATATATTAACATAATATACACTGATATAAAGTCTGAAATAGGGCTTTTGTTATTTAATAATACTTACGTAACCAACATTTCATTTCTGTTCATACAAGGTTTATTATTGAAGTTTTAATGAGCGACTTAACACATATCTCTACTAAGGGTAAGAAGACTTTGTTCTATATAAAACCAATAAATAGTTTATGTTGTGATGATATGAAAAAGATTTCAATGTTTGGAGAACTGACAATATGTGGAAGAAATAACTGTGTTTGTATAACACGCATTTACACCTCATTAAAAAACTGCTTTTTGTGTATGTATTTGGATAATGCCAAGTGAATTTATATATAATGATTGATTACCAGTCTTCTCATCTTCCACCCAAAGCATTGAACAGTACAGTATGATAAATTATCAGAGGCAAAATATCATATTTTGACATAAAATGAAAATGTTTAATATATGTGGTCATGTGTATGCTGGTATTTTTAATGCTTTCATGTATTTGAAGTTTTTTTTATAATTAACAGTAATGAGTAAAGTTTTTAAAAATATTTTAAAGCCCTTTTTAAATTGTTTCATTTTTGTTGTTCACTTTTTTCAGTTGGTTGACTGGCATTTATTGACGCAAAGCAACTAGGGTATATGTGCCAAATGACTGGTAAAAAGTAAAATATGTAAAAAGGAATCTTATTAAAACAAAACAAAGTCCAATTTTCTAATTAAAAACTTGAAGTTAAAAGACTAATATATCCCTTAAATATTTAAAAGCAAATGAAGTGGACAGTGTCACCATCGTCTATGACACTGTATAACCCATGGTAAAAAAAAATATCTAAAATGGTACCGTCACTCACAACTGTAATGATGACATGACAGTGAAATGTTGGCTACTATGATTTGAGTGTCACACAAACCACACATTGGTGCATCTGTCCAAGATAAAAGAAAACAATGAGTTAAAAATTGTGACCAATGTGTAGTCTAGCCAGAACAACTTCCTCCTTACATGAGCAAGATGGCAGGAAAGCAACAGAAGGTTTGATCTGCACAAGCTTTTTATCACGTTGCTCACTCCAAGTCAACTTCCAACTGACACAGAGCCCAGCCTTGAATACAGGACCATAGTCCATGTATGAGACAGGTATGGCTGTGATAGCACTAGAGCATATATAGACTTTGTTGCAATATGAGCAAGCTCACTCCTACAAACACCAATATGGCCTGGTATACAGAAAACTGGATAAAAGTAGATGATAGAGAGAAATGGTGCAGTTAGTTTTTAATATTGACAAGAACAAGGTGAGAACTAATGTGAAGAGATTCCAGGCCCAGCAGAGAGCTATGCAAGTCGGTATAAATATTACAGTTCGTGTACTGCATAGTTTGTCATCGATGGCAAGAAAAATGGCATGCAATTCAGCAGTAAACAGAAATTAAATTTCAGAGGTGATTCTGTGTGAAACCATCAAACAACAACAGAACTCACAGTGTCACTTGATTTTGAATCACCCACACAAATGGGAATTGAAGGATGGTTCAAAAGATGTTTGACAAATAGAATGCAGTACTGATTAAAAGAATCTGCCTTCTTCAGATAACTCAAAGGTTACATTTGGGGATGGTAATAATCCTTGATGGGATGGGCTGATAAGTGGATACAGCAATGTTATCTGAGGACAGACCCTATTCACCTAACTGTACGTGGATATGAAAGCTAAAAAGGAACAATGGCAGATCATCTATTCTGAAAAAGCTTGGCCCATTGATAAAGGAAAATACAATCCCAGGTGGAATGCTATGGTAAATAACAAAGTTTTGCAGTATACAGTAAAGACATTTGCAAATGGTAGAGGTGTAGGGGAAATTCATGAGACTCAGTGTGCAAACTTTAGAGTGGAGAAGTGTGAAAGGGCCATGTGCAGAGATGAAGCACCTGGTGGTGAATAGGGTCCAACATTTTCAAGTCTGAGGTCCTAGCAGAGCTATAGATCAGAGACCCATAGTCCAGTTTAAATTGAATGAGGACACAATAGATTTTTAGCAAACATCAATCTGTTCCCCAAGAGGTGGAAGAGAGGACATGGAGGGTGTTCATTGCTCTTGCATACTTGACATGTGGAACAAAGGTCAGCTTAGAGTCAGGGACCACAGAAAGCACAACTTCTCCAAGACAAAGTTCAAGATTGGGGTGAATACCTCTTTGGAAGCAGAAGTGCATGCAAACAGTTTTAAAGCAAGTCAAGATAAAACTATTTGCTGTGGCCTACTTCAGTAAATGATTGAGGGCAGTCTGTAGCTGCTGTTCAATAAACCTCATGCTCAACGACTGACACACAAGATGTAGAAGTCATAAAGACCATTTGCAACTATTGGGGGGAAGTTGTCCTCTGATAGCATTTATTTCTATAATAAAAAGTGTGACACTCAAGACATAGCCTTGAAGGACTCCAAGTTCCTGCAGGAAAAAACAACAAAAATGGGAAAGTGTTGAACCCATATGAACTTAGAATCACTGGTCCATTAAAAATGTTTAATGAAAACACAACTTGTATGAGTGGAGGTCTTGCAAGATGCCATACCTCCATACAATATCATAAGCTTTCTCAAGGTAATAAAATACAGAAACAAGATGCTGTCATTTGAGAAAGACTTTTCTGATTGAAGTTTTATATTAAATCCAGTGGTCCATAGTGGAGTGCTGTTGTCTGAACCCACACTTGGTGGGAGAGAGGAGGTTATATGATTCAAAGAACCAAACAAGAAACAAGACAGCATTAACCATTCTCTCTGAGATCTTAAAGAGATAACTCTCCATGCACTCATCCATCACAAACCTGTCATTTCTGTACAAAGAAAACTGCTGAAGAGTTGTTGCACTGGCAGGTTTCAGAAACGTTTCCTGTAATGAGACATACACAGGATGCTAAGAATCAATCAAATACTTAATGTTATCTATATTCAAACAAAAACCCAACAGTTCCATTATCGAAGTGGCCATTTTTATTTATGTGAAGAAGATTTGGGCACGGATCCATTCTGTGTTCAACCACATTTTTTTTTTTTATTTTATTTGATGGAAGTCAATAGACTTCCATAGATCCTGCCATGGGTTGAGTAGATTTGTCTCTGTCTGTAGACAAAGGTTCCAGTAAGAAGTAATTATTTTGCATCTCAAGTGTACAGAAGAGGATGGACCTGAAGAAACATACAAACTCAAAGCCTGGCAGTCACTGGAAGGAGTGGAGGGGACAGAGACAAGGGATGTAGAATTGTCAACTGTTTTAACCCTGGAAGGCAAAAGACTCTTTAGATGTTTTTCAAACGGCTCTACTGGAAGCACAGAGAGATCTGTTTGTACTTCCACTGTGACAGTGGAATGGAGTGCAGCAACATATGTCTGAGATGGAGTGGGGGACAATAACTTCTGTGCCTCTGGGTAGAATATATAGTTTACAGTCTTCAAGTGTTGTACCACTTTCTCTTCCACCCACTAAGGACAAGACACAGAGTAAGAGAGGTGTTATCCACTACAGTTAACAGTGTGCTTCCAGTCTGCACTCATAGGTGTCACGGTCTTTGCCACCAAAACGAGCACATGCTAAAGAATGATGACATGATGCCTTCAAGAGACCAAACTGCTAATACTGGAAACATATGAGAGGGTTAGGAATGTATGGCCATACCTTATAGTTCAGATAACCTGCTTTGACTGTGGCAGGAGATTCAGCACACTGCAGAAATGCCTAAATGTTTTGGTTGTAGAAATCAACAAGTATCTCTGACTCAGGAATGTTCTTTAAATTCCTCTCAACTATAACACTTTTGAAATAACTCAAATTTCATGGGAGCAATCTCAGTGGTTTTTGATTTCAAGTTTTGTACGTTGTGGTGAAGATGCTTCCACCAAAATGTCTCCAGAGCATAACTTCTTTACTGATTTGGAGAAGCCAGTTAGCCACTATAATACCTAATGAATAGCAAAGGAGACATTTGACCTAAGGATTTCTCAGATAAGGACTACATAATTAGAAACTGAAGTTCAAAATCTGACTGTGATGGTGACTGTACACAGAGCCATTCACATGTGGTCATTTTCTGATAATTATTTATTTTTTAAAGTTTTTATTTTTATTTAATTTTTCATGAATGTGGGTGTCCATAATAAAGGCAATATATTTCAATGAATACTGACCCCACTTACCATGGAGCCATAATCAGAGGATGCACCACAATGCTGAACAAAGACATTGCAGCAATACCAGGGTTTCATGAGCACTATATCTGAACACCAACATCAGACAATGTCCACAACATCCTACACTAGTATTTGGCTGACCCTAGCTCAAGTGGACCAGCCAACTGATCCTGGAGAAGCTACACCAAGGCCACCTTTCTAGAGGAATTCAAAGCCAAAGTGGTTTGTTATGGTTGAACCCCTCAGCCACCAGGGTCCTCTCCTCCCCTTCATGGGTTGCTATGGTGTTGTTGTTTTGAACTAAGCACAAAGCTACACAATGGGCTATCTGTGCTCTGCCCACCACAGGTATCGAAACCCGGATTTTAGCATGTAAGTCTGCAGACATACTGCTGAGCCACTGGGGGGCGGGGGTTGCTATGCGCACCAAACATGTCCCCTCACCATGTACAGGACTCCACCTCAAGGGGCACTTCCTCCAACTTTATATATGTTGATACACATGGTTGAGAATATTGTACTGAAACAATTTTGGAACCTCATCATTTACAGTCCATATTCCTTCTAGTAACCATGCAACTTAACAATAGCCCTGCAGTGGAATTTCCACTCCTGAAGTCTATGTTTTAACTTTCATATTCAAAGCATGCTATGATCCATCAAGTGCCCCTTTTTACAGTTCATTCATACAAATATAAACAGATGCTGCATTCAACATGTTTTAATTTGATCCATATTCATTTGTTTTCCAAAACAATTATATACAAAGGATATCTCAATCATGGAAATTCTAAATCTCCAATCTTAAAAACAGCTTTTGATCTGAATGCAAGATTACTTTTGTACAACTTTATGAAGCCACAGACAATGTCAAAATATAGTTATGATACATTCCATTTCACCATAACTTTACACTGGCTATGTTTATTAAACAGCTTGCCGATTTGCATATTCAATATTATTTTAATATATACACAACTATTTATGTACACTAAGATACAATTGTATTGTAGAATGTTTTCAGTACTTCCAACTCTACTATATAGCATTTTTACCTGGTACCTAACTGTGATGCATGGTATATCTACCTTACATCAAACTGTGATTTATGTTATCTTACATCTTACAACAAACTAGTAGAGATCTGAGAAACATATGTAGTCAAACTAGTATCTTTATTGCAAAAGTACTTCTTTAAACATAGGATTTCTAGAAAAATACAAAAAATAGTAATTGTAGACATCAAGATCTGTAAGTCTACTTGTCTTAGGCCTAAAATTTATTAAGCCTTTATTAAGCACAACCTATATTTGATAAAGAAATAAATTAACACTGTAAATTGTGCTTTGGTTTAGTTATGGCTAAACTTTACTGTATGTAATATTATGAAAAATTAACCTTATAACATTCCATGGACTAACATAATGCCTTTTTAAAAACTGTTCAGTTTTTAATATGTTGTTGTACAAAATGTCTACTAAAGCACATTTACATCCACTTTTTTGTTTAAATACATTACAACAAAGTGTTTTTGCATGTGGATTTAATTATTTAGGTGCATACACATTTTCAGAACACATAAAAACTGATAATTGAAATAACAGATAAGTAACTTATTCTAAGGTACTTTTACTTGACATGTGACTGTACTATATCATACACCAACCTGGCATCCACCTTTACTGCATTGTACACTTTTACCTATTTCCAAATACACATGGAACATGGTAGTCTTATTTGATCCAACTATACTATGTGTTATATTTATAGAAATTCAATAGTACAGTATTGTATAGTTAAAAGACATCAAGCAATAACTTGTCATAACCACACAACCCAATCTCTGTACCATAAATAATGGTAACAAATAAGGCCCTAGCACCTTAGATTGTAAAGTAGTACCATTTTTGTTCCATGTAAAAGTGTCTCTAAGCTTGTGTCCATCAATCTCCATGTCAAGTCGGATTGGGACTAGAACTTCTGGCTGGGAAGAGTTTTCATGGATAACAGAAGGATCCAAATCATCATATCTAAAAAAAATGAGACATTCACTGAAGATAATGGGGGTATTTTAGAAAAATATAACACAACAAATTATATTATCAAAAAAAATGTTATTACGTTTAATTAATATTAAATAATATTAGGCCAATGAAGTGTTAGTAAATTGTTACCTTTAATGAAAATAATAACACAATATTACAAAGTTGTTACATTGAATAATAATAATAAAAAAAACATCATTACATTGGCAAGCAACAGCTCATTACATGTTGTTTATCACTGTATCGTGCTACAACAAAGAAAGAAACTCCAATTTATAATACAAAATATTTAACCTATTATAAGCCATTATAACATAAGTAGTTCATGGATCCAAATTGTTTTCTTATAATTAAAACCTAATTAAAATTTTATTTTATATGTTCCAATTAGGAAAAGATTTTTCTCTAGATGAGTAACAACGAAAATTACAACCTCACACTATATCTTTTGTTAAAAATGAGAGAACAATAGATTTAATTGCTAAAATGACAATGTTTGACTACCAAATAAAAATAATGCTATAGGAGATTCTTCTATGTAATGTCAATGATACATGAAAGGGGATTGAGTGGCTACAAACTTAACCCATTTCTTACTGTACACAAAAATATTGCCCATAGAAAGAATCCAATAACATGGAATATTTGAATGAAGTTTGGTGATTTAGCTAAATTATTCAACTTCAGTAAACAATATCAATGAGACCTCATTCATTCTCTTAACTATTTTGTTGTAACTAAAGATATGAAAGACTGTACATAGATAACAAATTAGGAAAAATTTAACAAATGTTTAGTTTTGTTAGCTGCAAATATCCAAATATTCAGATCCTAAATTAAACTTAACACGAAATAAAAAAGCACTATATATCTTTTCTACAAATAATAGTTCTTGACATCGTTTAACTACTTTTTAGCAATTCTCCCAAAGAGGGTGAAATGTGTACTATTTTTATATTAAGCTTAACAGTGTCATCAAAGGACTACTTGCATTTAGTGTTGATTATGTATTCCCAGGCTACAACAGTTAAGAGCAGAGTAAGTGGTCAGCACAGAAGTGTAATTGAAACCTGGCTAAATATAGACATTTAAGATGAAAGACATTTCTTTGAAACATACTGTCATAGGTTATTTAATAAAAATAGAGTATAAAATGTAGGAGGAAGGTAGCGTTATATGTAAAATATGAGTTACAGTCTGTTCAAGTTGAGAATATCAAAGCTAACAGTAGTGAAGTTGAATCTATTTGGGTTTGTGTTAGTGGTTATAAGTGGAGGAGTTGAGTAGTAATTTGTTTTAGACCACCAGATGAGACTGATAAAATCTCTATAGGAAGACAAAGAATCCAAATTTCAATAAGATTATAATTATTAAAGATTGTAATTTCAGACGTATGGATTGGAAAATATCAGAGTCAAACCGCGAGTTGTTTAAAAACTGTTCATATGGATTTCTTAAACAATGTTAGTAAACCTACTAGGAACAATGCTATTTTATTGTTGACTCTTAGTATAGATATGACTGACAGGATAAAGGTTGGGAAAATACAAAGTACAAGTGCTTGTTGCTTAATTGGATTTGATGTTTTGTTGCATGTAGAGATAAGGAATGATGTTTTGGTTACTGACTTCAAAAAAGTAAATCCTGAATGATGAAACAAAAATTATGATCTATGATGTGAGTAACTGAATTATAAAAAAATACTGATTAAAGGTGGAACATTGTTAAGTACTCAAGATAAGCATGTTCCTTAGAGACAAGAGGGTGGCTGTAAGGATAAAACAATATTAGCTCATAAAGGATGTAAAAGATAAAATTGAAGAAAAACATTATAAATATAAGAAGTTTCAATTTACTGCAATGAGGGACTATAAAAGAACAAGAAATTTGGTCAAAAAGAAAATTTAAAAACCAAATAAACTATATAAAAATGGTTTGGCTAAAATTGTAAAAATAGCAAGGATTTATCAAATTACATTAAAAAAAGGAACATATTAGTATGGGCATAGGACCTTTCAAGAATGAAAACCAGAAGGCTAGTATCGGACAACTACAGAATGGCTAGGTTAATGCATTTGATTTTTCACGAGATTTTACAAATGAATGTTCAACTCTTCCATTACAGATCGAGGGGAATTCATCCAGTTTGCAAACACAAAAGCATCCCCAAGAGTAGTTACACTATGATTTTTAATAATATAATCATTTGTTTACAAAATTTTGCCAGTTATTTACAGAGTAATTTTCATTTCAAGATTAAAAATACTTTCATGTATCAGAAAATATTAAAATTTCACATGTAAAATCTCCATAACCTCTAGATAATTATCAGCTATTTGTTAAGAAAAGAAAAACTTAAATTTGATCTGTTATTTTCATTATGAAATCAGACTCTATATGTGTTTGGTATATTTGACCAATATCATAACCATCATAAAAAAAATTGAAAATGTAAACTATGCTTGCTTAATTCTAGAATGACTACAAATTGTAACTCAAAAATACAAATATTTAAGCTATTTAGACTAAATATTTGTTTAAACAAATTTGTCGTTATATAACTATAACAACAGTATCGAACCAAATTTTCTAACAGAAATAAAAATGATAGTTTGAAGAGTTTATAAATTTCACTAATAAAGTAAAACAAAATGAGATCAAAGAGAAGGTTTACTGTTGTTTCTTATCAACTTTGTGTGATAATTACATTTACACTAAATTAATTCTTTTTAGTCATGCTGATACTTGCCTATCAAACATAAAGATTATTTTTTTTTAAATCAATTTACCTTAGTGCAATTAATTAAATTAATATAGTTATACAAAAACTTGAGTTAAAAGTTAAAACAAATAGTTGTCCAGCATAAATAGTTTGCATTATCAAATAGAAAAAGAAGTACCATAGCTAAACAGAATGATTCTACTCATTTGATAGAAAAACCAATTTTAAAAAGTATTCAAGAGGGTCTTCTCTATTCCAATATCAATAACTGGTGAAAAAAAAAAACAGGTTAACTGAATTATTATTTTATGATACTTGTATTCACAAAAACCTTTACATGCATATAAAATATTAAAAAAAGCAGAAGTAGAATAACTAAAAGAAAGTATAAACGTCATTATAACAAAATTTGCTTTCATATATATTTCTCAATCTCATTTTACTAAAACAAAAAATTTAATAAATATAGTGATACTCTAGATATTGAAATAACATTACCTGGTTTCAGGATCTCTATTAAGTTTGGAAAAATTATATATAATTGGATTTTATCTGTTTATCACAAATACTTTTTGAATAGTTCATTGAAAGTCGGAAAGGAATTAAAATTCTAAGGCTACAAATGTACAGCAAATATAATATGTTTACTATAAAACATTCTATAATTAACTTATATTTTTGGCATTATCCTATGCCACAGTACTTTTGAGAGAAAATTTCTAATTTATTTTTTTGCTTGATAATTTCTTTTTTTTTCTTTTAAACATGATCACTTATATTCAGCTAAACACAAATGTTTTTAATTCTAAAGTTATTTTTTTCAATTTTGACAGAAATTAAAATTAAGCTTGTATCTGTATTTTTGAAATACCTGGATCCATTAGCTTGACCACAAAAAGTTTGGTCCAGATTTAGAACTTATTAGCTAACAAATTAATAAAAAGCCTAAAAAATCTTTTCTCAACTTACACATGAGGAAATGTACGAACTTTCTTGTGACCACTTCTGTTCCTGTTGATAGGAGTGGAGCATGGTACAGCATCAAGATGATGAGAACTATTTGGCAATGCTGGCATCCATGTTGTTCTCTTGGACTTTGTCTCCCTGTTACATGTAAAATTGATAAATAATGCATGGTTTTCTTATAAATTTATTCTTTTAGTACTTCTAGAAACTAAAAAATAATTTTAATTTCATGATTAGTTAAAACCATTGAGGTATATTTTCCACAAACATCCTTTTTTTATGTTAAAATCACAGATGTAATTACCATTTTCCAAAGCTTGATCAAATCAAGTCAAGAACTCACTTTGTATGTAAAATCATAATATATTTCCAACTCAACATTAACTATTAAAATATAAATGTGACACACAGTAATCCTAATTTAGAGTAATTTATCATATATGTGAAATTAAAATGATTATTAAAATCTGTTATTACTTGCATTATGCACAAATGTACAAACTGATGAACTCTTGCATGGGTAAGGTCTAACTAAGCTATACAGATATTACAAAACTATGTAATTCTTAAACTGAAAATGTGTTGTCTCATTTTACAATTTGTTGGACAGATATTACAATAAGTCCAAGCTGATCAGTGAATTTTCTGTGCTTTCAAATCCAAGTGAAATGTAACAAAATTTATCTTAGCTTTGACTAAAGAAAAAATTACTCACCTAGGTAAAGGAGGTTCAGTACTTATTGAAACAGCTTTATATCTGTCATCATTTCCCTCAAATATTTCATCAACTTCTATAGCTCGCAATAAGGTAATATTCGTAGCAAGACTATGAGGTCCCAAACCTGGATTTATACATTTTGTTATTATTAGGTTTAAGACTACACTTTAGACACCATCATTTAAAAATGCATTATTCATATACATTGGTTAAAAAAAAAATCTAGCAAAAATTAATTGTTTAATAAATACTCATATCATTAATCAAGGTATGCCTACAAATCTGATTTTCTTATTACTTATAAGAGAATTGAATAGAATAGTTTGGATTTTAACTGGATCTATGCTATGATACAAATAACACAATTAAATAAAACTGAATAACAAAACAAACTTTGTTAACTCACCTAATGAAGCTATTTTTTTCCTTTCATCTACTGTCACCAAACGTCTCCACAAGGAGGGGTACTTTTTATAAAGAGAACCCCTAAACATTCGAAGGTAATTTCCCACCTAATTATGATAAATGTTATAATACGAAAAATGAAATTTTAGAAAATCAATGTATGAAAATATGAACATATTTATGAGCTTTACTTTTCATTCCTAATATGCCTCATGCAACTTATTTTTCATATAAAATGGCAATATTTAAAAATACACTTTGCATTATGCTAATGGTATAGGTTTTCATCATTTATATACCTTCTAAATTCTTAACATTGGTTATGGTTACTTACAATTGTTTTGTAAAAATGTTATTAATTACTATAACATGTTCCTTGTACTTTATTTTTGGTCATATACATATGTTAATAGGCTACATTAAAAGGTAAAACTAGTTATCATGATACATTCAATTCAACCATGTTAAAGTTTTATTTTATCAAAAAATTACTTAAGTGTTTCAATTTAATGTTTATGTTACTTTATAATCTTCATTCTTTCGGGGGCATCTAAAGCAATGAAAAAAATACTATCTGACTGGTATTTTTAAGAATTAATAAAAAAGTAGAAATAAAGGATTCTGGAAATAATCATAGCATACAGTGTAAGTTGGCATAACAAAAGTTATTTTGGATTGTCTTAGTAGAGTCAACTATTATAGCATATAGACAACATGGAATTTTTTTTTTAAATTGTTCTTAAGTGGAGTCTCAATGAAAGAAAATGTTGAAGATAGTTTCAGAAGTTCAGATCAGATGACACATTCAGGTCACCTTGTTCAGTTTAATGATGATTTACTGCTAGCTGTACTTGATGAACAAAAAGGAAAATATAAGGTCACCTTTCAAGTTTTAAGGAAACCATCAATTTCCCTCTAAATGTTTATAAGGTGCTGACCTCCACAACAGCTAAAGAAACATTATTCCATAATCTAATCACCCCATTAGCAAAAATAAAATTGTTTTAATGAAGCCGTTCATATTTTTTTTAGAAAGCTTAAAGTAGTTTTACTTCATAGTTTAACACAAAGAAGCCAGTCTGTATTCTATCTATCTCTCATATAATTGGCAAACTTCAATAAAACCAACTGTAATACTTCTCTTCTTGATTCCTGCCTATCTCCATAGTGTAACCCTGTCATCCAGCAGAATCATTCTATCAGGTCATTTCACAAGTAAAGTCCAAAAATTTAATACAGAAAGTGCATCATCATTTCTGTCTTTGCAGAAAGCTTTAATGACTAAAATATGTAGTAGAAAGTGTGTAAAAATGTTCAGACAAATAAAAGAAACTAACCCAACTCCAATTATTAGATCATTAATCAAATAAACCCATATGAAAATGGATGTATCTGAGAAGCACATTAGGCGTATAATGCTTTATAAGTTTAAAAAAGGTAATAGTGCAGCAGAATCTTCATGAAACATTCAAGGTGTTTATGCTGTGGAGTCTCTCAATGAAAGAAAATGTCGAAGATGGTTTCAGAAGTTCAGATCAAGTGATTGTGGCTTAAGTGATGTGGCACATCCAGGTCATCCTGATCAGTTTAATGATGACTTGCTGCTGGCTGCACTTGTTGAAGATTGTGTTGTAACAGTTAAAGAACTAGCACAGAAGCTTAATTCAACCCATTCAACAGTTTACCACCATCAGCAACAGCTTGGAAAGGTGTCACAACTTGGAAAATGGATCCCCCATGATTTGACAGAAGCCAACCTCAGAGCAAGAGTGAACATTTGCACTTCTCTACACTCTTGTGAACATAACTCACCTTTTTTGTACAGGTTAGTGACTGGAGATGAAAAACTGATACATTATAAAAATGTTAAGCACTGCAGATAATGGCTCAGTGCAAGTAAATTGGCTAAAGCACAGTCCAAAATGGACCTCCACCCTCAGCACAACAATTATATCAGACTTCTATTGTTACGAGTTAGAGCACTTGAATGTTGCACTGAGAGAAAAGAGGCTTGCTTTGGTCAGTCATAAAAGTGTTGTGTTACACTAGGATAATGTACAGCCCCACACAGCAAGGATCACATCTGCAGAGACTGAAGAGACAGACTGAGAAAAACTTTCATATACTCCTTATTTTCGAGACCTTGCCCCACCTGATTATCATCTATTCTGAAGTTTACAGAACTATCTTGATGAAAAAGAGCTTGGAACACATGACAATGTCAAAACTACCCTCTCTACATTCTTTTCCTCCAAACCCAAGAATTTTAGAGAAGTGGCATTCTGAAGTTTGTGAATCATTGGCAGGAAGTAATTAATAATAATAGAACAAACATTATTGATTAACTATCATTAAAATCATTTGAAATCCTTTCTTTTTTTCTGAACCTAAGACTGGACATTACTTAAGGCATGACCTGATAGTTTCCTTCCTCCAAACTTTTCCAAAAAGTGAATAACCTTTCTTAAATAATACAACCAACACTGTAGGTTATTCTTAATGGGACCTAACTTGTGATTACTAAACAGATAATTATTTCTTTGATTTTTAATCAATACATTATAAAACATTCTCAAACTTTAGTAATTTTACTGCTAATTACAAAGCACTGCCTTGATGATTTGTGTGACTTACCCCTACATTAACAAGTTCATTCCTAGCTGTATTAATTGTGGAACCCTAACTAGAAGAACCCAAGTGCATTACCTTGCACTTTCTATAATTACAAATAATTTGCTAACTATCTGCATAGCTTACTAACTCTACTAAGTGTAAGTGTAATTTAAATCAATTGCTCACTTCTTGTGCAAAAGAAGAATCAACTGTACTGTGTACATGTACTACAACAGTGGCTGGCATTCCATCTAAAATATAACAATATAAAAATGTAATTTATTTGTGTCAACAATACAATTTGAGATTTACTTTTTCTGGGGGAGAAGTGGGAATTCCTTTACACATCCAAGACACTCTTAGAGTTTTATTTCTTGGCACTGATCTTTCGTTTTATAGTATACAATAATTGTATAAAACTGGTGCCCTTTAAGGAAAAAAATGTTCCCATATGCCAATAATTGGCAACCTTGTTTTTGATCCAATAAAATGGATTTATCTTTATATGACACAGAGACTTATGAGATTTTATATACGGACACAACTAAAATTTTCCATTTGTTAACTTTACTGATTCTATACAACAATGTTTAAAATACTGCTTCACTCTATCAGCAATTAACTGTATAATAATATTAAAATGTAAATACTTTGATATTTATTATACCTTCAAATAGTGGATGTTCACTACATGATTCCCTAATAAACTACGATATGAATTTTAATATATTCAATTATAAATTACCTATATTCTTGTCTACAATTGTTATAAATAATGGTAATAAGTTTCATATTGTATTCTATTCAAACATATAAATAGACGCAACGTGTTGACCTAATAAGAAAGCGTGTCATGTGTTTTTCTTTAAAAAAAATCAACAAAACTGTAAGTGAAAATTTCAACTACAGTTTAATAATACTAGTAATAGTTCTAGCAATACAGCTATGTTACTGTATTGTAGGCCTATATTGATTTTATGAGCTTAAAAAAATGAAAGATCCGTGATTAATAATACAAATAACAGTTTACCTCTGATCCAATATAGTAATAGTCTCCTCCTTCCTCAAGTTGAAATGCTGTCGGCTTCTCTCCAAATGTTCGCATTGTCATTTTGAAAGATTAAATTAAAATATTTGTTCACAAAGATCCTTATTCCCTAAACACAAAATAAGTATAACACTACAAACACTTATCAAGTACAACAATATCTTGAGCCGCACATCATACTACGCCACCAAGCGGGGTAAAAAATAATTCCTGTCGTACCTAAAGAAAATTATCTTTCGAGAAACAATGGCCTTTATACTTCAGGGTTAATATATACAACTGTTTGATATTAGAATATCCGCTAACTTAAAAAAAAATACTTGTAATGTTCAATTTTTCGAGTCTACTGTAACGTGCGCCTAACAATCTATAGATTATTATTGTTGTTTCATTATTGTTCTAATATTACAGTACAGATATAATACTTGTTTGTTTGTTTTGGAATTTCGCACAAAGCTACTCGAGGGCTATCTGTGCTAGCCGTCCCTAATTTTGCAGTGTAAGACTAGAGGGAAGGCAGCTAGTCATCACCACCCACCGCCAACTCTTGGGCTACTCTTTTACGAATAGTGGGATTGACCGTCACATTATACACCCCCACGGCTGGGAGGGCGAGCATGTTTAGCGCGACGCGGGCGCGAACCCGCGACCCTCGGATTACGAGTGCACGCCTTAACGCGCTCGGCCATGCCAGGCCAGATATAATACTAACAATACAGTTATACTAACATATGACATGTATTACTTTTATATGCGATATAAAAATAAAGAGAACTACAATATATTTTAGTTTGGTTTTTCGAATTAAGAACAAAGCTACACAATGGGCTATTTATGCTTTTCTACCACGGGTGTCAAAACCTGGTTTTTAGCGATATAAGTCCGCTGACGTACCGCAAGGGCACTGAGGGACTACAGTATGTTTCATGATTAGCTTAAAAAACAAATAGGCCACTCAGTGGCACACCGATATGCCTGCATACTTATACTGCTAAAAATATATTTTCGATACCTGTAGTGGGCAGAGCACAGATAGCCCTTTTTGCTTAATACATACAAACAAACAAAACACATACACGAGCATAAAAACTGCTAATAAACAAAAAATAAGTGGATAGGATACAAAGTTAGTGTTGAAAACAAATTGTAAGACTGTATCTCAAAATGGCTGATATGGGTATTAAAACGTCTATTGAAATAAACTGGAGAATAGCGTTTCGACCATTTTAGGCTATCTTCAGGTTGACAAAGAGAGTTTGCATTTGAGAGTTGTATGTTAAGTTATTTATTAGTATGGGAATAAGTGTGTGTGTTTTCTTATAGTAAAGTCGTATCGGGCTATCTGCTGAGTCCACCGAAGGGAATCAAATAAAGGTGTTCCTCTATACTGGTTTAATTTTGGTTTTAGTTGTTTTATAAGTACGGTTTCCTTGATTTTGCGTTTGTTTCCCTATTTAGTATCTGAGAGTTTTCTTCGGTTATGTTTTTTGATTTGCAGTGTTCAAAAACGTGTGAAGGTGTTTTTTTGTGTTTTTGAATTTAATTTCTATTTTTCTGCCTGTTTCTCCAACATTGAATTATTGACAGTTGTTGCATTGTATTTTATAAATAACGTTGGTGTTGTGATTTTCAGTGTAGTTTTTATCACAATATGGACTTTAGTCTTGTACTTGGTTTTTGAATAAACTTGGTGTTTACTGGAATGTTGTGTTTTATTATAAGAATTTTTTCCAAATGTTGGTTATTTTTTCACTGGTGTCAGGAATATATGATATGCAGTAGTGTAAAGTTTTGTAGCTTGTTATATCTTGGGATTTATTATTCTTTACTTGTTTTGATTGTGTTGTTGATCTAGGTGTGAGCGTATACTTTTTTCCACGGTTTTTGGAGTTGTTGTTTTTCCTGTTCACAGGTGAACTTAATGTTGGGGTTAAATGTTAATGTTAAAGTTAACGTGGTTGAAAATCTAAGTGTGTGTTTTGTAGGTGGAATCCAGTAATTGTATCGTCAACATATCTGTACCAGTTTAATGGTTGGTGAAAAACTGAATTGATCGCTTAAGATTCAGTCTGTGTTATGAAAATGTTGGCTGAAACTGGTGACAGGGGATTGCGCATACTTAAGCCATTTATTTGTAGGTAGTTTGGTCATTGAACATAAAGTTAGTTTTGGTGGTAGTGAATTCTATAAGGGTTGCTAATTGGTTGCTGGGGATGTGTATCAATGGGTTTAGGTCCTGGATATAAAGTTTTAAAGCTATCTTGCAGGCTTTAGTGGTTGGAACTTCTGTGAAGAGGGAGATTACATCAACACTGGCCAGTAAGGCTTTATTGTTTAGTTGATCAAGAATGTATTTAAAGTTTAGAGAGTTAGAAAAGAGCTAACTGATGTTACATATTTAGAACATGTTCACGCTGTGAATTTACCAAGATTGTAATTGAATGATTCACAGGTCGACATTAATGGTCGTAGTGAACAATCGAGTGAGGTTTGGAGATGCCGTATAGTTGCATGATATTTCAGAGTACGAGAGTGTTAAAACTGAAAGTAGGTGTGTCAAGTGTATTGATATGATGTTCTGTTTGTCTCTATTTTTGTACCTTTTTCTTTAATGTGTATAGCTTCCATATATCTTTTCTTTTTAAATTGTTTGATTGTTCTAAGGCAGAAATTTCAGTTTAATGAGTGTTGAGGTTTCATGTTTGTATGAGAACTTATTTGCTGGTACGGTTTTGTGTTGATCATAGGTATATAATACACTGATGTATTTCATATGCGCGTGTGCAAAGGTTTTTTGGGTTCTCCTGTGAATGCGTTTCCACATTTATTACAAATTATTTGGTAGAGAATGTTTTTGATGTGGCACACTTCTCTTGTTCCGTTGTCTCTGGTGTAGCATTGGTTTTATGGCGCATTTTATTTGTGAATATGAATAATAAATTAATGGTCTTTCAGAGTCTTATGTATTTTTTCGTCATGTTGATTATCAGATGAGGTTGTTTAATGTTTTACAAATCTTGTATACAATTATGTTGCTTATGAAAAGAGTGTGTATTCTGGGCTTTTGGCGAATGTTTTTTGGGCTTTGTTGGTATTTTAATGGTTTCGTTTTTTTGTAATTTGGAAATATTTTCGAAACGATACTTGTGGTATTTGTTTCGTAGTAGTAGTATTTTAAAATCAGTTTGTGCTTGTTCGTATGGCATTCTGTGTGGAGCGGTTTAGATTCTTTCTCTTTAATTCTTTTGCTGCATGGGACAAAATTAACAATCGTACGAATAGTTTCTAATGTGTTGTTTGCTGGAGAAATGTGTTGACGAAGAAAAGATACGAAGTTAATTTATACTATGTATTCTTCAAAGAGAAAGGATGGGTACAAGACGATTACGTCTAAGGAAAATAAAATGGAACAGCGTATAATATTTTTATAGAATAGTATATTTTTTCTAATAGGCACTTAGTATTGGTAAAATGTGATGGAACATCCCTTAAATGTGGCTTAAATAGTTAATTATGTAACTACGATAAAGTTCCTGTTGCCGAGTCATACGCTGTTCTTAAGGTTAAATTTTGTTTATGGTCTTTAAGAACTATATATTTCAGGCATTCAGCTACATGAAGGTATCAGTTATGTTTGTAATTCTTCCGGGGAAGTACTTTCTTCTTTTAGATCTTTCAGTATCTTTTTTTGGCTTCTTCCTTTACCATCTTGGCTAGATTTTTGTTTAATATAGCATTGGTAGAAGTGTCTTAAAGATGTCCCTCAATTTTACCTTGGTTACAGTTTTGGATTAAGACTACAAAACCTTTTCCTTTATTTGATCCTTTTATGATTAGATTGTCATTTGTTCGAAGCTCTTTTATAGCTTTTTTTTTTTTTGCTGATAAGATATTGTGTTTTTAATGATAATTTTCATGTGTTGCTTGAATGTTTTATTATTTATTTTGTTCTATGGTTGTTGATGTGTTTGGCGATTGATACTTTTTTGAGATTGTTCGTTTTTTTAATTTCGAGTAAACCAAACGGGGGCTATCTGCGCTAGCCGTCCCTAGTTTAGCAGTGTAACACTTAGAGGGAAGGCAGCTAGTCATCACCATCCATCGTTAACTTTTGGGCTACTCTTTTACCAACGAATAGTGGGATTCACCGTCACACATTATACCGCCACGGCTGAAAGGGTGAGCATGTTTGGAGCGAGTTAAATGGTTGATTGCTGATTTATAGATAATTTTGATTATTTTCTTGGTGATTTGTATCCCCTGTTGGATGTCGATTGGTAAAGGATCGACGAATATTGTCAAGGGTATCATCAGTGTGTCTTCTGAAGCTTCTGTGTGGTGTTTTTCTTTTTAAAATGTTCTGTCAACTAACACTACATGTAGCTTTTTCGAGTGATGTTAAAAAAAATCTCTTGATGGGTGTTGTCTGTAAGTCTATTATTCGAAGCAAAATTTTGAACTTTTACCAGATGCAATATTGGGCTTGGCTGAAGTTTTATATCGTTTTTTATTTTAATTGTTTTTGGACATTTTCTGAGTCTTATAATTGTGCAATAGCGTTTTTACATTTAAATGCTATTTGAATTGATAGTAAATTTGTTTATTTTTTATTTTTAATAAGATTTTATTTTGTTAATTTGTAGTGAAGTTGTTTTCTTCGATAATTCGAACCTATGACTTCTCAAACATTGGTTTTAATAAGACGGTGTTGATTACTGACTGTTTTGTGGTTTCTTTATTGGCAGGTTGATAGTCGAGTAAGACTTAAATTCCTGTTGTATAATATTACTTTTTCGTCAGTGTCGTGGAAGCCTATTCCATTTTCTTTTCTGACCAGTTTGTTCGTATGCACGAGGTATGCTTCTATAGTAATACGACATTTTTGGTCGATTACTGGGAAATCTTTTGTTGTCTTTCTTTTTATATCTCATATTAAAGTAATACATGTCATATCTTATTATAGATGTATAGCTAGTATTATATCTATACTATAATATTAGAATAATCATCAAATAAGATAATCCATACCTTCTTAGACTACATTACGGCAGATTCGAGAAATAGAACATTACAAGCAATTTTATATGCTAACTAATATACTAATATCAAACAGTTATGTATATTATCCGTGATGAAACCGCAAAGATGAAACGTTGGTTATAATGAAAAGAATATTATATATATATATTATTATATATATAAGGTATAAAGGTCGTTTTTCGTTATAGTTGAAGCGTCTTTGTTTAACTGAAAATAGAAAATAAAAGTTTTCCATCCAAATTGATACTAACTGTGATTATTTATATACATATATAGGTACTGTCCGATATATCCGTTTGAGCCTTACAATTAATCAAGTGAAACATGCATACTTCAACCATAAAGAACACTTGAAACTAATATATGTTATTCAGATAAGCTAAATAAATATTTTTACTTGCAGCATCCTTTGGACAATCTAACAAATGCTACAAAAGTAATTCCACTTGTACTGTTATGTCACTTTCGTGACTTCAACTACTTTGAAGTTGGAATCTTTGAAGCTTTATTGCTAACGTCATGTTTTGTATTATTGATTATTTACAGTAGGTGTTTGTGACTTTGATGATAAATTTCAATAATACTCAAACAGCAAAGCTGCTCATTTGTTTTAAAGCAAGTATTTTGTTTGTTTGTTTGTTTAGAATTAAGCACAAAGCTACTCAATGGGCTATCTGTGCTCTGCCCACCACGGGTATAGAAACCCGGTTTTTAGTGTGTAAATCCGCAGACATACCACTGTGCCACTGGGGGGCTAAAGCAAGTAAAACATACATAGAAATGTACGTTATGCTTGTGGTTATCACAGTTAAATACAAAACTTTAACTAATTGTTTGTTGCGTCAAAGTCTATTCCTCTGTACTCTGTTATTACAATACAGTCAGTGATAATTTCACTTTAACAATTGCCACTGCAATCTGATGCAATCGTACTCAATTGAAACAATGAGAAAAATTCAGAAAGTTCTACTAATATGATGCAAGAATATAACAACTGCTATCTGATAATAATTGAATGTACACGCTACACTACGCAAATAATTACATAAACAAACATGCAATAAACTCTCGTTTCTAAAAATAATTAAATATAACATCCACACTTTATAAAGTATCCAAAGTCGTTATAGAGTCCTCCAACACATTCTCTTCTAAACAAAAAAGTCATACCAAATGATTATTGAAATTTGAAAAGCGCTTTTTATTCATAAATCTACATGTTACCACCGTTGAATAACTTGTCCATGCCTTAGCTGCCCTATCTTGCTAAATTTTTGGTTCCATATGAAAAATGTTATTTTATGTACAATGACAAATATGCCCATTGAAAGAAAATATAAACATTGAATATCAGGTAGAGTTTTTATATTATTTACTACAGCTATTAAAACTTCATCAAATGTTACAAATTTCAAGGAGATAAATTTTCCACTTATAATAGTTAATCAGTGAAATTTTCGTATTTTCTACCTAATACACTATATATCTGAGGCCTTATCTATTATTCTTACTGAACTCGAAACCTTATTATTCTTGAATTTTATAATTTTTTTGCAAGTACTTACCTGCATTCAATTTATTTATTTCATCTTGTAAATTTCATTAAAACTGATAGGACATTTCTACATAATTTTAACACTTCTTTCTTCTAAACCATACACTTTCATCTTCTTGATGAGATGTTCTGTGAAGGATACATTTTTAGTCTCTTCTCTTCATTAGTTTAATGTTCATTAGAAGCAATTGTTTTTTTAACGATAGCAATTTACTGGAGAATTCATTGGATATTACTAAACATCACCTGATTCGCTGCTTGTGTATTGAATACGATTCCTCAGAAGAAATCGTAGCGCAGTATGCACGTGATGTAAATAATTGTACTTATATAGTAACAGCGTAGCTCTATTTGGTATTTAACGTTTTAAAGATAGATTACATTTTTTCTGATAAAGTGTTAGCACTGTTTGGCGGCTTGAATTAGTCACATACAATGACTTCTCTTGACATTTGTAATAAGATTCTGAGGAGGTGTTACTACTGTCTAGTTTTGCAGGCCGAATCTTTTACAGTGTTTGTGTTTGAATTATAACGCCGTGGGGGCGTTATAATGTTACGGTCAGTTCCACTATTCGTTAGTAAAAGAGTATCCCCAAAATTGACGGTGGGCGGTGATAACTAGCTGCCTTCCTTCTAGTATTACGCTGTTAAAGTAGGGACGGCTGGCGCAAATCGCCCTCGTGTAGCTTTGCGCGAAATTAAAAAACAAATAAACCATCTTGTTCTGCTTGCTGCCCATTCTGTCGGATCTTTTTTGGCACATTTGTTATTACAGTACTTTACTGTAATAAAACAATAAATAATGTTTTCGTGAAGAAGAAAGATCCTCCTTTCGAAAGTGCTCGAATTATAGTTTTTATTCTTTCTATTAAGACTTCTTGAGCTTACGTGTTTTTCTAAGATCATGAATAAAACAAATAAATTTTATATTTTATATTTAGTTTCTCATGCAGTGCTACAACAGAAGGATAATGAGTTTTAACTTTTCATTGGATGTTTATGGATTTTACATGAACAACCATACACTTTATTAAGATGTACTTCATACAAATTTATTTATAGTTTTAATTTCATTGCACCTATTTTATATAAATTTTCTCTTGAAGAATGTCAACATACCTTTGTGATATTAACATGCTTTGTATGTTGATTGTATAATATTTGTCGGTTTTCGATCTCACAAATCAAAAGCCCTCTTACAAACACTCTGCGTTCGGGCTTGTGTAGGTAGGCATCCAAGAGTTGGTTAGCAGTAAATATAGATGTAATCTGTTTCGTTGCTAGTTATACTGAAAAGAAGATTTTGCTCGAAGATTAAAAATGTATGAGTAAAATTTCAAATGAAACATTATTCTGAAAGCTAAGCGTTGAAAATCAAGTAGCTGCTTTCTTAATTGCAACAGCTAATAAAACTACAAGTTTAACAGCGATAAATCCTGCACTTGAAGCAGTTAGTCAGTCAAGTTTTTATAGCAAACCATTACATTTTCAATGGGCCTCGCATGGCCAAGTGTATTAAAGCGTTCGACACATAATCCCGAGTCGAATTCCGGTCGCACCAACATGCGCGCCCTTTCAGCCGGGAGGGGGAGGGTTATAATGTGACGGTCAATCCTACTATTCGCTGGTAAAAGAGTAGTGCAAGAGTTGGTGGTGGGTAGCAGTGACTTTCTGCCTTCCCTCTAGTCTTACCTTGCTAAATTAGGTACGGTTAGCACAGATAGCATTTCAGTAGCTTTGCGCAAAATTCAAAAAACAAACAAACATTTTCATTATGAACAAACATATTATTCCACTTCAAATTGATTTCCTTCTTCAAATTTTCTCTTTACTGGAAACTTTTTCTTCGACCTCATACTTTGAAGGTGAAATAAAATGATTTAATACAGTGATATCTCAGTTCTCAAACCTAATCTGTTCCAGAAGACTGTTCGGAAACCGAATCAATTTTTCCTATAAGAATTACTGTAAATTAAATTAATCCGTTACAGACCTCTAAAAAGTTCGCATTAAGAAGCATTTTAAGTATAAATATTGCTTATTTATACATGTATTATAATACTTATGTTCATAAAGTCAACTACAAAAACTATAAATACAATAAAAAAACAATAAATGAAAATTTAACTGTACTTTACCTGTTTTGAAGAGAGCTGATGGTGTAAGTGAAAGGTGGTAAGGAACGTGGAGAGTAGGAGGGTTTTTATTGTTTGGAATGGGAGTCACCTTCCATAAAAACATCAGATAATTCTCCCTCTGGGGTTCTTTCTCTTTTCTGTCTCTTTGCACTGCTAAATACTGCTTGAGACTCACTGGACCTACTTCTCACTAAAAACTTGTCTAATGAAGTTTGTTTCTGCCTGCATTTTAAAATGTTTCTGAAGTAAGACAAGGCATTGTCATTGAAAAGGTTTATGCTGCGGTTTGCTACAGCTTTGTCAGGATGAAATTTTTCCACAAAACTTTGTAAGTCTTCGCATTTTCCACACATTTCCTTGATTAGTGAACTAGGAACATTCTCCCTTCCCTCCTTCTCATCTGAAGACACTTCCTCAGTTGCCTTCTGTTGCTACTCCTTCTGAAGGTCTTGGAGTTCTTCCGTGGTGAGCTCAGTGTTGTGGTCTTCCACCAACTCCTCCACATCATCACCACTAATCAAGTCCATACACTTGCCTAGTGAGACAATATCCTCGACAACAGGCTCAGCCTCAAAGCCTTCAAAGTCTCTATCTGCTACTATCGTGTTAGGAGGCAAGAGCTTCACCGTAATGAAACTGTACTCCTCCACCAACCCATCCTCCAAGCCTGGTGGGTGAGAAGTTGCATTGTCCATCACAAGAAGGGGCAACTGTTTTTCCGTGAGGTAATTCTTTACACTTAGAGCAAATACTTCATGGACTCACTCCATAACAAATTGCCTGGTTACCCATGCTTTACTATTAGCCCTCCACATAACATTTAGTTTACTTTTCAGGACATTATTTTTCTTAAAAACCCTCGGGTTCTCAGAATGGTACACAAGTAAAGGCTTAAGTTTTAAGTTCCTACTTGCATTACTACATAATAATAGAGTTAGCCTGTCCTTCATTGACTTGTGTCCTAGCAGTAACTTCTCCTCCTTGGTGATGCAGACCCTCTTTGGAATTTTTTTCCAAAAGAGGCCTTTCTCATCATTGTTGAACTCTTGTTGGGGAATAAAACCCTTAGCTTCTACATAGTCCTCAGATTCCCTAAAAAATTTATCAGCAGCGTCTTTGTTAGAACTGGCACCCTCCCCATGTCTCACTACACTATGTATGCCACTTCCTAATTTTTTCAAATTACTCCCTACTAGCCTTAAAGGCATCACTTGTATCAGCACTCGTTCGGGTCACCAGTCGGGTTATTTCGGGGGTTCGGGCCACGACAGTTTGGTTCGGGAACCGAGTTTATGTTCGACAACAAAGACATTTTTTTTCTCAAGCAATATATTCGAAAACCGAATTGTTCGAGAACCAAGGTACGACTGTATTAATAACATAACATCATTTTTCAAGTGTCATGAATCTGTCTGAAGATATATCCTTTAAAATAGATTTCTGCGAATTTACTTACAGAACGTTAAGATATTTAAATAATGTATTACTTAATAATATATTTCTGTTGACTTTATTTCATTTCTTATCTACAATCTTTATCCTTCCAGTGGGACAACAGTATGTCTTTGGTTTCACTCTCCTAGAAACTGAGTTTCAATACCCGTGGTGGGCACAGCACAAACAGCCCATTGTGTAGCTTTGTATTTAATTCTTAAAAAAACAGAATCTACTGTTTTCAGCATAGCTTTTCTTGAGAATTTTTCAACTGCACAATTATATTTTAACTTCATTTTTTAAAACATGATGCTTCACTTCCCTCATATATGTAGGCCTAGTAACAAATGATCCAAAAAACTGAAGAATATTCTGGTAAATACATTTAGTTATCAACTCTGGAATATAATTTTATAATCTTAAATATGTTTTTTAATATTTATTCATTTGAACTTAGTTATTGTGGTGAAATTTTAACTGTATACATATTTTACAGATGCACAATTTGTGATTTACTGCACACTAGGGAAATTCTTGGTTTTCAGTTAATTCACTACAAGTTACCGATGAGAGTAATTAATATACGCCTCCATCATTGCCATTTTACCAATGAAAAATTCTCTCCAAACACTAATATTTGGTAAAAATTATTGTAAATACACTTTGAAGAAAGAATGATATTAGAATTAAATTTTATGATAATCTGTATATCAACAAAATATAACAAAATGTTTGAAAACTTGATGCGGTGAAATTCTTACATAGATATTTGGATGGAGTTTTTAATCCTTCCAATTAATAACAGTTATCCACTTCTTTAGTAAAGTCTTATTTTATGATGGAATTCTAGTAGGAAACTGCTTCCAAATACTTGAAAGAGATTAGTTGCTTCCAAATTAACTAGCTATGTCTACATTATATAATCAGTCATTATTTCGTAGCAATACTTGAGCAATCGGTAATTTACTACTAAATAAAATTAAATGCAAAATTATCAATACTTATCTTTTTAAATAGATCTACTTGTTTTCTTTTAAAAAATATTTTACTGTGTTTGATCACTCCAAAACGCAACAGTTATGTTGCGTTCTTCCTGTCTTTATACCTCCAACGAAAAGGCACTTGGCTGGCAAGGCACGTGAAAGACAGGAATATTTAGAAGATATCAATATCATGTAGAGCTCACTGCAGTAGACTGAACAACCTACACGAGCATGATCGAAAGCGTATGCAAACTAAACTATATCGTATCAAGTCTTACTGATTATACTTAGGCCTCATTGTTCGAAATTATTGAATATCGAGTAACAAATTAAATAAGCAGACCACAAATAACTTTACAAAAGTAAGTTAATGCAGGTCATAAAACTAATAATAATTGGGTTAAGTTAGCAACATATAAATTGCAGTATTTAAATTTATAACTCATGTAATATTTTATAATACTTTTTAACCTTAACATTGTTAGCTTGATAAACGAAACATTTGTAATTAGGTGAATTGATGATATTAATAAGTAATGAATTTCGCAAGGTTCAAATATAACGTTATTGGACACAACAGAATAAAACGTTGCTTCATGTTAAAATATTTGTTTGTAGGTTTATGATTATTGTTTCGTCATTAATTGAAATAAAAAGTGTTTCTTTTTTTTTAGTTTCTTTTTAATTTAGTGAGTCCAGTAACTTTCCATTTTAAATCATGTAGGCCTATAACAGTTAAAATGTTAAGCCCTAAATGATTTTCTTCTGTTTAAGGCCATAAAAGCTAAATCTTATAACTGACAGAGATTATATGCATTTTGAATGTGTTGAGTAGGTGGCTTTAAGTTCATTAGAGATATTATTATCATTCTTTTTGTCATAAGCTAAGCATTATATGTTTATGAGCTAAATCTTTTCTAATTAAATTATTGAGCAGGGTAACATTAAACCTGATGTAGGCCTAATTATGTTATAATTAACTTAGTGATTACTTTGTTTTTGATCTGTATAATAAAAGAATGACTTGAATTTGATTCTACGACTTACTAGCTAATTTAAATTTAACTTTTATTGTAAGATAAATTTAATTTCGTTTGTGATAAGTAGGCCTAAATATTTGATTCAAATCACTAACTGCTTCTAATGCAGGTCTAATATTAATTGGACAACTTGTATCGCCCCCCAGTGGCTCAGCGGTATGTCTGCGGACTTACACGCTAAAATCCGGGTTTCGATACCCGTGGTGGGCAGAGCACAGATAGCCCATTGTGTAGCTTTGTGCTTAATTCAAAACAACAACTTGTATTTGTAAATTTACTTTTGTGTCTTAAAAAGTACTAGGCGATTTTTCGTATAAATGTACATTCACTTAATTGTTATTTTTAACACTGGGTGGCTAGCCATTCCTTTTTATGTTGTTTTAAAATTGTGATTTTTTTAAAAAAAACATTTAAACAGGGGGCGGTCTGTCACCACCTTAAATCCACCACTGAATATTTATTTACTCATATCATATATTTAGTTTTGTTCAGTTTATTCTGTTATTGGAACTTATTATGTTTCTTATTTTTGTTGAATATTTATAAAACTCACAGGTATAAAATATGTAATAATAAATTCATATTTATTTTCTTACTCTAACATTACTGCTTAGTGTTACGTTGTTTTTTTATGTATGTTTTATGTTTTTTGTAGACTAAACGCAAGAGAAAGACACAGATAACAGCTTGTATAATTTATTACACTAAACTATTATATATGTAACAGATATAACATAAATTACATAACAGCAATGACAGATATTAAGTTTAAACCTTCAAAATTAATTACAAAACAAAATGGTACTGGTCTGTATCTAATATAATGATCTAGAATGAAAGTCCAAAAGTTCAGATCAGAAATCCAAAATTCCGGTCTAGGGTGTGAATTTGGTCCCACGAAGAAATACCGAAGTTTGAATGGAGAATGACGAAGTTCTTTTTACGGTGCTTCTGAATGAACGTCTCAAACTTGCCGCCTTCCAATTTTCCCAATCTCTCTCAACGGTTCTACACGTGTTGACTTTCAATATACTTAGTAATTTGAATGAATCGTAAAGATTGACGAAACAAAATCACAGCTTCTGTAGATCTAGCTTCAGTCACAAATCCAAGTTGAATAAACTCACAGCAAACACTTAAACTTTCTCAAACGAATGACTGACTCTTCCCTTGAATAAAACTAATGTCTTACTCTTCTCTCGTTTTGCATCTTCGTCTGCTTATATATTTGTAGGCCTAGACTTCTCGAATAATCGCGTAACTTCCCAACATTCCAGAGAAATCCGCGCATGTCCGTTCTTGCACGAGACTTGTCGTCTAGACACTAGACCGCCACATCCCATTTATAGTCAATTGATTGATCTATCTAATTTTATAAATTTCTAAATGTTATTTTAAATGAATAACAACATATTTTTTAATTGGTTTAAACTTTGAAACAATAATATAAATATGGAAATATAAATAATAGAAATGAAAATTTAAACACAACACGACATTTTGTCGTTTACAAAACATTTAAACAACATTTACATAACATTAGTCATTCTTTTTAAAAATATAATTAACTGGTTTACGCTTTAGACAACAGTGTCATGTTTTCATCCTCAATTATTTCACATCTCGTCATTCGTATATAGTAATATAATATATGTATATACGTAACATTAGTTTTTCAGGATTGTAATTTTACTTGTTTTAGGCAGTCTGCTGATATACAGTTTCGGCATGAAAACTTCGTCGTTAGTTATAATTTTTGGCATTATAATTTTTTTCTCTGGTGAGTACTTTTATCATATAATTTACAGTAAATGTTTATGACTGCTGTTTTATAACATACTTTCAACTAAAATTAAAGATGTAGTTTCTTAAGGAATAAATATTACACTATTAATAAAGAACGTACATATTTATTATTTACCAAATAACTCTTTTATACAGGACATGAACGTAGCAAAATATTTTGAAAAACATTTACGATGATATAAAGTAAGCTAGTGCAAAGTGAAAAAGGTTATGTCCAAAACACCGGGGGACTGCAAAGAATAACTTGTAATGTCAGAGTGCAAAAATTTAAGTAAATTTATAAGAGTAAATAATTATTAAACTATAAACTCGTCACTACTAAGTATATCGTTGATGAAACAAAATTCTCATAATTATGAAATAAATTAGTGCCAGACTAGAAGACATAAAAAGGTGCTAGAGCTAGTATTCTAAAAACATTAAATAAAAATGTAATGTAAAACCTAATTCATGTAAAAGGTCAACAAAAATACCAATGTTTTATCACTTATTGACTCAAAACAAAATTAAGTTTTTAATTTACCTTTATTTCACGGTTGATGAAATGACATGCACAAAGTGTTATAAAAAACTGTTTTCCTTACACAGAGAATTGAACAGAACTTAAAAATTTAGTTTCTCCCCTGCAAATAGTAATAATAATACAAAATTAACAGTTCGTACTGTATAACCAAAATTAGATTTAAAAGTGAGTTCTGGATTCTCAAGTTAGGCGTGGTTGCATGAAATAACCTCAACTGATGACTGTAAGGAACATTTGTCGAGAAACTATTGTTTTCCAGTGTACTTCTAATCTCTAGAAAACAGTTCTGAAACCAACTAAACTTCTAAACTTTCTGGAAAGTTTTTAGCATCTTGAATTTATTTTCCTTTTCTCTGATACAATCTGTTGGTATATTTTAGGTAGTACCGAAACACTTGCTACAGTAACGAATACCATTGCCCCTAGTTTAAAAGTGTGTTCCTTCGATGACCTTCAAAGTGAATTATACGTTGCGCTCACATGTGTTGAAGATCCTTATTCAATATGTGATGTGAAATGCCCTGAAGGGGACGATTTAGTGGGTCCACATGTGATAATTTGTCTTCCTTCAGGAAAATGGTCACCTCTTCCACAATGCCGTAAGTGTCAAGTTTGCTACATACCTATATTGTTATATATCAGTTATTTGTACACATTTATATTAATGTGTACGCCTTTTTTAAAATTTAAATAAATATATCAAGTTATATTATATTTAATTCCAATTTTATTATTATTGAAAATTGTTTTTTTTTTCCGGAAAATATATCTAGTACATATATGCTTTAATGAAAAATAATAATCTCATAATACTTGTTATGCTGATAGGCAGTTTTATTTCTGTAATATCAGTGATTTTTCACTCTGTTTTGATATTTGAAAAAATCAGTCGCATAGAAAAAACCACGAGACATCTTATCTTAGTACTTTAACCACTGATACTAGAAAACCACGAGACATCTCACCTTAGTACTTTAACCACTGATACTATAATGCACATACATATTATAAAAGGATGCTTGTTTGTAGTTAAACACACACCTACACAAATTAATTCAAACAAATGGTCATTTTACAATATTTTCAGCATGGCGGCCGGTGTAGGATCGCTGGATCCGCTGATTTCCTTCAATGGTCATTTTTTCACACAGATAGCGTCATTAGCTTGTTTTGCAATACGGTCGATCTATTTTTGGGATATATAACGAAATTTTGAGGAATATTACGTCATTCGAAATTGCATTAGAAGGACAAGGAGACCAGTCAAAAAATAACTTCTTACCAACTCAATGAAGAAAAAACGGTATCAATGGGGTATGAAATACAGGAACTGGATACAAGAACAATGGAGGATTTGTTTGTTTTGGAATTTCGCACAAAGCTACTCGAGGGCTATCTGTGCTAGCCGTCCCTAATTTAGTAGTGTAAGGCTAGAGGGAAGGCAGCTAGTCATCACCACCCACCGCCAACTCTTGGGCTACTCTTTTACCAACGAATAGTGGGATTGACCGTCACATTATACGCCCCCACGGCTGGGAGGGCGAGCATGTTTAGCACTACGCGGGCGCGAACCCGCGACCTTTGGATTAAGAGTCACGCGCCTTACGCGCTTGGCCATGCCAAGCCTGACAATGGATTAAGGTGTTATTTAGTGAAGAGACTCATTTTATCGTACAGGGTCAAAGAAGTCTGCATGTTTGCAGATCTCCAGGTGAGAAACTTCTAGAATCTCACATCAATCAGTTCGTAAACCTTCACTTGAAGAAGATGTTTTGAGGCTTTTTCAACTACTATGGCGTTGGAGGCTTACATATCGTAGAAGGTATGATGCAAGTACCACAGTACATCGAAGTTTTGCAGAGAAGAGTCGTTCCAGAATTGAAAAGGAGATTTCCAGATTGATTTGGTATTTTTCAACAAGATCTGGTTCCGTGCCATACATCGAAACTTATGAAGAATTTTATGACTACAATCGGAATAAAAATGCTGGACTGGCCTGGAAACTCTCTGGACTTAAATCGCATTAAAATCTTTGGGCGATTTGTAAAGAAGGACTTTGGGGAAAAGACTGTTACGAAAGATAACCTAATTGAGGTGTGATACGATCCAAAAATTAGTAAATATTGCAGTCAACTCGTGCATTCGATGCCAAAGCGGATTAATGATTTTCTGAAAAATAAAGGTGGTCCTGTGATCTATTAATTTGTGAGTAATTTTTGATTCTCAAAAATAAAACGCAAAAAAATTGATAACATCGTAATTTTCCGTCTTGTTTAAATTAATTTGCACAAAGGTATATGCTTAGCCCACTACGAGTATCGAAACCCGGTTTGTAGCGTCGTAAGTCTGCAGACGTGCCGCTGTGCTTCTGGGGAGGGGAGGGACTTAATAAAAATATTTCCTATTTCAATTGATATAACAGTGTAGCTTAACGAAGTATGATACACATATTTGTCAGTTTGATTTATTTATGCAATAATAAGTTTACTCATTCCTTGTGATAAGTATTTTGAAGAACTAAAGGAAATTAGATATAAAACAATACGATAAGTAAATTATTCGTGTCACACTTTCAAAGACATTCAAGACTATAAAATTTATCGAGGTTAACATGTTTATAGGAAAGCTTTAGAAATTAAAATGGAATGAACTTTGTTAACGACCATATTTTTATAAGTGCCCCGGTGTGTGGACGTAATGAAGTAATTTATTCCAGTACATTATTTATGTATTTTACTATTACTAACCAGCAAAGTGTTGAAGATACACTTTCGAGTACTCGTACAATGTATTTATTACGTTATTTTGTTATGTCAAAGTCAAAATGAGCCAGTTAATAAGTTTAATTTTTTTTGGTCACTTACCAAATCAATGTTAAAATGAACAGTTTTAAGCTGTTGTACATGGAATAAATCTATCGGACTTCAAATGATGAAACCGTTTAAAATTTTCATTACATGTGTTATAGCCTGATTATTTATAATACTGAAGTTATTTTGTTTTCTTGTAACTTTATCGAATATAAACGTGGACCAACTTTTTAAACTTCTAGTCTCGTGGTTTCAATGAGACACGTACCATTTTCATTTACAGTCTCAGTCACATCAATTCTGGAACATAAACTGTTTCAAGATGATAGATGTATTTATTTTGATATTTCTTTTAAAACTGCACATTAATGTTTGGGTTTTTTCAGTTTCAAGTATATGTGATTCAAAGCTTGCCTTTCAACTAGATTAAGTGCCATTGCGTAAAATGTTTTGTTAAATTTATTTCGTAAAATACATTTATAATTTTGTATTTTAAATACCGATAAACATTTATTTAAAGTTAACTAAATTTTATGTTTATTATGTCTTTCAGATTATAATGGTACAAGTGTTGTTCAGAAGCCTCTAAACTTTACTTGTTCGCTGGATACATTGCCAAACTATATTCATATTGAGGTTGGGTGCTTGAGAACACAGAGTCATATCTGTCGCGTGTCGTGTGGTCATGGAGAGAACTTGAAAGGTGCTCCTGTCATTAAATGTCTTCCATCCGGAGAATGGTCAGAAGTTCCAACCTGTGGTGAGTGCACTTTATGAGTATTGGATCTTTGGCTAGTATATTTTCGGGAGTACTGTATATCCAAAGGGTTGAATACATTGTATTAAAACAATTTTGAATATAAAAATTAGTGAGTCATTTGGAACTACAGCAGATGTAATGCCATTGTGGATTGTTATGTGTCAGAACCACATTTTAACATTGTTTAGTACAATGTCTAGTTCGTTTAGTACTTCGTAGTTAGTGTGATGCCATTTACAATTGTTGCCCCTCGATAGTACAGCGGTATGTCTCCGGATTTACAACGCTAAAATCAGGGGTTCGATTCCCCTCGGTGGTATCAGCAGATAGCATGCTGTGGCTTTTCTGTGGCTATGTAAATAGCCTTTACCGACACAGAATATTAATGATTCCGTTCGTAAAGATGTGTTCGGAATACATATTTAGAATTTCCGTTTAAACTTAATAAAATTTGAAAACAAACGAGTATGGATTGATCTAAGCTCTAAAATTATTTATAACAAGAGCCGATTAACAAAATGTGGTGCATCTTTAAGTAGTTAATCCTCTGTATATTTTTAACACAGATATTTTAATGGTAAAAATAAGGGGTATAAGAGGAAACTTTTTATTTTGTGAAAATAAACTGCAAAATAGTAAAGTCCCATGTTGACAATTAATATTGTGAATAACTGATATAACCATCAGAAGTTGCCACACCAATATAAAACCTGTAAATGTACAGACAGCCATAATATGTCCAATAATAGTCGAAGTGTGAGCCAATTATTAATCCAAGGATTAACATACCGCTTGGCAAGCACATTGAAATCAAATTTTTTAGCAGTCAAGGTGATCTCAATGTTAGGAATTTTCGGCAAGACTCCATGTTTCATAGGAACTGTATGCACTATACGTAATTAAGAGACTACGTGAATTAGTTCTGCAAATAGAAGAAATTAGCACTCCATAAGTGATGCCACGTGTCACGTGGCATGTTCTTTGTCATGTAGACCATGATCGAGTAAACGTTTTCCAATTCATTAAAACTGTTGTGAATATAGATATAAAATCAATCTCGAAAAAGCAAGATGTACATTAGCATGAAATGGTCTGAGTGGTCGTGTAGCTGCATCTCAAAAATCGCTGTAAAAAAGTAACAAGATGAAAAAGCTAAAATAAGAACAAGACCACAACCAGTTGAATGTGCAGAGCTAGAACTTGTTTTTCTGTAAAGATAAACCTAAGTTTCTATCGTCCTTCGGTGACAGTCAGTGGTAGAAAGAAAAATGTGTCATTGTTAATGCATTTACATATCTCGACATAAGCATTGAGAAGATAAAAAGCAACAACAAAATAACCTGACTGAATTGTGGGGAGTATTACAGAATATTTAGAAGAATATTATATATTCATACATGGAAAAACTGTGTGGTTGTATACAAATAAATTGTAACGCCCTGTGTAAAGATCTCGCATATACAATATAAGGACATTGTAAAACTTATTTATTTTTTGTGTTTTATTTGATAATGTTCTGTATTATTAATACGTTCCCAATCTAGTTCCAATTACTAGTTCTTTTACTATTTGTTTTCTACATGTGTGTAGTTTGTATATTTTTGTAATTATTTCTATTAACATATTTTGTTCAGGAAGCAACAATCAAATAATGAACTTTTAACATTTTGTCAGATGCTTCACTATCAATATTCAATAATGTATTTGCATAATTTGTATCATGTAAAACCTTAAAAAGAAAAACAGTATAAATTACATAATTATGTTGTTGATCTTAGGAAGTTCACTTTTATACGATGAAAGAATGCTTCAAATAGTCTTCCATTAACATGTTACTATTCTAAACACAACTCTAACATTAGAGCGTAAAAGAGACATCTTAACTGTTTGATTGAAAGCTAATTTTCATGTGTTATAATAAAGTCACTTTTAGACGGTTTATTATGTTGTTACTATTATGTTGCTTACAGAACCCGACCTTGAAAAAGAACAAGCTCTTTCTTCACAGCTTCAGACTTTCTGTAAAGAAAACCAGTTACCACGAAGTTTACGAATTATTTCTTCTTGTTATCCACACGCTAAACCTGGAACAAATTGCAGCATTATATGCTACTCTGGCATGATGATGCAAGGAACTGACACAATCAAGTGCTTGTCATCAGGAGGATGGTCCAGTTATCCCTACTGTTGTGAGTTTTTTATACGTTTCTATAAGAGTGCCATAAAACTGTCAGTTTATTAATTACTTCCAAGCTACTGCGTTACTCCCAATTTGAACACTAAAACATTGTTAAGAAACCGAAAACAACCAGTACAATATTTCATTACAAAAATCCTTTGAAATGCAGGTCTCCTCATTCTGTGGGATTGCAAGGGGGGGATAAAGAGCGTTGAAATTAAACATGAAATTTGTAAAATAAAAAGTGAAAACTAACACAAGTTATCTTGTGATAGTCAATGGAAAAGTCTGTTCTTTCCATGACGAATAAGGTATATTTATAATCAATTATCAAGAGAATATTGATCGAACATCCTCAAGATGTCATGTGTAAAGAAGACGGAGATATAAACGCAGGTATAACTTGGTAATGACCACAGGGTATAGATATCCATTTTACGAAATGAAAAATTCTGTTAATTATTCGTTGAATTTCCAAAGCTACACGAAGGCTATCTGTGCTAGCCGTCCCTAATTTAGCGGTGAAAAACTAGAGGGAGGGTAGTTAGTCATCACCACCCATCGCCAACTCTTGGGATACTCTTTTACCAACGAATAGTGGGATTGATCATCACATTATAACGCCCCAACGGTTGAAAGGGCGAACGTGTTTAGTGTGACGGGGATTCGAACCCACGACCGTCAGATTACGAGTCGAGCGCCTTAATTACCTGGCCATGCCGAGCCTTCTGATAATCAACTATAGTTTAACGAGGTCGCACAACTGGATGATAGAAAGACAGTCACTTATAATGGTATCGTTCATAACGAATGTGGCAATGCAGTTTTACTTATTTAGGAAAACGTAAGTTTTTACGCAGCTTAAGCATTTAAAACCAACAGAATGATCTCTTTCTGCCCTGAGAGATGTGTTTATATTACTATGTCAAGTGACTTCCGCTGTTTTGGAACAATATGTATTCTCAAGATTGCCGGTAAGTCTTTCTCGTTATTAGTAAAAGTGTTAATACCTATACCAATCGTTCTGAAATACATTTTTACCGCTGGTATGTGCTGTAACAGGTCCAGGCGTGTTCGTAAATTAACTTCACAGTATGGGTTACATTCGTAGGAGAGCTAGGCTGGAGATACTCCTTATACCAGGTAATATTATACATCATGCGATGTATTTGCTATTATATATTTATCTTAACAGCGATGTTTGTTTCAGTTGTGTATATATATATATATGTTTAGGAATGCATGTACTTTATGCTGTGAAATTTCTGTTTCGAAATTTCCGCCTCTTTACAAAAATTGTAGAAGATTCTTATCAACAATATATGTTGTATGAAAGCACTACAATATTTTTCTTTTAATTGAAATTTCTAGAATCTTGTCTAATGTTCATACATTAACCAGTACAACATGCGAAGATACAGTGTAGATTACTGGTTTACTACATTTAGAATACCATAAACCTTAAAAGCTATAACTACAGCTTATTAATCAGGAAATTGGTATTTTTTTTATCAAACATGTTTCTATATTTCAAACATTAAAACTGTTTACCTTCAACGGATTAATATCGGACATTAATATTTTTACAAAGACATTATGTAATTTCGGCTGTGAAAAACTCAAGTGTGAAGAGCTAGTTAGCTCTTCATTAAGTGAATTGTATTCATATTAAATCAGAATTAATTTGTACGTCGTGGTCCCTCAAAAAGTCATTAAAGTAGTTCCGAATCAGATAGAAGACTCAATACTGTTTGCAAGTTCATAAAACTTTTGTATGTAAATTATTATTTGTATTAACTGTTTGTAATAGCAGTTATTATAAATTGTATTATTATTTGTGTATTAAAATATATTTGTATTAATAAAGAAAACTGTGTGTATTAATTGTTGGTAAATATACATTTAATTAACTTTAAAATTTAAATTACACCTTAACTCCGTTTCATGTTATTTCAAATTGTAATAAGTAACGTAATAAATTGGGGCCTTGTACGGGATCTGAATCAGAGACAAAATTCGATCTAAATTTAAAGTTTGTTTCTTTCTATTTTGAATTTCGCGCAAAGCTACTCGAAGGCTATATGTGCTAACCATCCTTAATTTAGCAGTGTAAGACTAGAGAGAATGCAACTAGTCATCACCACTCACCGCCAACTCTTGGGTTACTCTTTTACCAACAATAAGTTGGATTGACCGTCATGTTATATTGCCCCCACAACTGAAGAGGCGAGGATGTTTGGTGCGACAGGGATGCGAAATTGCGACCCTCAGATTACGAGTCCCACGTCTTAACCCACCTGGCCATGTCGGGCCGAAATTTAAAGTCAAATCATAATCCAATTTATATTTATCAATGCCAACAAGGTTTAATCATGTCTGATTATCAAGTTTTTTTCACCCTCCCTCGAACAGCTAGAAAGATATTACAAAAGTGGATTGCTCAAAATTGTAGAATTAGAAGCTTTGAAGTTAATGATAAAGAAATGAAATAAAAAAAACTGTTTAATTACTAGTTGATGATAATTTGTTGTCTGAATAAGCAGCAGTATTTGTATTAGCCA